>JAODJX010000001.1:30369228-30386216 GCA_026776945.1 Isichthys henryi
TAGCAACTCCAATTAGCCTCAGCATGTTTTTGGACTGTGGGGGGAAACCGGAGTACCCGGAGGAAACCCCACGACGAACCCGGGTCCCAGAGGTGTGAGGCGACAGTGCTAACCACTGCACCACCATGCCGCCCCCACCATAGTCATCCATTAAAGGAAAATATTGTCGCAAGCAAAACCACAACTTTTCTACAAATACAGAAGCTAGTTATAATTCTTATGAAAAATAGCCACTGTAAATATTGTCCCTTCTTAAAAAAAACCACTGGAGCTGATATACTGTGAAATGCTACTTTTTTCTATCTAAATATATTATGCGCGCAATTGTTTTATTTTTAAACAAGGACTTAAATTCATCTAAGGGTATATGTCTGCAAACACTGCTGAGTCCTGCATGTACGCTGTGTGATGAGGTGATAATATGCGGGACTTATAGCTTGTCCAGAAGAGCCAGATATATCCTGGAAAGTGCAAAAAGCTTAGCGGATATGTAAGGGAGGGGGAGCATCATCTGTCATGCACCCAGTTTCTCCTTGAACTTTGTGAGTATCCCAAAGAACAACTAGACCTGCTGTCAAAATGTGAAACAGGGTCATTTTTCTCTCTGCGTTTTGTTGACCAGGCTGTGGGCCCTGGCTGCTCAAAATCATTACCCAGACTGTGCTGCTTAGGCAACTGAGAACAAAGCTGATGGTAAAATCTCACAATATGGATTAAACTGCTTCTCCGTCACACTCACAAGCCCCCAATACTGCTGAATTTATTCTTACGTAAATAGTAATGAGTTAATATCACACCTTGCTCTGTTTTATGCTGTTACTTCTATACTCAGTCAACCTACTTTATCTTGACATGAATTATTAGTGTAACACTGTGAGATTAACTGTAACCACGCTACACTAAAATACTTAACCCTGTTAATTATTTGTGTATGATATTTTCTTGGACAGATAACCTGCCATTTGCTTGCTGATTGTAAGTCACCGTCGAGAATCGTCCAAATTAATGATGATAAAAATAATTGTAACAGCCTTCCTATAAAAACAGGTTAATGTGAACATATGGTGTTTGGCTGGATGGAGGAGGGGCAGGATCTGTAGGTACACTGTCTGCTGTAGGTGCAGCTGTAGCTGTGGATTGAGCTTGCGGCAGTTATATAAGCAACGATTCATGGTTAACATGGCTGAGCTGTGCAGGGTCACAGCCACACAGCCCCCCCTGCAACAGGCCCTGGGATCGCATCAGTCCTCCCCCCCCCAAAATTAACGCAGGGTTATCGTGGACTAAGAATGCTGCCCTCATTCTCACACAAACTGACAGCCACTGACATTCTTTCCCACGATGCTCACACCCCAGCGCAATTTGCACAAATCAAGCTTCCCCTGGGATTTGACTGTTTCTGGGTACAGCTCTTTAACCATTATGCTACCTGCTGCCTTTTTTATGTCCTAACTCAGTGATGAACCCTTGTTTCTGTGACATATGCCTGAATTTTTTTAAATTCATTCTTTAGATGATATCCCATCACTTTAGCATTCCTGCTTCCCAGCAGACCACTGGATCCTCATGATCTGGGCTCTCAGTCACGACAGACAGAGAGTCCGATCTTGGCAGGATTCTGGCACAGTGTTCTGAATAACCTGTCTATAAGTCTTCTGGATGAGCATAACTTTCACTCCTGAGCCATCATTCCTGTGTGGAGCACAGGTGGGTCGAGCCCAGGACGGTACAGCCATGACCCACTTGGACAGCCTTGGACAGACATGAACCTTCGTGCTCATGGACCACCCTCGTGTTCTGACATTACTGCTCCCAGTCTCCAGAGGTGGGGACTTGACTCAGATTCAAGTCACAAATTTTATGGCTTGTGACTTGACTCAGCAAAACTGATGGAAAGACTTGGATTGAGATACTCTGCAAATACTCGGCATATACTCGGCAAATACTCGAGACATGGGCCAGACTTGGAGCCTATGAGTTGAGAACACTTGAGGTTATAGTCCCCCCTCTGGATACCAAAACGTTAATCTTATTATTTCGGTGTATGTTAATCCTTTGCTGTCTGGATTTTCGATTGGCTTCCTGTTTCCTGAGATAGTTTGTCGGAAAGACGGATCACTCTCTCCAAATACACGGATGTAAAAACTGTGTGAGGATAACCATAAGTGGACACTCTCTTTTCAACCCATCTCTGCCTGTAAAGAATGAATCCAACGATGTACTGTGGTGGGTTTTTGCTACAGCAAGTTTTACTCACTAAAGGTAAAAACACTGACATGGATAGGGACTCAAGTTATTTGACTCACAACTTGACTTGGATGACTTGTGACTTGATAGCAAAAAAGATGGAGAGACTGGGACTCGACTTGGACTTGAGGACAAATGACTGGAGATTTGACTCGAACTCGACAGGGAATGACATGTTCCCATCCATCTTGAGTTTTGCAGCATTGCCAATCACGGACTTTAGTGAAGCATCCATATTGAGAGACTGGACAAATTAGGCGTATAATTATAAGGCTACTAATCACCTGAGGTTCCAGCATTTTGGTGACAGGTTCTCGACCACTACGCCCCCTACTGGCCATGGATAAAATGTGAACATAGTGGAAGATCGCTTCCACTTGAAGGTAAAACCAGGTCATCACTCTACTCCTCATGGTGAATGTTGGGCTCAGTCGAGGTGTATTACCCACAATTGGGTCTCCAAGGATTACAAATATTTGTTTATAGCTGTAGTAGACAAAGGTGGCTGATCCTTGATGGATGCACCAAAGTGTTTCCACATCTGGACAGGGTCAGAAATATCTGGACAGGGGTTTCCCCTACCAGTATATAAGAAAACCATGACTACAGCAGGGAGGGAGTGCCATCCCATAATTCCTGATAGCAACCTTCCCCCATTGCCCCTAAATGAACTAACCTTCATTTCTAAATTTCTCACGGAACATTCCCACATCAGATGAAGTTATATCTGGCAT
This sequence comes from Isichthys henryi, assembly GCA_026776945.1. Lineage (NCBI taxonomy): Eukaryota > Metazoa > Chordata > Actinopteri > Osteoglossiformes > Mormyridae > Isichthys > Isichthys henryi. The sequence continues at coordinate 30,372,210 of JAODJX010000001.1, forward strand.
CTCCAGACAGCGCTGCTCTGAATATTCATCTGAATGGCACACTAATCCCAACACGATACCCACTGGCTCATCTGAATGTGATTCTCGCGTGTCCGTGAAGCTCCAAATCCGAAGCGTCAAACATTAAACAGTTCAGAAGTCCAGTCTGTTGACTTTATTTACATAACAGATGGTCCCACTGGAAGCAGGATGTCACTCTTTTATCTGGCTAGTGCTGTTTCATCGGACGTGACTCATTTCTGGAGAGGACTGAATGCGCTGCGGTTTCAGTAGGACTCATCCAGGTAGAGATCTTTGTTAAGAGCTCCAGCATACGTAGACCAAGCCAGGAGCTAGGTACCTGGGTTCTGGATAAAGGCTGAATGACTCAAGCGTGGTATGGAGCTCTCTGGTGTGGGATGGTGTCCATGTTGTTTACGCCTGCTTAGAAACGTACACCCCCTGCCCCCACCGCCTCTTCACAAGATCTGCACCTAAAAATCATTCAGCTGCCGCTTCTTCAGGGAAACGTCCAGCCAGATAAAAGGGCGAGACCGTAAGCCGCTGTGCCGTGCTAACTACACGACTACAAACAAGCAAACAGATGCATAAACGAATACAGTGAGTTAAATGATTCATATCGCGAGGATTTCGGCGGGAGCTGAATCTGACTGGAATGCTGAGCAGCTTCGCAAATTGCCATCCATTAAGAACCGTTAGGCGAAATGAGGAAATATGACTGCATGCGTTAATGTGATGATTATTATTAAAACATTACATTTTCAAAAGCCATTTTTAAAGGCTTCCAGACAAGCTGACATATTCTCTTTCTTAATGGAATTTTAACTGGAAAACAGAATCTTAAAATAAATTGTGTTTTAAGTAAAACCAGGTTATAAACCCAATTACCCGAAATTATCTTGCCAGAAAAGTAAAGACTCTGCACTAAACAGAACACGCATTTACAAAGGATATTGGAAAAAGCATAAATGAACAATACTCTACATTACAGAATGCATTGCAGCAGCATGGCGAGTCCATTTGACCCTGATGGTAACCTTGATTATCTTTCATACTGAGTGCCATGTTGCCCCCCTTCATGGAAAGCATTCTGGGATACCTAGCCTTTGCAAGAATTACACCACCGTATTTCACCTGCGTCACCTCCAATAACATGCTGGAAGTGCACGCTCCTGCAAGACAGTGTGCAGAGGGCATTCGCCATCCTCAGCGGCAAGCGGAGATGACTCCCTCAGCCTGTGTCATGATGGGATACGGATTTCCCAGCTCTGCCACCTGACACCACTCCGCTGGAAACTTAATCGCAACATCCGAACATTAATTTCAGAGTAAGTGTTGGCAAAATGGGCCCGAAAGCTCAACACATCAGGTGTTAGGTGACTTTCTAAAAAAACTACCATCAACTCCCCCGCCCCAAGCCACCCTGTTTGCTCTGTGGGGGGTGTTAAGGTCAGGATTAGAAAAGACCTAACTGGACCAATATAGGAAAGAGTTTCCACACTTTGGCACCAGCTCCCTTTACTGACCTCTGCTGGCACGTGGCGGCTTGCGGGAGCCACTAATGCCCTAAATTAAAGGCTAAGGAAAAGGAGATGCGATGGAGGCAGAAAATACAGATGTCTGTTTAATGCAGATAAGAGGGACGCTGCCCTGGGCAAGACTAATAAAAGGAGGCTGGATGGGAGGGGGCTGTGTATGGGGTGGGGGGCATGTCCTGAGTGCTTTGGGAGAGGCCTAAGTAGGCCAGAGTGGAGAGTCAACTGTGGGCTCATCTTTGGAAAGAATTCCAGGCTTGAATACAGCCCATCTCTTCTCGACCCCCCCCCCAGGACTGTTCGCACATTAACCTGCCAAACAGAGAGTCAAAGTCACCCCCCAGCCCTCTAGCCAAAAGGCCACCCTGTCCCAGTCATAATTACCATGTGAAAAATGCCCCCCCACGGACAATGTAATTCAGGAAGTTCAGATTTACTCAGGCACGCCACCCCCCTACCCCAAACACGGTGGCCCCCTGAACACAGGGGCGATGGGACAAGCAACAGGTGCCATTTCACATGCTCTCTGCCATATCCTGTCGCAGGTTGTCACAAGGAAACATGGTGAAGGAATGTGCTGGATGGAAGCTGTGGACTTAAAATTAATCTATAACGTGTATTTAATGTCAGGTTATTGTGTTGTGACAATAAGCACAGGTTTAAATAAATGTGAAAGAAGAACAAGGTCCCTTTACGAAAACAACCGTTACATTACTGTAAATCACTAGGAAAAACAAATGCCTTGAACATTTCACCCACTGGAACCCTTTGACAATATAACTAAGGATAACACTTCAGCAGGACGATCCTGTGAATTTGGGCATGCCTGACAGAAGGGGTTAAACCCCACGATATCTGACGCCCCCTGTGGTAGCTAGAGGAAGCGCGCACACATGTCACAACCCCCGGCGAGGTGTAACTTCAGCCCTCCTTTGTGAAGCCCTGGGGTCTCTCAAATACTAGCATGTGGGCTAATTATAGGCTGCGGGATCAGTTTCCCGGAATAACGGGCGACAGGAAATGTCCCGATGCGTGTCGCCGTGACAGCGAACCGCATCACGTCCGGGAGGCGAGACACCGGCCCTGGAAGACAGCGGAGCAGGCCACGCTTCTGCTAAAGCGAGTAGCCTTGGAGTAACCTTTAGCATCTCCATGTTACCTAACAGCCTGATCGAGCTGGAGAACTGCAAGTGTCGGGAGCAGACAGATTCCCAGGTTTTCCTAATATCTGTCTGGAAAGAGCTAATCACAGCTAGCAGTTTAAAACAATTTAAAGGTAGCTCAGATACCTCAAGGAGACTGTTGTCCTCACGGGATGAATTTCCTTAGTCTTTCTGTAGCTCGTTTAGTCTAAATGTGTGGATCCGACGGCCCAATAACTGATTTGCATTTTCTTCTTTGTAAAATGTCCATTAAGATTTGGTTTAAAGGAACTTCTGCAGCAGTGGTCCTGCTATATCAGGACGGTCATCTTCTGACATGGGTACAGACTGCAGTCCAGTGAAGGTTGCACGTCCAGGACTCCTGCAGCATCCTGGCCATCTCCAAAGAGCCAACACTAGCTATGCTGAGAGACATAAGGGACTGAAACCTTTCCTGTCTGCTGTCAGTCACAGAAATGTAAACTTCATTTCCATCGCTAACCATTGGCTTATAATCAGGGACTGATTCGATGATGCGTGGCCATCCCACCAATGGAGAGCCTGGATCGCAGTTTCCTCTGACCTCTGAAACTCGGAAGAGTTGGAACTCTGTCCCACTAACCCCCGAGTCACATTTTTTAACCTATTTAAAGAAAATTGAGTCTGTCCTGCAGCTCCCAACAACACACTCATTTTGAGAGGCTGAAGCTATTGGGCTTCCATTCTGTCCATGATAAGCATTCCAGAAACAGGGAAACAGGCTGCCTCCAGGGGGTATACATGCTATTTTGTTTGACAGGGGCTTTGCCATTCAAAAACTAACATGCTAAAGTCCAAAATAATAACAGGTTTTAGTAAATTTCCTCATGGTGAGGTTCCAACAGCTTCTCTGCCTGACAGTCTTCCTTGTGGACTGCGGGGGTTTGGTTTAAAGAACAAAAGCGTTCCAATGAGTGTCACACAGAGCAACAGCAGGTTCCTCAAGGGGCGATGCAATCAGCGCCGTGACTCTCTGTTTCCCTACGGCTGTCGGAGCAGAAAAATTAAAAAGCACAACCGCGCACTCCCACCTTCACAAAGATCCCAGCATGCAATCGTCCCCAACAATGCACCCTCTACCACGAGACAGTCAAGAAGCGTTTAAAAAGAGGACATCTCCGTACGGTCTTCGAGTGCGTCAGCGGCGTTGCCATGGCACCCGGCGTTTACGAGATCAGAGATAATGCTGGGAGTGAGCGTCGGGAGCACCGCAGCCCGCCGGCGGAGCTGCACGCGCTGTGCAGAGGGATCCCTCGGGTCACACGGAAACCCCGCTCAGAGGTAATACTGCCCAGCTCCTAGGGGATCCCGTCCCCACTGATGCTCATCCAGGGGTACGGAGTACGGACATGTGACCATGAGACGGAGACAAGGGGGTGTGGAGCCCAGCTCAGACCCCAAGGCTCTCTGTTTGCTACGTGCTGTCAGTAGGTTCAGGATTAGGGTGGAAACTTGGTTCTGCATGCAGAGTTCATATCCTGCTGCTCTTCCCTTGCCCGATTCCTCTTGTACTCGTCCTCCTTACACCGGATGTCCACCTCCCAGTTGCGGCCGAGGCTCAGTCACCCTGCGGTCTGAACCCCAGCGAAGCGACGCATGTGACACAGATGTCACCGGCTGCCGGTTCGCCCAAAAGGTCAAAAACCATGCTGGCATTTACGGACGCACCCAAGACAAACGTCTGCCTTTCACTGGCCCTTTCACATCCTCCACGCTACTCTCGAACACCATCCTGCAGTTGGACACCTGCAAAACCATGCTCACTCACTGTTACACACTATATTTACACAGTGTTCTTACACACTCTACACACTGCTCGCCAATAATAAAATACAGCAGCACTGAGTAGCTAATGTAAGAAACCCCATGCATTTAACACTTTGGGGGTCCTGCTGTTGTACCTTAGGGTGAAGGACTGAAGTCTTCCAAAAATGTAAACAGTACGAGTAACAATGAGCAAGAACTGAACATGGGCTTATACAGGTGCAGTGAGATACCCTAAATGTAGGTGGTCACCTCATTAACACCTGTTTACTTCATTGAGTTATTTATATTTCCTATGGACCTTCACATACTCCATCAAGCACTGTTAGTGTCAATATTTTTGCTCTTCTGAAAGACATAAATTGATTTGCTCTACTTGACTAAATGTTAAGATATTTATATGTAAAATTTGTATACCGCTATAAAAGTACATATGCTGCATATATTACACACAATGTGTAACACAATAACACTCATACCTTTGTGGGGACCATCCATTCATTTCTATGCGCAAAACCATAATCACAACAATGACAACCTTAACCTCTACCCAGCCCTAACCTTAACTATGAGTAACGGAAAAAGAGGTCCCCACAACGTCAAAATAACATGATTTTATCACATTGTGGGGACTTTTGGTAATATGGGGACCACAAGGTAATGTATATCTGACATACACACACACACACACACACACACAAATTCAACCACTGCAAATAGGAAACCTCGTAACATATTAGGTATCTGATGATATGAGATATATCATTATTTAATTGTCTTTAATGGGTCTACTTTATTTAATTTAGCTGGTTAATAAGACCGGTTTCCAGAATGTGGCCAAATCACCGTCCTGGTTTTGAACGGACTACCTGAAAAAGGCGCTATACAGATTCTGCTCCCCATGCCCTCCTACACGGAGCGGGGACACGCGTTTCATTATCAGCGGTCGTACACTTTTTTATGTCACAATCATTAACGTAGGCCTATAAAGATGAAAAAAATAAAACGATCTATAAAACAAAACACTAACCTTGCGTCTGTATCGAATGGCAGAATCTAGTCGTTCCTTGGGCCGTCAGTTCACGTCCTTCATTCTGGCCTCTTCGAATGATGTCCCCTGTCTCCTGTCCGTGCTTCACTGATATTCCAGTTTCTCTCTTCGTCTTACTTTCAAACACCGCCGTTGAATTCAGTGCATTTCTAAAGCCAAGCTTGTAGTTCGTCAGTAAATAAAATCTTAAATCTTCAACTCTTCTTAAAGTCATTTTTACGAGGTTTGAGAAGATAACGACGAAAAACAATCGACGCCCGCTAAATCTTGTATAAAATATATCTTCGCACATTAAAAAAAAAACGAAGAAACAACATACCAAACAGTACACCAAAAACTGCCTTATTAATGTACTTTTACGCTATACACGAATAAACTGTGATTCGGCTGGTCAGTATTCTACATTAAACAATTATTTTTAAAAACAGCATACGATTATATTTAAATATCGACAAAATCATTTGGCTCTTTAGAAACAACAGCAAAAAAAAGTGTAGAAAGAGTAGTATCGACTCCACGGAAGTTAGAAACATCTGCTCACCCTAATTCCTACAAAAATGTAAGCGTCTAAAGAAGTTACTTCCCGTACAACTGTGTTCAGTCATCCGTAACTGAATCTGTAAACCTATTATTCTTACAAATATAATCAGAATATATAACCTAATAGTCTGAAACCTGATTAACTGTAAATGCACAAATATGTTTACATGCGTTTACAAATATTTATTTATGTATAAATGTGATGACCAACTCTGCTATTCTACTATGCTCCTGGAATCAACTTTACCTTTAACTCCCCACTGTTGAAAAGCCTGTTGATTCTGGCTGTAAAATAGCTATATACTGTATACAGAGGATGTATATGGAGAGACAGTGGATCTGCTTCAGTTTGTCTGTATTAATTAACTGGTAAACTTAGAAAAGAAATCTCTTGATAGAAAAACATAGTCTGTTTACAAAGGGTGAACTACAAGTCCGTTTCCCTGGCATCTACGCAGAGCGAGTACAGGGATCTCCTGATGTCCACATTGCTGTTTGCTTTGATGTCGGCCTTCTCAGCGGGTATTTCAACCTGAGCGCCATTTTCTGTGTCCCCCGTGGAGCGCAGAGAGGAGCTACTGTGGCTCTTTTTCAGTTCTCCAGCTGTATGGTCAATGGTCAGGTCATCTCTGAGGGACGACTGGTCCTGATCAGTTTCTCTGTGGTAAAAGTAGTTGAAATTGGACACGATCACGGGCACCGGCAAGGCAATAGTCAAAACTCCGGCGATGGCGCACAGGGACCCGACAATTTTCCCCCCTACAGTCACGGGCCTCATGTCTCCGTAGCCGACGGTTGTCATGGTTACGACAGCCCACCAGAAGGCATCGGGGATGCTGGAGAAATGGGACTCGGGCTCATCGGCCTCGGCGAAGTAGACGGCGCTGGAGAAGAGGATGACCCCGATGAAGAGGAAGAAGATGAGGAGGCCAAGCTCCCTCATGCTTGCCTTTAAGGTCTGGCCTAGGATCTGCAGCCCTTTAGAGTGTCTCGAGAGCTTGAAGATGCGGAAGACCCTGACCAGCCGGATGACCCTCAGGATGGCCAGCGACATAGCCTGCTGCCCGTTGTTATGCTCCTGGCCCTGCTGCTCGGCCAGCTCCGTGCCCACCGTGATGAAGTAGGGCATGATGGACATGATGTCGATGATGTTCATGATGGTCTTGGAGAACTCGGACTTGCTGGGGCACGCAAAGAACCTCACGAAGAGCTCGAAAGTGAACCATATCACACAAGTGGTCTCGATTATGAAAAAGGGGTCAGACAGGGTGAGCGACGAATGCGTCTGGGTGCTGTTTTCGGCTCGGATGTTACCCGGCAGTTCTCTCTCGTCTCGAAACTCAGGTAATGTCTCCATGCAAAAGGTGATAATAGATATGGTTATCACAATCACAGAGACAATAGCAATCCCTCTAGCCGGACTAGAGCTCTCGGGATACTCGAATATGAGCCATACCTGTTTCTGAAACTCATTCTGGGGCAAAGGTTTCTCCTCCTCTTTAATAAAGCCTTCATCCTCTCTGAACCTCTCCATTGCCTCTTCACCCAGTTGGTAAAATCTTATTTCATCTGCGAAAACATCGATGGATACGTTGACGGGTCTGCGAATTTTCCCCCCCGACTGATAAAAGTAAAGAATCCCGTCAAAACTTGGCCGGTTGCGGTCGAAAAAATACTCGTTTCTAAGTGGGTCAAAGTATTTGATTCTTTTGTCCGGATCTCCAAGCAAAGTGTTGGGGAACTGATTCAGGGTCCCCAGCTGGGTCTCAAACTTCAGACCGGCGATATTGATGAGCACCCGCTCGTTGCTCTCGTTCTCCAAATCCATATCCAGCATGTCCCCGTCAAAGAGGTGCGGGCTGTGATCGGCTCGCAACAGGGCATCGATCGCATTCTCGCTGCTGCTGAAGGTGTTGTTCATGTCGTTTATTTTCCACGATCCCTGCTGCGGGGCTCCCAGGGTATTCAGTTCTTTGCCGTAACCCCCGTCCAGACCGGTCTGCGCGAAGCTTGACTGGGGGATATTCAGCGCGTTTGAGCAGCCATCGTGCGGGCTCCCACCGCTGCCTTTAGCGGCGCCGTTCTCAAAACTTACTAAGGCTATCTCCATGCCCTGTCTATTAAATATTCATCTCCACAAAACACTTGGATCAGATTTTCCGCGATCCCCGCACACTTTTTCCCCCAGCTAAAGAGATCAGACAGATTCAGGTTAACGCCTTCCTTCTCCGGGTATAAGCACGCATATTGATATACGTGCGTTCATACACCTTCAATCCGGAGCCGACTCCTTCCTCTTGAAAAACTGGGTAAATAATGCCATAAAACGATAGCTCAGATCCGGACCGGGGACTGACGATCAGTGCCCGTCTCACTGTCAGGACAGCCGCGCGTCGCTGTGCGCGCACTCCGGGACGGCGGTGCGCTTTTTTGCGCCTCTCCCCAAACAGATCACACTCCCAAGTGTGCATGTGTGTTTCGTCAGGACACTAACAGCATCGCCCGTTTCTTCGCAGCACGTCGTTCTCGCATTTTATTCGCTCATGTATTTCTCGAGTCTTTAAATATAAAATGACAGCGGGGTTAAATACGCGCAAGCCGCAATTGCAGCAGTTTTGTTAAATGTCGTTTTTGCGTTTACTTAAGTCATATGTGGCATATTAAATATAATGACGAAGTGATATCAGGCGTAAAATGTATCTGTACAAAAAATAGTAAATATAATGTAATTGTTCATTCAGATTACTATTTTTTATTAGTTATACACAGCATACGGTTTCTTCATTATCGTATTTCTAAACGCAGTTGAAGTATCAGGTAATATATCCTTTCTAAAAAACAGAAAATCCCTTTTTAGAAAGCCAGCGCTTTCCAATCGCCTTTCCACTCAACCTTTCGCGCTGTGGTTGTCAGCAACAGCTTCCCGTGTTTGCATGTTGTTTGATGCGGAACCACAAAACTCAACGTGCAAGCCCATTTACTTCTGAAAACATAGGAGCACGCAGGATAGCACTGTTTGAATAACAGGCTGTCCTTGATAAAGCATAAAACATTTCAGAGTGTGCATCCTACAGCACGAAGAGCGTATAACAGCTTCACGTGAGGTTACACTAATGTTACACCAGCGTTTAAGGTTACCTACCGTTTCTTGTGTTACCAAGCAAAGCAGAACCGTAATGAATAAGTATGGACAGCAAAAACTAAACAATTTCATTTTCACTAACACTTTTGGCACATGATGAATCAAAAGCTTTTCTGGAAGCCTAGTGAACATGGCTAAACGGTCTATTTATTTCATAAACATACAGTGCTCATGCATTGTCTTGAAACAAAATGGCATATATCAGACTGCCTACCCCTGACACAGGTGTCTACAGCATTTCTTCGCAGCACGTCGGGGTCTCGGTTAGCCCTGCTAGCGAACAGGAGCAGGATACAGACTGGCTGGAGTGTGCAAGTTCTCCTTGGGCCGCCTGAATAACATGCGGACCCGGGGCTACCTCTGTGTACTTTTATTGCATGTTCACGTCTGAAGCCTTAGGACTGAATCCTGCGACAGCACCTAAAATGAGGTTACAGTAGGACAAATGAAACATTGTGTTTACCGTGAGGGACCATCCTGAGGGGAACTTAAATCGCATGTCCGGCGGCGGATGGGAATGGTGACTTGGGAGGGGTCATATCCCCAATATCTGAATCTGCCTAATGGTGGTGGTGGGGGGGATTAGCTCAGACAGTAGTATCTCCCGGGGTCACCAGCCTGTCGGCACTGCTGCCGCAAGTCTGATTGTTTTCATTAGGGGACGGTCTCCATGCTGAGGATTAGGGCTCAGGAGAAGGTTCTGGGTTAACCCTCTGCGAAACCTACTTTTGCACGCCTCGCTCTGGGTCCCTCCCCCCCCACAAACCCTGTCCTTCTGCCTCCCCCTCGCTTCATTTGAGGAGGAATACCCTCATAGCTGGATGGTGAGGGATTTGCATCACTCTGCGCTGCACCGCAGATGCAGAAAATGGGCTTTAAAAACGGTTTAATGAACGTCTGAACTCCTGCCATTCCGTGTCCTAGCAACAGACGGGCCGCCGTTAGCGTGGTTCAGGAAAAAAAACGGCCGGGAGGCAAGTACGGTGATTTCTCAGGACACGTCATGGTGCGGCTGCCGATATACCTCGGAGCTGCTGGTCAGGCGGCCCGCGACCTTTGCATGAAGCCCTCGTGTAATCGTGCCTTTATTCAGGTCGACGGCGCGGCATGTGGTATGTTGTACAGTGATGGCGACATGCGAGCCAGAAGGGGGCGCTGTTCCCGTACCACGTAACGTAAGAGAGCCGCGCACTTGGTTTACCTGTATGATCACGGCCGATAGATGCAGGAGACATTTTCAGTAAATTATATAACAAATTCAACCAAATGGGAAAAAAGGAATGTGTCCACCGCTGTAAATCTGTTGCATGATATACAAAGAATAATATATAAATATATCTGATCAAAGGCTTTCCAAATACGTGCTTATACATGTATACTGTGTATGTGTGTGTATATATATATATACAGGCACACGCAATAGAAATGGGAATTATTCAACTGTCCATGCATTTTCCAATCACCAAATCTATTGATACTTGTATAAATATTGAGGTTTTGGTTATAAGCCAATTAAGGTAGGTCAATTAGGTCAATTGTGACACATATTATTTTAAACTATGCATTTGCATGTGTAGGCATATGAAATGAGAATATATTCCATTTGAATCCGATGTTCAGGCCTGACTTTGAACCTCATTACCCTCCCGCATCTGCTTCTATCTTTAATGTGGCCCCAGATTCTGTGTTTGTTATTTGCATTACCGTTCTGCCTTCTCCTTCTCCTCGCGTCCGTGCGCAAGCCAGCATTCCCCGGCGACATTCTCGATTAAACCGCGGCATCAGAACGAAAGCGGGTCCACAGAGAGATTAATTTCTGCCAAAGGCCATTATGAAATGGCAGAGCGACATCATCCGCGTGGTAATTCCTGCGATATTCATGACTGGACGTTGCATATTAATGAGATTTGTCCACAGCTCATCCATACTCAGGAACATTCATCCATTCGCAGCTCATGTTTTGGCTCCATCCTTTGTTTTTAAAGACATCTTTTTATTATTGCATGTGACAATGACTGGCCAGGCTTAACCTGGAGAGTGTACTGTACGGTTGGGGTTATAGTGCCTTGCTGTTTGGCGATGCTTTTTGATCGTCAGAATACTAATGTCTGGTCTCCTGACTGCCTGGCTCTAATCGCGCCAGCCTTCTTGCCAAGAGGGGTGGGGGGGCTGTAACCATAACAACAGGTAACTGCTAACAACCGTCGTTTACAATGACATTCAAATTAGATCTGCTAATTATAGTGGGAAGGGCTGTGTCTCAGATCAGTCCCACGGTCTGGGGGAGGCGTACTGTGACAGGAACACACACACAAATATGCACACACACACACACGCACGTGCTCAGTGATGCGCAAACATGGGAATTGCCCTGTTACACGGCATGCCTTCTATCACACATGAAGAAAGGTCTGTTTAAAGATATATTGACAACCTGCACATCCCCCCCGCTTATTCACCTGCTGTATGTTAATGGGCAACAAGCAATGTGAAATGAGCTCAGGACTGGGATGCGTCACAATGACCCCCCTGACAATCCAGTCCCATCCAACTGGCCATCGTGAAATCTCAGGTCAGTGTGATGGTGGAGAGTCTTCCAGCGCTGCTGCCAAAACATGCTCCTATCGACAAGAGAGATGCAAAAAGAGGCGTTGTTGGCAGGTGGGGGTGGGGGGGGCAACCATGCTTATGAATGATTTATGCGTGTGAGTGGGATTATGGGAGAACAGTCAGGGGCTTCACCGGTTGCCTTCTCCTGTACAGCCCTGCAGGGTTTATGTGGTCTTTCTCCACATGAGCTCAAAGCGGCACACGGTCAGAGTCGCCCTTTCCTCTCCACCCGGAAGGGGGGCCTGGCTTGAAGATCCCAGGCGAGTCACGCCTGAACCGGATGCATCACGTCACCCAGCGCGGCGAGTGACTAACCCAGAGTCACGACCACAGCAGGCAGAGAGTCGAGAGGGGGCCTCGAGGTAACTGGCCGTCCATGGCAGATGCCTGAATGACCAGAGCAAATGCGCCCCCCAACCCTGTCTTGATTAAAACACCCCTTGCTCCTGAAACGTACCAGTGCCTATTGGTCAAACCATTTCCTGGGTGTGCTGTAACCATGGGGAACCTTAGCATTGGAAAGGGTGAAATGCGAGAACTACCCCCCCCCTCCCCCCGCTGCTAAACGTTAAATACTCTGGGTGATTTAGACACTTTGTAACTACAGGAAATGTCCAACATAAAACACTGTGCAAACATCTAATGGTACCAAGGAATATTATGCGTAAATGATCTTTATGTTGGTGTAAACCTAGATCATGTCGGTCAAAGTGTGTTAACATAAGCATTTCAAAAACTCCAAAGCAAGGCTGGTCCGCTCTGTAGGTGACATAGGTGACAGACTTTGATTAGGGGGCACAAAAGAGACAGTGAAAATAATCTGCTTGCATTCTGAGATTTTACAGTTATTTCCACTCTTGTAAAACAGAGCTAGCTAACTAGCAGTCAGACACACTGCTACTGAAATGGTGTTAAAATAAATGAATTTTGAATTTGTTTTCTGTGACTGTGGGGGGGGGGGCAGTGGAGGTCTCAGCAGAGTTTAACCTAAGGGCACCAGGCTAACCCTGTACCAAAGTTATCCCAATATTTTCAGTAACCATCCAATATACCCATGTATTTGTAGACTCCGCCATTAGCATACTACTGTAGGTATGGCCAATCAATACCTATATTTAGCTAATTAAGTTAATTAGGTGAGCTAATGATAAAATACATAATACATGTAATGGCTGGGGTGCCCCAGAGGAGAGGTTAGGGACCTGAAGCCGTGTTCATCTACCCGTCCAGCAAGACATCAGTTACCTTTTGGAGAATGGAAGAAATTCTTCTACAGTTCATTTGCATATATTCCAATAGTAAATTGCTGCATTTATTTAGCAGTGTTGTTTATCCAAAGTGACACATAGTTCAAAAAGCAGAGGGAGCCAGTCCCTGTAGCAACTGAGGTTAAGGGCCGTGCTCAAGGGCTCAATGGTGACACCACTGTGCTGAGTGTGGAATCTGAACCATCGACCTTCCAATCACAGGCACAGAGTCCTTACCCCCAGAGTTTCATTCTGAGTAAACCTGCACCACACAGATAAACAACTTTAAATATTTCCTTTGACGGCCTCTAATACTTTTGCTTAGTACTGTAGATTCCACAAGACGTCCGGTTTAATCTCAGTAAAGCCGTCACCCTAACCTGCCTGCTAACCCTCGGTCGCCGTGGTTTCCGACTCCGTTGTCAAGGTGCAGGCGCTTTAAAACGTGGGGGGCAAAGAGCAGCCCCGTTAATTAGATATCGTGAGCCAACCAACACTCTTGATTTTCCCATTGTGCCTTTCACCTTAAGGGGGCGCTCAGGATGACTGCTAGTTGATGTGGAATGCGGGCTTATGTTTTTTTTGCTGAGATGAATTGTGAGGTTAAGGATGGGGTGTGATGCTTGGGGAGATACCATTATTCTCCATTGCTTTTATATATCAGTCACTGTCTTGTCTACTGGCATGGGGAGTGCGGGTCTGTGTGCTTAGGAAGGTGAAAGATAGGGGTGAAGCCAGAGTGCGGGGGTGCGTTGTGTGTGTGTGAGACTTAACAGCAAAATGGCTACAGCTAGCAAGAGAGCTTTAGTACAAAATGGCCTCCATAACTCCCTACCGTGCATACAGGGTGGGGGGAATAGCCATGGATGGGTGGAGACTGTGAGTGCGTATGTGTGATGGGGTGGGGGGGGGGGCACCTTGCTGTTCTTTACAGTGA
>JAODJX010000001.1:30392578-30404475 GCA_026776945.1 Isichthys henryi
CCCCCCCCCCCCCCCCCCCCCCCCCCCCCCCCCCCCCCCCCCCCCCCCCCCCCCCCCCCCCCCCCCCCCCACGGGATGAGCAGGTGAAAGGGCAGCTCTGCTAATGTGCTGTCTTGTCACCTGTGTGACGGACATGCCTCCCTGGCCTTACAGCAAAGGACACGGGCCAGTCAGCCTGGATCAGCCAGAGGAGGCCGGTCACGATGTCATCGAATGACATGCACTTCTGACTGGTTCTCTGCCGGAGTTTGGACCGGTCCTGGCTTTATAACACCGCAAACATCAACCACATCTCGCCTGGCCCACTGATCGCTCAGCTACCGATGCAACCTGCATTTAAAACTGGAATCTCAGACAGATCATGTCAGTTATCTTCTTGGAAAAGAAGCAAATAGGTATAAAAAAAAAAGTACATCCTCATCTTTACTCATCCATTCATCTTACAGCCGCTTATCCAGTACAGTGGTGCAGGACTGGATCCTATCCCAGGAAGCAGATGGTGCAAGGTGGGAGACAATCCACAGTGAGGTGAGAAGTTACCTATTAGTTTGCGCTAATTAATTACTCACTACTCCATGAACGGCCTATTCATCTCTACTCATTATTCACTCATTATTCCACAAATGGCTTATTCATCTCCATTAATTGCTTATTTAACTCATTACTTACTCATTTCCAGTAATGGCTTACACCTCTTCACTCATTACTCATTTATTACTCACTCATTGCTCCACTAATGGCCAATTCCTCTCCACTCATTGCTTACTTATTTTCATTAATAACCTATTCATCTGCACTTCATGTTTACTGTTCACTTACTAATTTTCCTTCATTACACATTTATCTTTACTCATTCCTTGGTCATTTTTATTAGTTACTCATTTTCCCTCATTACCTGTTCATCTCCACTCATTACTTACTCATTTTCCTTCATTACATATTTATCTTCACTCAGTTCTTGCTTGTTTTTATTACTTATTCATTTTCCCTCATTACCTGTTCGCCTCCACTTATTACTTACCCATTTACACTAATGGTGTATACCTCTCTACTCATTTTTCAGTCATAACTCACTCATTACTTGACTACTGGCCAATTCCGCTCTGCTTATTGCTCACTCATCACATATTCATCCCCACTCATTGCTCATTTTCATTCATTACTTACTCATTTTTGCTCATTACCGATTCATGTCCATGTTCATTGCTTGCTGAGTTATACTCATTACACCTTCATCTGTACTCATTGCTGTTCCATTTCCTTTTCTTGCTTGCTTATTTCCCCTCATTTCCACATGGCCAACCCATAGATCACTGAGGTGAGACATCAGCATCCAGAAGCTTGCTATGAATTCTAGCACCACTAGGGTTAGGGTTCAAATTTTGACTCTGCCCTGTGTATGTGAAGTTGTGCGGGTTTCCGTCTGGTGCCTTACCTTCTATCCACAAACATGCATTTAGGTGGACTGGTACCTGACTTTGCATGATGGCAAAGGTGCTCTCGTACACAAAGTTATCGCTTTGCCTTATCTGCAATAAACTATACTGAGAGTCAGGCTTGTCCCTACCCATGTTACTTCCCAGCCTCCGGCCGCTAGCTGATTGGCTGTGGCCATTTGGTCACAGTTTGTATTAGGGATCCCAGGAGGTTGTCCTGGTGAAGACTGTAACACTGGGGGTCTGTATGTGTCTATACCGAAAAGCCCCCAGCTTTACGTGTATTTACATGATGTGGTCATCGTCCTGGAACCTCCTCAGCTTGATTCTCTGCATTCCGGCACCCTGTACTCCATGACTGTTTTGTCCTAAATATTACGCAGCGAGAGTTTTGTCACGACAGAATCAGATAATGCCATCGATGTGCCCATCACCCCGTCATGTGATTCCGATAGCCACGCTTCCTTCCCCGTTCCAGTTATGGGAGGCCATTCCTCTGAGTGAGCCATCTGGACATTGGCTGTGAGAGAGATCCGATGATTCACTTCCTTATGGCTGGAAAATAGCGACTGTGATTGGACAGCGAAAGTTTTCCATCGGTATTTTGGGAAAACCTTCTGAATGCGCAGATTTCTGTCACTGGCAATGAAAAATACTCTTCGCGTTTAATCACGTAGTAGGAAACCATCTAAAGATAATTAAACCGAAGCAATTAAGGTAAAGTATGAATCAACAGAAAGGTTAGATAGGTCCCCTCTTGAGACTAACAAGCTATACATGACAAGTTAACACACCTAACTGCTGCATTACTCAGCTAGATCTAATTTAATGTTTTACCCAGCTGGCGTTCTACAAGCTGGTGGGAGAATCACAATGGCTGTTTATCCTGGGGGATCCGGTGCACAAAGGTTCACCTCCGGAACAGGGTCACATGCACAACTAAATTGCCTGTTTGATTATGTCAGATTTTGCCTTGTTTATTGTTTCCTGCATGTTGTACTTCCAGTGGCCATTAGCAGGCTGAGCAGTTGGGTCTCTGTACCAGTGCCTGGCTGGGAGAAGCCTGCCGGGCCGGACAGTGTGGAGGGCTCGACCTGGAAGAATCAGGGAGGGAAAATTCTGTTTATTTATTTATTTTTTGCATATAAATGCGGCAGCAGTAAAAGGACGCCTGTGTATTAGCCCACCAGGGGGAGCACCTGTTAGGGTAACCGCCCCAAACCCTGCACTGCACGATTCCTGCTCTGAAACGCTCGTCTCAGAGTTCGTAATTCTTCACATATTGTCTGTTGCCGGGCCAAAAAAATTACTCCAGCGTGACTCGCAACCCCGGATCAGTACAGCAAAGGAGCTGTTGATGAATGTACTCCTACTGTTAGCAGATTTCCAGTAGACACAGTGCAGGCGTGAGGCCCTGAGGGCAGAAGATCCCCAGTCCTTCCCAGCAGGCCATGTTTAATCCTCCATGCCGACCTGAAAACTCTCTACTTGCCTTTCTTGGTCAGTTTTGTTGTCCCCCCCCCACCCCCCCTCCTCCCCAGGCCTTGTCTGTTCCACTCTATTGCTCATTTGATCTTTATCTCTCTTTTTCTGCCACTGTCCTTCTCTCTATGCCTTGCTACCACTTTTTCTCACTTCCTCTCTCTCCCATCTTCTGTCACTATCTTCCTTCCACCCTTTCTCTGTTTTTATCCATCTCTCACTCATTTTTTTCTTTTTTTATAAAAGAGGTCTCATATTCAAAGTAGAGATACACTACATAGTAATTAGCAAAATTCACTAATTAAGCCACGCCCATTGCTGACACTGGTGCAGGCAGACAGGCTAAGACACGCAGCCCCCAGCAACAAACACTGGCAGCAGGATGGGGGTCCATGCAGAAGAGGTTAGTGACTTTCAGCTTGGCACCATCATAGGATGCCATATTTTCAACAAGTCAGTTTGCTAAACTGAGGCTCTTACAGCAACAATGAATGGAGCAGCTTATTATTTAATCCCCTGGCTTCAGATTGAGAAGCTGGTATCCATATATCTTTGGCCATATAGTGTAGCCAGTTTAATAAATAATGCTCAAAATGTAACAAAACATAAACTAAGAATGGTTAAATACAGAGTAAACTATTTAACAATGTGTGCCCCATATAACAATCAACAAGTAGGGTTGGGGACGGGGAGATGTTGCAAAGCAGATGGACAGAAGTGTGCCGAATCACCGCAGTTCAGGAAGGAGGTCACCCTTAGTCTGCAGAGGGGACATGCTGCTTGGGCGGGGCGGGGCAGCTCTACACGGGGTCTTCCTGGGCACGGACGCAGGGGCTGCTGACTGGAGGCAGATGAGACACTCACTCCCTGTCTTCCTCTCAGTTTCATGCTTGTTCTTTTCACTCTCTCGCTCTCTCTCTCTCTCTCACCCCTCCCCTTCATTTCTCACACTCTCTCCCACTCTCGTTCCCCGGCTTCAGGCAAGGGCACTCCTGTCAAGACGATGTCAGCTCCCACTTCTCCTCCAGTATGAGCCCAAGCAGTAGGGGAAGACAGAGAGACGGAGGCAGGGATTCTGGCCTGAGCTGACCCCCCCACACACACACACACACGCACATCTGTTTCACAGTTACTATAAAACAGCCTGTGCTTCCTTACCACTCTGAGAGTCAGCTCCTCTCTACACCTGCTACCAACTCCTACATCACGCTCTGTCATTAATTGCTCCTCCCATGAATCTGTTATCTTTATGTGCCTCGTCTCTCTAGCATTTATTTGTATCTAAAGTCGTATACGGGGCTTGTTAGGCTGATTCACTTGGCCGCTTTAAGGTACAACAGCCGTTTCCCCTATCTGCGTCTCAATGTGATGCCCCTTGGGTTAAACTTGTCAGATATCTCTGCCCCCTGTCCTCTTAATCAGCCTGAATTATAAATGGCGGTTGCCTTTAAGGGGCCCGGGCTGGCAGACCCGCAGCGATGCCTTTGTGCTTGGAGTCGGGTCGCTGTGCTTGTCTTCCTCCCTGACGACACCCCCTGCACACGGTGCCAAATCCCCTCTTTGCTTTATTAGGCTCCCGAGCATCAGGGATGCCAGGCTGCTCGAGCGCGGCTGAAATTCGACTCTGCTGAGCGTGGACTTTTTTAATTCCCTCTCCGCAGGATCTGAGTGGGGAGGAGGGGTGGGGGAGTTGAACTAGGCCCGGGCCCCAGTATGTGAGCCAGGTCTACGGAACCGCAGCCTCGATGCCCCTGTCAGTGTTGCAAGGACCTGGAAAAATAGATCCAGGCAGCTCCCTCAGTGCAGCTACCTACCCACTGCATCTCTGATTCCATTAACCTTCCAGGACCTTTGACCTTTAACATAACCTAGTATGTCAACAAAGGTATCCTCATTTTTGTATGACAGGTCCTGATCCGAATAGGACCAGAAAAGCCTGAAATGCTGCTGGGACTCTAGAATAGACAACCCGACCCCCCTCCCCATTGAACTCTTACCTGGAAGCCAAGCAAGGATGAAGGTGACAGGAGTAAGAATCCAAACTCCCTTTTTTGGACAGGGGAATGTGGCTGAAACCAGCAAACCTGTCTGTCCCTGTTGTCAGGCAGTGATTAGATATTTAAAATAAATCTAGATGCTGCCATGATACAGGTGTTTGGTGTAGGCCACTGGAGCTTAACCAGCAAGACTCTGACACGGTCACCTCGCAAATTTCTAGGTGTGCTTGAGTTTCTAGAATGACCATTTCAAATAATTTTGTCAAGCGTCAGGATTTTATGCGCCTTTCACTTGTCCGTTTCACTTCTGTAATATTCTCACTCAATACGATAAACTGGAAACTCAGCACAGAGTTGCAGTAGATCCTTAATCCTGTAATTAAGAGGAAAAAATGTGGTCCCATATGATACCATGCATATACTCTATATATGTAAAATATATACAGTGTGAAAAGTGGTCCATTAGAAGGTATGCTATTTTTATCACTACACATCCACCCCAGCACAAAACATCCATCTGATGTGGGTGTCCAATAAGTGCAGGAAGTAGTAAAAAAATTACGGGTTGTGATTTGCTGGTTTTAAGCCTCTGCACTACTACTGATTTATATTAGACCGAATGAGTAACTACTGCAATTTTATAAATGCACTGCACACCTTCCCAGTGAGGTCGTTTGCTTTTCCATTCAAGTAACGAGTCCTCCCCGAGTCCCCAGCCGCGGAACGCCACTAGGCGCGTGCAGAGGAGGACAGCGATAAAAAGGGTTGCTGCATAATAAACAACATAACAAAGTGCATTTATTTTGGTGTGACCCTTTTTAAAAGCATCCAGTAAGGAACTACGCAGTGGCGGAGGAAGATTTTCCATTTGACATTTTAGAAAAGTTCTGGTAAAATAAAAAATATATATATTTTGTTCCTTTCACTTTCTAAGCATCAGTTGTTTACATAGATTTATGAACTGCATGGCAGGAATTATAGCGAATTAGGGGGACAGAAGCACATAATACTGTTTATATCCCTGGAAGTTGCTGATAAGACGGTTCTGCTTGAAGGTTAATATCCAGCCCTGGTAGGATGTCAGGCTGTGGCCTCTGTGCAGGGAGAAGGTGTGGAAATGGGCGTCAAGGTGCCAACTCCTCCCTGGGCCGGCAGGGCCATCGGGTTACTGATGAAGCGGAAGAAGATGATGCCACTGGGGACAATGTGAAGACGGGCCGAAACCTCAGGAAGTGCACTGTCCCCCCACAGGGTCATGTGGCGATGGCCAATGACCAAGCTGCCGGCAAGGTCCTGTAGTTGACGGATAGAGAGACGAGAGGCGGCTGAGCACAGCTAAAGCTTTTGACTGCCGGGTCATTTTCTGGGGTGTGTTCCACACTGAATATCGATATCCTCAGAGCCACCTTCCGTACCCAGGTGATATGGCTCACATCTGTTTTATAGAACAAGTGTAGCTACAACTAATTATGCCTCTCTGTCAATAAGGCTTTTTAATGACTATTAAGTATGGCCTTTGCAGAGATTTCGATCTCCTTACATGATATCGGACAATTCAGGTAGCTGACAGATATGTCTTAACCGCTCTTCTGTAAAAGCCAATGTGCCATCGCCGCGGCGCCAATAAAAAGTAATTGGATTGGTTATCTGATGTTCAACGGCCTCCCATGAATTTGAAGGCTTCTTTCCCATTGATGGGTACAAAGACAGTTGATCAGATTTTGAATTGGAGGTGACCTTTCTGAAGGATCTCTGTGCCCCGCCGTAGATGCGAGAGGTGGCGGTGACTCACGCCATCATTCCCTGTCAAACGTACATCGTCACGTAGGCGTGCGAGTCTAGGGCCCCTTGATGGCGATGGAGAGGCCAGCCGCTGCTTTCAGAATAATTACCGTCCCAGAGTTGCATGGCGGGTATTTCCTGTCATTAATCCACACCGTGCAGAAGATGAGCGGCTGTTGAAAATGGACAGACAGACCTCCATCTGTCTACAAAGTACAGCCCGCTGTAGCCTGCGGTAAAAACCTCAAGCTGTTTGATTTTTGTAGACCCAATGAATTCTTATACTGTAGTACATTATCAAATCATTAATGCCGAGACTGATTAAGCAGCTGGAGCTGATCATTCAGCAGCATCTCCATCATAGATGTTATCATTTATTTTCAGAGACTTTTGTCCAAAGATGATCAAACAGCAGGGTCAGTAAGCATCCCTGGGGCTGTTGAGGTTAACAGCCTTTCTGAAGAGTTCAGCGTGAACCTCTGTTGATGGAAAGTTCACCTCAAGCTCCCTTATTGGGAGACTTCCACAGATAGTGAATTAACCATTACTTCGCATACTAGAGCAGTTGCAGTTATGTGATAGGAACCTGCTGGTAATAATTGGCCTGACGTATCCCAGTTAATGAATCAGAGGCAGAATCTTGTTTCATTTTTGTATTTCTCCAAAAGGCAGTCAACCTCTCGATGGGAGAAGCTTCCTAGCTGTATTACCTATCTTCAGTATCAAGTAATGTTGAGTCCATGTGCAGAAAAGGCATCAGGATTAGTTTCAGGAGCGCTAACAGAATCCTGTCGTCACCCCCAGCGACTGTAGCTGACGCTCGATTTGGTGTAACTGCTGCAGCTCTAGAACAAGGTGCGTCCTGTATGATCACGCAATAACAGCGCAATATTCTGTAAGGATAGAGGTTGTCTGTAATGCTTAAGGGATGGGATTCCTGACAAGAGATTCAAATATCCTGTGGACCATGAGAAAGTCTCCAGAGAAGCAGGTATCTGGGCCATATACTTGTAGCCTATGGTGAGGACCCACTACAGGGCAAATGTAAAAAGCCACTAAATCCTCTTCTGGGGGAAAGTCCCCCCCCCCCGCCCCCATGGCTAGTAACAGCCTACTGTGTCCTTGTCCCCCCCCATGGAACCTCACGCTCTCCCACACAGCCTCCTCACGCGCGTTCCGCTCTCACCATGATGTGGCCAATCAGTGAGGAGCACGTGAAGACGCTGCCCAAGGTGTCACGGCCCCACCCCAGGAGCTGGCCGGCTTGTCCCTACAACACCTTGCGGCTACCGGAAAAAGGCGCCCAACAGCCGAGGTACTGGTGACTGAAAGCAACAGCAGCAGTACGGCGGCGCACGCAAACTCCCGAGATGACCATGCTGAGATCCCATATGGATGCTGTACCCTGTGGCTGCCGTCCTGAGTCAGCACAGTGCTGATGCACGGGGGGTCATAAATCACTCAAAATATCACAGATGCGGCGGCCAAGGCGCCGGAAGCCCATGGCCAAGCCGGGAAAGCGTCTGTCCGCTCACGGGCACAGCCTCGTGTCAAAACGTGCGGCGGAAACTTGGAACCCTGGATACAGGTCGACAATGGGAAAGGGGAAGTTTGGCGGCAATGCAATCCCCCCCTGGTCTGACCCAGCATGGTTTAGTCCGTCATCCTTAATGGTCTCTCTATCAAGGACCTTCAAACCCAACACATCTCTCGAATAAGACACAGGACACCCTAGAATTGGTGCCAGTCCATTGTGGCACACCCTCACGATCTGCAATTTGGACACAGTCATCAATAGCTTTGGACTATAGCTGGACTCTACAAAAAGCAGGGATCACAACATACTCAGGGCAGGACCAAAGCCACCACCCTGGATATGTGTGCTTACAATGATGCCCAATCGATGACTTACTGTTCCACCCTCTTATCTGATAATATTATTGTTTTATATCAAGCTTTGTGTTTATGAAAACAGTTTTCAACATCTCTGGTTCAGTCGGCGGATCTGCAGGCTGAATTTATTTTCTTACATAAATCTCACTCTCTATGTTGTCTTGACAAGGTTTGTGACCTCAGTTTGAAAAATGTAAACATGGCTCATGGAAGACGTAGGCAGCAAATGGCTGTAAGCCAGTGTGAGCTACATGCCTCTGGCGGTAATGGCTGAAGTGAATTCACTTCCCTTTTAAATTTAAGCATCACGTGTGCCTGTTAGAAAGAGGCCGTGGCATTTTTAAGGATCAACAATTTTTATTGTGCAAGTGTGGCAAACATAATGCATAATAAGTATAGGAATAGTGATACAAACACAAACAATGCAGCACTCGCACAAAATACAATAGTTACATTCTATAGGTTGGGGAATGGCAAGAGCAAGATTGCACTGAGCAGAGTGTCGCGTTAGATATGGGATGACACAAAGCACAAGAGTGTGAACAACTAAGTAATGGAGTAGTAGGTGAGTAATACTCATACATGTCAACTGAGCCACATTGAAAACAGTGAGATGGGTGTTAAAAAAAAACTGAAATGAAATTTACCGGGGGTGGGGGGGGATATGAAGCTTACTGATATTGGTGTGGTTTGTCGAAATGGGCTGAAAATACTTGAGATTTATGAGTACTCAACTACAAAGGTATTTCGGACAGAGTACGGCTCAAGAAATTGCTGGAAAGTTCATTGTGGGAATTTACAGATAAATAGTAGACAATAGGAATCAGAAAAATAGGTGACTCAGGGTCGATTCTACACATAGCAATAGTATAATACAGTGACAGGAAAATGTTTAATTACTGATGATTGGCCAGGATCAGGAGTTTTTCAATAATGTCCCTCAAGAATGAAGGCTGGAGAGCAAGATTTTACATGTGGAGGTAAATTGCTAGAATGTTCTGCAGACAGTCAGTAATTAAGTCCTTCAAAGCCCGTCAAGGCAAAGCTGCATTGCTGTGGTTTGGGCTCCGGATTTGACCAAAGAGCGAGAACTCTGTCTTATGACCTGTCGTGCCGATGTCACATGACTCTACACCGCTGTTACCTGATTCACTGTGCTAATGTCATTCTGAATCACTGTGCTGATGCAGTCCTTTGTTTTGCAGAAGTCCACAAAATACTGAGCTGGGGGGCGGGGAGAGTCTTTGTCTCAGCGAAGAGCAGTATAAAATAGTACGTGAAAATCAATAAAGGAACCTGCAAAACAGCCGCAAGTCTAGGGCTACACTGCACCTCAAAACCCGAAGCATGTGCACACCTGTGCCAGCTGTCAGGAGGAGCGATGGTGAAGTTTCACACTCGGATTCCCGGAGACTGTAGGGATCTTCAGAATTTTTTGGAGTCTTCATGATGTTCTCTCAAAAGGCTTCGGAGCGCTACAGCGCTGTGATGGAATCGCTTACATAAGCGAGGATTCGTCAGTATCCAGCAGCACGTAGGCTGGTGAGATTTCCCAGTGCAGGTTACAGGAACGCTCTCGCACAAGGTGGGACAGCCCCACTGGGATCCCCAGTACCGAGCCCCGCTCAGCCCAGCGGTGATCATGCATGTTTGCAGACCTCGGCCAGTTTTACCAGCTTCTCCTGCTGTAGTGATTGTCAAGCTGAGCCCCATTCATTCCCCCCCCCCCCCCCCCCACTCAGGATTTATGATGTTTAATGTTACTGCGTGGGGGGGGAGGGGTGGGGGGTGGACTGCAGTCAGTTGTATTAAATGGCACCAGCAAAAAGTGCAGTTGAGTAACTTAGAAAAGTCCTCCTACACGACATGTCACATCTCTGACTAATGTTCCTGACGCTGTCATTTTTTAAAGACCGCGACGATGCCAGCCTGTAACTGTAAGAAGAGACCGACGCGACTCCATAACCTGGGTGCGGCTCCTACTGCTACCCAAGGGGACACTCAATGAGCTCGTTCATTCATCTTCTGGCCACTTATCCAGTTTAAGGTCATAGGAGGACAGGGGAGTGGGGGGGTGTGGAGCCTTTCCTAGGCATCAAGGAGGACAAGGGAGCAGACAGCAGACTACTGGCAGAGCACACACACACACACACATTATAAGTTATTTAGAAATGCCAATTCACCTAACTACACTCTTTAAACTACAGGAAGAAGCCAGAATGCCCAGAGGCCACAGCAAGGGACCATGTGCAAACTCCATACACACACACAGAGCGGTGGCAGGATCCAAACCCCAAGCTCTGGAGGCAGGAGGCAGCAGTGCTCCGCAAAGGGCCATATGATCAGAGTTCATATCTATATTGTATGCTGCAGGGGCGCAAGAGAGATTTTTGAAGTTGGGGGGATCAAACAATGAGAAAAAAAAAGTCTTAACCTTTAAGCGTGCCCACCCATGCTTGATGAGGCATAAAACTGGGGAGGGAATTGGTCCCCCCATCCTCCCCACCATCTGCGCCCCCGCTATGCTGATATCTTCTAGCATTGAAGAGTGTCAGAGGCTGAAAGGGCTGATAGGGTTATTTTCTGCACACCCTTGCTGTGGACGTTAGGTTTGCTGGTCTGACAAATGACGGCACACATGAATGGCACTAGCTGGTAATTTGTAATCTGATGAACAGTTATCCCACTGGAAGAGAGGTTAGCTGCTTAGCTACCGATGCACGCGATGTGATCAGCTGTACGGAAACCTCGGTCAGTAAAAAAAAAACTGTTTAGGGTGCCTATGATCTAATGTATATAAAATGTATAGCGCTACCCCAAAAAGCCACTGCATGTGAAACTGTGGATTTTCAATAAACTTTTTTTTATTTATTTGCTGTAATCTTGAGCATCCCAGTTCCACATTCTCTAAATACTGCTTCAATTCTGGTAAAAAAGAAACATATATATATATATAAAATAAACCTATTTGTCCCTGGTGGATTCTGTGTGTAAAGAGGCATTTAAAAATATCTGCATAGCGCTCAATATGAAGGTGTGTGTTGATTTGCTTATTTGGTTCACTGCGACGTTTTTTTTCCCCCTCAAAGTGTGACTGGGCACATTTACTCACCAAGGTCACCGACAGGCATGTCTTAGAGGAGTTCAGGCAGCACTTCTGTAAAACTGTAAATCAACTTCAGCTCCTTGAGACACCCCGGGGTGGGGGGGCCCCCCCGGGCCGCGGGGGCCCCCCGGGGGGGGGGGGGGGGGGGGGGGGGGGGGGGGGGGGGGGGGGGGCGGGGGGGGGGGGGGGGGGGGGGGGGGG
>JAODJX010000001.1:30412581-30428322 GCA_026776945.1 Isichthys henryi
AAATAGAGTTTTCCCTTATGGGGACCAGGAAACCGGTCCCCATAAGGGAAAAAAAAACAGATATTTATCACGTTATGAGGACATTGTGTCCCCATAAGGATAGGTAAACCCGCTCGCACACACACACATACAGACACACGCACACACACACACACACACACACACACACATCCAGCTACTATATACTATAACAAGTAAACAAGTACTAAGACTGAGTGTCCAAAAACAAATGTAAGTTTCTTTGGTGTAACTGTATAAAGCAAAACAGTGTTATATACAGATGATGTGTGTTGGTAAAATTATAACCACTATTCATGCTATTCCCTGCTAAAAAATCACAAAAATATTTTGTCATTTCTTACGTTTTTGCCAAGATTGTTTTGCATTCCCAGAAAAGTAAAACACTGTTGAGGGTAAAAAACACAACAACATTGTTAAAAATGTAAATGCTGACATTTCAGATTTCTGTGTATACAACAGACAAGCATACTGTACCATTCAAATAAGAGTCCAATTAAAATTAAAACCTCATATAAACTGCTGTTTTTGATGTGTTTTTATACCACCCTGGCATACATTTTACGTGTCGCTGTAATGCACCCAGCCAGGCATGTATGTGAGCATCTCATCATCAAGTGGACCACAGACACAGACCAGAGCCTTAAAAATGTCTTTAATCGAATGATACATGGCAGAATCGTGACAAAAAATAAAGTGGACACCTTTGCATAGATCACAGACTATGCCTTCAGCAACATGACAAACATTACAGACGGTCACAGAAGAAAGAAATGGCAATATCAACAACTTTATGGTACATGAATCGAAAAATAACCCTAATCTCCAAATGAAAACCTTCCAGAAGAAAAAAACTGAAACAATCCAGGCTCCTTCACAATGCACTTGGTCTAGTTGCCTGGGACAACTTTGTTGGGGGCAAAAAAACACATATACACTAATATATATTTCATATATATCATATACATTGTCTTGATACCAACAGCCTAGTAGTTGGTGCAAGAGAAAGCAATAAACTTCAATGAGGCTGTAAAAAATCCACTGGGATAATGTGATAATGGCAGTAATAATAATAATAATAATAATAATAATAACAATAATAGATCAATGGATGAAAACAACTGTACACTGACATAAAAGCAGGCATTTGAAAGTGAAATTGTTGCCACAGTACGTTCCATCTTCATATGGCTGCAGTCATGTGATTGGCTTCTGGCCCTACAGCCCGGTGATGAGCAGGACACCACTGGGGGCAAGAGACGAAAGCAACGACAAGAGTGTGACCCAGATATCCTTTGTGGTGAGTCAGAGACTCAGCCCACTCCCTTTGATCTAAACACAAGTGTCTCTTGTATCAGTACAACACAGGTAACACTGAAGATCGATTGAGTGGCGATTTTTAAGTCAATAGATTGATGGGAAATCATTTAATGTTTTGACCAACTGCTTTTCTGTGCAGCGGAAACAGTTATGTTTACATCGGTACCGTTCAAATCAAAGTACATTTCCCATCTCAACAACCTCCTTATGAAAAACTGAAATGTAAAACATTCTAGGCTTATCAATATTTTAATCAATTTTTCTAGCACTGGAATGAATAATGTTTTGATTCCTCATAAATTTGCCAACCATTTATACCACAGTACTCAGGTGAATTAAAGTAGAAAACAGTGATTGTGTTATTTTAAATATTTTCTTTCATTCAGCTCAAAATAACTGAATTCCATCATTTAAATGCTTTTCAGGGTGAACGCTATCCATTAAATGCAATCTTCTCTTTCATTTAAGCCTCTATCTTGACATATTCAGCATACTCCATTGTTGTCCGAATGTAGAACAACCCACACTTTGCACTTCAAGTAAGAGATGAATAATAAATACATATTTCCACAAATATTAACACTGGAGTTGTCTCTAAATCTGTGCTTGTCCTACTGATCACTACCTGTTCAAAATGCCAGGTGTGATTTACTTGCAGAAAAACTCTCCAATGTCTTCAAATACCATGGTTGGTCCCTTCAACAGTGATTTCAGCCAATTAAAAGGACAATTATGTCTTTTTGTAATTACTATTGGCTTGTCCTCAGTACAAGATCAAGAGCCATTGCACTTCCACTATCCTGTCATCTCTGCTTGTACCACAAGATACACTTTTACCACATTGCCGGGTTGAAAAATAGGGTTATGTTTTTCATACAAAAACGACGCAGTGGTTAATCTCTACCTCTGCCAAACTTCAATGCTGAATTAAATGTTTTAAATGCATAGCACCATATTAACATGCTGTGTTACTGGGGAAGAGCAACAGTTAGACAGTTAAACGTTCTGATACTGTCAAAGATGACTTTGTACGCTCTACCACTTGCTGTATAGACATTGGGGGGTTGGAGTGGGGGTCTCCCAATTTCCTTTTCTACATTTAACAGATGCTATTGTCCAAAGTGATGCACAACGGAGGAAAGCATAGGGTCAAAGAGAAAACCAGCCAGCCAGCAGCATCCAAAATCCCTGAAGCAGGTGGGGTTCAGAGCCCAACAGTGATGTAACTCTGCTGGCTACAGGATTCAAATCCACAACCTTCTGGACACCGGTACAGATTCATAACCTACTGGAGCACACATCTCCTCTTCCAATGAGACCTTATGACCGGTTAATACCCCTTTAGCCGGCATGATATGTATGTTTGCTATGAGAAATAAGGACATAGCTAGATATCATAGCTAACATTCAATCTTATATTAGCGCTATAAAATGTGTTCCATTCGCCAAAAAATAATCACTGGAGATTCTGTCATGCTTGCATAGGCTGTTTAAATTTTTTAGGCTAAAAAATGCTATCCAAAACAATGCAGTAACTGCAGTGAAACAAGTCACAGAAACGACAATTTTAGAAATTTTGAGAGAGAGATCTAGTCATTGTGATAATATATATATATATATATATGTATACGTATTTTTTTGCTCAATGTTCCACTGGCCTGCATTCATTTACTCATTATGAAAATAAATTTAAAGAACGGACTGGGTGGCTTTTGCCGATTGGGAAAGTGTTCATATTTAAAGGGAACTCTCTCAGATACGTTCCTAAACATCCTTCTGAAAGGTTGCATCGTAATTACTGATACAGTTGCCCTATCGCATCAAAATAGATGGCAGCTTTACATAAGTGCAGCTCACGAACAACTGACACGCGTACAACATCCAATCCCAGATGCCACAACCACTGACTTGCTAAGAAAACATACATACATACTGTACACTGTAATACCAGCGGCCTTCAGGGTACCACGTCATTCCACAGCCCAATCCTGAAAAGTACTGGGTACTGACTCGTCATCTCAAAATGGTCCTTTGACCCCTATAACTGGTCAACAGAACACCAGTATACCAGCTGGGTAAAAATGGGAATAATCTGTTAGATGTCATCGCAGATTCTGCTGAGAGACTACGACTCTTACACACGTGCTTCTGTTTATTTTGGAACGTAAATAAAAAGGAAAGCAGTTTCTGATATTGATTGATATATAAAACACCACAGGTGCACGTTTTTCAAATTTAATTCATGTATTTGTTCTATGCCGTTGCCTGTAATGGTCTGAAACATTTCCCCAAATGTACAAGGACTCCAGTGATCAAAACCAGGAAATCTCACTCACAGGCAGCTGGTTTGGAGCCAAAGCGCCATTGGTCGTGATTGTGCGTACCTCGGAGATTGCGGATAATACTTGTTATAAGTGCTTTTCTGTAAGGGTAGCCTGCCTGGGAAATTGAGACGTTTAATGCAGTTAACTAATATGGATTCATTAACGAGTATGACCAACGATGGCAGGTGTCTGAACATTGAATACGCGGAGGCAAATGCACTGTGCAGAGAGACGTAACTACTGAGGTAGACTACCTATAGGCTTGTTACACGGCCATAAAACCAAAAAAAAAAAAAAAAAAAAAGGAATACGGGTGTTAGTAACAAAACAAGTACAATTTCTTTACGTTCCCTCTCCAGCTTATCCCCGTCATCCGGATCTCCGATGCCCGTGTACACGGCGGTCAGGAGGTACTTTGGTGGACGATGTTCCAAGGGGCGCGTCCCATGAAATCTGCCGGGATTCAGGTCCGACCGCTCAGTCCCGCTCCGCCGGTGGCCGGGGAGCTGGTTTGTTAATGTACTGTGTCTGACAGTTATTTCCATAAAGGATACAGAGATGGATTACAGTGCACTGCAGTAAGGAGGCTCGTTTCAGCTCTGATCTAACTGTGTTACTCTATGGTAAAGGGAGGCACTTTAACAATCCACTGGGTAGGAAGGTTTAAAGGCACTAGCAACTAATTTAAATCGTTTTGCCACGTCAGGTCTCCTGGAAATGTTACTGGAAATCATTAAAAAAAATTGTCTGAAAACCATAAATGCCTAAAAACTCAACGGCAATGTGGATGTAGCAATTATACACTTTTTTCGGTTTTCATGTTCAGAGAGAGTCCATGCACTGCACCAGATAAGCAACACTGACTGTATTAGGTGCAACCTATGCAATTTGATTATTATTATTATTATTTCGTTAGTTGCTTTTTTTCTTTGCGGTTGCTTTCTCATGAAAAGCTATGTATCCACACGTTAAACTTGGATATGATCTTTCATAGTTCAGGCAAAAACCAACTTGTCGTTTCCCTGCTAATGAGCAGTGAATCGCTCTGCCCGACTAAACATCCTTGTTACCGCAAGCTGTCTAATACTGACTTTCATGCATTAAATATACTAGGATACATAGTACCTTAGTTCATTAGGCCATGATGCGGAGTATTTTAACATGCCAAGACCTCCAATTCCTAAAGATTTAACATTCAGCACTTAAATGCTTTTAAAGTATTAACAAATGATAAATAACTAGTGCACTTCTGGTGAAACCAAATTATTAGAAAACTCGAAAGCAAAATAATCAATTTGACTCAAACAGAAATAAAGTTTTCCGTTACATGAGGAAATGACTCACGCATGCCGATATTAAAACGAAGAGTATCTGAACATGCTAGTATTTAACTTTTTTAGTATTTAACTGTCGTTGTGCTGTCATATCTAGAGGGCCTGGCGTCGGACGCGCTCGGTAAGATAGGGATTACAGCATCTCCGAAAAATAGCAGCATTGCAGATGTCCTCGGGACTATTACTTGGACCGCCTTAAATTGGCAGCAAGGGGACGGTCCCTTCCTTTACGATAAGGTGCTGTGCTGGGCAGTAAGTCTCAGGTAATGGCATCGGCTGTCGCACGGGAATCCGCTGATCGATAACTGCGAATGCTTGCTACTAGGCTAGACGAGAGACTTTGATGCACTTCCTGGATGCGCTGTGTGTTTCGCTGTAATCCATGCATAACTTTTTTTGCCAATAATCTAGTAATTGTCTGTTTGGGCAAGCAGTGAAGTCCCGGGTCGGGACGGCGAGGGGAATCGCACAATGTCTCATTTTAATAAAAACGAGTCAAAGTATGTTTCATTTCTGTTTGTTCCTTTTCTCAGACAAACTCGATGGCCCATTTGAAAATAAATGAAAATATCGATCTTTCACTTATTCTGAAAGCATCTTTTACCTTCGATTTGTGTTTTCGTTTTACATCGCTGAGCATAATCGAAATGCAAGAACGCATTAACGAGGTAAATAAAGCATTCAGTTATGATTACAGTATATACATTAATGGACGGCTTCACGTAAGTTCGTGTAGTTGCTGCTGGGATTTTCGGTTTTACACATCTGTCAGCAGCTTGCTTTTATTAACACAGTTTTGGTTGCTAACGAGGCAATTGCCAGTTCTGAGATTTGCCTCTCTAAAATTGTCGATACTATTATTTATATCCTCATCAATCTCCATATATTCTGACTTACTAACGGGGGTCGAACTACGACGACTAGAACTGGTGTCAGACGCGATGTTTGGGTTGCTGACATGAAGCAGCTGCGCTTGCTCCTCTCCTTCGGTTTCTCTGTGGTAAAAGTAATTAAAGTTGGACACGATCACGGGAACCGGCAGCGCTATCGTTAATACTCCAGCGATGGCACAAAGGGAACCCACGATCTTGCCCCCTATCGTCACGGGATACATGTCTCCGTAGCCCACAGTCGTCATCGATACCACTGCCCACCAAAACGCGTCCGGGATGCTGGTGAAGTATGACTCCTTCTCCTCCGCTTCAGCGAAGTACACGGCGCTGGAGAATAGGATAACGCCGATGAAGAGGAAGAATATCAGCAAGCCCAGTTCACGCATACTGGCTTTGAGGGTCTGCCCCAAGATCTGCAGCCCCTTGGAGTGTCTGGAGAGCTTGAAGATCCTGAATACCCTGACCAGGCGAATTACCCTGAGGATAGCTAGAGACGTCGCCTGCTCCCCCTTTGCCTCAGCGCTTTCTTGATCTTCGGCCAACTCCGTTCCCAGCGTGATGAAATAAGGGATAATGGCCACTACATCAATAGTGTTCATCATGTTCTTAAAGAACGCCGCTTTGCTGGGGCAAGCGAAAAAACGAACGATCAGTTCAAAAGAGAACCAGATTATACATAGGGTCTCCACAATGAAGAAAGGGTCTGAGAAAATGTTCGGTTTGTAAAAGTATGTACTGTTCCCCACAGTTATCATTCGCCCCGTGGTGTCTTCTTTCAGTTCAGGTAAGGTCTCCAGACAAAAGATTACGATGGAAATCAGGATGACCATCACTGAAACTATGGCAATCCCCCTTGCCGGACCCGAGCTTTCCGGGTGCTCAAACAGCAGCCAGATTTGGCGTTGAAACTCTTTTTCGGGTAAAGGACGCTCTTCCTCTCTAATGAACCCCTCATCCTCCCGGAACTTCTCCATCGCTTCCACCCCTAACTCGTAGAACTTGATCTCCTCCGAGAACATATCCAGCGGCACATTGACCGGTCTTCTCAGCCTACCCCCGGACTGGTAGTAATAGAGTATGGCGTCAAAGCTGGGACGGTTTCTGTCAAAAAAATATTCATTTCTCAGCGGATCGAAGTAGCGCATCCTCTTCTTGGGGTTGCCCAAGAGCGTATCCGGGAACTGCGCAAGGGTTTTCAGCTGAGTCTCAAAGCGCAGCCCTGCGATATTGATGACCACCCTCTCGCAGCAATCGTGATCGTCATGGTCTGGGGGGTACGCGTCCTGGGGGTGCCCAGAAGCTTCGTCCATGTTATCTCCGGCCACCACCGTCATTCTGTTGGTCGAGTTTTGCGCGTTGCGGGCGATGCGGGTTTGCGTTCAGCCCGGTTGAACAGGCATCCAGTTTCCCGTTCAGTTTTCTTCAGGTGGCCCTGTACATGTATTGCAGAATGATGGTTCGCTTTTCCTCAATGCAGTTTCTCTACGTTTCGCGCTGACTCGACCATCGCTTCTCTATCGGCTCTTCTTGCTGCTGCTTCTATCACCCCGTCAAACAGGGGAAAGAAATGGATCGAAAGGCGAAGCTCTTTGCCAGCTCAGCAATTTCAACTCCCCGTTTTTTTTTTTTTTTTTTTTTTACGATGTAGACATGTGGGTGGTCAGAGCGCCAACTGTGCAGTTGCTCGTTGCGAGGAATGCGAAAATGCTAGAAAATAAATTATTTTAAATGTTAGAAACGCAACAGTGTCCCGTCGACAACCGCCAAAGTTTCTATTTAATTTAATTTATTTAATTTCACCCGTTAGTCAAATAGCAATAGGTTCATACAGCGTAACTTTCGGCTCACTCCGTTTTAAATAAAATACCTTCATAAGTCACCAATTATTTCAAGAGATCAGTTCCTTCAAAAATAAGCTTATATTAACATGCAATGTAATATATTACATAGCAACAAAATAGCATTCTTGGTAACAGCAGTAAGAATAATAATAATAACCGTCATAATAGCTTTTTCACGCTGTCATAAGATACATCGCTTTCTGCATTGCTTACCTCTGGATGGTATGAAGATAAACTGTATAGGAATGCGAACAGTCCGTATGCACCGTAAGGAAGAGCGACAACTTTGCACTCGCAGCTTTGTTTTAATATGGCTATCACTTTACAGCGCGCAAGATATGAGGCTTCCTGAAATATTAATCGGCTACACCATTTTAATAAGTATCCGCGGCGTATTTCTGACTTTGGCGTCTAAGGCTGACCGAAGCATCTTCGTCTTGCAGTGACTGAAATCTTGGACTTCGGAGTCTCTTAATAGGCTGTATAAAAGCATGCTGCTGGACAAGTCGAAATGAAAGCGGGCTGAGTTACAGGCATATGAATGCATGCAAGACATCCAGAAAGTCTGCTGACTCTAGCGGGATAAACTATGTGGTAGGAGAAAGCATGGTGGTGCGGATGGGAGTGCCGAATGCATCAAGGGGTAATAAGCGAACTGGCCGTTTCTTGCCGTTGCCGCATCAGCAAACGTTGGACATCTTTTCTTTTTTGGTGAAATCCGGACGCGGACATCCCTGCGCATACCTGTGCTGCCTCAAAGCACTGCGTGAAATGAAAGGACGCAGAGAAAATCAGAAAATATTGTTAAACACGGTGGTGCTTTGCCGGATTTTATATATACAGAGGGAGAGAGAGAGAAAGAGAGAGAGAGGGAGAGAGAGAGGAGGGAGCATTCGACGCAATGCAGACAGGCTGTGCTTTCCACACCATGAAAACCGTGCGGGCCAGCACTCCTGTTAATACTGTATTTCTCTTATGGTCCCATGTTGTCCCTCTGAATTACATTAGGCCTACATTAATAAAATGACAATGAAAGTTTGGCAGTTTCAAGGGGAATCGGGAGGATTCATATTTCTATCCATAGGTCAATTTTCCATAACTGCTCAGCCATCTAAAATCTCAGCCTTTAATATTCATTCGGTGTTGGGTTTCTGTCTTAAAGAATGTTTAAAAACAAGCCTGTCGAGTCCGGCACTTGCTGGCGGTGGTGTGTTTAGTTATATGTTAACTGTTCCAGCTGGGCGCTAATTACCACTGACCACGTCACACAGTGCAGTTTATTAAACGGTTAATACTGTGTATGCAAACGGCTTGTCATTTTCTCCTTTGAGTATTTTTGTCTTCTTTAGTTTTGGTTTCCATCCTCCATTCTTGTCGCGTTGAAACGTTTAGTAATTTGTCTCTTGTCCAATGAGAGAGCATTTAACAAAAGGACGACATGAATATATAGATAGATAGATACTCCAATGAAACGTGGTTGCCTATACCCCCCACTGCACGCGTCTATCCATCTGCGTGTTTTTAATTATGAAGGTCAAGTGACCCTTCCAAGACACGGAAGAGTCCGTTTTCAGGCTACTGTACGTCCTATTAAAATGTGTTAGAATAAAATTATTATTACTAACGTGAATTAAATGTTATGGCGTAAAAGGTTGAATCTGGATGAATTGCTGGATGTACTAAAGCAAATAATTATTTTCCATTTTCGGACGGGAGAAGATTATTTTGGGGGTGTTAGATACCCCCGTTTTCAGAACAGAAGCATAAATGAGCTTTGATTAATTTCTTTCGGCTATTATTTCAGAGCGTTTCCAATTACAGTGATCCCGAGAACCTTTGCGCGAGTTTCTCTGATTTTCATTAAGGACGCCTTTCAAGTTTTAAGCGTGATTTAGCGCGGTGTTTGAAATAGTTAATAATCGTCGCTTTAAACAAACACTTGTCAGTTAATTGTTAAGACGTCCCCTAAAAATGAACCAAACCCATCAAAACCTGTTCATGACTGTGCTTGTAAAGACAGCCGGATTTTAGATGTCGAAAAACTGCGGGAAATCAGGACCACGGACAGCACCACCTCGTCAACTTGGGTGCATTTTTAGTGTATTTTCGACAGCGTTTTACAGGAAGAAAAAAATTAAGAGGAGGGTAAGCTGATTAGACGACCCGCAACAGCTTCACTGTCTATCCATTGCGCCCTGCTGTTCACATCTATCAAACTGCATCCCCTTTTTATCTATTTTTGGATGCTATGCCGTGGTCCTTCCCCGAGTGTGCTGCCGTAGATTAACATCCCATGTAACGGTTCCTATTTTACCGAACAGTTCGGTTACTATCTATAGGCCTATGTTGTGCCAACAAGCAAACATTTAATGAAAAAGAAGACATGAAATTCCGAAATTGAGTTGCCCTGTGGTCAGAAGCAGGGAGACCGAGTCTGAAGGAGACCAAACTTTCCATGGTGCAGTGTAACAACTCCACAGAGGTGTTAATTTGTCAAAACGGGTACACTGAACAGCACGCTCATAACTAGGGTCTTGTAATAGGCAAAAAAATGTTCTAGAATTAGTGAAAATTAAAGTTATTAACCACCAGAGCTTTCCACCCTATTTGCAGACATGAGCAGAGTCTGACAGATAATGGAAGTATGAGTGCAGGACTATGAGTATTGTTGGGTACTATAGTATCTGGATGAATCCCTGCAGTCATTAAACAGACTGTTTGAGGAAGTCAAGTGAATTGTTCTTCCCATGTGCAGAAAGATCACTACAGCTTGGGTGAGGCCTGGAGAGGGAGTCTTGTCATTTGTCAAACTGGCCCGAGAGTCCCACGGTGGGGGGACTCGTTTGACATCATTCCGGTTTCAGTTTGTCGGCTCTGCAGGTTATTTCGGGACACAGTGCAGAGGAACTCATCCCCTCCCTCCCCCATCCAGTGAGTTACCGGCTGCCAGTGCTCACACACCTCTGATTCTGATTCTTATTTTCCCCCCGTTTGTCCTCATTTGTTTCACAGCATGAGATACGAAGCGGATTGGAAGGGATGTCAGCTGCAGAAATGCATGTCCTGCTCCTTGGGCTTGATGGAGGATTCGGAGGTGTCAGGGACAGCAGGCTGATAGGGGCCTTTAAAATGACTGACATGAAGAAGAAATATTACAGACGGAATATCGTGAATTGGAAATATTTTGTGCTCAAGGGCGAAAGGAAAATGAAACTTTGATTTCTTTAATTCACTAATTTCCATTTGTGTGTTAATTACGATTTAATTCATGAAAAAAGGATGACCTAAAGTTCAAAAGGATTGGAAATTCTTAAAATATAGTTTAATCATTATGCAAACAAATGTTATGAGAATGTTTTAATGTATTGTTAATACTGGTCTTGGGGATAATGCACCTAAAAAATGCTTGTTCATACCATTTTCCCTTACCTCTTTCACCATGTTCCAGTGTCACCAGGTGCCTCCGGGATTCATACGACTCTCGGAGCTACAGGGTCCCTCCCACTCATCCAGAACATTTTGAAAATCACCTCATTAAACTGCACTTTACAGCGTCCAAGCTAGCACCTGTATTCTTTAGGAGCCGTAGATATAAGATCCACTGCACGTTACTGCACATGCAGATATTCTACTTAGCGCTGCATCTGTATGCTCTGACTGCTTTGTATTAAAAACCCGGGAGATTAGCAGAGGTGCCCGTAAACGTTCTGTAGCTGTTTGGAAGTTGCAGCAATGTTGTTAGAACGCAGTGTGCCGTTCCTGCAGGTACCGAGCAGGACCACGTTCAACGAGGGCAGGGGAGATGTTCAGTGCTCTCCACACGCCTCACCATGACAACCGGCGCATTCGAGTACCATGGAGAAAAAAAACAACAACACTGCTGGCCAGCTCACTCTTCTGTCTCCAATCTGAAATCCAGGACAGGAATGATTCTTCAAGCTCTTGTGTGTCATTCTCCATAATGGTGAAGGTAAATTCTCCAGTTGACTCTTTGGAGGCACACATTACGGCATGCTTAAGACATGCCTATGACACGACTATGACATGCTTATGACATGACTATGACATGCTTATGACATGCCTATGACATGACTATGACATGCTTATGACATGCCTATGTATACTTCTTGCTCTGATACTACTTACATTGTTACTGCTCATTCCTTGGAAGCTCAGCCCTGCTTGCACTTATACTTTAGTTGGCTTCTTGACTGTTGTACCCAGCAATGTACTTCCTGCTTCACTTGTAAGTCACTTTGGACAAAAACGTCTTTCTGAATAAATACATGTAAATATAGATGCTCGACTGTATGGAACCAAATTTCATGTAGGACAGTCTGATACGTCTGCCATTTTGATGCTACTGAGTTTTGGAATTTTAACAAGAGTTCTTTGTTGGATTACATGAACTGAGGCATTTGGGGATTCCTCCATGTGAGATGGGCAGGGCTGGAATAGCCTTCTGGCATACTGTGCATTTATCATGGAGAACAAAGTAGCCAATCATATCGTTTACCATGGGGCCATGGGGGACTCTGAAGTCCAGGGCTGATTTTTACTCCAAAGTCCAGCACTGGAGAAGTGTCACTCCAGCAGTTTCTCATGGGTGGTTCCCTGATGGTGGAATGAACTGATGAACCACGTCTGGTCATCAGATTCTCTCTTTACCTTCAAGAAACACCTCAAGACCCATCTTCTCCAAGAATTTGCCTGCTAGCCTGATGCCTCTCTGTTCTTTGGAGGTTTTAAATGGTGCTACTCTGGTCATTGAATATGATTATTAGGTTTATTATGCTTATGTTTTGTGGGAAGACGCTGCATAGCTCTCTTGCCCCAATATTGCTTATACTTATACTGGAGCATTTATCGGACACTCAGCCTAACTGCACCAGTCGACTCATCGTCAGACATATATTAAGTAAAGTGCTCTTCTATTGTTTTGAACAAAAAATGCAAGTGTAAATGTAACAAGGCATTTGATAAGGAAACCTGACCAGGTCCTTGATGGTCTCATCTCAAAAACTAGAACAGAAAATAGACTGAGTGAGTTTTGGAAATTAGCTCTTCAGTTGATCACTTTGAGTAATCTACTAGCAAACAATTATGAAAAACCAGAGCACTCAACAAATATGCGTTATATCTGTAATTAAAGGGGTAGTTTTACTTTTGCAGTGGCATCATTGTGACAAGCCATCATCGGATGGACAGACCCTGGACCATGTGCTACCTCTTCAGGAGCGAGGGAGGAGCTCGAAAGAGAAAAGACAGGCATTAAGCCACCCAATTTACACTGGCATCTTTGACAGAAACCTGAGAGTGGAGACAGTGGCTGCCAAGGGAACCTGCAGGCCTCATTCAGACTTTGGCTACTATAACCCCTCCTCCCGTTTTCCTACTTCCTATTTATGTTTTAAATTCCAAACAGGTTGCAGCTTAGAGTGGGACCATTTATTCGGGGAAAACTCTGCTCCGGTTTGTGGGCAGGAGGGGTTGCAGGCTGGCTGAGACCGCGCCCTCGTGCACCCGTGAGTGTCTGGTCTCACGGCTGTTTTTATTTATGCATGTCAGCGCCGATGCGTTTCAAACGAGCTGTAAACACACGACCTTCTGGTACGCGAACCATAACCTGGATGCCTCTCAACACCCATTTTGTCTGCGAACTGCTTCGGTAGCAGCACTGAGTCTGCGGGAAGGTGGGGGAGGCTGGGTGCAGCCATGCATGGGAGACCCTGCTGCATGTGTGCTTTATGTACAGCTCCTCGGCATCACTGGGACCTGCCGTCCCCCACAGATGTCGTGGCCAAGGAAATCATGCGGATTCAGCCAGAGCTGGCAGGTAAACTCTGGCTATATATATGTGTATATGAACATACCTGAATTGCTTGTGGTCCAGTCAATAACATAAAGTGCAGAGCAATATTACAAGACATACAGGAGAAACACTTAGAAACTTATGTGTAAAAATAGGAATATAAGTAAGAATACAACAGATTGCATTCCAAAGGGGGAAGGGGGCTCACGGGTCCAGACTTTAGAGATGCATTCTGAACAATTCATCCTGTGTGTCTGTGTGAATATATATTTACACAGACACACACACACACAGGTTTGTAATTATATCTTTGTGGGGACTCCCGTTCATTTCTAAGGGCAAAACTCAACCAAACAAAATACGAGACATGACAGTTTTAGTTTTTTGATTGCAGTCATAGATTTTTATAAAAATTTAATTTTCTTCTTGTGGGGACCGAAAAAATAATCCACATGACGTCCAAATAACAGATTTTTATCACATTGTGGGGGCTCCTTCCATCTGGATAAATTTCACTGCTACAGGGTTACAGCGCAGGCTTTGCTGAAGCTGCTCTGCTGTTCGCAAGCCGCTGCTCAGCCTGCTGTCTCCCCAGCAAACCTGAACTCCCCAGGGAGAGACTCCAGCCATGTTCATTCAGAATGTGGTCCGATGGAGAGGCTGCCCCACGTGATCGGGGGCTGGGGGGTTATTCAGAGGCTCTCCTAGATGAAAGTGGGCTTCCTGTCTCTGATGCGCCCTTTTACCTGACGTGAAGGATCTCTGCATGAGCTTGGGGCGCGGCGCTAATTCTGAGCCACGCTCAATGTCCCTGCCGAACAGCCTGTGAGTCTCCGGGGAATTCTGAGAATATCCCTCGAAGTAATGCAGGATCTAACGTCCATGCTTGACATACACAGGGGGCCCTAGCTAAAGGATGGATGCCCCAATTCAAGGTAGGTTCAAAGGGTGAAAAACAAAGGCAGGAAAGCAGTGTGTGAGGATCAGGCAGCGGGACGATCACCCAGCTCTGAGTTCAGGCTCTTTAGCCCTGTACTTATGGTAGGCGGAGCAACGCCTGCTCCCGGATAATCACTCCTCATTATCGGGGAGTGAGCGGGTGCAGGAACAA
The DNA here is from genome assembly GCA_026776945.1 of Isichthys henryi. Lineage (NCBI taxonomy): Eukaryota > Metazoa > Chordata > Actinopteri > Osteoglossiformes > Mormyridae > Isichthys > Isichthys henryi. Next base: position 30,427,235 of record JAODJX010000001.1, read on the forward strand.
CTCATTAGAAATCAGCTTGGAAATGGGATGAAGAAATTAATGAAGAAATTACCCCTCCCTCCAAGCTTTCTTATTTTCACAGAATAAAGAATTAATTAATAACATAATACATTTTACAAAAAAAATATATACTACAAGATAGCAACAGATAACTTGACAGCAATGGAGAAAACGTGTATTTTTCCCTCCAAAACAATAAACATATGAATAAAAAATAGAAGAATCATTTCCTCTTTTGCATTATAGGGATGTGGTGAGTCTGTAGCCTGTTGCAGGAATCCAGGATGCCGGTCCATCATGGGACACAGGCTTACTCACACGCAGGGCTGGCGGGGGGGGATTCACACCCCCAGGTGCGAGGCTGCAGGTTCACCCACTGGGCGCCCCCCAAAATAACAAAATCTATCACTTTTTCATCTCCCAGTCATTTTGACCAAATCGTCTTCTTCTCTCTCATCCTCCTTCATCATTGTTTCCATTATTTCTTTCTCATTTTCTGTCTTGTCATCTTTCCTTCTTCCTTTTTCTTCCCTCCTTCTCCTCCGTCATCCCTTTCATCGTCCCCGGATACGCGTCATCAGCGCTAAGCTCGCCCTGGACCCCAGAGCCAGCACTGCAGTCCACATCTATTCCGAGCGAAGCGACTGGGATGCTGCCTGGCCTTGGAGGTGCCTTCAGATACCAAACCAGGGTGGAAATGCTGAGTCTCTCCGCACTGCAGCTGCCCCGGTCCAGGTGAGGCATGCTCACGATCTTCTCCTGATGCTCCTCTGACATCTCCGCGGATGCCGAGCTGCCGGCTGATTCCCCTTCATCAGCAGAATTCGACTTCTTTTCACTCCGCACGGCAACCGTATTAAATCGCCCCTGCTGGGAATCTCTGATGTTTGCCAAATAGATTCAAAAGATCCAAAGAGCTTTATCAGCCTAAAGCTTAAGGTCACTGCTTGAGGTGGAGCAACACTCAGCCCTCGATGCGGACTTTCAGGACCAGGGTGGGCTTGAGTAACCCCCCCCCCCAACCATCACCACTGCTCCCCTACCCCTCATTCATAAACTCACAAGCTACCCAGGCTTATGTAACTCAC
>JAODJX010000001.1:30428504-30439928 GCA_026776945.1 Isichthys henryi
GCGGGTGGGCATATATACATCGGCTTCGGTGAGGGGGGCGGGGTTATGTGTGGAACAAGCTGACTGATAGTAATGAATGGAACACCAGTGAGGGACGGCATGGGAGGGCGTAGCCACGGGTGCTCCTCTACCTGCTCCACTCTTCACACAGATTACAGGATGTCTGAGAGAATGTGTGACCTCCACCCTCCGTGTTAGCGAAGGCATGCCAAGGGGCACCCAGAGCAACAACTGGCGCTCAAAATCCAGCAAACAGCTCAGGGTCTAGATTCTGGATTCGATTGTCCTCCTCTTCCTCGCTTTTACCAATTACACAGATGACCGATACATTTTCCCAGGAGTCTTTGCGGCATGACTGGATGCCGGATAATGTAAGCTTCTGTGGTGAAAGCTTAAAGGCCAAATTAATAATACATAACATGAATAAGTAATGGTCATTGCTCACATATATGGTCCTGTCCGCCACATGGAATAGCTGTGTACATGTTATCGAAGAGGTCAGTGCTGTGTTCCAAAGTTGTCCCGTACTAATGCACGTTCCACTGGGCTCATTACTCTAGTACGAGGCCCCCCCAGGAATGAGTCGAATTGTTGAGTTCCCCGGTGCTGAGGGACTGGCACCACGAAGCAGAACAGCCCCAGTACCCCTGTGCAGTCGCCCGGGCAGCGTCGTTCCTGAGCTCTGCGGGTGTCCTGATGGACGCCCTGCGCACAGCGTGATGAGGACGCTGTGTTTGCGGTCCCACGCTGTTACCGGCAGCACAGGGGAGCGTCCCTGCGGAGAGGGGTCCTTGACGTGCCGGCCATCACGCCCACATTGTGACACTTTGCTTGCTTGTTTACTCAAGGTTGACCGGTAAAGTGTCTATCATTGAGGATGGGAGACTGTACCCTTCACACTGCGAATCGATGCTGGTGACTATCTGTGCTCACTGCTACTCCTAAGCAGTCCCATGTCTCTGGGATCCTGCTTAGGGTTTTATCGGATTGCATTTCCATTCTGCAAAGTGTCAATGCCAGTCAATCCCTACTACTCTCTATCAGGTACAGTTTTAATACAAATCTAGACTCATCAACTTGCTTGCTGTTCGGGGTGTTCTGGCCAATGGGAAGGGCTCCAAATCCCCCAGCCGCCCCCCCTCCCCTCATGCTGAAGCCCGACACTGGATAAGTGGTTGGAAGATGGATGGATAGTGGATGGACTCAGTAAAGGTGATATTGACAATAACTCACCATAAAATCACAATTCAAGCCACCATAGATGATTTGTAGATAAGCTTGCTTGTAGAAAAAGTGCAGCTTCTTTTTTGCCCCCTATAAACACTTTGCCCCTGAAGGGGACCCCATGATATCACAACCAATTATGGCTAATTTCGTGTCCCAGTTCATCCCAAAGATGTTCTATAAGTTCGCCTACTGGCTTTCCTGCTCGCCCCACCCTTCCCATGCTTTTCTAAAGTCACCTGCACCAGTGCTCTTAGGGTTAAGCTTGTCTTCATTTCTTGCCAGGTTACTGTAATAAGGCCTGTTGTGATATTAGTGCAGGAAATCCACTGTGTAGTGCATTGCTGTCTAGTATATCGTCTATGTTTAGGCACTGCTGTTTAAGGGACAGAGGTAGAGGCGCTTTTGGCACTGGATGGGGTCTATTTTTATGAATCAGCTTCACCTGGTCACACAGTCTTCCTGACCGTGTCACATGACAGTGATAGCTGCCCAAGGGCCCTGCCTTGGTGGAAATAGGAACGTTTAAACTTACCTGTGTGTTTTTGTAAGTATGCTGGGGTCTGCACAGAGCCCCTACCCCCTCCCAAAAGCATGTGTGCCCTTGAGTCCACACCATGACAGAAACAAGCCTTCTAGTGTTTGTTGGTGGGGGGAGGGGGGTGATGTCTAAACCAGAATACAGCAAGTGTCCCCAAGGGGATGGGGGGGGCATAGAAATTATGTCATTCAAACAAACCAAAACATACATGTGACCTTCAGGAAGAAGCCCCACACATTCCCCGCCATTCACTGTCAATGGGGGAGACTTGTTGAATTGGGAACTGAACAATCGAGTTTGGCTCAAAGACCATGCCAAGCTGAACATTCATTCACATTATTACATTTAAATTTGACTGCAGGAATAGCTGCTGTCTCCATGGAAACCCGCAATTGCCATTTCCCTCTCATGCATCCCCAGATTTGCGGCTCCCACGCCGTTCTGTATGAAGTGTCATAGCCAAATTTGATCAACCAATGAGGAACCCGCAGACAGCAAGGTTGGTTGTCACACGGGCCCCCAATCAAGGATGTCTGAACCTAATTCTGTTAGTGGACTTTGAGATGAGAGCGTGCTCTAAAATCGTGACATATGTTAGGATGCTCCCAGCATGCTTCCTTCCTCACAATTCATTTCTCATGAAGGACTTTCCCCTTAACACATGCAAGTTTTGTCTGTGTGCCCTGCAAATAGCCAAATGTTGTATAGTAAGCATCTATAAGCACAGCATGACATGTAGTGTGTCGTGCCTCCGCAAGCTAGCGCTAGTAAACAGTATGAAAGTGTATGCATGCAAAACTGAGTGCAAGCTGGACGCATCTAGTATTTAAAGTGCGATAAAAAGGTGTGAGGCTTTTAGTGGAGAGGGTTTGTACTCCCACGCTCAGCGTACGATGCCTGAAGGGAGTAACTGGAACATGGGAGACTGCGATGGGAGAGTCTCTGTTCCCGAGAATACAGGGAGGACCTGTCTTGTGGGGGTTGACTGAAATAAAGCCCTGGACTCTGGTGCAGAAACATATTCGCCACTTTGCAGTCAGTGTTGGGCTGACTCCCCTCCAGGAAGGACCGAAATTCTCCATCACTGAGAGCCATGACCCGGACCGCAGCGAGATGTAGGTAATTAGATAATTAGCAAGTTAATCCATTTCTGGTGACTTGCGTGGCTCCTTGGGCTGTGTGTGACCAATGCCCCACGGCACTGTGCGTCTCATCCTCACCTCTGGGGGGCGCTCTTGTGCCAGCTCTTAGAAAGGGTGTTCAGGTCATAGAGATTCACACTGATGCAGCGGCTATGAGGACATCCAGCGGGGGGAGGGGGGGGGGGGAGGAATATACCCAGCAGTGTCCCCTATAGTGAAGTACTACAGGGTTGAATCATTGGACCGGTGACAATATTTCCAGAGGACAGATGAGGGGACCTGCAGAAATACCCCATAGGGTCTCTGGACATGTGACAGTACCTCTGGAGGACAAGGCAGGGGATCTGCATAAGTGTCCCACAGCAGTGTTCCAGAGTCCCTCAAGGTTGGGCCACTGGACCGGTGACAGTACCTCTGGAGGACAGGGCAGGAGACCTGCAGAAGTACCCCACAGCAGCATCCCATATTCCCACAGGGTCTCTGGACCGGTGACAGTACCTCCAGAGGACAGGGCAAAGGACCTGCAAAAGCACCCCGCGGGGGCAGCTGCTTGATTGCATTAACATTTCAGCAGTGAGCCGGGACCGCTTTGTTCCGCTCGCCCCGCGCTCTCCGGAGGGTCAGCAGGCACCCCGACGGCCTTTAATGATTCATCAGCGCCGGATGGTTTCAGATCTCCCAAGCGGGGCACGTTCGCCGGAATGCGCGTGCATGCGCGGACACAAATCAGGAAAGCCTGGCATGAAGAGAAGCCGGCTACAGCACATGCACATGCACGGTCAAACATGTCGGGTTAGAAGATAGGGAAAAGTCAGAATTGTGAAGGAAAGATCTAAGTGTTTATGGATATCAGTGTGGTTATGAATTCATATATGAAGGGCATGCATACTAACACACACAATGACAGACACACCGCGAGTACATGTATCAATCACTCAATACAAAATTGTTCACTGGAGAAACTTTGGGTGAATCAGTACTGCCGCACAGAAACTGCAACAGTTCATCGCTGATTTATGGGCATTGTATTGCAGCTTCTCTGACAAATTACACTCTCGCCTTTACCTGAAATTAGGCAATGTTCGGAGACGTCTTTTCTAATCTAAACCAGGATGGCAGTTTATTATTAGTCGTCAGACCAGAAAAGCGAGCTGCGCGCTTCGGGTGCAGCTCGCTTGAAAGATGTTTTTGAACTGGTGTTAAAAAGAAATCCTGTCAAATATAATCCTGTCAGTCATTAATTATTAACTCATAAAATCATATTATTCATAACATTTGGAAACGTCGGTTTGAGAAACTTACATCTGTGAACACAGCACCGTTTTCCCGACAAATGTTATATAGCTTTTAATATTAATTGTGAAGATAAAATGAACATTATCTAAATATGTTTATAACAGACAATTAACATTTACGGGTAGACATTTCAAGGGTATGATTTTGATCAGAGACATTTCATTTAAATATTGTTTTAAAAAGAACATATTTGATTAATGGCCGCTCATATAGCAGGCTATATTTGCACGAAAAGCACGCCATATATAGACTCTGAAATGTAACTCCCTGTTTTTGCCCATTCATTTGATCATTAAGTTTAATTTTTATTGCAGCATTGCAGGAAATTCAAGCCGGAAGTACGTCGTGCTGAACGTTTTCTATTTCTTTTGTTTTTAGGAGTGTTGTGTCGGTATTTTATTCTTTCAACCACAATCGGCCGCCCCGCCAGCATTTCCTCACTTGGGAAGACGCAGGTCGATACGTAGGTGTTCAATTCCGCATTGCGTTGAAACATAAAGGGTATTTTCAGCTGAAATCCCTTTTCCAAATTTCTCAGCACTTGGATATTTATTCGGAAACGAAAAGCAATACCCCTGTTTTAAATGCGAACCTCATTTGACTCGATAGTCGTTGCTTTTTATCATAACCAAATTAAAAGCCGTTCCAAATGCAGTTCAATTTAGCGATATTTTTGCACCCTGCTGGAAGCAGTTCAAAAACAATTCATCCTTCCTCTTTTTTCCATGATTTGGTCTGTGTCAAATCTCTTTAAAAATAGAAACCGTATCCCCTCGGAAAAAAATGGCTTTTTCTAATAATAGCACCAAGACAAGGAGGAGGGGGTTCGGGCTGTATCCGACCCCTCTTTCCTCGGTACTGTCGCGAGCGCTGGGAATCCCCTTCAAGCGCTAAAGCAATAAGCTAACAGTAAGCCCTCCTGACATTTATCAGCGCCGTCGGTGCTCGTTGCTGCAGGTCTATGTACCAGACACGGTACATATCGTAACCTAAATTGAAAACGCATAATGAATATGACGAGGGCATGCATAAACCACCGAAGTATCCCAGAATCCATTGCATATTCGTGCGAGTATAACTAATACACGAAATCTATGTATTATTACACGTATATTGATTTAAAAATAAAAATAAACGACAGCATAAAGAAATTAATTATTTATATATGTATTAATCATAGCTAATTAAAATTATAAATTATATGGCTACCACGTGTATGCTGCGACCGCATTGCACAGAAAGGCGCATTATATAATGTGGATATTATGTATTTCATGAATATGTTGACTTTAGGGGCTGAGAGTAAAAATAAACGATGCGGCCGCCGCGTTTCTTTTGCGGTGACTACGAAATAAGTGCACGTGGGCAGCGTGGCAGAGCTCATCAGAGTGCATAATTGTTTTCAGCGCGTCCCATCCATAATTAACGGCTCTCTCAGGCCTCCTGTCCGTTGATTGTTGTACTAAAATGGCCGTTCGCATGTTAAAATAAAATTATTTTGCTTATTTTTTTTCTTATGCAAAAGTGATTTGTTTTATGGTCTCTACTTATATTTTATGGAAAAAAGGGATCCAAGGACACAGTGTAATAAGATATGTTTTAAAGTTTTTTTCCCCCCTTGCGTTTAACACCGGTTAGGGGTATTTTTTAGTTAATGTAATCTCTCCCCGTCTCCCTGAAAGGCACACCACGTGCAGTATCGCATTAAGTGTTCACAGCCAACAAAGCAGCTGCAGCGGGATGCACCCTCCCCCCAGCCCCCACGTGCCGTCACTTCATAGTTACCCTAAGCGTGCTTCGGTTAAACTGTTTTCTTTAAAAAAAAAACAACAACAAAAAAAAAAAAAACAGGCAAATTCGTTTTTGCAGGTGTGCGACTTGCTGCTCTGGATATTTTCGTGTACTCAAGGTTAAACGTTTTTTACAGTGTCATCTAGGCATATCAAATCCATGCCTTGTTATGTTATTACCCCATACGGCAAAGAGCTAAATGGCTCAATTTGTTAGTAATTGTGCTGTGGTGCTGGCAAGCTCAGCTTCAGGCCTTTCCTGAAGCAATTTGTTAATGGGGCAGTGTGTGGCTCTGTGGGTTGTGATGCTCTTCCTGTGATCAGAAGGTCGTTGGTTTAAATCCTATAGTTAGCTGAACAATATTATTGTTGGGCCTTTCGGCATGGCTCTTAACCCCCAGTGGCTGGGATTGGCTGATCCTGCTTTCTCAGTCATATGATGTATGCTGCTTAATATGTAAATGAAAAGTTCCACAGGGGTGGTATGGTGCAACTATGTTATGTTAGCAACTATGCTTTTATAAAATGAATCCACGGTTAGCATTGTTGCCTCTCACGTCTGGCACTGGGGTTCAAGTCTCCGGCCCTCATGCATGTGGAGATTGTTTTCCCTGTGTTGTCTTGGGGGTTCTTCTGGGTTCTCTGGTTCCACCCCCACCCCCCCACAGTTCAAAAACATGTTAAGGTTTATTGGAGTTTCCAACATGTCCATAGGCATCAGTGTGTATGTGCCCTGTGTTCGGTTTCAGCCCTGTCTTCGGTTGTCCCCTGCCTTGTGTCTGTTGCTTTTGGGATAGGCTCCAGAAAAGTCTCCATGGATGGATGGAAAGTTCACCTCAAGATGAATTAGACAAGACACACCTGTCTTTACAGAAAATTGTTTCCACCAAGCAGAATTTGTGTTTTCTATATAAAAGCACCTGCTTGAAATGTAACAATCTGTGAGATTAATATTATAGAGCTAGAGGGATTTCAGTGAGTTCAATGAGTTTCATCACAGTAAAAGTATTTAGAAAACGTATTTGCTTCATTCTCCTGCTGCATCATATCTCACAGCTTGTTTGTGATCAGAATGGTGGCGATTGTTGTAAATTCATATATGCAGGAATATGACCTGGTTTAGTCATACTATTTTCCAAAGATTCATAAAATTCCCCGTCTTACATGACTCCAGGAGACTAGCTGGTCTCTTCTTTACCCCGTATGGGCCAAGCCCCGTAACTCAATGTCACCTAATGCTTTCAGATAATTTGCATCTCCATTGGAATCCGCAGTGGAGAGGCACATTGTTTGGACAATGAGGCACCATGCAATTCAGCAATGCAATAGATAAGATCCAGGTTTGATTGCACGTCCTTTGCTGCCCGTGTCCGAAAAGCCCATAATCTTGAGGTGAAATGCAATCGGAAAGAAAACTACCCACAATGCACTGCTGTCTCATCACAGTGGGTCCGCAGGCACCGTAATCCAGCATGATCTATCAGGCTCTTCATTCCAAGTTTATCAAGGAAACAGACGGGAGCTACAGATCGCCTTTAATATTTGATTTAGCATTTAAAGAGCTGGCACACTGCAGTATTTGCTGATCTGAATAGATTTAAGAAATATAAATACATAGATCTGAAAAAGCAAATGCTCCATAATCTCACCATATTCAAATATAGCTTTGCTATTGACAGAGTTAAATCAATTAGGATGTTAGGATGGCACAGAAAGATTGAGAAGGTGATATATATAACCCTCTGGGTCTGTTTAGCTTAGTTTAGCATTAGCAATTGAGTTGCTCTGATATTTTCATTTTAATTTAGTCGGAAACTAATGAAAATGCACAAAGCAGAGGGGGAAGAGTCTCTGTGTAATTATATAAAGCTGAGCTGTGAGGCTCCTAAAGAGCTTGCTTTGTCTTTGATTGCAATGTAGAGCAAGTGAAGCCCAGATTTCTGCTGCTGTCTAAGATAACAGACGCATATCTGCACTTCTCAAGGGCCAGAGATGGGCATGTGTGGAATGACCCTTCTTTGTCCTTGAAGAATCCATTTTTAGAGGGAAACTCGGACATGACATGAATGTAAACAGAAGCTCTTCAAGCAAGTACACAGAAATACAAATGACAGACTTTAATGCGACAGTTTCTTTGCAGCATTTGTACTGGAACCGAAGGTATAAACAGGATATATGAATGTGCAAAAGTGTAACACTAGAGTTAAAACCATCTGACTTTTTATATTTAAGCATTAAAATGCATTTTAATTAGAGCAACCTTTCAGGTACTGTGACTGTCAAAATAATTCCTGTATAGTAGTTATTAGAACATTTATGATGGAAAGAGCGCCACCTGCAGGTGTTTACAGTAATGACAATGACAAGGAGGCGCTTGTGTCCCTTGGGGAAAGGCGTTTTTTAAGGTTCCCCTATGCCCCACCCTCCACTGACACCTTTTTTTCAGGACATCTCTGGAAAAAATCAGATCAGAAGCAACATCGTTGTTCTTTATCCTCTTTGTTTATTCATTAGACATCAGGTGTATAAACATATTATTTTATATATTTGTTTATATATGTGTGCGTGAACAGTACAGATAATATACATCTCAGTACGACGAAAGACAAAAGGCCACATTTTCAATTTGTCACATCTAGTATTACTAATGCCTCCATTGTTTAAACACGTATATGCATGTCAGCAGTACATACGTATATAAATTTGCAATTTACTGCCTATGAAGACACCATTATCATTAATTATTGTTAATTTAACCACACAGGTTACGTACTGTAACTAAAAGAAATCCGTCAAGTTAATATCACAGGATAGAAGACACTGTTGGAGGGCTTCAGACAGACTGACACCTGCGAGACACACAGAGACGTCGCTCTTGTTACATTACAGGTTTAAGCTGTTAGCGGGTCGCCACGGAGACGGGAGCACTGTCGCGTGCTCAGAGCCCCCCGGGTTACGGAAGGGCAGACCAGAGTCACGTGGCGGGCTGGAGCGCACAGGGTGGCACAGGTGACACTGAAAACTACGGCGTATTCGGGACATCCACTCCGGCCATCAACTCGACTGAAGTAAAACAGCACTATAGCTAAGAGTATCCAGGTAACCAATGGGGCGTTTGTGAGTGCTGCTTCATTTCCGAAACGGCGACAGTGGCATTCAAATGACAGAACATGACGGGGTCGATAAGAACTGCCTGCTTGGTCGTTATGAAAAGCTTTCACATTTAACAATGTTTAAAAAGTAGCGTTTCAGAAATGAAGTCATGATTCAGATCATAAAAAAAAACTTACTTAAAAACAGGGAAAAAAATTGCACTTACTACCGGTCGACCAAATCTTTAGGCTAATGCGAACTTAAATTATTCGGTGTCCCTATAAATGACAATTTACATATAAACTTCTGACTCGAACGGTTAATTAGGGACTTGGAACTGGGGGTGTCATGGTGGAGTGGGTTTCTCACAGAAATACCCCTCAGCTTTTGGGTTCGTAAATAAACAAAAAGTTTTATTACTTTTTTAATTAAGTAATGTGAAAATAAACTAAACATGTGCGAGTGATTTCCTTACTTTAATTAAATTAAGAAGTAATTGATTTTGTGAGTACAACGAAATAGTTTATTTTGCAGTGCTGTGTTTGGCATATCTATCCACAGTTCTTAGCTTAGACACTGTGGCCTTCTTAGGGGCTGTGCACAGGGGTGTGAATTGCACGCCTCTTCAGGACAAATGAAGCACACCAAATCTTTGGTGAAAGTCCCTCACCAACCCCGTCCCGAATGTTTGGCTACAGACAGCCATCAGCTCATTAAAAGGTAAAAAAAAAAAAAAAAAAAAAAACACATGAATAATTCAAAGGATTTTAATAGTCCTTTTTTTCGCAGCTTTGCATGCCTAATCTTCTCCAGCTAACTGAGGTGCAGAAATTGAACAAGCGGTTAAGGAATTATTGGCCCAAAGGACTACAGAGGGTTGCGTTAAAAGGAAACGTGGGCCAAACTGCTAACACTTGCCCCCCCCCCCCCCCCCCGGCGCCCGGGCGGGCGCCGCGGGTTACCACCCCCCCCCGGTTGCATCTCACAGAGCATCAGGTGCAGCTTTCTCATTATCATAAGGAATGGGGGGGGGGGAGGGGGTACATTTGCGTCTGTAGTGTGACACCAAGAATTAAGCACATCCTGACTCCGAGAGCCCTGTGGACTCCAAACTCCTACAAGCAGCTGGAATTGTGATTACAAAGATTGTAAACAAAGTATTATGAGATGTAGGAGAGATACTGGTTGATTACTGGTTGATATTGCCAAACATATGTAGATGTATACAGTGCAAAAAAATTAGTTTAGCTAGCATGCTTATTTGTCAGCGACACATTTTTGTGTTTCTGATAATTAACAGAAACCTCTGCACCCCTGTGGCAAAGTTAATCAGTCGTTTTTAATTCTCCATCTCTTGGAAGCAGCCCTCCGAGCCTCCTTTCCTTATTAATCTCCCGACTGCAGTCACATTGAATCATTGAATCAGAAACGCAGATTCCTGCCTCTTCCTGGCCCGATCAAACGATGTAGCACTTTTGTTCCAGTTTTCTTTTTTTTACATGATGGCTCCAGTGACCAGGGAATAGAAGAAGCGAACGGAGTACGATGCCCCTGAAAATTAGATTACCTGGCGAGGTTTTCCTTTCGACGCTTTTCACAGCTGTGATGAGGTTCTCCTGACCTGGTTCTGATTCCAGAGACACAGGACATTATGAGTGAAAGGGAATGGAGGCTGACAGTTTCCAATTTTCGATGGTGACAGGAATTAAAGTCTGAGAAAGAGTAGCAGGGAGAGCTATCTTGCTCAAGATGCCCTGACTAGTGATTTAACAAGAAACAGTTGGTAAAACGTAGAAATAAAGGTCACATCAGCATTTCATAGCAGCTTGCTGTTTAGCGAATGCTTTCCAAGAGCATAGAAACTCATCTTTTTTGGCATCAGTATATGGTTCGAGGGTACAATTGCTAACCCTTTGGGGATTTTTAGCTTGAAACCAGTTCAGTCTCTCTGTCACCTGAAGCTTCTAACCACACCCCCAAAATGTGTATTGAGATCTGGCTGAAGTCTGACGGGTCGTTGGATCAGCCATCCTGGCAGAATCAGGCCTTTCGAGTGAGTGATGAATCTAGCTTCTTCTCGAGTTGTGGAATATATTATCCCTCCAGAGTCAACAGCATCCTTGGTGATGCCGCGTATCTTTCTCGTGTATTTCAGTTCATAACTCACTGAAATCTTATTGTAGAAACATGAAAAAAATGCTGACTAAATCCGTAATCTGTCTTCTTTTCAAAACATCCGTTGTCGGAAGTCTTAAAGTTTTTAAAATTAGGTTAAATCGGCAAAAAAGTAAACCATGTCACCTTACTTTGTTTTACCTGCATCGGGGGTGTGTAGTGC
>JAODJX010000001.1:30446324-30467570 GCA_026776945.1 Isichthys henryi
TTCGATGTTGATGGACTATCCGCCGGCCGGCCGGCTGATGATCGGGAGATGAACTAAAGACGTTTTGAGTTATATGCGCGTATGAAATGCAATCCAGCAGGTCAGGTATCGTGAACGAAACACTTAATTTTGAAATTTCTCAAGTTGATTCACCCCCCCAGCATAAGCACAGGTAAGCAAAATTCGGTCAAATTTTTAGACCCCCCTCCCCCCCTTCCGTGCGTACGTACTAAAAGTATGGCCCCCGAGGTTTGGGAAAACAGGCCACAGGTGAAACTAATAAAGTAAAACATGAAACAAACTAGGAAACAGAATCCGAATACAAATCAAAACACGGGGACTAGAAAACTGATTCAATTGAAACACAAGGGAACAAAATCTACAAAAATCGGAGGATGTAGGATTTGAACACACAACAGAGGGGTCACCAGGTAGTTGCATAGTCAGCTTCTTAAGCAATGCGGCTGATGGGGAGCAGAGGAGACACTACAGACGGATAACAGGGGAAGACAGGAAGGACTGGGACAAAGGTGCTGACCCTGATATTAACAGCATATATTCCAGCAAGTGTCCCAGAAAGACATCCACAGCCTAGATAAACTGTCAAACCCTGTCATACTGCAAAACTGTACATGTGGCCCAAACATGTAACCAGACGTCTGCTTATCTGATATGTATGATAAGTGTTAATAATGTAATCTCAAGAATGCATGTTATCTTACAGAGATTACAGAATTATTACTTTTAGTTCATTCAGTTTTGCTCCCGTTAGGTGAAGTCGGTGCCCAAAGAATGTCAGCTGTATGGGGTGTTTCTCTGAGATGCGGCTGCTACTACAGATGAGGCGGAGTGTTAGTCAGCATCGTTTGGTCAATGTAACTTACGTCAGACAACGGATTTGAAGATGCAAGCTGTGCAGAAGCATAGACACAAGTCACTTAGATTTCACTAAGGAAATAATAACAACTAGCCAATAAGCTGCAAAACAGTATTCTGGATTTTAAAGGACTTGCTAACATGTTATAATCTATTAACATGTTCAGTTTTTTTGTCATTATCCTTACTTTAAGCTATGCTGCAATGTTTACATCCAACTGTACTTTATCTGTATTAACTGCACTAGTAATTGCATTTATTGCACCTTAGTCATTTATTTACGGTGCACACTGGGTTCATGGTGTGATTTGTTATGTCTTGTGTAATGACTTATATCCAGAATTGTTCATATTACTTTGTTTGTGTGAATGCACTGACAGAACTGCTGCTAAAATTTCATTATACTCAGTACAATGACAATAAAGGATCTGAATCTGGAAAATGCACCAGTTTAGCTCTTTCAATTCTTAACTCCTTAGATGAGGCTCATTCTCTTATGATATTCACTAAGCTTCTTTTAAGCACACTGTCCTATTACATTGGTATTCAAACGTTTTCCAGGTGTCATTTTCACCCAGCTATTCTTGTTTAACAAGATGTGTGGCGTAAAGAATGACATTATAACATGAAATTCAGGCCTCGCCTCACACCTCCTGGGTTTGCAGGCCAGTCCAAAACCAAGCAGTCTGTAAACTGCCCATAGTGTGTGTGTGTGTGTGTGTGTGTGTGCGCCTGTGCATGTATGTGCCCCCAAATGAAAACCTGCCCAGAATAAGCGGCTGGAAGATGGATGGATTATTATAAATTAAGGTGAAAATATGAATCAAATGGTATGAAATCTCATTAAAAACGTCTAGTCGTTAATAAACGCATATTAAGCTTGTTCTGATGGTTAATTACGTACGTATTCCCTTACCTTCAAAATAAGGAATTAGAACTGACGCGCTTGAAAAGGTGTCAGAAAGATTTAGCGTAATTCTATTCGTCTTATTCTCTCCTTTTTACGAGTAAACACTGCCATCTAGCTACCATAGGAACATATTTAACCCGCACAAATTACTGTCTATAAAATTGCCACGCATGCTTTATTTCTTCCAATGAAACAATATTAAATGCGCATTAATTTCCGCATATAATTTTAACCCATTCGTTTATATAATAAGCATATACTTAATAGGCCTATAATACTTTGGGCTGCACGAATGTTTGTAAAGAAGAATCATAAAATAAACTGCCTTCAGAGGAAACAAAATTTCTTTACAATAAGACGCATGATAAAGCCCAAATGACTTGGAAACTACTCATTACGCCACCAGGGTCAGTGTATAATATAAGGGTGTTTTGTTTGTCTTTATATTCTTCCTTGAACATTTTGTGTGAGTTTTCTACGGAAGAGGATTAGGGCCACCATGAAAATATTTTTTGAATTTTTCTTAGAATTCTGTTTTTAATCTCATGATTCTGACTTTAATCACAGAATTCTAACTTTTTCCTCATAATTCTGACTTTAATCTCAGAATCTTTTTTTCTAAAGTTAGAATTCTGAGATTTAAGTCAGAATCCTGAGAAAAAAAGTCAGAATTCTGAGATTAAAGTCAGAATTCAAATAATATATTTATGATGGCCCTAATCCTCTTCCGTAGTTTTCCCTTGCTAGCTAGACATTACTTACGTGCCAGTGTAATGGCGACGTACTTAACACGATCTTTAACTGGCTACTGCAGACAGCGGGAACCTTCACGCATCTTAGCAATCGCAATTTTTACGTTTTAAATATTAAGATTCGGGTACAAAATTCCATTTCATAGATAGGAGAATTTCAATTTTCACAAATGTGGCAAGCTAATTTCAAAAGATTTTAATCTTTAATTTTTAGTTGAAAATGAACATATATGGAGGCAGTCAGTTTAATCATTTTAAATGAATTCATATGGAAAATAATTTCTCGGAGTGAAATTCCCGCATCACCCAATTAACACGCACGTGACTGCATTCGTCTCTTTTGTTTCTTTTCATTGCAACTGTTTGATCAGCATTTGATCGCGTCAGTGAGATTGAGTTATGCAAGTTAATATATAGGAACAGAATTATTCTAATTTATATTATTTCCATTGAACTTTAGTTATGCTGGATCATTTGATGTGATATGACTTCCGTAAATGCTGTTTTATCACTTGATCCTATAATCTTGCACTCGCGTTATATTCCGTTCGAGTTCTGGATTTTGGATCACAGCCAGCGTTTTTTTTGTTACCCAGAAGGTTTAGAGATGTAGGCCTGCACTATTTATTTATTTGCTTATTTGTCTATTTTTTTCTTTGTTTATAATTTTGTTCTCCATAAGATCACTAATAGCAAAATAATTGGCTTTTTTAAACAAGCGTATCGTTATTTATTTTTTCACACTGGCTAACGACATTGTGTTTTCGAAGTAGCTGCATCTGTCCAGTAATTATTCAAACGATAGCTAGTTATGAACGAGCTATCTTAGTCGACGACCAAAGGACGAACGATCTGGAAGGTTGCTATAGAAACATGACTGCCTTTAAAAGCTTGTAGCGCAGGATTTTGTTGATCCACAGAGCGGCGCTGTGAGCTTTGCCATCGCGTACATTCATCATAAGCTCTACAATAACAGAAACGGCGCGCTGTTTATCAAGTTCTGTATCTAATCAATGTGTATATTAAACAAATACAGAAACTGCATGCATTTAAAAATTATTGTTATTATTGCCATATTATGTCATTCCTTTTATAATATTAGTTCCATTTGATGCACCAAAGTAGTAAAATACTTTCAAGGAAAGTTAAAGGAATTTAATTCCCCCCCAAGGAATGTAAACAATGTAAATAATTTATATGCAAATCTAATACATTGCATTTCACCACAGCAATGCTATAAATCTATCAAAAGTGCTAGGAATCAACATTTGGCGGAAAGAAAGTTTTGTTTCGAGAGCAGCCTGCTTTGGAGGCTAGGGGAAGGTGTTCGGCTGGACGTGATGTCCAGGCAACAGCTGCTGTTTGATTGCAATCTGCGGTCCTCGAAGAACACGCCATCCACCGCGATGTAAAAGATAATGGCATCGCTGCAAGAATGCCTCCAACTGGGATAATTCCTTAAACCTGTCGCCTGGGGGATAATGCCTGTACAATGACAGTCATAGAAAATACGTGACCGAGGAAGTCGTGAGGAAAACAACAGAGGTCGTGTCTTCGAGTGACCTTGTCCACACTAAACAGAACAGACCGCATACACGAGAGACACCCTCCCTGAACTGGAGTTATCCTCCTCCTCTGTACCAAGCACGCAAATAACATGCAGTCTTACTAACAGGTAGATTCCAATGGACACTTTATGAATTTCTAAAAATGAAAGTATTAAAGTCCTACATCGAGAGGTATGACGTTTCAGATGATTTGCGTACATTATGCACATTTTCAGGTAACTTTACCCATTCAATATGACGAGCATATAAGACAACTAACAGTGCCGCTCCGTTTATCGATGTGACAAAACAACAGTTTCTGTTAAGGAAATCATTCGATCACAGTAAGAATGCAGGAGCAAGAGACTATATTTAAGCAAAGTGCTGAATTAGGATGTACTCACAGAAACGCACGTATCTCTACTTCATTTCTGCTGTGGTGAACAGTCATACATCAGTCAGCTTGCCCGTGTACACTTTGTTTGGGCTACAGTTTGTGAATTTGAATGCATCGTATTCGTCTGAATCCAGGTAGTCGGATTTCGCAAGGGAAGGCTTGCTGTCACTCTTCTTGAATTCTCCAAACGAGGGTTGCTGCTGTCCACATGTTACATGCGTGTACTCAAATTGCTCCTCGTGCTCCGTTTCTCTGTGGTAGAAATAGTTGAAATTTGAGACGATCACAGGGACGGGCAGAGCGATGGTAAGTACACCGGCGATGGCACACAGCGAACCCACTATTTTGCCACCGATTGTGACTGGGCACATGTCCCCGTAGCCCACAGTAGTCATGGACACCACAGCCCACCAGAAAGCATCGGGGATACTGCTGAATCCCGACTCTGGGTCATCGGTCTCAGCAAAGTACACCGCGCTTGAAAACAAGATGACCCCGATGAAAAGGAAGAATATCAAGAGACCCAGTTCTCTCATGCTAGCTTGGAGGGTCTTTCCAAGGATCTGCAGACCCTTCGAGTGCCTGGAGAGCTTGAAGATCCTAAACACACGCACCAGACGAATCACCCTCAGTATTGCCAAAGACATCGCTTGTTGCCCGTTCCCTTGATGTTCTGCGAGCTCCAAACCCAGCGTGATGAAATAGGGCATAATTGCAACGATATCGATGGTATTCATAATGTTTTTGAAGAAGGCGGGCTTGCTGGGGCAGGCAAAGAACCTCACCAACAGCTCGAAAGAAAACCAGATGATGCACAGTGTTTCAACTATGAAAAAAGGGTCTGTGAACGGATTTGGCTTCTTCATGTGAGTAGTCCCGTTCACATGAAGGAAATCCTCGGGATATCTGTTTTCCTCCCTGAACTCCGGCAGGGTTTCCAAGCAGAAAATCACAATTGAAATCAAGATCACAAGAACAGAAATTATTGCAATTCCCCTGGCTGGTCCTGAGCTCTCGGGATATTCAAACAAGAGCCAGACCTGACGCTGAAATTCGTTTTCTGGCAACGGACGTTCTTCTTCTTTGATGAACCCTTCGTCTTCCTTGAAATTTTCGATGACTTCCTCTCCCAATTCGTAGAATTTAATTTCCTCCATAAATATGTCCACGGGTACGTTCACGGGTCTCCTAAGCCGTCCTCCAGATTGGTAATAATAGAGGATGGCATCAAAGCTGGGTCGATTCCTGTCAAAGAAGTATTCATTTCTTAACGGATCAAAAAAACGCATTCTTTTTCTCGGGTCCCCCAGCAAGGTGTTGGGGAACTGGGCAAGGGTTTTAAGTTGAGTCTCGAAGCGTAGCCCGGAGATGTTGATGACCACCCTCTCGCAGCATTCTTGGTCCGCCTGTTGGGGATCATAGACATCTTGGGACAGGGCTGCAAGTGCCACAGTCTCATCCAGATTATCTGAGGGCACCACTGTCATCTTTCCCCCCTGGAGGGTAATGGCACTGGAACCACGGTCCGTCCTCGGTTTCTCCCCTGTCGGTGTGCGCCCTGGATGTCTCGGAGAATCGGTCAGTCACTTGTAGATGAGAGCGCCCGGCTCCGTTTGCGCCTTTTACCGGTGTCCGTCTTCCTTCTGCGGGCACAATGTCTGTGCTCTCATTTTCTCTGCAGGTTTGCTTGGATTATCCCATCACCTTCTTCACGCTGGCAGTCTGGACTATTGGCTGTCACATTCACAGCATTTTAAGCAGCAGTGCCCTCCCCAAGTGGGCTGACGTGTGGACGCTCTCTCGCTGAACAGAAAACACACACGCACATTCCCCAATGTGACAGTAATGGCATTTAAACGCATGAACTAGAAGGGTATAATATCGTCGCTGCTATTTTAGAATGAGTCGTTCGATCTCTAAAACACAGAACTTAATCATTTCCCCCGCGTCTTTGCCCTAAATTAAATATCGACAGTTCAAGGTTAATATCATTTGTTTACATGCAGTAATCTGTTGTTACTAACGGATTTTTAAACAACAGCTTCGTTGTTTAAAAACGAACTAAGCTGTTATATAAGAAACATGCAAAACGTGTAAACATTGGTAATCTGTTCAACGTTTGCACTTAGAAACGTTTTTGAAAAACTACATAACTTTAAGGTGTGTCACCATTTATATCAGTTTGTTTTTTCTTTTTTTTTTTCGAAATTAGGACCGTTGAAAATGAAACAATACTTACCATGCAGGACACTCTTCGCTTTCGTTTCGGTCCTCCATGTGATTATCATTGTGTGTATTTTCTTGCAGAATCCTACAACGCAAGTGAAATAAGTTATTTGAATTGTGTTATTACCAAATGCACCGCGATCAGACCCTGAAGGCGAACACTGAACACTCCTATATGGTTGTCGAGACATATATATCAAGATAAGACCACATTGCAGTTCCTAATACCAGTTTAACACTTGCGATTCTTTTATTAAGTAGAGACCCTTAATCATTAATCTCTAAATTGAGAGTTAGAATTTTAAATTCTATAGAAATGAGCTGACATTTTGACTGTGTTCAGAATGTCGGTATATGCCTTAATAAGAAAGGCATATTAAAAGCCTGACCGTTTTAGGGGAATGCAGTGGAGAGAATTAAGGGCCGAATCGTAAATGTATGACGTAAACCCTTAAAATAGCACGATTTCTCCAAGGACTTCAGGAAAATTTCTTTTCCCATGGAATGGCTTGGGGAAAAAATGGAGGAAAAAAAAGAGGACGTTTCTGCCGCTTGGGGACGTACTACTTCATTCAGAAAACAAATTTTCCTTTTCGCTATTCATTGGCCTTGTCCCTGCTGAATGCGTTGTAATCGACAGAGACTCAAGGGTTGGTTGGACACTGGTTTCGTTAGGAGCAACGTTTCTTCTTAACTATACCTAAACACTTGTTATAAGTATATACACCTATAACTTAGTATAGGTACTTTTAACTTTGATGTTGCTCGATGTTGTCTTCATTCACTATAAGTATAGAATGACGTAAAAATCAAAACATTGTTCTATACAATATCCAGTTAAGCAAAAGCAAAAAAAAAAACTGTTACGTGTAGTGGGAAAAGCCTATTTGCCTGAATAGTGACTGGATCACACAAAGTGCTTAACTGTAACTTAACTGTCATTAAGAGTGAAAGTATGCAATCTCGCTACCTGTAAGCATATTTGTGCTTTACAGGTTGCGTCACACTTTCTATGCACTCATTTAATACACACAAACATGATTACAGTATTTATTTACAACCACCATAATACAAAGTATTTCAGTGTAACTCTAATATATGGTAACCATCTGCCAATAAGGCAGATTTACAGCTACTGTTTGTTATTTAGCTTAGCATACAGTTTCATAACTAAAACCAACCTGTATTGCAGGTGACAAAATATTTTAGTGTCATGGCAGGAGAGATGATCCACATAGCAGCTTCAACGAACTAGGATTTTATTACACAAAACACAGACGGACCATGAGGGGTCAGAACTAAACTAGGGCAGGGAGTAACACAGGGCAACTACAACTAATAATCACAGGGAAACTACAACTAATAATCACAGGGCAACTACAACTAATAATCACAGGGCAACTACAACTAATAATCACACAGTAACAGAAGGAAACAGCCATCATGAACAACTAAGGAACAGAACAAGAGCAGGCACTTAAATAGATTGCTATCAAGTCACGACACGGGACAGGTGATCAACCCATCACTAAAGATTCGGGGCAACAAGGAACAGGTGGGGTAAATTACAGTTAACAGGCAGTAGAGACTAGGAAACAGGTACAAACACTGAGGACTATCAACACTAGGAGAGATCAAGGAGCACAAGTAAAACGGAACATAGACAAGGCACGGGCGGGGGAGACAACAGCAAGCCATAACATAACCATACAGAGACCAGGGGAAAAGTAAAACCAAAACATAACATAAAGGTGAGGCAGGGCCCAGGTCAGCGACAAACTCATGAGAGAAGGCATAGCAGCTCCTGAGGCACACACTCAACCTGCTGAGCTACACAGCAGCCCAGGGAGAAGGGAATCACACTAGGGTAACACCGAACGGGACGGCCAGCGGGAACTGCTGGTCAATGGGGAAAAGTAATGAGACAGAGCCGTCCGGGAGCCGATCGTCATGTTTTAGAATGTGAACTGTATTGCTGTGGCACCTGTCTCGTTATACAGAGGAAACGTCTGTGAGGAATAAGCGATGTCCTGGAACAACCAGATAATCCAAATTTTTCACCATTCTCCACATCATCACGATAATATAATAAAACTTTACAAGTTCCAGTGAGTTCACGGTGTTCCTTTCCCCTTGCTAGGTTAATTTGCATGAATGCATCTTATCTATATCTAAAAAAATTTGCAAGGTAAATGGTTGTAGAACACGTAGATGTCTGCAGTTCCGACTGAGGTTTGTACTTATCAGTAACGACTTGTTTAATGCGCAGTGAGGTCATTCTGTTTTCCATATAATATGTCAGCACAGTATTTTCCTATAAAATATTATAATTGTGTTAGCAGACTAAAATGCCGTAGGTCATAATGGGATATGCATAAGAACAAAGATATTCTGCTACCAGGATGTACATGTTTTATATCGCATATTGCACATTATGCATGTTTTAATGTTCTTTGTGTTTGAAATGTGAAAAAATTTGACTGCTATTGATCTTCCATGGAAAGAACCGGTGTAATGTCATGTTATACAGAAGCATGCTGTGGAATGGGGGACCTGGCATCGTTTTATTTTGTAGAGAGTGTTATGTTGGCCTTGTGATGTGTGGGATGGACTCACAGACATTATTAGAGCTGTACCCCTGGATGCCCCCGTCCCCCCCAGCACGCTGTAAGATCCGCAAGTACCCAATCACTATGCACTACTTCAGTTTCTAACGTCAACTTATTCTTAATTACTTTGCACTGCTCTTCATCACTCTGCGCTGTCACTGGTTATGTCTGTGTGGAGGGCACTGACATAAAACCCCAGAAAAATCCAGAATATGGGGTCAAGGGGCAAACTCCAGTGTCTCCTGCAAGGCCCATCACGGGACACCCACCAATGAAAACAGACCTGAGCTATAGACTTCCAGCCAGCAAATGGGCAATCACGTGGGTAACTAAAAATTCCGAATCTGAGGGAGGATTCAGTGTTTCTTTAGTCAGGGGGTGGTCTCCCTTGAATATTTTTTTGTTTTGAATGGAGATGTCCTCCTTGAATATATTTCGCATTGCAGACTCCCCGAAGCTGCTCTGCAGACCTCTAAAGCACCCACGCCTTGGTTCAACGTGCCACTCTCGGCCAGCCTGAGGCTTCCTGCTAGTCGCAGGAAGGAACGCGATAGCGAGGCGTACCAGGCCCGGCTGGCTGACAGCACACGATCCGTAATGGTGTGAGCTACATGTGTTGGGTCACGTAGCTGTGATGATGAGCTTTTTGACAGCACTCACCTTACAAATGTCACTGCTCCCTGTTACCTACGAAGAGTCAATAATACGATCCTGATCTGGGGTGACACGGTGGGTAGCGCTGCTGCCTCACACCTCCAGGGTGCTTGGTGTGGAGCTGGTTTCATCCAGGTTCTCCCGTTTCCTACTGCAATCCAGAGCCATGCAGTTAGGTTAATTAGGATTCCTAACTGCCCGTAGTGTGTGAGTCTGGACCCTGTGATGGGCTGGCATCCCAACCAGGCCACCTCATGACCCAGACCTGAATAAGCAGTAGGAAGATGGATGGATGGATGGATGAATGGGTCGACAGATTGATATTTTTTATGACTTACACTCTTACCCTATGTATTGCAGGCCTTTACAGCACTGATTAATGACAGAGCCACAGCTTTGGGCTCACTTTCCCAACTGTTTCTGTCACGCTTGAGATTTTTATACTAAGGTCTCTAACAGCTATGGACAGCCGGGCTCCCTGCTCCTGAACCCTTCCAGAACACACCCTGAAATGGAGGAATTCGGAGGTGTGGGGGTGAGGTGAAAACAAAACCTCACCCGCAGCCTAACTGTCAAGCCAACTTGATAACTCCAACTGATACATTTTCCGTCACCAGTGGTCACATGTGTCCCAGTGTGGCTAACAGGGTGCTGATCCCTGTTCAATGTCAGTTTTGATTCCATCCCTGTAGCCAATGTCAGCCGGCATCACACAGAAGGTATTGTCCAGTTGCAGGAAACACATCCTTATTATCCATCCATCCAACTTCTGTAACCAGTTATTGTAGTCAGGGTCGCAGGGGGTCTGGAGCCTATCATGGAAGCTATGGTCACAAGGTAGGGAACAACCCAGTATGTGGCACCAACCCATCACAGGGCACACTCACAGGAAATTTGGTAGCTTCAATTAACCTCATGTTTTTGGACTGTGGGGGGAAACCAGAGTACCTAGTGGAAACCCTACGACGAAATGGAGAGAACATGGAGAGACACGGAGAAACTCCACACACATGCAGCCATGGCAGAGACTCAAACCCAGGTCCTAGGTATCCACTGTGCCACCCTCCTTATTAATTGTTATTATTGTTCCTGTCGTTATTGATGTTAATAATAATAATAATAATTTGAAAGACATGGATGGACAAGCTGAAATTAGGTGGCAGCCATATTGGTTCATCTGTGCCTAATTCCCAGAGGCCTGCTGTGCTTCCTCTACATTTATTCCTGTGCTGACGCCAAACTCAGCTATGTAACTGTGCTACATCCCACCCATCCCCGCTCTATGCCCCAAATACCCCCTTTCCTTCCTGTTCCTTCACATGGAAAAAATTGAGCTACAGTGTTTAGGGGTCCTTATGACTGAGCTACTGGCCATGAGGGGCCCTATTTCACTTAACATGTAGCTGCGGGGGGTCATCATCTGCCGTGTGGGGGGTGGGAGAGTCATACAGATCTTTCATGGGAAGCTCAGCCTCCTGAGAGAAGTATTTCGGAGTCATATAAGGTGCTATCGCCTGCCCGGGCCTCTCTTCAGCTCACCCGCGCACCGTCGGCTTCAGTTAGCCAAAATGCTTCTGCCATGGGGCGGAAAGCCAAGAGAGAAACGAACAAATGGGAGGACAGTGAGACCCCGCTTTGTGGTTTATAGAGTAGAAATGATGCATAGTGGCATTTCTGCAAAAGGGAGTAAGATCAGTGGATTTGGTCACTTTTTATAAGGCATAAAAAGAGTTTCAGCCGAATGCCCCTTAAATGGAAAGACAGGGATTGTCTTACGCTCCCTCCCTGTCATCTGCTCTTTCCTCAGGCTGAGGCCGGCTGTTGGCACAGGCGTGGAGAGAAGATCAGTGAAGGGGAAGGTGGCCGCTAACTGCGGACACGCTCTTCGGCCCCGGGGGAAATGCACCACGTAATACCGAATACGCGGTCGTCTTGGCCAACATGCAAGGCGCACACATGTAATCTTGTCATTATGATGCGTCACTGAGTTTCCCTCCCCAGAGATTTTGCCCATCAGAAAGTCATTACTTACTGAGACTCGGGAGAATTAAACATACAGCAGAAGTCATTATTCTTTTAGGATTGTTAACCTTATGTAATTGCCTGAGGCAGTTCAAATGAACTCTATTTATCATTTTTATCAGATCAAGTCCCGAATGGTGAAAATACGCATCCCACATAGATGTGATCCAGCCCCGTTTAAATGCGTCCACCTTCAGGACTATTGAGGAATAATCTGTGCATCTCTGGCATGAGTTGTGTTCTCATGCATGAAGGAACCAGAGGTAAATAAAGGGGTTGCGATGCTCAGCACGTGAGACAGCATCGGCATGCCCACCCAGACTGGCACTTGTTAGTCTCTAAATCCTGCCGCCTAGATCCAGGTTGGCTTGCAGCTGACTTTTTAAAAGACCTTGGTACTGCGTGTGGTGAACATTAACTCATTGAATAATGTATAACTGCTGTGAGTTTTTATATTGATTTTGAGATGAGGAAGTTCACTATCACACCCACCTACCTGCAATGTCAAATAAGTTATATTTTTGTAATTAAGTTTCTGCGGATGTTCTGAGAAGTTAGACTACTGAAAGCGTCCTAGTCATGTGACCAATTCGAACGCAAATGGAAGCCATGCTACGGGAGGAATGTGATTGCTATTGTTCTCTCGCGGGGGTTTCGATTGGCCGCGTTGCCTTGGCCGGACGCTCTCTACGTGCCGCCTACAGTAAGCCTGCGGTTCGTGGGATGCCAGCAGCGAGGGCGGCGCGGATCCGCGGCTTGGTGTCAGGCCTCCGGCAAGGCGCTGCTCTCTGCCAACCTAAGAGGAGCGAGTGACCTTGTCGTGGGGGTATCAGGTGGCTCCTCCCCTGCAGGACCTTCCGGGCGTCCAAACAGGTGCCTGGGTTTTATGGACGGTCAAGTTTATGACTAAAATTAGATTGAAGATTGAAGGAAAATCTCTTGCTGCCAATCTGCATCACCGTCACGTACGTATAAAGACTCGTCAAGGAATATGACTGCTGTTCTCCGAGTCTGCGGTTCTTTAGTGTAGAGATTCAAAGTGTAAAACCCCTTGGTGATGGTGAGAATCCTGCCACGCGTAACACCCCCCCGCCCCCCCATGGTGCTCACCTGCTGATTGGCATTCGTATCACGAGTGCAGTTTGCGATAATATGCTCTAATCACAGGACGAGTAGGTCACACGTGCTTGTGCTTCCCAGTGGGGGCGGCCAGTGTCAGCTTCCATACTTTGGTCTTTTTTTGGACTTAATGTGTTCAGAGCGGCAGCTGAATGGAAGAGTATTAAATAAACGTACTACTCGAGCGTGGCTCGCCTTGGCCACAGTATGTGGCTTGAGACTGTTTTAGTCTATTTTATGTGTTTAATAACATGCATTTGGATGTTTTTATGATCAGGGTGCCATGGTCACCTTGCACCTTCAGGGTAACCCCGCCCCCCTGCCCCGCTCTGTGCATGCATGTCCTCCGCATGTTGCTCAGGTCACCTCCTGAGGTTTGCAGACCAGCAATTAACCAGTGTCACTACCTTGCCTGTGGTGCATGGATGCGTATGCCATCTGATCAGTGGTGCTGGAGGAAGTTTGAGATGGGAGTGGACACAACTTAATAATTTAAATACAATGGGCTGTTTAATGGGGGGATGAAAGAATCCAAATTAAATATTGCGGGGGACGCATCCCCCACTCCCACCGGGTCCTACACCTTGCCCCTGATGGATGTGGATTTATATTTGAAATACACTTGAGCCTAACCAGGATAAAAACTGGAATATAGATGGATGGATGAATGGATGGATGGATGGATGCATGTATGGATGAATGGATGGATGGTTGGATGGATGGAAATTTGAAAAAGTGTTTAATACCCTCATTAATTCTTCCTCAGAGAACTGATAACTAGTCACCATTCATTTAGCTGATATTGTGGTCTGGCCAGGCAGTTATAGGAGAGACACCAGGCGTGGGATCTGCTTGGTATGCCATGGGTGACCAAAGAACCACGTGCTTGGCTGGAGCAGAAGCCAGCCCTGGAATATGTATCGGCCCAGTCTGTTTGCAGGAGCAGGAAGTGAGGAAGATGAAGTGTTACCGTGGCGGCCTGCCATAAGCCGACCACAATGTAAAGCTGACCAGACTCGGCCAGCACACGTGTTTCCTCTGTGTGCCCATTTGCCGCAGTCTCTACGGTTACCTTTAATGATTGACAGCTGTTGTGATTCCCCGCCGACCAGCGGTGGAATGCTGGCATATGTGTTGGCCGCTGGTGAGCTTCCTGGTCGCTGTGCCATTGGGGACGACCCGCTAGCCAGTTAAAAGAGGCGGCATCTGAGGATGCAGGCATGTGGATGTGAGCACTCAGGCACCGTGAACCCTCGGTCGACCCATTGTTACCGTCAGGGAAAACCGATTCACATCTTGGTCTCATTCGGGGCCGTTTATAACTATTAAAAAGATCAGAGGCTAATCAAGTACACCTGGGGCTTGATTTTTTTATTTTCTTTTGGAAGGAAGATTGGCATGGGGGCTAAAATACTTTGAGCTTAAAATATTCGGGGCTGTAACTCTTCAAATCCGCATAAAGTTGTACGTGCTGGGCTGAGTAGGTGGCGGAACATGGTCCACGCTGCAAGAAAGGGGCGTGTTCTCGCCACACACATGCTATAACATGTGATCCAGTCTGATCTCCCCATGAAATATTCATCAAAGAACACGCTATATGTATGCTAGCCATTAGCATACCCAAAAACCTTCATTAAAAACACGCCACGGATCAGCGGCAGCAGCGGTGGGGATCCGAGCTGAGCCCATCGGCTTTTCCCCCCCCAGCCCTCCCCACCTTCTTTTTTGCTCAGCAGCGTGACTCTATGAGACAACATTCTGCTTTTCCATTCACTCACCGCATGCCGCTGCGTTCTCATGAAGGGTGCCGATATCTCCTCCGTAAGCAGGTGCCCCGTCGTCACACTGTCCCAGGGTCATTTTGGGGGGGGGGGGGGAGGTGTTATTATAGGAGGTAGCGGGAGGACACCACATGGTATGATCAGTAGTCCGCCAGGACAGTAATACCGCATCCCAGCATCCAGAGACGTAATGCTGAAAAGGCCCGTATTGTTAGGGTCCGACTGTCCACACAGCCCTGCCGTAATAGCAGAACCCGGCGATTGGCCCGTCATTGTCTGGGACTGACTGCTCACCACCATAATAAAGCAGATACCACTTTAATTGGGTTCCCAAACTGCCCATAAAGAGTAACAGTAACTTTAAATACGGTAAATTGTGGTACCAGGCAACATTTTAACTCCAGGTATAATGTGAAATTATTTAGTAACAAATGATACAGATTCCAGTTTTCATTTAAAGGAAAACTTATTCATAGTATTAGCGATTTAATATTCCATTCATCCATTTTCTCACTGTTTATTTTGGTTAGGGTCATGGGTGGCGGGGGGGGGGCACTCCACCGTTAGAGAATGACATCATTCCTGATCACTCGTGTTCATGCAAAGCAGCTATGTAACATATTATCTATCTTCTTACTTTTTATAAAACTAACCGCATAACATAACACTGCGGATGCCATCCTGGGAATCACAGGTTCATCCACCCACCACCTAAACCCGTCACCCACTGGCTTCCCGGCCACTGGATTTCTTTTCCAGGTTTTCTTATGAAGCAATCCTGTCAGCATTCTCATAGGTTAATTCAAGCCTAATTCGATCTATATGGCTTAACAGTAGTCATTTGGGCAGAAGTACAATGATTCAGGACCCAGTCTGATCTTAACTGTCATTCCCTAGGAGACGTTGATCACACTTTACTTCAGGAGATACACATAATGTAGTCTTATGCTATTACTTACAGTACTGTGCAAAAGTCTCAGTCAAAAGAAATTTGAAAGCTGATTATCTGGATAATAAATGTATACAGTCATGTGAAAAAATTAGGACACCCCAAGGCATTTAATTCTTTATTAATAAATATCTGTAGATAAAGGTGATGTAATTGCATCACCTTTGCAAAAACAAGAAACAAAGGAAATTAACTAAGATGCCAATTCCTACTGAGGAAATAGTTCAGACACCCTGTGCCCTAATAACTAGTATTTCCCCCTTTGGAAATAACCTCAATGAGACGTTTCCTATAAGCATCTATCATTCTCTGACATCAGCTGACAGAAAGTATCCCCCACTCTCCAGTACAGAATTCCTTAAGCTGTGTGATGTTTGAAGGGTGTCTTACATGCCCTTTCGCTTCAATTCACCCCACAGCATCTCAATAGGATTCAGTTCCCGAGTTTGACTTGACCATTCCAGAACTCTCCATTTCTTTCTTGTAAGCCATTCCTTGGTAGATTTACTGGAATGATTTGGGTCATTGTCATGTTGCATGGTCCACGCCCACTTCAGCTTCAACTTCTAGACAGATGATCTCACACTGTTCTCAAGCACCCTCTGACATGAAGAATTCATAGTGGATTCTGTGATGGTGAGCTGGCCAGGTTCTGCTTCAGCAAAACAGCTGCAAACCATGACATTTCCACCCCCATGCTTCACAGTTGGTATGAGGTTCTTTTGCTCAAAAACTGTCTTTGGTTTACAGCAAACATGTCCTCTGTAACTGTGTCCAAATAATTCAATTTCAGAGTCATCTGTCCAAAGCACATTGTTTCAAAAGTCCCGGTCTTTGTCTAGGTGGTCTGGCAAACTTCAGTGCTACCCAGATGTTTTTTTGACAGCAGGGGTCTCCTCATTGCTCACCTCCCATGTAAATCAAACTTCTGTAGTCTCTTTCTGATGGTAGATGCATGTACCTTGACATCAACTGTGGCAAGAACCTCCTGTATGATCAGTGATGGCATTTTAGGATTTTTGAAGTCTTCTTTCAGCATCTTCTTTTCAGCCATCTGCTCTTGGGCTGAACTTGCTAGGACATCCTGCCCTGGCCATGTTGGCAGTTGGTTTAAATGTTTTCCACTTGTAAATTATATTCCAGACAGTGGAATGCCTGATTCAAAACTCTCTTGAGATATTCTTATATCCTTCCCAGACTCCTATGCATCTACAAACTTCTTTTTGAAGGCCTCAGAGAGCTCTTTGGATCTCACATGGTGATGTCACTCACTTCAACAATCAAGGGCAAACCAAACTAAATATCTGTAGTTTAAATAAGACAGGCTCCACCAAAAAGCTCTGTAATGATGTTCTAACCATCTTCACCTGATATGGTGCCACCTGAATCTAACTCATTTTAAATAGTGATGAATGTGAGGGGGTCCTAACTCTTTCCTCAGTGGAAATTAGCATCTTAGTTAATTTCTTTTCGTAAATAAATGGATTTGTTTCTTGTTTTTGCAGAGATGATGCAATTACAGGGGCGGCATGGTGGTGCAGTGGTTAGCACTGTCGCCTCACACCTCTGGGACCCGGGTTCGAATCCCTGCTTGGGTCACATGTGTGTGGAGTTTGCATGTTCTCCCCATGTCGTCGTGGGGTTTCCTCCGGGTACTCCGGTTTCCCCCCACAGTCCAAAAAACATGCTGAGGTTAATTGGAGTTGCTGAATTGCCCATAGGTGTTCCTGTGTGAGTGTGCCCTGTGATGGGCTAGCCCCCCCACATAATATTTCACCTATCTACAAACATTTATCCCAAAGTGCTACAAATGCTTTCATTCAGCACAAACTAAGCACCAATAATTTGAGACTATTTAGAATGTGATTAAAAAATCACATTATAAACATTTCTAGCCAATCGTTGAACTCTGAAGCTCATAGACATAGGGGTTGGCTATAAATTTCATGTGGTTTGATTATTAAACTGTTTGAACTTTGGAGTTACACTAGTAATGAACTAGCGATGAATAACACAAGTGAAATACTTATCTCACGTTTGTTCATCATTAATGATCTAGACGCATCTTTTGTCTCAAGTAGCTGATTTATTTATTTCTTACTTCAGTAGTAACTGAGATACTTCTATTTGTGCTCCCTGAAGCAAAGTGTCACCGAGACATTTATCATAGAGGATAAGAGAGGATTTATCAATAACGAAATGTACAGGATTGATGAGATTTTATTTTAACTTTTATCATTATGCGTTTGGGTTTTCATTTGAATATTAGCAATAATTAAACTGCTGGTGCGGTATCATAAGCCTTCTGTAACCATGAATGTATTTTGTTTGTCTTTAGGGTGGAGTGTTTGGATATTTAACTTGTGGACCCAAGGTGTTGGCTTCCTGGTAGGTTAATGACATAAGATAACAGCCCGGAGAAAGACAGCAAGGTCATCCATGTTTAAGGTCGATCCTTATCTGAGGGCAGAGGACTATCTGCAGAGAACAGGGAAATGAGATGACTGGCTGTAAACCTGCACATCAGCTGCAAAGCGGCCACACGTCCCAAATGAGAAGCATCCAGACATGCGGCAGCAGATTTACTGCCTGTCAACTTCCTCCCTGTGATGCATAACCAAAGACAATGCGGCCCTTAAAATTCAGAGGGTCCCAATCTGAAAGGAGCTTCTTTATTAATCAGTACAAAGATCAACAGCTGGGGAAACTCCTGGTTGCCTTGGGAACAGCTGACGATGCCGCACTGTTCAGGACAGTGGAGCTGCTGTGCGGAGATTGACCTGTCACGATGTATTCTGAAGAAGAACGGCTTTTGAAAGGAGCCAGGCCTTGAGGGGAACCAAAAACTTATTTTGACTGTAAAAGCCGCAACAGTGATACTGAGCACGACGTCTCTAAATATCTGGCATCTGCTTCTAGCTTTGAAGGATTCGGAGGAGAGCGGCGACTCTCCACTGTTTGTTTTCTGGCAAACATCAGTAGCGCAATAGGCGATAGAGAGCCACTGCCAAGATCCCACAGAAATAGCACGACTCCATGCTGCCACGCGCCGTACCGCAGTGCAACACCGAGGAGAGGCTGCACACAGGCTGCGGAGACGCCGAAACACGGGCAGATACAGTCAGCGGCACGGCTGAGACCTTCGCCTGTGACACCGTTTGGGTTTTAGCCACTCTGATGCCATTATAATCGTTACTCTTGAGGTGATGCCATTAGGGAGGAAGAAAGCAGTACTGGGACCTGTCCCAGTTCACCTTTGTTTGCATAATGGCAGCAGGACCTCTGGAAAATATATAGCAACATTGCAAAACAACTTGAGTTTATGAGTCTTACAACACTGAATATTAATGATTTTATGTAGGGAACAGTTAATACTTTCTTTAAGAAATACAAACAAGTTCCAATTAATTTTAAATAAAACCTGTCTGAAAGGGGACTGAAATTAATTAGATTATAATTATATTTTTTTATACGTAGCTGATATTGCGCTCCATCGAAGTGTTTTTTCCTCAAATTAGGTTACGCTGAAACGTTTGAGTAAGTGTAATTATAACTAATAAGAATGCCAAAAACACTAATGGATAATTACACACTTGCTTGTAACGCAGTGTTTCATTTGCAAGTTAACTTTTGGAATCGGCGAGGGTGGAGAGAGCGTGAAAACGACCCCGGGGGTGGGGGACGTTCAGAACAGCAGCAGCAATTGAAATTCTCCCCAGCAATTTCATTAGCGGTTCAATGAACCTGAGAACTTGAATGAACATTCAGCCGCACTGACACCACGCACAGGGACACCCTGGGAGCACGGGGAGAGGAATGTCTACCTCAGGAGGGGAAATGGAACCCCTACCCCCCCCCCCCACATGATCTGCCCTCCAACAGAACCATGAGGGTCCATAAGTGAGGGTACAGAGGAGCTTGGTTATGCAGTGTGCAAAAAAAAAAAAAGTCCACTGTAGGACAGCTGAGGAACTGGACATGTGGGTTTGTTGGTTTAAATCCCAATTGGGGGGGGTCCTTCTGTCCTCCTGTGTGGGACTGGGTCTAGTTGAGCCTGGAGCCTATTCCAGGAAGCACAGGGCACCAGGCAGGGGACACCCTGATTGGGAAGCCGCTCCTTTGTTAGACACACTCAGTTATATATTGTGGGCAATTTCCAGACACCACGGGTTCACCTAAGTGTGTTTTCAGTATGCGAGAGGAAACTGGCATGATCAAAGGGAGGACACCCACAGAGCAGGGGCCCAGAATCGATCCCGAAAAGTTGGGAGGCTGCAGTGCTACCCTGTGAGTTGCCTGACTATGCTAAAATACTATATATAAAATGCTAACAGAAATAGCACTGTGCTCCGTAAAATGCTAGCAGAAATACCACTATACTCTGTAAAATGAATATAACTGAACCCATGGTGACACAGTTAATTATTGTTGAGCCTCTGCCTCATGCCATTCAGCTTTTTTTTTGTGCCACGCAGCAATTACGAGCGACGACGACAGGAGACCCATACAGCTGAGCCGTACTTTTCTGCATGTTTGTATATTGGGGAAACACGTGAGGTCACGCTGTGTATTTATAATTAGTGCCTATCAGCAGTTACGCGTGGTAGGTCCTCTGTGTCCCCATGGCGATCCCTCAGGCCGGCACATGCGTGGCTCCTTCGCATTGCGGGACAAGCTTCACTGCTGCATAATGGGGGGTTGGAGCTGATGTCACACGTAATTACTGTAATTAACCATGGTACAGTGACCCCGATGAAGGCCTCCCCGAAAAGTAATGATAAGAAGCCATTATCTACCTCTGAATGCCGTAGCTGTGACTCACCCAAAATAGGAGCCCAAAATATGAACAAATACTATCAGTATTATTGCCATACTGTACACAGCAAAAGATTTAAACCCAGGTGTATTTAATAACATATTTCATTAAGAAAATGCTTCTAGCAGATTAGTATTTTGAGGTACTATCTTTTGACAGACTCTGAAATCCTCCCTTCTGTATGTATCATTATTTGAGCACCTCCCCTGTGAGCAATCCTTGTTCGCTAACAGAACGGCTGCACCGAATCCAGCCGGTAACAGTTGGAATCGATCTCAGCGGCTGTCCCGGAGGAGAGGCTAACATTTCTTCCCGCAAAATTAGCCGAGCTCCAACACGAAATCCTTATTTACTCCCTCACTTTAAGTCCGAACATGTAAACATATTTTTTCTTAATTAGCAGTTGGCTAAATATTTTTGCAAATAGAGATCCCTTACGGGGCGGCATGGTGGTGCAGTGGTTAGCACTGTCGCCTCAAACCTCTGGGACCCGGGTTCGAGTCTCCGCCTAGGTCACATGTGTGTGGAGTTTGCATGTTCTCCCCATGTCATCGTGGGGTTTCCTCCGGGTACTCCGGTTTCCCCCCA
>JAODJX010000001.1:30478199-30490439 GCA_026776945.1 Isichthys henryi
TCCCCATAAGGGAAAAAAACAGATATTTATCACGTTATGGGGACATTGTGTCCCCATAAGGATAGGTATACCTGCTCACATGCACACACACATACACACACACACAGAAAGAGAGAAAAAGAGAGAGAGCCAGAACTCCAAACCGTGGCAATAGTCCTTCATTTGTATGCCTTACAGTAGCATATACTGAAAATATTATAGCCCAAAAGGCCAGCCCAATGGCTCACTGTGTAGCAGTTGTTTGAATCCCACCACTGTTCTGTGATTTTGTGGAGCATATTCTTCACACATCATACAGGTTTCATCCCAAAGACATACAGTCAGGGTAAATGGCACCTCTAAATTGCACACAGTATGTGGGTTTGCCCTACGATAAACTGGAATGCCATCCAAGGTGTATCTCTGCCTTGAGTTCTGTGCTGCCCGAATGAAATTCCAGGCACCTCTGAGCAGGGTAAATGTTTGGAAAATGGATAATTTATAGCCATAAGGTATATCTCCTTTCCTAGGGCCAGACTAGGAGGCCAGGAATCCTACCTCTAAACCAAGCCATCATAGAATTTCAGGGGGACGACGACGATACAATGCTCATTCAAAACGGGACACAGCTTTTTATTTTTTTATACTACAAGAATATCCCATAAGACACAGAATAAAAAAAAAAGAATGTTATAAAGCTGAGATTAATTTAAGGTGTTTATAAACCAATAAATACGATAAATTAAGACTCACACAATCATTCCAGCTAGTGACACCTGAACCCTTTCCATTGCTGCTTATGACCACATCACATCAGTAAAGTGTGCATAAGGCATGGCATTCATCTCTCCTATTCTTTGAAATGAACATGTGTTCTTTGGACCACCTGATTTGTTTTTCATTTAGAATCCACTGCAAATAAAGTAATCTGGGTGGGAGGGTCAACCATTAAGCTGGGATCATGAGAGACAGATCATACCACAGTCTGAGAGGCATGGGGCGTACCATACTGCATGTGCATTCTGCACTAAAACATCTAGTTTGTTTCGCTACCTGATTATTTAAGTTCTGCTCTGAATGGAGAGCTGGGCCACTGGGAAACCTCCCAGGTATGAGTAATTTAGAGATGCCAATTAGCATAACTGCACGTCTCTGGTCTGCAGGAGGAAATCTATGTGAGAGGAGCACATGCAAACTCAACACACACTAGAACAGAGGCAAGATTTCAATCCTAGCCATGGAGGTGAGAGACATTAGTGCTACTCACTATTCAAAAGTAGATTAACTCTAGCTGCTTATAGTGTTCAGGTATCTGTGTTGACAATAAATACATTCACATAGAAACTGAGCTACTTACAGTACACACAGACAATTTAGAGCTAAATTATGAATATGAAAACTGCTTTGATAATTTATGGATGTATGTATAAAAGTATAGTCTGGGCATAGCTTCAAAAAATCCATTGGTGGAAAGTGTGTGATTTTAATGACTGTTTAATAATTGAACAGTCAAATAACCACACAGGAAGACAAAATTTCCACCTTTGGTTAACATTTTTAACATTTAACTTATTCATTACACCACTGATGGAATGATATGCTGTATAACTGTGATTCACTTTTGCTGACTGATACAAAGTATTTGCACTGGTTACCAAAAATCATATTCTTGGATGACGAGTTACAATGCAAACATTTACAATATGTCACTCGTGAGCCAATTAAATCTGAACATACTTTAATGCTGACATGAGTTTCAGGGCTGTCACAATGCCTGAACAGATCTTCCGGAAGAAAGTCAAAAGAAGGGTGCATTACACTACAGCACTCATTCACACACAGTCATGGCTGCCTATTTTCTTCTTCTTATTATTATTATTATTAGAATTACATTTTGTTCTTATGAAGATGGAACAAATGCACGATGCAGGGTTAACCAACAGATGGTCCACATTTTTTGCTTTCTCTCAGATCCCTGCCAAACAGTACATATTTCCCATATTTCCTGCTGCAAAAACATGGACTGTCTGTTGGTCCCCAAGGGCTGGATTGAGAAAATACTGCCCTGGGTGGTCGCCTATATCACCTACAGATTGGACCAACCCTGGTATAAATTATCAGTTAACATATCGGAATCGGTCGACATTACTGGTCAACAATTTTACTTTCTTTTGGTCACATGAATGAAAACAAGTAAATCATACTGTCATGCCCGGCTCGTCCGATCCTCGTGTGTGCCACGCCCCCTGATTATCCACATGTGCTTCCCCGATCTTGCCCAGCTGTGTCTGATTATTTTCACCCAGTCTTGTCTATTTCAGTCCACGTCTTGCCCTGCCTTGTTGTCCGTCATTGATGTTAGGTATTGTCATTGATGTTAGTCTCTTTGCGATGTCCTGTTCTCCCCGTAGTTGTCTTCCCCCTAATAAAACCCCGTTTGTCCCGACTTTCGCCTGCCTGCCTGATCCTTCCTGCCCGCCTGCCCGTCCGATCACCTGCGACCCTCACAATGACAGCTTTAACCCCTACCCAGCCCTAACCATAACCATAAGCAACCAAGTTGAGTTTTCCCTTATGGGCATTCATCACGTTGTGGGGACATTGTGTCCCCATAAGGTAAGGTATCCCCGCTCACACACACACACACACACACACACACACACACACACACACACATTTATTCATCTATATCTTTATGGAGACTCTCCATTCATTTTTACGGGCATATATATCCCTAATCCCAACAATGGCAACCCTAACCCCCACCCAGCAATAAAAATTAACCTAAAGACTTCTGGGTCAAGTCCCAGGAGAAGCTCTTCTATAAAACCCCTTAGCAAGGCACCCGAGCTGCAGCGCTGTAGTAAAGGGTTTAAGGAGTGTGAAGCTGCGCACTGCTCTGGATTAAAGTGTCACCTAAACACCTCAATGTGAACCCAGCAAAGAAAACACACATACATGCCATGTATTTTAAGTGAATTGTGTTTACACAAACACAATGAAATTAATTGTCTGGGCTCATAGATAGCCAGTTACCCACAGCTGATAATAATAAGCAATAATTCATACAATATGTAAATACTTTAATGAATAATAAAAATAACACCAACATTTCTCTAAGATGAACATATCTTTTCATTAAAGTCTGAGTTACTTTAACTAAAAGAATAAAGGAAATCGCAGACAGACTCTGTAAATACAGAACAATGAATCAGGTTGATTATTTTTGTGTGGTTAGTTCAAAAGGCAAAGCTAAGCAGCTTCCTGTTTTCTTTTTCTTTTGTGTTTTCTGATGAATAATCTTTAGCTTCGGTGAAGGTGAGATGGTTTGTGAAGACCTGAACTGGAGTCGCAGGAATTACTCTCCTGCCTTCATCATGGAGGCTTGGACATGTCTTTGGTGCAGAAGATGATTCTCAGAGATCACATCGCTGCTTATGATGAATGTCAGGTGTGTGAGATGGTTTCCTGTGGAGATCCTGCTGTTATCCAGGCTACTTATGAAGCCTTAAGCTGCTGTCTTATGGCCTGCAGTGTTACTATGGGGATGCAGTTGAGGCTGCAAGTGTGTTAGTAGGTTTTATTCTTTTGGATTAATATCTGTGATCCTGGATACTAAATAGCTATGTGTTTCCACTTTGCCAGTGACCAGGGATGGATGATATATGAATCTGGGTGCCAAAGCTTCCCTTATGCCCTGGTTATTGGTATGCTCATTACAACCTTAAACTCACTGTAGTTGCTTTAGTTACATGCATGCCAAACCAGTGACATAGTCATGCACTGCAGGACTGTTCAGAGTCTGCACTGTAACCATTGTTTCTAATCACAGCTTGGTTTCTATTTTAAAACACCCGCAGGTCTTTGTGATATGGTACTCAGACATACTTCATACCACCATACAATGGTGACAACCGCTTAGTTAAAATCGCTTTGTGGATTTTCATCTGAATGGTAACACTTTAGGTCTTATATGCCACGGTTTCCCCAAGACAATCCTGCCCCTACAGCACCAGTAAAAATCAAACATTCTTTCTTGACTGGCTCAAAAGGACACAACGTGTACACGCTTCAAAAGGAGTGATTTCAGGATCTCTGCCATGTGACATTGGACCCCCTGCTGCACCGGTGCTTTGGGCAGCCCCCGCTCCTGATCCCTCAAAAGGGGAAGTCTCATGAAAGAGGCTTAGGAGAGAGCTGAGCTTCTTGGACATAGTTGAGAAGGTGGACCCTGATAGGACGTTCCACTTCTTGAAAACGTTTGAAATCCACTGGCTCAAGTGGCCTGCCAGGGGTCAGCCTGGATGCCACCAAGGAGCACGAGGCCCACAGCCCTTCAATTAAAAAGCTGAAAATTAAGTTATTTTTGTAAATCAGATATACATAATTTTTGTTATACTTATCGGTTGCATTCAGCTAAATTGTAACCACCTGTTCTATAGACTGTGAGGCACAAAGTTTTTCTTCCTGAAACTGTTCTGGAAAAGTGGTGGCCTTTTTTCTTGCTTTTCCATAATATCTTCTTCGCGAATGACTGGTATATGTGTTTGACGTGACCTGGCTCAAGGCCACAGCAAAGAGTGGACCATCACACCAAGCAAATACAAACCAGCCTTTATTAATAAGCTACGAGGTAAAACATCGTACAAGATGTACAGGGTCCGTCAGTACAGTATATCAGTGTGAAAGCAAGGTGTTGGATGGGAGGCAGTGGAAGCGGTGTGCATGTATGTAACGGCAAAGCACGACTAGAAAC
Organism: Isichthys henryi; assembly: GCA_026776945.1. NCBI lineage: Eukaryota > Metazoa > Chordata > Actinopteri > Osteoglossiformes > Mormyridae > Isichthys > Isichthys henryi. The sequence goes on from JAODJX010000001.1 coordinate 30,482,935, forward strand.
ACCATCAAAACCATGGGCTCTTAGGGTACCAAACAAAATGGTGGCATGGAGCCAGAAAAAAAGCGAGAAGAGAGCTGCTCCTGGGGTTACAGTGTCCAAGGGGATTAAAACCTATAATGTGCACAATCAAGCAGAATCAGCTAATGAGGAAACTACCTGAAAGAGAACACATGAGGCAGTAAACAATAGCCAACCATGATCCTACAAGACTGAGCTGTGATGTTTCTAAAAAACATGACATTTAAAAAATGATACTACTAGTGTGAATGGGATGAAAAGCAGGGTGAATTTTGTGCATGTTGCCACTATGACTGCTACGTCCATCCATTCCTGCTTGTCCTTTGCAGGGCCTCCGGGATCCAAGGCTAAGCGATGGGCACAGGGCAGGGAATAACCCAGGATGGATTAGGAACTTTGCCTACAGAACATCCACAACAGTCAGAAGAGGAATTCTTTCACCTTTAAAATCCATAACAAAGTCATGCATTCATTTTATTTATATACATTGAATAGCACATTTTTCCTGACTGATTACTAATCATGCACATTTGTATATTTTAACTTTAGGAATGGATATTATTGATAATACTGTCTCACCGCATATCAAATGGCTATATTTTTCAAAGCATTTGTATATTTTTCATTTCTCACATAGCAATTATATTTTTTGAGCATTTTTTTTTATATTCTTACATTCATAGCTAATTGCTTTTTGACTTTCATTTTTTTGTGAAATCAAGCATTAATTGACAGTGTTCAATACTGTCATGAATTGTCAGTTTGAAAGACCTTTTATGAAAATTTTCAAAAATCCTAAAATTTTCATGTCCTTATGCATCAAAATGGCAACATGCTTTACTGCCGCATTTGTATGACCAGACTTGCCGGACACTGAACCGGACCTTTCCGAAGCTGAATGATTCAGCTACAGCCCTTTAAACGAACTATGCAGAGAAGCATTGCTGAGGTCATTTAAGCCCCCAGAATTTAGCACAGCCAAACATTCTGCTTTCTTGGTAAAAACAGCTTGCATTTCATATGAAGGCAGTCTGAAGCTTGAAGCTAAGTCTCTTCTTGTGGTTGGTTTACAAACTCAGGTCTCAGCATCTACTCTGCACAATTCTGGTAAAAGATGTCGCCATGCCAACTCAAGTTTAGTAAAAGCTTTTTCTTTTTCAGTAACTTTCTAACCAGTTGTAAACTAGTTACTTCATGGGAACTTCTGACAACTCATCTCCTTCCAGTGAAAAGACACATACAGGTTTAGAGAGAAGTTTAGAGAGACATCCGTGTCTGTATTTAAACATATAGGCATGAAAGAAACGCCACCCTTTCCCACAGTCAAAGCACGCTAAGATCTGACATGGTGACCAGATTTGTACATTGTTCCCGTGTCAGTTAGGCAGCCCCAGTTAAATCATCTACATGGGTGATACCCGCTAACTGAAATTCACACCAAGCAACAGCTGTTCAGTCTCTACCATAGAAGGAAGCTGAGAATCCCACAGGGTTGAACCATGACACAGCTGTAATGTAAGGTGCTACATCGACATCTTTTCTAAGGTACAATGTAAATTAAATTTTAATGTAAAAACACCGATATCCCGATATTCCTAAACTAAAAAAAAAATCTTTTGAACAATCTTTTAAGAATTCTACCATGTAAAAATATATATATATATATATATAATTGCAAATAATTACATGATTCACAAACCCTTATGAGATAATGCCTTTACTCACATGGTGGACTTTGAAATGTCTGTAAGAAAAAACTGACACAAATAAAGGATTGTTGCTGAAAGGTATTTAAGTCTTTCCTAACAAGACATAAATTCAAAGTACTACTTGTCGAATTGTACAAGTGATACAATTTTAATGTGAAACACGTATTCAGAAAGCACAATGGAAAAACAGAGAACGCAACAACCATTCAGTTTTGAACCAATACATGATGGAATTTGTCCTGCATTTTCATTCATATACATACACTTCATACACAGTCAGGGGTCCCCAATGTATAACATATTAATTTTCTCAATTTTTTTTTTAATTAGTTTGATGAAAGATTGACACAACACAACTCAATTGTCTAAAATGTCGATTTTGCCTCAGGGGTATTTAATCAGTGACAAAGTAAAATAACTGACAATAAAAGCAACTGAGGAAATGAAGGTACTTCTGATTATCCTAATTGTCTATTGTGGGTTTTTATTTCATGCAATGAAGTTGAAAGATTTAAAAGCCTTTCATCTAGTTTTGTGGGGTTTTTTTTATCTTAAAACTGCAACAGTACTGCCTGTTTCGGGAAAATTGTTGAAAAATCATAAAATCAGAGGTGTAAATGACACAATTTTGATATAGCTAATAAGTTAAGGTAATTGATTGGCAATTGTGGCACACAAAAGTTCAAACACTGTAACATTTTTGTCTCATGTTTGTGACAATGACCAGATGTAAGCCTTGTAGGCTACTGCCGTGCTTTCATTTTCAGAATAAAAGGGTTTCTGCAGCTTCAGTTAGGTTCACAATATAAATTGTCCATGTTCCATGTTTTGCTTTTTGCCAAAATCACTGAGCGTTCAGCCCCCTTTTCCTGCTCGATATGTTAATTATACTTTTTGCTTGCCACACCTACTTTTTCGGGTTAAGCATGGTAGGTGTGACCGCACTGAAGGGGGGAGAATACGCATAACTCAAAAGTCTGTAATGTTTTAAGCTTTTTTTTTACTTGAGCGCCGGATGGGAGAATAAACCCCAAAGTGAGAAGTGTAACAACATGTTACTGTGAATAAATGATAACATCATTTGTTTTTCCAAGGAGGAGGAAATTGTGCATCCACTGCAATGAATGAAGGTCAATATTTACATAACTGAGTAAGGTTGAATTCCAGCAGCAGTTTTTCCAGTTTCCAGTACCTCTGTATCAGAACAACAGTGCCAGAGCTCCTGGATTCACATGGACTTATCAGAAGGAAAAGCGGTGCCTCAGATAATAATTATGTTAAGTCAAACTGAATTTTCTGTACCAATATATCTCCATAAAACTTTAAAGTAACTAGTGTCCTGGACTGAAGTACCCAGAATTCCTTGAGGAGAGGTAGCTGTGACCATGGTTACAATGTTGTGGCGATCATGTGGGGTTACAGAACTGGCGAGCAGCGGCTTTGGTGGAGAGCCCCCTGTGCCCAGTGTGTCATAGAGCCCATTTCTCCCTGCCCCTAATTATACTGTCATTGAAGGGAGGGACTTCCTGTAAGAGCAACCAATAATGTTGTGTGTTTGTTGTGTCCTTTTGAACCAGTTCTTATCAGAACTGGAGCTTCACATGGCTGCTGCCGATTGTAATGCCACGCAGCACTTCCCAAGCCTCACGGCCATTAACAGAACAGGCCAGTGCTGCGGCAGTGCATAACATGCACATGTGCTGCATCTGCAGAGCCAGTCACGCAGCAGTCCACCCAATGCCGGTGCTCTGCTTACACGCCTCTGCCTAGCAACACAGCCAGACACGCAGGGTGTCCCGCATTTTAGCGTCAGTGCACAGAACCGACAGTCCCAGACAGCTGGCTGGGCACACTAAATGTCATAAGGGGGCTCACTTCTGGGGAGGGGGGGGGGCTAGAGGGACCAGGGGTAATTCGCTCCACAGGAAATGACTCCACCAAATGAGTGTGAGGTGATGGAGGCTGATACGAATACCGCAAAGTGTCTGCAATGCACTCGAGAAAAGCCCAGATATCTGAGGGATTTAACTGCCATCTTAAGCCCCACATTCAGGCTCACGGTCTTCCTACATATCTGAGGCGTTTCCCAGTGTGTTTTTTTTTCTCTTTTTTTCTGCAGCTGTGTTAATTACATTTTTCCTGACATAATTTCAGGGTGTGGGCCATTCAAACCGTGCATTCTGCTGTTGAAACATTTAGTCGTTACCTTAATGTTTGTTTTGAGCAGTGACCTTGCACTGGATGAGCAGGATGGAGGATGGACGGATGTTTGTTTTGGATAACAAGTACTCTTAGACGTTCGTTCATCTTCTATACTGCTTCTCCTACGCAGAGATAGGGGTCCGGACGCTGTCTCAGAACCAAGAGGTGCAACACTGAAAATAACCCAGAATCGCATGCTAAACCATTGCAGGGAACACACACCATTCACAAACACATTCAGATCACAGAGGTCCAGGCTTTTATACTGAACGCTGGCTCCATAAAGGAGGGAAATTTAGGATGATTCCAAATGACCTCCAGGTAATTTGGCAAATCCAGTTCAACGTAGCATGGTATTCTGCAGAATTTCGAGTAAAATCCCACAACGACACTGTGCTACCCTTCTTATAATCACAGTGACTTAAATGTGGACTTTATACAGATTCCTCTAAAGTGCAATTTTTTTCTCCCTATAAAAAGCAGCGTATGTAATAGCTAACAGCTGATAGCTAAATACATGTAACCCTCAGCTGCAGTGTTTACAGCCAAGAAAAACCACACATTTGCGTGGGGCCCCTGATTTTTGGGGCCCCTTGCTGGCCACCCATTGCTGGGCATGTGACGCCATACATTAAGAGGATGTGTGTGACAACAGGCTGAAAGGGGGCTTTAGCACCAGCTATGAGTCTCCTTTTAGACTGTCAGTCTCCGCCTAGGTATCTCAACGGCGTGCAGAGGAGCCAGAGAAATGTAACATCATGCTTCCCATGGTTCCTGACTGCCAGAGAACTACCCTAGCACGGTGCACGAGGATATTTATGGAGGGGAATTTACGCTCCTGTAAGCACGTACACTGTATTTGTCTAAGGAGTCACAAATGAATGGGATGGCTGTCACTACTCTGCAAGCTCAATGGCCCAAAAGGCTGCACATCTCCAGGGCAGTCACAAGGGGGCGTTTTGGTCAGTGGTGCTGTCTACTCAACCACCTAACTCTGCACTAAGCTCCTCTGGTGCAGTTGTAGCAAGCGAGTTGTTGTTCTGGTGGTTAGGAATGAATGAAGGTCCTTCCTTCATTGACTCAGTGCCTCTCTGAGTTCCTGGGGAATTAAGACCCAGATGAGCTCACTTTGCGTCAGCGCTGACCCTTTGCCGCATGGAGGCATGAGGCAGTTGGTTTGGATTGCCTGGGTGTCCCAGTGTTGTGGACCTGCACTCTCCACTGAAGGCTGCTGTTCCCCTTGACACCCTGCCATAGGAGTCCATCATTCATATCCCTGTCATGGTGAAACATCCATCTCTCATTCGCAAGTCAGATCAACAAGGAGGGTCAATGCTGAAGAAGCTCTCTTGGGGGAGGTTAACCATCTAATGTACGTATATGAATTCTATTTATAGTGCTGAATGGTTGGTTTATGCTATTTTTATTTAGGTTAAGACGTCATTACCCAGATCTGACTGGCTTAGTGAAGGCATGGCTGACCATTAGTCTCTGTAATTCATTGCATTGGTATCACTTAAGTGAACACTTGACTTGACTTAACTTTCTTGAGGGGGCACAAATACTTACTTAGTTACTACTCAAGTACAAATCATGAACAAATATAGTAGGTACCTGAGATAAAATGTGTCACAATTCAGTAATGATGAACAAACATAAGATCAGTATTTCACTTGTTATTCGTTACTTGTTCCTCCAGTAGTTCACACAAGATATAGTAGCGAATATTGTAACTGCTTGGGGTAAAAGATGCCTCAAGATTCATTAATTATGAACGAACATGACATCAGTATGTAACTAGTTTGTGGTTAATTAATACATAAGTAAGAGAATAATGCTATATTAATTGTGCCTCCTCAATTAAAGTGTTGCCATTGCAACAGTCCCTGGCTCCACATTTTTCCTATATTTTGTCTCTTTTGCTCCTATAATGCACCAGTGCAGACGTTCACCCAACTCTCAAGTTCAAAACCCCCAACTACACATATACTGATAATATTTTTTCCTCATTAATTTTTCGTACAAACTGCTAATCAGCCCCCCCAACCAATCCAAGATTTTATTCCACCCCTCTGTATGATTTTCACGTCCCATAAAACCATGATCCATTTCAGTGGAGGGGAACATGAAGCAGAACTCTTCAGCCAGATACGTTTTTTTTCTGTCATTGCATGTAAACCATTAGCAAAGCATTAAGGTTCTTTTTGAAATGACCGAACTATCGCAGAGCCTCACAGACTGTGTGAAGGTGCTCGGGCAAAACAGTCCAGCCTGCGGAGGAAGACCTGGGGCTATTAAAACCAGAAAGCCAGCTAATGATGGTAATATAGCTGCTCATTTTGAAGACAATGGTCTGCTGACCACGTTGCGCTTGACCTGGAAATATTTACAGCCGAAAACGAATGAAAGGACTCCAGGCTAATTCTGGAGGACGGGGCTGTGGCCGAGCAGATGGTAACGTAGCCGGGAGGTGGGGACACTGTTAATTACAGAGCCTCCCATCTCCACGACGCGGCTGTAACGCCCTGGCCACTTCTCCGTAACACGGTGAGGTTTTTCATTACCACCAGGAAGGGGACGGCAGTGTCAAGCCATCCGCGCAAACCCTGGACCTTTTTGACCTCCTGTGTGTGTAGCCTTTGGTTTATTTCTGACTTGGACCATCTCCCGGCTCGATAAAATGATAATGGACACCTGTTTGGGGACTAGAAGTTTCCGAAGTTGTTTGTATTCTTTTTCAGGACAGTGTGCTTTTCCGTCAGGCTCATGAGCAGAACAGTGAAGGTGGTAGTATTTATTGCAGGGAGATACGTGACGGCTGTCATGACCGCTCGTCCACTCCTCGTGTGTGCCACGCCCCCCTGGTTACCCACGTGTGATTTCCCCGATTGTACCCAGCTGTGTCTAGTTACTTTGCTTTAGTCCTGTTGTATTTCAGTCCTGGTCTTACCTGTTTCCCTGGTCCGTCATTGTGGTATGGTGAGGTTTGTGGTAGTCCGTGCTCCTGTCCTGTCTGTCCCGGTAATAAACCCCGTATTTACCCCGTATTCCTGCCTACCTGATTCCTGCTTGCTCGCCTGCCCGCACGATCACCACTCGCTCCCCGGCCGATCGTGACAACGGCGACAGAGAGAGACGTAAAACAATGAGAACAATAAAGAAGAAACCAGTCAGGATGGGTGCTGCTAATATATGACTGGGTTCAAAATTTTCCACAGAGACTTTTCAGAATTCATGAGGAAGCCTGACAGCTCTGTCCAACTGTGAAAGCAGTATGTTCACCATCTGATCACACAGTCCAGCTTTTGAGAGTTAGAGATTCCTCTTAAGGTTTTCTTTATTTTTTTCCTGCTTCTAACTCTTCTGTCTTTATCCTTCCTCTTCCTCATCTTCCTGGTTTCCTTTATCCAAATAACATCGATTAGCACAACTGCCATCCTGACGTGGGAGTTGCCGTGGAAGCACAGTACAGGTATGACACAGTTACCACACACTTGTGCACGGTGCACCAGATTATTTTCAGGGGAGGAACACTGGGAGGGGAAGAGTAACTTGGGGGCGGGGGGGGGGGCAACC
>JAODJX010000001.1:30490539-30505172 GCA_026776945.1 Isichthys henryi
CCCCCCCCCCCCCCCCCCCCCCCCCCCCCCCCCCCCCCCCCACCCAAAAAAAAAATAAATGAAGACAGTCACTGAGTTCTTTCTACTAAGCAGACAAACCCCATATTTTCTTAAATTATACAATAATCACAGTATGAGCAACAGAACTCAGGAGTTTTCAAGGAATTCTAGGCCTCCTGATAAAATGTCGCCTTGGACTTTTTCAGTAGATTTTGCCGACTGGGGGGTTGAGTCCCCCTTGGTCGATCGGTAGATTCTGGCTCCCCGCAGTCCAGGGCCTGGGAACACATCCCTGTCCCAAGCCACACCCCCTCAGTGATTACCCTGCTCAGAACCAATGAAAAATGGGAGAGGGGTCACCTGGGGATACTGCCCCCATATAAGGTAGCGTATGGTTGGTTGACGATGTATATCGCTGAGGGTCAGAGGTCACAACTTGTTCTTATTAATGTATTAGCCACAATGTATTTCTGTGCTAAGTCTTAGCATTAGCAATCTGTCACTGTTTCCTGGCCTGGCACGGATCAAGAAAGCAGGCCTTCGTGAAAAGCCCAGGCTTCAGCCAGTACAGCATCCTCCCAGCAGGAGGCCAGTGGTGCCAGGGATCCCAGGCCTTACTGGTAACACAACTCCGACACACAGGTCACTGACTGCTGAAAGCTGCCGTCCCCCACTGATCTGTGTTCCTCGACTTACAGCCGGTACATTAAACGCTTATTATGGTGTTTCTATGACAATACTTCTAACAGCTAACAGGCTCTAGTTGATATTCAACCCCCAGAAAAATCAATAAACCCACAGAAAACTGTATTAAAGTTATTGTGCTACCTTTACGGGTCATTATAAGTGCACAAATAGAGTGGGGACCTGGTGTTTTGTTACAGAATATGTATATTGCATTCCTCAAAAGTGAATAAAGTCAAATAAATAAATGAGATTACCTTAAGCAAACAGCTGTACTGTAATGGAATGTCTTTCATTAATATAAATCATATTTTAACACTGGCACTGTAAAAGTGGGGAAGGTAACACTTGAGGTGGCACAAATAATGTAGTATTATGCTATTACTTGTGTATTAATTAACCACAAGCTAAGTCTTAGTTACATACTTATGTCATATTAATTCATCATTAATGAATCGTGACACATGGTTTGTCTAAAGCATTTACTATATTTGTTACTATATCCTGATCTACTGAAGGAACATCTGAAGGGACCAAGTCATGAATAACACAAGTTAAACACTGATCTCATATTTGTTCATCATTAATGAATCATGGTGCATCTTTCATCTCAAGCAGTTACTATGTCACTGTATCTGTTAATTCTATAAACTGTTGTGAAGTATTGAAGGAACCAGTGAAGGAACTACAGTGCCGCTTTACAATAAGGCTACCAATATAAAGGGTTTAGGAATGGTTTATAAATAGGTTATAAATTAGGTTGTAACACTATAAATTACTAATAGACAATTTTAAACAAGTTATAACACAGTTTTCATTTTATATAACACAAGTGAAATACTGATCTCATGTCTGTTCATCATCAATTAATTGTGAAGCATCTTTTATCTCAAGTAGCAACTATACAGTATTTGTTCAGGATTTGTTCAGGATTTGTACTTCAATAATAACTCAGTTATTACGAAGTATGTGTGCCCCATCAAGTAAAGTGTTACTGGAGGAGAAAGTTATCCTGATTCCAGGGTGACAGGGGTTCTAAAAACCTGGAACATAACTGGATTGGTCTGGGCTGTGGACCCAATATACTGTAATATCCTTTCATGAGGCCCAACATCTCTAACGATGCCCCTGATTTTGAATTTTCATTTTTTGGGAACAGATGGAAGAAGCCAGGCAAAGAACAAACACAGGACCTTCGTTGAAAAATCTAAATAAGTTAAGCTATTACAGTGGAAGTGGGATTGTGCTTTTCATGGGGCACCATTGACAATCTAATGTACATTACTAGGGGATGCTTCTAAGCCAAACTGAAGTATATAGTAATACTGGGAAATGGTACAGAGAGAATGAAGCAATATGAATAAATGTGGCTACACTCACTCAGTCTGTAGAAATACTAAACTTCATGCACATGAATTGCAGTATACATATTTTACGTTTGTTTTACTTAAGTACTTAAGTTACTTTTAAAACATAACCCTTTTTATGTTCAGGTGATAGTTGTTCTGGGGATCGTGGTTGCAGTAGGTGTCTGTTGGCATAACCTATATGCTAAATGGATGGATGTTTATACAGCATTTAGCTGTGGTATATATACACATCTGAAAAAAAAATAGGCAGTAGATTTTGCCAGTTCAAGTACCATTAATAACAGGAACATGAGGTATGTATTTTTCAATAACTAACTTGCTAAGTCCTACAGAAATCCCATAATGCTTGTTGATTAGGGAACACATTAGTTGCCCTTGGCATTGGAAAGAATGGGTCTCACACTCGTGGTCTCTGACTGACGCCTCGTCCACCGACACCATGTCCACTGTAAGACGACCCCCTGGCTTAGCATTAGCGCTCACGCTGGCTTGTGGCACCACCAGTTTTAGCAGGGCCACTGCCGTTGGGATCATTTCTGCTGACAGGGAAGTGGACGTAACTCAAGCCGCCCACCGTGCTATGTTCCGGAAGGTTCTTCACCTCAAAATTATCCAAAGAATGCTTGGCACCAGCCTGTCTTCCAGTCCTATGGTTTCACATCTCGATTAGACCTTGCTTATGGTTAGTAGCCCAGTCTGACAGCTTATAATCGTTTCCTTCAGATTTGATAGGCTGCACGAGGTCTTCATGTCAGGTGGGGATACTGGCCATGTCACCAGAGAGGACATCGAAGGTCTCGCTCTTCTATGGTTCCTCCACTTTGGCTCTTCAGGATGATTCCTATCCCATGGATCTTACTGCCACCATGATCTTAACAGACTGTGTACAATGCAAAAAGGACATTTGGTTTGACAACAAGCAAGGGTATATTCAAAATAGGAGCAAGATTCTGCTTCAAGGCTTTATCTGATTACATTACAAGGCAGTTCCTACTCCAACTGTTCCAACTGCAAGACAGTTCATACCTAATGCCTTTCTGCTTGCATGTCTGTGATCTTAATGCCAAAACAAAATAATGCATCATGCTTTATTTATTGCTAATACATAATATATATCAAATCCTGCATGCCTGACCCTCTTGTCTCCTCCCTACCATGGCCTTGATGAGCCACATCTGATGCTTGTTACCCCTCATTAGTCCATGGATGTTTCTTGTTGCCTGTGCCCATCTTGGTTGCCAGTCCATCCATTTGTGATCCCTCAAAGTCCCGTAAGTTTCCATTTGCTGTTAATATTGTTCAATAAATTTGTTTCAGCACAACACCTGCCCTCAAGTCCTTCGTTCCTTAAGACAGAATGACCGGACTTCACAAATTGTCAAGCAGCCATCCCCAGGAGCCCCTTACATTCTGCATCTCTGCCCACACTATTTCCTCTGCACCCAGCATCCTCTCCCAGCCTGAGGCTCTAGTCTGCTGCCCTCAGTGATTCATGGACAATCCACTGATATACTCGAAGAGTGACAGTGATCTGGAGGTGCCCAATGATCCCGATGAACTAGCTAAACCACTCACCGTGCAGATTGCCTCGCCACTGCCAACTATAAATGGGTCACTTCCCTTAGAATGGAGATCAGAGAAAGCTCTGCCCAAGCTGATTACATCTCGGACTCCTGGTTCTACAGAGTCAAGGCTGATCCCTCTGGAGTGACCCTCCCTGCAAGCCTAGAACTTCTTCTCCAACCTGAACGCCCACCTGGAGTGGAGGTAAAATTCCACCAAGTGGAAGGTGCCCGAGGCCAGAGCACTCTTCATGCTGGTGGGGACATACTGGTGGGGCTCACCCCAGGCATGGATCTTCAGGAGGTTGCGAAGGTCCAGCCTTGTATAGGGGAGATGCAGCAGCTAATGAGTGAGGCCACTCTGCCCGCCAACTCTCTGCAGCTCCCCACTCAGGCCAAAGAAGGAAGAAACGGAAGGAGTTGGCTGAGCTTGCATCTTCCATCTCGTCAGACCCCATGCAGCTGGACCCCATCTTGCCAGGCCCCTGGAGCCCGAGACTCCTGGTCCACCGAAGCCCACTGCAGTGCCACCGCATGCCACTTCTCCAGAGCCCACTGCAGAGCCACCACACTGCACTTCTCCTGAGCCTGCTGCAATCCCGGCATATATTGCCTCTCCAGAACCCGCTGCCTCTCCGTAGCATGAAGCCACTCAGCCCACTGCATCTCTGCAACATTAAACTGCTCAGCCTGCTGCCACTCCTCAGCTCTGCCCACCATCTCTGGCTACTAGAGAAAGAAAAGAGCTGATTGTGTGCACTGTAGGTTCCCGATCCATGAAGATCCACATCGCCCTCACCTGGTCACCAGCAGCCATGCCATCCGAACCTGACTCGGGAGACACCATTCCTCATATGTTCAACCCAAGTGAAACAACTCCTCGGTTGGGACACTGCTCTGAGCTGCTCCACCTGCTTTGCTTCAGCTGTTTCCTGCTCACCTCCAGCTGTTGCGACTTCACCCTGCTCACCTACAGACGTGCTGGCTTCACCTACCTTGCCTCCTGATGTCCCACCAGTGCCCGCCTCATCTCCTGATTTCCCACTGGCACCCGCCTCGTCTTGTTGCCTTGGTGACTTCCTCAGACTCACATGGCTCACCGTCAGCAGTCTCCTCAGCCCCTGCCATTCACCACTAGGCCAACACCCAACTCCCCAGTCGCCATCAGAAAGACATCAGACTCCCCGGTCGACACCAGACCGGATTGGAGGATACCCTTCCAGTGGGACCCCCTACACCTTGCCTTAAGCCCTGTTTCAGTGGTGTCGACTGAGACCCAAGAGATTAGCTGGCCAAGCTGGAGAGGAAGACGGGGGCAAACCATCCATGCCAGACTCCAAGATTCCAACACTGCCCACCAGGGGACTCTCATACTGAGGCCCAGAGGGAAGAACCCTTAGTGCTCTTCCCCTCCTGCCCTACAGTCCCCTCTGTGTCCTCCTGCTTCTGCCCTGCAGTCCTTTCAGCATCCTCCTGCTCCTGTCCCACTGGGATCAATACCCTCTGGCCCTGCTGACCTTTTGGTGCCCTCCAGTCCCACTGGCCCTCTGAAGCTCTTAGGTCCTGCAGTCTGGACAGGCTCCGCCTCACTGGTGAACAGGGTCAGGAGGGTCTGCATCCTAGGGTCGTCACCCAGCTCCCCAGGATTCCAGAAGATTCCCTGGATGTCCTTAATTTTCGTTCGAGTCCCTGTCCCAGTGCCCTGTCCTGCCTTTGTTTTACCCTGGCCTGTGTCCCTTATTGCCCCCTCTGGTGTTTCCGTCTCTGTCTCAATTGTTCCCCTGTTTGTCTGCCCTGTTCTGGTGTGGTACTTTCTGTCCGTCTCTGTCTCTTCTGCTCCCTAGTCCCTGTTGATGTTTAATGTTCGTCCTTATGATCCTTGATTGTTCCTGGTACCTAGTTTTGTGCCATGTTTGGTCTGTTTCATTAAAGTACTTTTGTTTGGTGTTCTCTCCTGCTGTCCTCCTGGTCCCTGGTCTAGCCCTGCCTGTTACATATCCATGGGTGGGCCGTGCATCCTGTTCTGTCCTGTCCAGTGGTTCTCCCCCCTGGGTCTTGTGTGCTGTCTGCCCACTTGATCCTGACATGTTCTGTTTAACCCATCGCCCCTTCTGTCCCCCAAGGGCGGGCGGGGTATACTGTCATGTCCTATACTCCTGACCCTGATGAGCCAGGCCTGGTCCTTGTTCCCCCTCGTTAGTCCTTGTGTATGTTTAAGTACCTGTTTGTCTCATCATCCCTAGTCCAGTCATTGAAGTTCAACCTTCCTGTTGCCTGTGTCCTTCCTGGTTGCCAGTCCTCCCATTTGTGCTCCCTCGTGGTTCTGTTTGTTTCCAGTCTCTGTTCATTAGGTTCAATAAACCCCCTTTTGTTTCACAACAACGCCTGCCCTCGAGTCCTTTGTTCTTCAACACATGACAGTATAGTACAGAAATCCTTTAAATAATGATTCGATCAATGTACAATATACCATACAAGGCACCAGATCAATCTGAATGAAAATAAATTATTAATTTAATAATTTATTAAAATCTATGCCTGTTACTAATTATGATTATGTGAGAGTTTTACAGGCGGATTAAAATAGCTATAATGAAAGACGTACCAGAAATGGCATTTTTTTTTTACTGGAAGCACTATCATACATATAGAAACTGATCCACTGCTTCATCCTGAGAGCTGCTGAGACATTTTACCCAGTGATATATTGACATATATCAAAGCCACATCCCAAATCACCTCCCCCTCTTTGGTAACCATGGGTTGCTGCAAGCCGCTTGCTTCAGAGCACAGAGGCACACAGATGAAAACAGGGCGGGAACCGCATCTCGGTCACCAGACGAGTCACAATGCCGGCGTTCATTAGTGTGGCGCTCCAGCAGAATATTAAGCACAGCCTGGTGCAGCGATGTGCCTCCACAGATGTGAAGGTACGCCCAGTATCACCAGAAGAAGGCCACTGTTTGCTCTATGAAAATGCCACCAATGACAAATAATAAATGCTACAATAACAATAAAGCTCTATCACCCTGTGCGATGCCCTGTGTTTGTTGGGCTCATGGGTGGTCAGCTGTGTTGCCATGGTAATCTATTATCATGCTTCATTTTTCCATTCTGTGACAAGGGGGTTTGACCGTGCCAGAAATGTTCTTCTTGAGAGCTTAGCCAGGGCAAACCCAGCGCGTGGCAAACATACAAGGAACAGCGAAAAGTTGTCCAGGTATGCATCACACAAGAGGATTTAACAGGTTAGCAAACTGACCAGCAAAACCTTTTGACCTATGGACCTCATGTAGATGCCACCAGTTTACGCATCATCCAAAAATACCCTCCTCTCAAGTGACACAGGAATTCAGTCACTGACTGTGACACCGCAACATTCGTTGTCCTGGCTGAATTCTCCTTGTGCTAAATTGGAAGTTTGTAATCCATCCAACCAAGATCCATAACATCCAACTATTTTTGGGTCCTAAAAGATAACAACATCCTCTGCAAAAAAAACGGAGATTTCACCACAGAAAGACCCCAAGGCAGAAATAGCTCTGAGTCGAGCGCCACTCACGGTGGAGGGACAGAAGATTTATGATGTGGTTTGTTCTGATGAAAGCTGACAAGATACATGCCGCTGGATGGGCTGTGCTTTGATTTAAAGTCCGCCTGCTGAGTGTAAATGGCATTTCTGCCGTTTGCCTTGGCACACAAAGCAGGCTGATGCTATTGAAAAAGAGAGCAGGAATTAGCAGGGTTTAAATGAGCCCTTTCAATATACAAGGCAGATTTATGTACCACACAACACACGCTGTAAACCAATCGCATCTTCAATTTCTTGGGTTTCTTAAAACTTTTGAAACATCTGTACGAGAAATTTTATAACACAAGCCTTGTGCTGTTTGGTTCAGTAATTGGTGGATCAGAAGCACTTCCACAGCTATGAGGTCCATGGTTAACTTCCTGCTGTTGGTGAGATTAAAAGGCTGCAGTATTGCCATGCTTCTCGTGTCAGAGTTCCTGCTGGGGCGATGGAATGTCCCTTCATGGCTGCCTGTCACACAGGCCTACAAAGAGGGGGTGTAAATCATCCATTTCCACCTTAGCCCTGAAGAGCTACTCACAAAACAAACCTGGATACCGACAGTAGAGCCAGTTTGGCTAACGCATCTTACCCATGATGCCCAGGGGCCTGATCCCCTGTGTAGATTAAGCGGACATCTGTAGATGGGAACAACAGCTGCTTGTTTCCTCGCTTTGTCTGGCAGCAGGAAAATCCAGCAAGTCTGATTCCAGCACAGAGTATGCATGACCTCCGTGTTTGCAGGAGTCCAGCAGAGGTTGTGTTGAAAACGAGTGCCACGGCTTCATCTGGTGTCTGGTGTCCATGACTGAATGCATCCCTTCTAATTTTGGCTTGTAAGATGGACTCCAGTGGAAGAGTTTAGGGTCTCATACTCAAATTGCACAACTATGTGTAACGGCCTTATCCATATGGAGGATTCTTTGGGGGTTGTTCTATAGCAGATCACTCTGCAACGAGTTACAACACACTGTAGCTGTCTCTAGGATTATGGCAAATAAATAGCTGTAGGCATCGGGGGAAATGTGCGATGATAGTCAGAAATGTGTCACATTCATCCCTTTTCACAGAAAAGATGGGTAGTGGTCAAGTAAAGTAAATTCTGATGAGCAGACTGGGGA
This sequence comes from Isichthys henryi, assembly GCA_026776945.1. Lineage (NCBI taxonomy): Eukaryota > Metazoa > Chordata > Actinopteri > Osteoglossiformes > Mormyridae > Isichthys > Isichthys henryi. The sequence goes on from JAODJX010000001.1 coordinate 30,498,848, forward strand.
TTACGGGCATGTCACCTGATTGCCACGTGTCACAACCTTGTAGGCTGTTTCTAATAATGAATGCTCCTCGATATCAGTCGTATGAAACTCGGGCCAAACCCTTTGATGCCAGCCTTCGGAAATTTGATATCAGGAAGATGAAACTGGATATTAAACTTTTGAAATTTGATATCAAATGATTATACAACTATATATCAACGTACTGAATTAGTACAGAAACCAGGACAAAGCTATCTTACTGTTATCTAGTGAATCTGGAAACATTGATTTATCCTTCATTCATACATTGATACAATCTGCATGGTTTTTAAATGAATGTCGGTATGACATTGTACATGTGGAGTACATCTTCTACTGTACAAGGATTTTGTTTCTGTAAAACTGGTGATGTTACAAAGAGTTACAACTGTGGCAAAAACATATTGAAAAACACTTTTACTGGCTGGCCAACTATTTAATAACATAGTTATCTGGATCAATGTCCTCTAGCGATAGTCAGTCAGATGGTATGAGCGGCATTTTGTTTGATCTTGCATACCGTATCTATTTATAAATAGCTTCGGATCTTAAATATCAACGATTGCTAGCATGTGCTAATATTTTTGTTTTATACGTTAGTCCGTTCATTTAGAATCTAAGTCTGTTATATGCATCTATTCATAAGCATGGAACAGAAACCATGTTATTGATTGTTGTTATTACTAGGTATCAGTTCTTGGTATCTGTATAGACGGCATTGCTTTAGATCGCTGTCTTCTGTCTTGGTCTACTGGCTTCCAGATGGCACGTTCATTGCTGTGGTGTTTTACTGACTACACATGGTTCACACAAAGTGCAGTTGCTCTTTAAGGACCAGCGTTAGCTTTACAGCCATTTCTGTCAGCATTCAGGCATGCTATTGACTGAGCAGACGTAACGTGACGTGAGCAACAGAGACTTGCCTTGCACAGATTCATACTGAATGTCCCCTTGAAGTACATCTTTAGACTGAATTCTTCAGGTCTTAATGTACGGTTCTCTAGCAGATGTCAGAAACCTTGTGTTTGACCAAAGATTCCCTGTACCACCGTGCCATATGATGCACACTAAACTCCCCCCCCAAATCTGCATAAAATACAACATAGATTTGGTTACCACTTATGCACCCCACTGCATATACCTCATATATACTGTAAGCGTGTGGATTTTATTACAGTTCAGTCCATGAATAGCATCTAAGCCATAAAATTGTCAAAACACCTTGATCCGTATTGCTGCAATACACACTGAGTTTAAATCCACCTCATATTACAGATTATAATTGCATAAAGCATGTGAGAGATGCGGTCAAGCCCCGTATCACAACACAAATGCCTCTCATATGAAGATATGACAAGTTGAGCATAAGCAGACCAAGGCTACTAAAGCTTTGCTAATCTGTACATAATAAAGCAATTTAAGAGGAGCTGTACGTGGGAAGTAGTTGTGAAAAGTCATATTGGAAGCAAAAATGCGAAGGGTTCTCCGCAGAGAGGGAGACGCAATGAGCCTGAGCCTTGGAACAGGGTTAAATAAGAAGCTGAAGACAGACTGAATCTGCTGCGTCTCCCCCAAAGGAGATTAGCCGTGCTGGTTACGGGAGAGTAAGAAAATGACATCTCTGAGATACAACAATGTAGGCAATTAATTCTGGGCAAATGTCACTGTTATAAGGGCTGTGTAAGGGCCTAATCAAGGATTATTTTAATCTGAAGTGCTGGAAAAAAAATAAAGAAAACGTTAGCAGAATTAAAAAGTAGGTAAGATAACAGGTGTTCTATTTTATGCGTCCTCCATTGTGTTGAAGGGTCATCTCTCCTTTTGGTTTCCTTAACACCCAAAGTACTGTTGAACTGTTTCCTTGTTCTGAAATCTGGTTAGCTAGTTTGTAACTGCAAGATTGGTAAGATAGAAACCTGTTATTTTGATAATGTGGGGACCATTTTTGAGGTCCCCACAAAAGATTTGTGAATATAATCAAAAAACGAAAAATGCCTTGTATTATGTTTGGTTACTTATGGTTGAGGTTAGGGCTGGGTAGGGGTTATGGTCGTCATTATGGGATTAGAGTATTCCCCATAGAAATGAATGGAGAGTCCCCACAAAGATATAATTACAAACCTTTTTTGTGTGCTGTGTGTGTGTCACTGTTTTATCTGACGTATAGATGGTAAACACAGTCCTTCTGCTATTCCAGGTCTCGCTCTCTTTGTAGTCCTGCCATGACAGTTTGTTAGAGTAATTCCATTTCTATGGTAGATACATTTATCTAATGTTACTTATCATTCATATTATTATATCAGTTTCGATGATGAAGCGAAATATTTAACTGATGAGACCACAGCTTAATCGTTCAAGGGTACAGAGCTCTTGTGCTTCTAGTTTCTGAACCAATAAGCTTGTTCTGCTTCTCACCGGGCAGCCTACAGCCCACGGGCGCCCAGGAGGTACAAGAAAAAAAAACATGTCTCCTCTGACAGGATTTACCCAACATCACCCCAACCTGAGAAGGTTCTGGAAATGTTTGTCTAGAGGAAATGTTTCCAGAATTTGCACTGCCTGGAGACATCAGGACCCATGATCTTGGGGCAAGAGAAACCCCATACCCCAGACATAACTACCCCCCTCCCTTCACTTTTCCATCCTGGAGTCCGGACCCTCCCTAGCCAATGACTGACTTCCTGAATATTTCCTCCCAGACCATCTAGGAATGGAAGATAAATTTAGGATGGCCTTTCGAAGAAAAGGCGTATCACCTGACGAGGGGGCATGAGTGTAACAACCGTCTCTTACCAACAGCTAGATTATCATCAAGCCTCCATTTTAGCTGTTTCCGTTATCTGTGACAGTTTAATTAACAGCTAAACGATCTGCAGCGGCACTCCCATTGCCTCACCACACCCTGGCACTTTCACACTGTCCCTAACTGACTTCACGTGTTTGTTTCCAGTGTTCTAACGGTTTCTCCTATTTATAGACCTGTCAGTTGCCGATTTGTGGTTGGGAAGCAACTGGCAGTATTTGTGGCTGTAATTGAAACCCATATAATACATAATTGAAATGGACTGTGGATCCGGTCATCGCCCCCGTCGCACCTGCTGTGATCTGACTGCCTCCTCCATGCGCAGGTGCAGTAACAGTATATAAAAATGCGCTTCATGGTTGTGGTCAGAAAAGCAGCCCGGCTACTAATGTTAGGCAAACTGACAGGTTTCATTGACCAGTTTTACAGAAAACAAGGGGACCCATCCCCCTTCAACAGTGACAAACGCACAGCCAAAGGTCAACCTCAGCTATGCATCACTTCACTACTTCTAATGTCTAGTTGGGTGGGGGGGGGTGGGAGGGCTCCTTTAAAAATAGCCTGGAAATGGCCGTGCCAGTACGTGATTGAGACCACAAGTCGGAACCCAGGTGGCGTTGCTGGGAAGGTAAGAACGGTCATGTCAGGAATCACACCTGAAGAAAAAGTGTCTCACAGTACAGTCGTATATCGCTTACCCTGCCGGGCTGAGCAGCAAAGGTGCCACTGGGTGATACCTTTCCATTGATGCATTGTCCATAACTGTCGCGTCTGATCTTCTATTCGCCCTAGCGGCTGAATTCATGTTTCTGACACCCATACAGAGAACGATGGTCTCCGTGGAGACACATCTCAAACGTATATCCTGCCAGCTGATTGTATCATGCATTTATCGAACGCTGTCTCATTCCTCCGGTTATTTACTTTGTTTGCTGAAGGATGGGGCACACCGTCGCATCGTGAGAGTCGCCTCCGGGGCTCGTTCTCTAATGAGCAGGGCTTTCAGTTTGGGTTTCCGGACTTTTATTTTGAATTTAGTTACCTAGCAGGGGCTTACACTGGAAATGACTTTTATATCATGTGTTTTTTTCATGATAATTGCTTTGCTGAAGGGTATAACAGCAGGACCCTTCCTGGGATGGGAAGCAGTGGCCGTTTCGGCCATTTACAGATCCAACCCCTGAAGTGCCGGTTCTCCTGGCCCACCAGGACAGGCCGTCCCACCTGGCATGTTTCCCGAGCTTCCACTTGCCCTCTTGGAGGTTTGTCAGAGCCAAACGTGCCCCCCTCCCACCCCGGTAGTAAAAGTGTTGCCAACTCCTCCAAACCACACGGGCCCCCCCTGGTGCCATGCCGTTTCGCTGGTGAGTCTGGTCTCGCAGCTCATGTTGATATCAAGAAACTGTGTTTTTCCTTTCTCTCTCTCTTTATCTCTCTCTCCCTTTCTCTCTCTCCCAGCAAAAGGAGTGTGAAGCGTTTGATTTATTGCAAAATGATCAAAGGCTCCTAATCCAGACAAAGCTCAGTGGACATGGATGTCCCCCTGACCGATGTGTCTAACACTGTTACTTAGCACGGCCGGTACGTTCTGTGTTAGTCATCCTAAATAACTATGTGTTTTTTTATGTAGTCCCAACCACACACGGCATATTTCCTAGGAAATATAACTGACAAATAAGCCAAATGCTTTCTAATCATAAAAGCTATTAAGAAGATTCTTCCATTTTCCAAACTGCTTATCCTAGTCAAGGTCACAGGGAGCTTGAAGCCCACCCTCAGCAGCACAAGACGCACAGCTGGGGAAATACTGGACAGCCTGACAGTCCATTACAGTAATGTTTCTCAGTCCAGTCCTTCGGGGACTCAAAGACAGTCCACATTTTTACTTCTTACCCGGAGCTGGGAGGGAGCAAAAATGTGAACTGTCTGGCAGGGAATTTGGAGGGAGCAAAATCATCCACCGACTTGTGTGTCCCTGAGGAGCAAGTTGGGAAGCACTGCATTACAAGGCATACATACACTGTAGGTCTAGAGACATCCGCTCCCCTAACTGCATACTTTTAGAAAGAAAAAGGGAACCTTCACGTAAAACATCACACGAAAACATGGAGCCAAGAGAAGGATGCATATGTACTACTCACAGAAGCATGCTACCATGGAAGAGGAAGCTCCATGACTGAGTCAGACTCAAACTGGACAGAGCTGTGAAAGAGCTATTACCCAGCAAAACAGAAGATTAAAAAATCACTAATATGTAATGGCACACAGCTGTTAACACACGGCTACTGAGCTCCTTGAAGTTTCTCAACGTCACCATGGGTTGAGTTGGCATTCCCAAAGAGGAGCGAACTGAAAAACACCATAAACGTTTCTGTCGTTGTCAACAAACAGAAAAGCAACCCATATTGACAAAGAGCTGACCGAGGTTTACATTTCACCTGAAACAGAGCCACTGTAATAGAAAAACAAACATAAATCTATTTTACAATCTACTGCAAATGTTATTCTTGGTGTTGGGGAACAAACGCCAAATAATACATCAGCTCTGTGTAATTCTTAATAATAAATGTATTCATGGCTCTATTCATGACACTTAGCCCAAATGCACACTACTGGCTGTGAATCATTGTGAATTAAGATGAAAGAAAATCAAGGCTTAGCAGAAATATTACTTTTTTTTATTATTTTATGTAGTCTGTGGCATTTCAGCTGATTGTTTCAAATTTCAGAGAAGAGTAGCTGTGTGGAATCTTGAAGATTATATCACCTCAACCTCTTATATACTCAAAAAACGCTCTTTCCACGGTGGCAGTAGCACAGAAGTCTGAGAGAAAAACCTTCTTTTGTTGTCTGTCTGAGACATAGATTTATCACCAGTGGCAGAAAGGGAGAGAAAGAAACCATTTTTCCCCCCCGGAGACCGGTTAAAGCTCGATTAAAGCTATTACCGAACTGTCCTACCTTCTCAGGGCCTGTAAAGAAAGCAGAGCGAATGAGTCGCACTCAAATCACTGTAGAGCCATGAAAAGAAGAAAATAAAGCCATTTTCATCTAGAATGGAGCTACAGGTGATTGACTCAGTAAAGCTGAATCAAGGGCTTTTACCCACTACTGTGGAAATGGTTTAGAGAGCAAGAACTAGGGAGAAAGTCACCTGCTAATGAAATGACTAAAGAATATGCTAATAATGTGGGGTTGCCAGGCTTCGCTTGATAATACAAATAGATAAAATAGCGAATGTGTAAAAATCCAAAACATAGATATTAGCATTTAAGTACAATTTCACCATGTTGATTAGTGAATATTTTTTTTCTGTTGATTAGTATCTAAAACTGTGAGGCAGTTTTTTAGACGACCGTAAAAGAGGGGCCTGAGAGACGGAGATGTCAGCGGACGAATTTCGGCTGCACTGAAAGGGACGTTCCAGTGCTCCGTCTTCGTTCTGCTCATGTACATGCCAGCAACACGCCAGTATGTTGCCGTGGCAGCCGTCTCCCAGCCTGG
>JAODJX010000001.1:30505195-30515904 GCA_026776945.1 Isichthys henryi
GGAGGGTGCGGGGGGGGGGGGGGGTGAGAGGAATGATTCAGCCAAGAGCACAGGGTCGACAAGCTGGGGGGCCTTTAAAAGTGAGCCAAATTACACCCTCTCCAGCACGGTCTGGGGGGGAGAGTGCCATTGTGATTTCCGCGCACCATGGTTGGGCTGCGGGAGGAAAGGTATCCCAGCTGCCGATATCATCATCAGGCTGCTGTGGTGAAATCACGCTTTTACTGCCACTTTACTTTGAGCTCCCATTGGAAATCACCGGCTTAAGCTGTTATATCAGCAGGTTAGTATTCACAATTGGTGAAAGGGAGCAGCTGGGACTGTCGCCTGACACCTACAGGTTGGGGGCTCAAATCCCATTCCCGCTCTGCCTGTGTGTGCAGGCAGTTCTGCCCGTGTCACCTGCGTTTGCACCAGATATGCTGGTGTTCTCCTGCGGTCCAAAAGGGACCAAAGAGCAGTTAAGCTAACTGGTGTCTAATTTACCCATTTTATCAGAGTTTGACCTTTGTGTTGGATTAGAATCCCATCTAGGATCCTATGAAGTGGAGGCTGACTCCCGACCGAAGCAGCAAGGCTGGGTGACCCTGCCCAGGATGCCAGTCCATTGCAGGCTACCAGTCATATATATGCATTTGTTAAATAGGCAAATTAAGGTGTACTTCAGACGATTAAAATAGCTGCCCCTCTTCCTTCCTCTCATCCCTGTGTCACATGACACTATTTGTCCCCTGCCTGGAGTACATGTTTCATTTGACCTCTTGCTTCAGCAGCGCCTCCTACAGGCAGGCCAGGAGAAGGCAGATGATAAGGTTCAAACAGGAGATGCCTACTTTAATCCTAATCAGTACTTCTGATTCATGGAAAATAACTGATTTTATCCAGGTGGGATGTTCTCTTGTACCCTTGAGTTAAATAACCATTTTAAATTGTTCTATTAAAATACAGCTAACATGCTAATTTGATGTATTTTATTGGCTAAAATTGTAATAAAAATATCTTTGGATATAAATGTTAAAATAATAACAGTTATAACAATAATAAGTTCTACATGAACAGTCAATCATTCCATGTTGTGAGAGAAGTGAGAATATGACATTAATTGTCATTTGAAAGGCAAAGAGGACCAGAGAGAGCATTAAATTGGATGACTGAGACTGGGTCTTGTGCCTGAACACACACAGATGAATTAAAGTGCGAGTGAAGCTGTCCACTAACTAACACGTAATGTCAGCTCAGCCAGGTTGTCCTGGTAACAAAGACTGACCTGATTCCCACAATGAGGCAGAAGAAACACCAGACCTTTAATGGACCATGTAATGGACAGAGGCAGACACAGACTCACCCGAGATGGGCAGAGTGAAAATATCAGCATCTCAAAGAGTTTAATGGAGAATGTATGTTAGGAAAATACAGGAAACGTATTTGGCACTAAGCTCCGGCTGGGAATTAATAGATAACAGTAAGATAACAAAAGCCTGTAAAGTGTAACCAATAATGCTATACCGCTCTTTTTATGGTAACCAATTATGTTTTTGTCATTCAAGTTAAATATATTGCCAAAAGTGTGAACAGCGATTTGTGCATTATCTTATTCTGAAAGCAACGGTATTAGTATGAATTTGGTTGCACTGGTTGCTATAGTAGCTTCAGTAATAGCGATGTTAGAATATTGCCAGTGGGATTCACTGTCATTCGTGTTGGGTATTGATGTTGGATGATCAAGAACCCTTTCTGTGAGTTGTGTGTGGCAAACACTTCACTTCACTACTGGACTTTCTCCCAGACGTTTCAACTTCACAGTCACTTTACCAGGGCAACTCTAGAAGGGCAGCAGTTTGGCAGACTGACTTGTTGGAGAGGGTGTACTACACAGTGTACTTTATTAGTATGAAGTTATCTGTGGATTTAGATCAGATTTTCCACAAAGTTGTTCTTTTCTGAGAAGGTTCCGCCACTCATTTTACATCTCATTGTCAGACATGCATAAGAGGTAAAATTCAGGAAAGTTGGGTGGCATGGTGGCTTAGTGGGTGGCCTCACGCCTCCAGGGTCAGGGGTTTGACTCCTGACCCCACGCTATGTGTGTAGAGTTTGCATGGTTTCCTCACACTGTGCAGGTTGCGTCCAGCGTCCAAAACCCTGTGGGGAAGAAGTTGGAAGGTGGATGTAGTGCAAGCAGGCTGATCCGGCGCAGTCGTACGAAGAGGTTGAGGGAGTTGAGCGAGGCTCTTGGGTGACATCAGGGCACAGCAAGAATCTGTGTTAACCTGAAAGAACAGCAGGGGTACCATCTGCAGGTCAGAGCTGCGTTATGTAGGATGCTTCCCATAAACTGCCAACTGCATGACACGGCAGTCGATTTAGCCTGTAGAAAATAACCCCCCCCCCCAAAAAAAAAAAAAAAAAAAAGAGAGATTGTGGGGTTTTTGGATAAACCGTTACAAGACGGGTGGATGGATGGTTGGATGGATGGATTATAGAATGGCTCTAACCTCCCCCCTCCCCCATGACTCTGTTTTTCGGGGCGGGGTGGGTGGTCAGCAGCACTGCCTCATACCCCCAGGCATGAGGGCTCAAAGTCCATCTCACTTTGTTTGTGTCTGTAGAGGCTAGCAAAGGCTCCGGGCTTCACTGAGACACCGTAATGGATAAGCAGCTGGAAGCTGGATCAATACTTTGGAGATTTTATAGTATATTATAGTATCTACTTTATTACCTAATGTTCCCAAATGTCCCTTCCCACCCTCCTACTGGATCCTTTAGGTCTCATGGGAAGCCATCTTTCTTATTACCAAATTTTATAACACTGCAAGAGCAGCTGAAAAAAGTGCAGTTTTGATGCTCTGGAAAACCGTTGTTTCTCGGCTGCTGGTCCTCAGCGCGTGTGTTCGGCTGCTGGGCCAGCCCTCCTCCTCTCTTGGTGGGCGATCGACATAAACATATGTGCAGACAGCTCATGCGGGTTTTAAAATAACGACATGGACGTAAATTGCACACAGATGGCGCTCAGGCTCTCGGATGCTCCCGCGTGCCTCGGAAAATCAGGCAGAATTCCGAGAATACACCGACTGGCATCCGTGCTCAGGGTAGGCATTCACGGAATAGAGTGCCAGTTTGTGTTTATCATTTTAACCTTTTAACTATATACTGAGCAAAACTTATTCTGTTTTTCAGGATATTCTGTTTGTGTATTGTGTACTTTTTAAATTTGTTTACTTGCTGTATCATGTTTACTTGTTTTGCACAATAAGTACTGTCTGGGCTCTTTGTCTGTTTGGCATTATATGTAAGTTTCTCTGTGCACTGCATTCTCTGTCGTATACACCAGAATTTCCCCCTGGGATGAATAAAATCCATCTTAATCTTAATCTTGATCTTAATCTTAATTTTGCTATTGTAACATTAGTTCAGCACAAACTAAAAGCCCAGTAATACTTAGATGGCTTCAGTTTGAGATTAACAGGTTTCACACTGGGCAGCTTATGTTTCCAGTAGGTTCTCCTGCACAGCATTCTTCCAGACACCTTCTTGTTCCCAGTAATAACATTTCCTGTTTTTAATTCCCATGGCATACTGAACCACCTCTTTACATTTTTATTTCCCCAGTGCTGACTCTTAAAAAGTTTAGCACACTTCATAGTGGGCAGTGGTGGCTTAATGGTTAGGGACCTGCACTTGTAATTGAAAGATTGCAGGTTTGAATCCCCGACCAGCAAGGCACCACTGAGGTACCCTGGGCGAGGTACCACCCCCAAGCACTGCTCCCTGGGAGCTGAATTAACTGCTCCCTGCTATGTCACATATGGGTTCAATGCAGAGGACGCATTTTGTTATTGTGTGCTGCGGTGTGTCAATAATGACAACTGATCATCAAATTCTAAAACTGTAAATTACTGTGATAAAATACATCAATGTGTCAAAACCAGACCTTGTTTGCGATTGTTTGTATGATTCTTAAATGCATCTCTTTTTTATCTCCAGAAATCCTACAGGAAAAGCAAGATCTATAACACATTTAATGGCAAATTATACCGCAACAGGAAGCGTGACCCGTGATGCTTAAGTTAAATTACTTATCCTTTGATAGAATGCTCTTTATAAACTTGCATCACCCACAGGTGACTTTAGGTGATGCGCCTAGACATTGGAGACTTATTCCTGAAGGCAGTTCTTTTGTGATCACCGTGGAAACAAGTCGTCAGCGGGGCCGCTGGGATTCAGACAGGCGGGTTGGGGGGGGCATCATCCCTCACAGCTGCTCTTGCGAGCCAGAGAACGAACCAGAAAACATAAAAACGGCCTCGCCTTTCATATCAAGCTGGTCCCAGGATAAGAGGGAGGCGGGATTTTCCCCGGATGAGAGGCCGGGCTTATTGATGTGTCCTGTTCAGTTTCTGCCTGAGGACCGATGATGAGAGGATGGGAGGCAGCAGCGAGGAAGGTGTGGGTGTGTGATGCTGCCCCCTAATAACAAAAACTGGGTGACTATTCAGAATGAGTCCTGACATGCATACCCACACATACACATTCACAAAGGAGGCCTGAATCACTCCCCTCTGGAATTCCTGACATTCATATCATTACTATTGTTTTCTCTCTTATTTTTCCTATCCAAAGCGGTTACTGGGCATTTTACTGAAAATTAAACGGATTCAGCGTAAAATGTTCTTTTTCTGGGATTTCAACTGAAAATTTTAAATGGTATGCACCTTGCTGCCATATCAGGGCCACTGCTATGCAGGAAAAGAACAGTAGGTGGCAGATTGGTTAAGGTCCATGAATTTTAAAATTACAAAAAGGGACAGCGTTAGAAGAGTAAATATTTTTACACACAAGCAGCCATAAAGGACTAAAATTATTCGCTAATTAAATCACTCTGGACAATTAAACATCTGCAGATAGTGTCATGATCATATCTGATAAGTGCTTTGCATGAAATTTAGTTTCATTAAATCATTCTATATTATACCGTTCAATATTAAGCAGAGTTTTCAACCAAGATCAAGTGCATACATTGCTCATATATATTGACTCTCCAGAAAAAATTTTAATATTCTTTTCCATTCACTAAGAACTGCAGCAGACCTATATGATGCAATAGCACAATGCATTCTGGATAATAACTTAAGTTTAAGTGAAGAAATAACAGCCCTATCCTTGTGGACACTCTGTATGCGGGTTCAATAAAGGAACAGTGTGTCAGTAGCTTGCCCCTTCGACTCGACCCAATGAAAAGTATTGTATAACCTCAGGGAAAAAACTCAGTTCGTTTATAGATTGATCCTCATTTAAAATGACTGACAACTATAGAAACTGTACAAATATAGAATTTATAACAATAACACCAGACTTATGCTAGTAGCACTAGGTTAACACTAAAGATTGCATCTATGTTTTTCTTATATTTTTCGCATAAAAATAAAAGTATGAAACAAGATTTGAAAAAAATGTATCAAAAAGTCTTTAAACTGGAATCCCCATAAAATTCAAATTCAAAACTCAAAAGATTCACATAAAAATCATATCTGATTCACAAGTAATTCCCTTATTAAACATCTTGTTTATACCTTGTTTATAAGATGCCATAGCCTACTTTCTGAATCGAACCTGTCCAAACACTAACCGCGAACACACTATGGATGCATGCTGTGGTGACAAGTATGGAAACCCTGAAGAGCGAAACACACAAGCAAGTATGAAAACACATCAGCAAATACAAAAAACAAACCTGCAAATGTAAATACACACCAGCAAATATGAAAACACTACAACTTTAGTGGCACTGAAAATGGAAAGGGTATGTACCTTCTGATCAATACATGCTTGTTACTGATTGGACAGGGAGCCTGTCAGTTGGCCTCCTGTTCGCTAGACATCTTTAAGTACATTCTGTATAACACCTAATTCATTAAAGCGGTTTGGAGTCCTGGACCCCCCCTTCTCCGTAACAGAGGGGCAACAGAGGGTGATGCAGGTGAAGTGTGGGAGCTGGGAGGAAGCAAGCGATGTTTCCGGGAGCTGTTAGAATAGAAATGACTCCCACAAAAGGATAAACATTGCTCAAAGACGGTTAGGGTTAGGCAACAGCCAAATGACAGACACAGACCCAGTGATGATGTTACTAGTGATGGACAAAATCATGCCTCATAAGCCATTTGCTGTACTTTTTGACTCCACTATACGGTGCTCTTGGTTTGCTTCGGAGTTTGCTTTGTTAGTGAAGTCCAAAAATACAGCAAATGGTTCATGAAACATTATTTTGGTTATCACTAGCTTCTACTGACACCATGGATATCCCACTGAACAAATGAAATAGGTACTTCAATAAGTATGTCAGATGGCCTGAGCTGAAGTTGACAGGGTTAGCTGTACTTTACACAGTGCATTGTTTTCATTTCCTGTCTTCCAACTCTAGAATCTGATGCCATGGACCAGGAAAATGTGGCTCCTTATCCAGCACTTTCCCCAAATCCAGGCCAAGTGCAGCTGAGCAGCATCATAGTCCTCAGATTGATGCAGTACTACATCAAGGTGTGCTGCTCTTTAATTGTGCCAAAATATCCGTCACGTGTGGCACTCGCTGACTTAGAAATAATTGTTTAAATGACTTTGCTGTTTCAGGGTCTGAGGATGTCTTCTCTGTTCCGGATGGTACTGAATCAGTGGCTGGATGCCAGACTGATCTGACTCTGTATGATCTGTTAGCCATGGAATCAGGCATCAGGTCTATGACATGCAGGCAAGACAGACTCCAGGGTGCCTGTCAAAGATGTGGAGGAAACCAGAAACCTTGTAAATCTCCGTATTCATGTATAAAAACTGATCAGACTTCTCAGGAGGAAATATTGAGTCATGCATGATACTTTACCTTGTTAAATGATAAATACAAAAGAGGGAGACAAAGAAGCTCAAGTAGACAAAATGGAGAGAAAATGCCCAAAGACACCAAGATGGTGACTCCATGGTCCTAAAGATCTACCGTTGGATTAACTAGTTATGACTGTCGGCCGATTGACAGGCTCTCTGTCCAGTCAGAAACAAGCATGGGATGAACAATAGGTACATATCCTTTCCATTTTCAATGCTACTACTGTGTTTTCGTATTTGCTGGTGTGTTTTCGTATTTGCTGGTGTGTTTTCGTATTTGCTTTTGTTCTTCAAGGCTTCAGTAGACAAGACGCTGCCCTCCTCTAATCAAAGTGCCAACTGACGGCAAACTCGGACCCCGACATCACAGTGTGTGTTGCCAGGGAAACAACTGCCGGCTCAGGTGGCCTACCTTTCCACCGATCCAAAAATCACAAAAAGACACATTCAGCCTCTATTAGCATGTGTAACAATTTTGAGCAAGACTTATTTAATTCTGATGTACTGAAAAATGTGTCAGACAGATGATAATACGAAATGGATCACATATTTATTAAACCCAATCTTGAAGAAATGGATGCCGTAAAACCCCAAACGGAACAGTGTAATACACTTTGGGGAGAGGCAAATAAATGTGGTCATGTGGGCATAAATGATGAAAATTCATAAATGCCACATCACGTGATTCCAGGTGTTAGTCATCTGATTCCGGTTTCAGGAGCAATATCGGAGGTAGGGGCTGAGAAGAGAGATAATATTTTCCTCCAATGTAAAAGTGTCATTATGATTTATGACAGACACACTGTTCCCAGTGCTCTGCATTATTATGGCAGGCTTCTCCTGGAGATATCCTCTTGGGCACTGAGCAGAACCATAAGAGGACCATAAGCACACCTAAAGCCATCACTGCGCCATAATGCATATTCATTAACAGGGCTCTTGCTGAAAAGCAGCCACACTGGCTCACCACTTAACTATAAACTCGGCTATACTGAATATCATGCTAATGCAGCTTACAGCAGATCTAAATACGGTATCTGTACATTTAACTTTAAAAGTGGGCAGTGGCTATATCGCTTTTGTGTTTCCTCTGCCTTCTAGAGGCAGTGTAGGGTCACTGAAAATGTAGGGAGAAAAACACAGAACAGGACATCTTTCCACTGAGGAAACCAAGTAAACACACACACATGAGCAGGGGTGGCAACCCAACACGACAAGCTCCAACCACTGAGCCAGTTACTACAGGTTTCCATAATAAATAACAGTCTCTCCCCATTTCAGTACTATATTCTTTGAGGGGTCTCTTAAAATTGCAACCTACAGAGTTATCACAGAACAAAAGCACACTGATATCAAAGAAGTTAAACCAGCAAACTCCTGATCTGGCGACTTGTCAGTTTCCGAGACTTTCTGAGTGGTGACTGACAGTTAGTTAATAAGGCAAACGGCCGCACATTTGATATCATCGGGGTTCTGTTTCAAATGACCTCCACCTTGGCGACATATCAGGACGTGATGCTGTCTGGGACCTTATTAAATATTGATGCTGCATGATTGAACTTGACATTGACTGAAAGGTGCCCATCTGTACTTAAATGTAGTTTACTGGGACATATAAGGGAAGGGCTCACCGGACCCCTGCATGTTTGTAAATTGCACAAGAGGTGTGTCTCCTTCATGTGGTCAGCAGGTGGTGTGGCTGTCAACAACTAGATCTTTCAACAATAGCCTGCAGGTTCAAGCCCCATGGTCAAATTGATTTCTGCACCCAGGCACAGCACTGGAGAAAGACCTTGAAACCACTGTTAAGCTGATAAATATAATGGAATTAGCTCGTGATTCTATTTGGTGATTAAAAAGAAATAAAAAACAATGTAGTCCATAAATAAACATGTCAGGTACTGAATGATTCAACCAGTCAAGATAAAAACATGAATTAGTTATATAGTCCTTAGATGTGTCTGAGTTCTCTCGACGTGCCTTTATTTAACAATTATGGCTCTCCTTGGAGGACATTATAAATGTGCAGAATGAATCTCCACATTGGACCAGCAACTGGTTTAATGAGTGCAATTGTTAGTGCTGGATTCATTTGCTTGGTTTTAATTGAATCAATTGTGTGGAAGAAATAAGGCTTCCAAACTGACAGTGGTTGGGATGACTGTGCGCTGTCAGTCACTGATATATCCAACGGAAGACAAATAAGTAACTGATGGGGAAGCGGGATAAACCAGCTTGCGATAGACAGCCCACGATTATGGCACCCACACTGGCTTTCGAAGCCTCATTATTCCATCAATATGTGCTCTATTCTCGTTATATTTTGTGCATATCTTTCTGGAGAAATGCAAGTGTTCTTTTGCTTTTTCAAATAAATTCCAGAATTCCAGTTTCTTTTTTCATTGGTAGAAGAACGAAATCAAATCCATTTTTGTTCAAAGCCCGCCCACAGAGAGCTCGCATCGAAAGAAGTGCTGTTGTATTTGGGCAGCTCTGTCCGACAGGGTGACCGTGATCCGAGAACCGCCTTGGTGGATAGTTTCCGACCGATTCTGACAGGTGCATCCTATCTCAAATGGAGTGCACGCACCACCCCAGATTAATCAGGGACATCACGATCGAGCCAAATGAGCACACTGAGAAATCAGCCATGCAGTCCCAGCCCAGGGGTGACAGACACCCACCCATGCTCAGTCTGTGGGCAGCATTGGAGCTGAGCCCCCGCTGGC
The DNA here is from genome assembly GCA_026776945.1 of Isichthys henryi. Taxonomy (NCBI): domain Eukaryota; kingdom Metazoa; phylum Chordata; class Actinopteri; order Osteoglossiformes; family Mormyridae; genus Isichthys; species Isichthys henryi. The sequence goes on from JAODJX010000001.1 coordinate 30,514,795, forward strand.
ATGGGCGTCCTCATCCCTGAAATAGCATTTGTGCTACCGTGTTTGCTTTACAGAAAAAGCACTGCTCGTTAGTGTAAAGCCAATTTAAATGAAATGAACACACATATTCACAGGTGGCATTGTAGCTCACACCTCCAAATTTGAGGGTTCGGATTCCATGTTTCCTTTGTGTGCGTGGAGTTTGTTCGAAAGGTTTACAGCTGGAGGCCAAAAACATGCAGTTAGGCTAATTAGTCTCTCTAAATTACCCGGAGCGGCCCCTACCTTCTGCCCTCTGCTTCCTGGGATAGGCTCCAGGCCCTCCCACAACCCTGACCTGAACAAGCAGTTAGACGGATAAACATGTGCGTTTTAGCTGCTGTGGCCAGTTATTTATGGTTTGTTTCAGCAACTTTTCAAAAGGCCTTTTTATGCCTTATGATTTTACAGGTCCTCCTTATGCCAATAATTAAGGCGAGGAACTTTATTCAAGGATACAACAGCAATTCCCCTCATTGCATATGACCTTCAAACTTTTTCCTCTCCCTTCGGTTTGTTAGCTCTGCTCCCGCTCACTGCCCATGTTGGGTCTAGTCAAGGATCCCAAATGTTTCATGCTCAATGTTCCAGGGTTCTTTAATATATACTACATGGACACACATCTTAATCATTGATTTCCAGTGTTCCATCCAGACCCATTGCCATAAGATCAGGCATCTAAAGCATGCAGTCAGGTTTACAAACATTTGTGGAAAAATGGGTCATTCTGAAAAGCTCAATGAATTCAAGCATGGTACTGTCATAAGATGCTACTTTTGCAAAAAGTCAGTTCGTGAAATTTCTTCCCTGCTTGATATTCCACAGTCAGCTGTAAGTGGTATTATTGCAAAGTGGAAGCATTTAAGAAGAACAGAAACACAGCCACGAATTGGCAGAACACAGTAAGTAACTGAGTGAGGTCACCGAATGCTGAGGCACATAGTGCATAATAGTCACCAACGTTTTGTTGACTCAATAACTGCAGAGTCCCAGGTTCCTCTGGCATTAACTCCAGCACAAAAACTGTGTGCTGAGATCTTCATTGAATGGGCTTCCAAGGCCGAGCAGCTGCATGCAAGCCTCACATCAGCA
>JAODJX010000001.1:30518861-30530574 GCA_026776945.1 Isichthys henryi
ACATACTACCTGCTGCTCGTGGGTTAAACCGTGCTGGTGCACATACTACCTGCTGCTCGTGGGTTAAACCGTGCTGGTGCACATACTACCTGCTGCTCGTGGGTTAAACCGTGCTGGTGCACATACTACCGGCTGCTCGTGGGTTAAACCGTGCTGGTGTATATACTACCTGCTGCTCTTGGGTTAAACCGTGCTGCTTTATATACTATGAGAAAGGACACACAGAATTGGTGAGTGATTGCAGTACTGCCCCAACCACCTCACATGACAGGAGACCAGGGTGTTGGGTGAGGAGGATCAAAATGAATGTGATATTCTGGATTTTACTCTGATCCTGAGACACTAAAAGGTTCCTGTTGTCTCACCCACTCTTTCTATGCTTCTTGATCAGTCCAATGTCCTGTAATTCATAGGTATCTAGTCCTCAAAGACCCTGGGAATCATTTCAACATTGTGGAAACAAACTGCTGCTCCAGTTTCTTATTTAATCATCCAATATTTGATATTTTTAACATTCTTTGATTCTTTATAAACATTACTGCCAATATTTGTGTAGTAATTTTTGAAGTGTAGTGCCAAAAATGCTACGTTTCCACAATATTGCCCACTAATGCAGATGCATGCATTTGAATTTCAACTGGCCAAAACATGACTGAAACAGGGTATATTTTGCCACACTTATCTTTCTCTGGTCCTTGTTGTCTCCTGCCATGCTTATTATAATACCTAATTATTATACCCGCATCACTGTATATGTCTTTGTGACTGACTGATATTCCCTGGATCCTTAAACTCCCTTTATGCTAATACACCATATCCAGCTCTTTTCCGTTTTTACTGAAGTTCTGCTATTTTAACATTTCATCACGTCCTCTGTACCTGGATAAAGGTCCGTTTCTCCCCTCGCTGGTTCTGACTTTAACATGTGGACGGTTCCATATATTGGAGCCCATTCTTAGCATTTCAGCGCCAAGTGAGGAGTTAAACAGTCAGGATTCTTTGGTCAGGCCAATATGACCTCCTTAAACATTCCATTATGACCAAAAATATTATAAGCTGAAATCCAACAGTAGTTTCTGATGTTTGTCACGATGTGTGTAAACAGAATCACTTAAATAATCCAGTGTAAACAGTGAAAATTTAAGTAAGTTTATGCTAATTACTCTGCTAAATAAGGGAAGAAAATAAAAATGTTTTCTAAAGGTACAGAAGCCAAAGACAAATTCTGCATCTTTCTTCTTTATTTTCCCTTATTTTAGTGTTTGTGTTTTATTTGTATGGGGTAGCAGTGCATGTTCTCCTCTCCCTCAAAAAAACCAAACTGCTGATCCATAACCATAGCAACGGCCCATGTGGCCTACATCCTGTCATTCCAGGTACCCAGGATGTGTCACAGATAAGTTCCTCTCTACGCTTATTTTTATTTTTGTTCCATCATACGATGGGAGGATACGGCTGTGTCTTATTGACCGAAAATAACTAGAATAAAAAACACAACTAATTTTGCTGGTGATATCATCTGTCAGGGAGAAAATCCCAAACTGTGGGCTATTTCTTTGGCTGTATTACAGCGACACAAAAAGCTAAAAGGACTAATAAGTTTCAGTTCTTTCCTGTTACACAGTTTGAACAGTGATTTATATGAAAATTAAACAGTCGAACTAATGGTCGCCCCCTGTTGGCATGTGTGAGACCAACAGTGACTTCCATGCCAGCTCCCGCAGCTATACAGGTGCCCATCTGAAAGGTCCAGGCCCCCCAAGCAACCTCTGGTCATGTGATATGCCTGTCCGACATCTGAAAAAGTGGGCCACGACCTGCAGAAACACATGCTAGTAATTTATATACCTCTTATCCAAGACATGGGTAGAGTTAAATAGATGTAAGTGCATTATACTGTAGTGCATTACATACATACCTGTATATTTACAATAGTAATGGTGTCTTACAGTGCAAAAAGTATAAGTACTTCATGGTAATTTCATTTAAAATAAAAGCCAGCCAAACATTCCACAGTACATGAGCAATTATATTAGTGATGTATATAGCATTTATAACAATACACAATATATGATGCGCCAATGTAAATCAACACAAAACATAAGGTAAAGCAAATAAAGGTCGTGCCTGCATGCAAGAACAAGGTCAATCGGCTTTCAGAGCTGGCATGTCATTTATGCGTGGAACAGTGGGAGATGTGAGTTCTAACAAAACATATCAATTCCTCCTGAAAATGTGCAGAGCCGGAATTGAAAACGGACAAAATTTGATGATCTCGAACATAAACACTTCATGGCACTTCACACCGACGGCTTGGCAAAAACATGCCTGATAAATCCACGACGTCTATCGCCCTTCCACCACTAGATGGTAGGCGTCAGCCATTTTTTTTACATGAAGGTTTTCTTCAATTTTGGATAAATGTTAATACATTTTTCTGTTTAAATGTCTGTGCTTCTTTCCCTATGTTTGGCTAAACACAGACAAATTCCATCCTGCCGCTACACCTCCTAAATTTATTTGCAAATAGAAACAAAGTATTTTTGAAGGAACAATTTTCCCTGCCCAACGCTGCTCAGTCAACCAAATCATATTAGCGACTTAAGCGTTCCATCGATATTGCACCTCCTAAAATGTAAAATGTCAAAAGGTTAATTACTTTTGGTTCCACCTCATTTGCTGTGGTCATTTTTGTCTAATTAGGCTTGATCAAACCAGATGGGCTTTGGCTCTGTACTCTCGACAAACTTTTATTTACCCATGAATGAATTTTGCGATATTTCCTATCTGCCTGTCATTAGTGTGTGCTAGCTGTGAGGACCGACGAGTAACGATAACTAAAGCTGCGGTTCGAGGTCCTATTCTGGTTCCGGTCACACAACAGTCATTTTATTGTGACTTGCCCTGGGGGCACCAATATGAAAAGGAAAAAAAATCATTGCATATTCTGAGAACCAATATTCACAACCCTGTAATCAATGCCAGTGTCACTACGAATCAGGTAGACATACACTTTATTTTATTCAGAATGGCAAAAACTCCAAGACAGATAAAAACAAATCGGTTTAAAACATATCAATGAAGAAATCAATAGAATATGTTACAAGCTTCAGCAGGAAGGCGAGAAGAATTGGTGGTGGATACGCTTCCCCCTCCAGCTGTGTGCTTTCTGGCTTGGCCATGAGCAGCAACCCGGTGGTAAATTTAGTCATTTCAGCAAACCAACGTTCTGAACCGCCTGATCATCACATTCAAGTGACCGCATTTGCTGTATCGGCGCGTATGTGCGACCACAAGTTGCATGATCTTTTTTTTTCTTCTTCATAAAAGAGGCGTTCATTCAAATGTCTTTAAAAAGTGAAAAAGAGGTAGCGTGCCCCAAGTCGGCACTTAACACCTGCCCCTTGTACCTACAAAAGGTGCCGATTATTTTCATGCGCGGACGGAGTAGCCATAAAGACGGTGTTACGTAAAGGATAGCGGCATTTATATTACAATGACGTTTAGAAACTGCAGGATAAATCTGAATACGTTTTATAAACTTTAACTTCATTTTTATGTTTGTATAGGCCTACTTGATAACCCTACATTTGACTTATGCACACAAAACCTCCATTTAAATTGTCTCCATCAAGAGTTATGTTATTCTACTATTTTTTTTTAGTTCTGCAGTCTAATTAAAATTCAGCTTCATGTGCACTACAATAATAATGCCATTTCCTAAAATTTGCTCTAGAGAGGCCATTGCCCGCTATCAGAATGATGGACTGTTCACTCGCTCCATGAAGCCCCGCCTAATTACGCAAGTTTTACGCCGCAGTTTCAGCTGATCGCCTACTCCTCTGCTTCGATGAAAAGATAACCTTAATCCAGAATACTATATGTTCTCTAAAATCCTGAAATTTATGGGTAAAACACGGCAGGAGCGGCCTCAGCGTCGGACAAGCCTTGGATGCCAGTCCTGAGAGTGACACATCTCCAGCCCAAGGTCTGCTTAAACTAGCCCGATATTTGAAATCCCAATATACTCTATCTCAAAGAGATAAAAAGGTATTTTGCATGCTGATAACATTCAAATGTTTAACATTTTAAAACCACAATACACAATGATGACGTCACACAGACGAAAGCACTCCTCTTTCCCAGGTTTGCCAACTTTGGTCAGATTTTCAATTCCAGATCAGTCTACACACACATGCACACGTTTGTAACAGTTTTATTACCTTGTAAATAGCGTAAAGAGTTTGCAAACTATCCCCATCGCTTCTGATGTAGTTAATTATAGGGTTATAATGTAATAATATAGATTTGCCGTAAGATTTCTTGCGTGAGAGTCTGAAAGCCTGAGTGTCACTCCGGATGCCCGATAGTTGGCGACCCCGCTTTCCGTGAACGTCCGTCTCTGGACTTTAGGTGGCTTGCAATTCAATATTTTTCAGCACCAGGAGCCACTTGAATGCATAATAATTATAAATTTTTACCCCTTACAGTCCACTGCCGTGGAACATAATGAAAGCAGCCCCAAAACCGGCAACCTCCTAATATTTACCCGCAACTGTATTTTCAAAATAGCCCATTTGGGCGGTAAAACTGCGGGCCTGGTAACTACGCACCGGTGGGAAAGGCCAAGGGCGTGGAGGGAGGTGCGCATGCGCGCAAAGTTTGTCCTAAGTTTCGGTAACTCCCTGAAACGCCGATCCTAGTATCTGGAGAAATGAATGATTTTGAGGTGTTTTACTGAATGACCCAGAGGTATGTGCTGGATTTAGCGATTTATAGCCGTCCGACGCGTTTTGCAAACAATCAGCATGGCTCGAAAATCTCTTTCCAGTGGAAATGCATTAGAGACACGTGGGGTTTTATTTGCTGGCTTGGGAATGGGCTCAGGTAACTTCCCTGACGCTACTTAATGACACGCTTAAACGGACTGTTTTGGCGCAGATTGTGACAATGCTCATGCTGTAATAAATCGTATATATATACAGATCAGCGGCGGTTGCATTTTGTATCATGGAATTATTCTGCTATGAGCATTTTATACGTCTGCGTCTTTCGCATTCGTTTTCTTCTGGCTTTATCGTGATCATGACTCCAGTTTTGAATAAATCTAATGCATTACCTGGAAAGCCATTTGGGGAGAGTACACGGATTACAAGGAGAAAATCCCAGGCGCCAGAATTGTGTACTTTTCTAAAATATATAAAAAAGAAATATTTATTTGAATCTTTTAAGTTGTATTTGCCAACGACACGTCGCCGGTTCACATAGTCTCGCGTGTTTCGGAAGCCTTGCAGACTGCAGAAATGTCATTTAAAACCCACATAGGAGCGTAAAAGGGAGAAAGCGATATGTCTGTGTCTGACATTTTCATATCAATTCGTGTAGTACTCTGTCAAACACAAAGACCATATGTTAAATACTGTATACTAGTAATATGTTGACTGTTATCAGCTGCGGATAGATCAGGGGTATTTTATTTTTATAAATACTAAACATGGAAAATCTGCTGGGATGAATGTTATACCCACTGGTAGTGCGAATTCCGTATATGCATCAGGAAAAGAAGATGCATGTTGTTATCAGTAAATGGTAAATGTTATAATGTATTTTTGATTATTTTGGGGGCCCTATGAGGTTTGCTGTGCCGTCATGGAAGAAGCTAGTCCCGGATTGTTCGGGGTGAAAAGGGAAAGCACTTCATCTCATCCGTGATTTGTTTTTGTTTTGTGTTGTTTTGTTTTGTAGCAGAAATGTCCCCTTTTCCCACAGGGTCGCAAAACGATCAGAACAAAATGGCTGCCCCTGCCAGCCCATTCAACCTGTCCGTATATTTCCTCAGCCGCGTAAAACGATCCTGTTTATCAAACCTCCATCTACCCAAAGGCAAACGCTGGAGTGTGTAAAGCACCGCGGAGGCGTGTCTGCTTCGGGCGGCAGATGATTTTACACAACAAATTCATAAAATTTTGATCCTGCCAGAGAGGAGAAAAAAAAACAATGTTCGGGCATCATGTTATTTTTACGAGAGGCTGTTTTTCATTTGGTATAACTGAACTGTAACTCTTTTCTGTCTCTTCAGGAATGACTGCCTGAAGTTGTCCTCTGTCATAAAATGTTATTCTCTATTTTAGTGGTGTCAACTATCAAGAAGGCGGCATATCAGAGTTTTATATTCGCTGACAAGAATGAACTTAGCGGTTGACCTGGAGCAGCTGGCAGAAATAGGTAGAACATTCACCCCTTCATTTAATTGATTTATTGATTTTTTCCCCCACTGATGTAATTTCAAACAGTGTATATTATTGTTCTGTTTTTGATGGAATTGTAATAGAAAATGGATGCTAGTATTTTAAATGGCTTGACCTTGGCCTGAAGCATTCAATCAGAGTCACAAGTGATCATGTCCATTGTGACTTCATTGTCCAGGTTTCATGCCAGTGTAAGAGAATATGTAGCGTTGGTGGCCATTGGATATGTCACCATCCAGCCTCTGCCTCTGACCCCAGCAGGGAGTTTTTCCGTGATGGAGCAGTTGTGATTTTGTTTGGTTAAAGTCTAGGCTAGTTTTGCCAGCGTTTTATGTCATGCTTAAGTTTGTTTTATAAAGTGCCTTTACTGGTTGCATACAGAAACCTGATTAATAAATTCTCTGTTCGTAACTAAGGGTGCTTTTCAACCGCATCAGGTACCGTACTTTTGGTACTTCAAGAAAGTACCATAAGTACACTATTTTGAGGTGTTGATTTTCCACTGGTGTAAAAACTGGAACCAGTGCTGAAAGACATCACAGCGCGAGGCGGGTATTTTGTACTGAACTCGAAAAATGGCTATAGTATATTATGGCTGGACAACGTGTGATATTAATACCAACATCGCATGTTGTGCATGTGCAATTGTTACATTGCTAGTATTAAGTATTAAATTATATATTAAAATCAGTTTGCAGTTTTAATAATTATTCCTTTTATACCTATTTTATATCGATCTAATAAATGTTTAAAAATCAGCTTAAAGTTTACCTCCACTGCTTTTGCATGACCGCTGTATGCGTTCTCTGAGACAATCACATTTTCATCCTTGCTGATGGGTTTCTGAGAAATTTATTAACTCCTTTTTGCTTTATAAATACCCCAATATTTATTACAACAAAATCACATTACTAGGATTCTACTACATGAAATACATCCTACTATATTACACAAAATACTTTTAAAAAATTTCCTGTCATCTATTCTTCCAACCACAATACACAGTCATGTGAAAAAATTAGGAAACCCCATGAAATATTTAGTACTTTATTAAGACATATTTGTACAACATATCAATATTAAATCTTGTTTCAAATTATATTTGTTGATAAAGGTGATGTAATTTCGTCACCAATGCAAAAATAAGAAACAAATTCTTTTATTTGACAAAAGAAATTAACTAAGATGCCAATTCCTACTGAGGAAAGAGTTCAGACACCCTGTGCCCTAATAGCTAGTATTTCCCCCTTTGGAAATAACCTCAATGAGACGTTTCCTATAAGCTTCTATCATTCTCTGACATTGACTGGCAGAAAGTTTTCCCCACTCTCCAATGCAGAATTCCTTAAGCTGTGTGATGTTTGAAGGGTGTCCTGCATGCCCTTTCGCTTCAATTCACCCCACAGCATCTTATCTCATATAATCCTATATTCAGTTCCCGAGTTTGACCATTCCAGAACTCTCCATTTCTTTCTTGTAAGCCATTCCTTGGTAGATTTACTGGAATGATTTGGGTCATTGTCATGTTGCATGGTCCACCCCCACTTCAGCTTCAACTTCTAGACAGATGATCTCACACTGTTCTCAAGCACCCTCTGATATGATGAAGAATTCATAGTGGATTCTGTGATGGTGAGCTGGCCAGGTTCTGCTGCAGCAAAACAGCTGCAAACCATGACATTTCCACCCCCATGCTTCACAGTTGCTATGAGAGTCTTTGGCTCAAAAACTGTCTTTGGTTTACAACAAACATGTCCTCAGTTACTGTGTCCAAATAATTCAATTTCAGATTCATCTGTCCAAAGCACATTGTTCCAAAAGTCCCGGTCTTTGTCTAGGTGGTCTGGCAAACTTCAGTGCTACCCAGATGTTTTTTTGACAGCACGGGTTTCCTCATTGCTCACCTCCCATGTAAATCAAACTTCTGTAGTCTCTTTCTGATGGTAGATGCATGTACCTTGACATCAACTGTGGCAAGAACCTCCTGTGTGATCAGTGATGACATTTTAGGATTTTTAAAGTCTTCTTTCAGCATCCTGCTGTCTGCTCTTGGGCTGAACTTGCTAGGACATCCTGCCCTGGCCATGTTGGCAGTTGGGTTAAATGTTCTCCACTTAAAAACTATTTTCCGGCTCCAAGTACAAAAAATACTGTTCCAAAATTACGGCTCTTGGTGCAGTGGAAAAGCTTCCTAATTGTCTTTTCTCGATACTAGTGTTTATGTTGTGCCTGTATTGGCCTTGTTGTATTAATGTTGTAACTCCTGTAATCTTTCAGGATCAGTACTGTTTGTCTGCCCATCCATTTGTCTTTCTGTCTAATGGACAAAGACATCTTGTATATTTATAAATAGAAATAATAACCACACTTTTGTCATATGATATTTTGTAATGTGATATAGTTTTCAAACTGAATTGGTCTTTTGAATCCACATATCATGATTCAGGGTAAAGTTAGAATAATGGGGGTGGGGGGGGGGTTGCCGGGGTTACGTTTATAGCATCATTTAAGATGCAGTGATGAACAATCTTGAACAAATGACCAGCAAATAATTTAATGCAAACTGATAAATCTTCACGAAGGCTTGAATATATCCATGGTTTTTAAGCAAAGTGTTGTATCAGCTTTTCATATGCAAACCGATGTGACTTTATGCCCCCCGTCCTGTGTTATGCCCCCCCCCCCCTTGTTCAGATACACTCTTCGGTCCATGGCAAGGGTTAATATATCCCAAGAGGCCATTTTTCCTCAAGACTGCTTTCCTGGAAAATGCTGCGGGCTGCTGGAATGAGCTGTTGCCTTGTGTCGGGAATGAGGAAGTGACTCGTTTAAAACTGATGCTGCAGTTTTGTTTTTCTTTGCAGCAAAGCCTTTGATGGACCGTTTGGTGGGTGAGGTTGCTTTCAGATCCCAGTTTGAAGCCCAGCTGCTGTCGTGGGGCTATTGGTGGTGCGGCGTTAGTTATGCCAAGTGGGAGTGGTCCGGCGTTTTCCCCGGGGCTGGGCGACGTGCCCACTTTCCGCACATTGTAGATGGCCAACTGCTGCGATGGCAGGATCGTGGTCGTTCTGACTGCTTTTCTTTGGATGAAACATCCTAGCATTTGGGCCCGCTCACGATATGAGCAGTGCTGCTTAGGCATTGCATGCTGGGATTTGTAGATGGTTGTAGAATTCCTGTTGCCATTGTCTACATTATTATTAATATACCGGTATTTCTGACATTTGGTCACCACTCTACATCTGTAGGTACATCTTTGCGTCGCATTTCTCCTGTATGTTTGGAGAAAAGTCATTTTTCCTGTATCATTTGATTTTAGTGAATTAGTCAGCTGATGAATGGTAAATGGTAAATGGACTGCATTTATATAGTGCATTTTTCCAAAGCGCTTTACATATTATGCCTCACATTCACCCATTCATACACTCATTCACACACCGGTGGCGGAGGCTGCCATGCAAGGCGCCAACCTGCTCACCGGGAGCAATTTGGGGTTCAGTGTCTTGCTCAAGGACACTTTGATGGGGTCAGGAGGAACCAGGGCTCGAACCTGCAACCCTCTGGTTGCCGAACAGTAGCACTACCTCCTGCGCCACCATCTTCCCCATGATGAGGTTTTTTGTTTTTTTTCCCTGGCTCCAGACCAGTTCCTGTTTGACTCTGAAAACAGAGTCTGGGTAAATACTGATGGTCATTTGATTTGTCAACAAATCTTTGTAACTGTGATTGTGGAAGAATGGCTGCTATGAATGTATAGATAGATGCTATCTGCATTAACCTAAATTATCATCAGGATACTGTATGTGCGCTGTGATGGGCTGACCCCCCTGTCCAGGGTTGTTCCCTGCCTCGTGCTCATAGCTTCCGTGATAGTCTCCGGACCCCCCGCGACCCAGGAGCATAAGCAGATTGGACGATGGATGGATGGATACTGTATATTAAAGTCATAATTTTTAATAGTTATGCCTTTACACACTAAGGAAATGTGAGCTGTGGTCAAGTAAGAGCTTCATACATTGGGTAATTTCTGGAAAAGCCAAGGTTTGTAGTCCACTCCTTCCCAAATGACTGCTCCGTTTCAGATCTGGCTTTTGGTGCCAAAACTGAGCAACACACTAGACTGGTGATATTTTATTTTATGCTACGCAGTTTATACACGTGACACCCTGCTTTGTGTAATTCGATCCCAAGCAATGCTGTGATAGCACTGCTATTATGTAACACAGTCACAGGTCCTTTTAGAGTGTGTAATGGCCACCCACTGTGCATTGCAGAACTGCAGAAAGATGAGACGGAACAGGAGCAGCCGGAAGGGTGTTCGCTGGCGCCCCCTGGTGCCCCCAGCAGCCAGGACACGTCCCACCCATACTATGATGTGGCACGTCATGGCATCCTCCAAGTGACAGGTGAGCCCTGGGCAGGATGGGCGGGGAATGTATAAAAAGTCCGTTTTTGGCTGGCAGAATTCGCACGGAGTGAGGCAAACTTTCATCCTAGCTGCGGCAAGATGTTCTGGTTTGCACGCCAACTGGGTTCATCATAACCCTCTTGTTTTTATACCTCACTTGAATGCACCATATAAATAGCATTGAACTTAAGTTTTGGAACAAAAGCATTAATTTCACTGTTTACTCTTACAAATAAACTATGCATAACACATTAAACTCTAATTAGTTTACTATTAATTGACTGAGAATGACTTTACTGAGTTTTTTTTTTTTTTTAATAACGCTACATTTGTCAAGGGTTGGAAGCCTTATATAGAGGAGTCTTTATTCTTTTTTTACATTGTACTGTTGCATGTTCCTTAATTTAATACATCTTTGGCTTAAAAGAAATACTGTGTTCTCAAGTAGCATTGTTTTCGCCACGTGAGTCATTCAGCCAGTGGCACCTTGGAAAGCAGCATGTCTGCAGACAGGGAAGTTGGGCGATGCTAAGCAGACAGGTGCGATGAGGCGGTTGCTGCAGAGAGGCAGGGACAGGCTGACTGACACATTCTCTCCAGGAGACGACAACTACGGCAGGAAACTGATTATCTTCAGCTGTTGCTGCATGCCCCCCTCCCACCAGCTGAATCACCAGCGGCTTCTGGAGTAAGTGCAGAGGTGCCTTCTCTCTTCTACATTAACAGAGCCGAGTAGCTGTGCATAAGCTAGCCGCAAGCGAGTGCACTCTGCGAAAATCGTTGGTATTCAGTCATCTCTGTATTAGCTTATTAAAATACGGTAACTGATACATCTCGACTTGACACCTTGCTTAGTGTTTTCTTACTTATTCCGTTATTCTGTGAAAGTTTACCCAATAATAAATACAGAAATCTTTACTGAGTGTTCACCAGATAGACCATTGCTGTGCATTGTATGTAGCCATAATAGTCTTTTAATTACCAGTGGCCTGTACTACGAAGCGGGGTAACTGGCTTATCGGGGTAACTTTGCGAGTAACTTGATGACGTGTGGTGT
>JAODJX010000001.1:30546893-30572749 GCA_026776945.1 Isichthys henryi
GTGCCCTGTGATGGGCTGGCCCCCCATCCTGGGTTGTTCCCTGCCTCGTGCCCATTGCTTCTGGGATAGGCTCCGGATCCCTCGCGACCCAGTAGGATAAGCGGTTTGGAAAATGGATGGATGGATGTATTATGTATGTGATTTGATCCAACACACCTACTGAATTTATCCATGGTTGGATGCATTTGATCGGTATTTTCATGTGCTCAACGTTACAGGCAGTCTGAGCTTTACGGATATAGTTTCAAGATTAAACGTTAATCTTAAAGAGATTTTTAAATTCATTAAAAATTTATGATACTGTCAGATGCCTCTAGTCAAATATATATAACATGGAGATAAGATCATCTGGGTTTTAGGAAGGTGCCGGACCTGAACTTGGAGAAGCAGCTAAAACCACTTGGAATGACCCACCTCTTCACAGGTGAGTGAGGAGATCCTGTCAGCCTCATGTGCTCACCATTAAACATGTCTAAGCTTTCACTCCCCAGCCCAAAACACCTAATTAGCCAATCAGCACAAATATCCTGGCTCTGGGGCCTGCTGTGATGAAAATGGGGAGTGTCGAGCATCAAGTTCACTATACTGCAAAGAAATACTGGTGCTCTCCCGTACTGCACCGGCATGGCAGCAGAGAGGAACACCTATTTGGCGGTCCAAATAGGCCGAAAATCCAATGTCTCAAAAGGGCAAAGGTGCGCAATTAGGGAATTCGGTAGAAAAGGTACCCATATATCTGATATTTAAGTCTTACAGCTGAAGAAGTAACAAGCTCGGTTCCAGGGGCACGGATGACAGCTGGAAGTGAAATAAATGAGTTTGGAAGGGGGAGGGTCAGCAGCTGAACATGTTCCTATGTCGTGTTTGACTCTAGCTATCAGAAACTAAAGGCCGTCTCCTGAAATAACAGCATATTTTTCAGGGCCGGTGTGAGAATATTTTGCCCTGATCTGTGATATTTCATGTTAATCCTATAAAGACGATTGTTTTCTAGCAATATATAATCATTTAATTCATTCAGTACAATCACCACAAAGCTGTTCTAACGCAATTGATACATTAGTACCCAAGTCTGAAATAGTGTGGATTCGCATTCAAATTTGTGTGATTTTCAGTCGGAGAGAAAAGTGAACTATAACGCAATACGGTTATAGCAAGAAGCGCGCAAAAACAGCTGTCCAAGTGAACGATAGTGATGTCCAATTCGTGAACAAATCGCTCTTTGAGGCCATTCTTTTCAGTGAATCTCTCAAACTGGTTTTCATATCTAAAAGAATCAAACTTTTGTACCTACACACATTCCACAGGTCAAAGTCTTAGATTCTAAAACTCTACAAATATTTGACAAATTATAATATAAAAACAGAGCCGCGTTTTTTAAATTCACTTACATTTGCTTTTCATAGACTGTCTGTAGCCACGTCGCCTTTAGTGCCCTTCCACATAATCTAACCTGATGCATTTGTGTTGTGTGCAAACGAAGTCACATGATGGCTGTGGCTCACTATTCCCGATTAACGACAGCCAAAACCATGCTTCATGACACACTAGATGGTGCTTTCTGCTCAAAAAAGTACTTAAAACATGCCGAAAACTAAACCAAGAGCACCATCTAGTGGGGTAAAAAAATATAATAAATGGTTCATACGGCATCATTTTGGCCATTCCTACTCTCGCCTCTTAGCAATTAGCAAGTTCAGTGCATTCCGTTAAAGTGGTTACTAGCCAATTCTCTTGGGACTCATGAGACCCATAGCAGATGTTTATGATACAATTTATTACTGTATTAGTATTATTTCTTATTTAAAATGCAGATAATGATATTATTGGCCACTTATAGTGCAGTTTTCATTATTTAATTAGTTTTATTTGTTTGTTTTGTTTTATTTGTTTTTATTTTATGTGATTTTAGTGAATGTGAGGATTTTCAGGATACAGTCAGTCACATTGTAATCAGACTGACTGTATCTGTTTATTCATACATGTTTCAGTACATGATATCGGCCATCTTCATTTCAACATCAGTCCAGGACAGAGAAAAGTATCAGCGTTTTTTTTTTACGAGGGAAGCATAACATGAACAGAACAGCCAAAGAAACCGCATCCACTGTTTGCCCTCCCACATGAAGGGGGAGGTTTGGTAAAGCGGGAAAGGGCCTGACACTTGAAGAGCAGCAGGCCACTCACACACACCACTTACCTTCCAGTTCAAGTCCTCAGTGTCTAGCGTGCGGACAGGAAGCAGATGAAAAGGGGTTAGTAGCTTGAAACAGGCTCAGACAGACAGGTCAGCATTAGGGTTAGGAGATCAGTCAAGCGAGGCCCTTCTGAAGAGTGATGTACTTATAAAGTTTATGGCTTATTTATCTGCAACAATATCCCCCCTCACCCATTAGAATATATGGCATGGAAGCAGGTGGAGTCAAGGTAATAGTCTAACTTTTAACCAATCTTGCGGTAAAACTAACGACCTTTCAGCGACAGATTAGTCCCAGTTTTGATTGACTACTGTACTGGAAGTTACTCAGTATGTTCACACGCACACTAAGAAAATCGAATTATTGTGTTAGTCCGACTAAAACCGGACTTTTAAAATACATATAAACGTTAGTCTAACTGAAATCGTACTAAATCGAATTTCTCAAAGTCAGACTAAGACACCTTGATAATGTGATTGGGAATCGATTTACGTTCAATCAGACTCAAACTGGCCTTGATGCTCTTCGCAGGCTCTACAGTTTCCCCCCGGGCTTTGACCCGGAAGTAATAGAAAAAGCCGATACACAAAAGGAGCTTGGAGCATAGTAGAGGTCATGTTGTTGGCGCACTCTAGCACCATACGGCAGTGTCATCCACCTTTGGAAAACCCCATAGCCACAAGGAACAGAGTTTTCAGCCTTTGATCCAGCTGCATATATGGGGGAAATGCCATATGAAACAAGTTGTGGATTTAAACTCATCTTCTCTAATGTGTCTCTTTTTGGTTGCCTCAAAGCTGCATGCAACTTCAGGGAAACCATTTTGTGAAAAGGGTTGTGGAAGAATGAAGTGAAAATCCAAAGTGCTTGTGGGTGTGTGTGGTGGGATACAGACTGTAAGGTGTACCAACGCTAATATCTGCATGTGTTTGGTGATGTTTTGCCCTGCCATTCCAGGGGGGTCCGGCGGCAAAATTGTCGCACCTCTTGCAGACAGGAAGAGTGGGTTGTTCAGGAAGTGAGATGCATGGCGTTTGCGCTGGGAAGAAACAAGCAGAGAGCATTATATTAGGGTCTCCCCTAGACTCAAGCAGGTTACCATGACTTTCACGCTGGGCGTGTTTCCCAGCATGCACTTGGGCCAGGGCTTACCTCAGGCTCAAACAGGCCGCTGTATGCAGGATTGGCTGTACTCCTTCTCTTCCTCTCCTGCCTCTTGCTCTGGATCTCTGTAATGAAATCAACATCTCGTCACGTTACAAAAAAGGAGGCGAATTCAGCATTCAGAGTGGAAACCAAACAAATTCATTAATTAATATCAATAATGAGCCCATTATAGTAGCTTCACAAATGAAACCCCTGTGCTGTGGACAATAACAGTGACGGGAATTGTCTGGGGATTTAATAACGCGCATCTCTCAGCAGGATGTACTCAGGAAGTACTCATTAGTATTCATTTAGCAGACACTATCTTTAAACCAAAACCAATTTCCTAACCTTTAAATTAAAAATGTGTGCTTAATTCAACAGTCAAACATTATACATCAGTAATGTGGGTTAAATACTCAGCTCAAGGGTAGAACTGAATGTTTCAGTCACTGTTTAGAAATGTTTAACTATGCTTAAAAATTGAACGGTACTTTTCACATAAACTAATGCCAGGGCAGCTTTAAAAATCAAGTAGTTTCACTAACAAAGAAGTTTCGCTATCAAAATCAGGCTGTAAATGACCATAGATTCAATCAGTGCACGCGTTCAAGGAACTCACCTTCCAAATAGTCAGTGGTCACCAGGCCAAGAGCTGTCATGAAGGCAATTTTCTGTGGGAAGACGGGCACACCGGTTAGGCCGTAAGAGACGTATGTCAGCTCAACGATGCCAGAGACATCCTCTGATAGGCTACGGCTTAAGGGAATGAACCCCCTTAGCTCCTCAAGGTGATCAAGTTAGCATATCCCTCATAAGGTGTGTCAGACTTGCTAGGGGCGGAGTGAATAAGGGTGCTGTGAGGGCTCATTGGTTAGTGACTGAGTTTCATGGGAGGGGCTAGAACTGATCACTTCAGGCTGGTTCATATTTCTCCGCACAAGCGCGACACTTGCGTATCTATGGAAACGTTCATAGTTCTCCGGTCAAGCCGTGTACTTTGTACATGCGCACAACGTGTTGTATTTATATTTTTATTATTAATAATATAAATTATTATTCTGATATTCCCTGCACACGCACCGCAGCAGTGAGGTTTCTGTCCGTTTCTCTATGTTACACAAATTCAGAGAACCAGCCAAACCTGTGAGGTTTGCCAACTTTGGTCAGCTGGCTGGCGTGAGATTTTCAGTTTCAGACAAATCTGCACACGCATTTACATGTATGTAACACTCTTATTACCTTGTAAATAGTCTGTAGGGTTTGGACACTCTCGTCAAAAGCACCCATGTCGGTATTTAAAGTGGACGCTAGCGAATCGATCGCGCGCAGTGTGTCCAGAGCCACACGTACAGTGCTGTACGGAAGCAAATTGGAGTGTAGCGGGCGTTTTACCAAGGAGGCGCACAATGACGTCAAACACGTCATAAAAGTGCATGTGCCAAGTCCGTGGCCTGACCAGAGAACCATGACCGCTCCCGTGTACACATATGCACAGTGGAAACGCGAATGTTGCACTTGTGCGGAGAAGAATGAGGAGACCTTTACTTACGTGTTTATTCAGAAAAGTTCACGAAGCTATGTCATTACTTTCTGGTCAATGCTTAAATATCCACGCCACTCGCTCAGTCATTTATTTTAAAAACAAAAGAGTTGCAGTGAAGTTACTGATTTACGCTTTATTTTACTGTCATCAATTGCTATACATTTAATTCTGTGAACTTTAAGGCTAAAATAACACCTGATACGTTTTGTGGACTGACACAGTTCCCAGTCACCCCTTCTTAAGAACCCCCCCCACACACACACACCCCCAAAAGCTCATAAATGATTTAAATGCTTCACAATTCAGCTGTGTGCTCAGTCTCAGAACAGATTTGGCAAAACACAACAGGTTCTCCTGTTAAGAGAATATTAATACTTTACAGTTTGTGGAATATTTGTTGAAGACTCAGGTAGGCAATGTCTCACGTTTGACGTATCTCTCACTTGACACATTTCATGGTAGATACACATCACGTGTGACATGTGTCACGTTAGACACTATATGTTTGACAGATCTCATGTTAGATACATCCCCTGTTAGATGTAATTCTGCTTTCAAACTGTCAGCCTCATATACAGGAATCTTTTCATTACAACCATCAATCCAAAATGTTTTGTACTCAAGTTCTATGATATATCTGGAATGAGTGTCTGACTTGAAAATCTCAGACTATGGTACTGGTATACAAGCCCACCTCTGATGGTATGCAGAGGCAGTAGTGTTCTTAAGCACTGATTGTAACGGTGGTATGTGGGTCCCTTCATTCAACAATTCTTACCACACAACACTAACTTTTCCCCCAGAATCATTTATGTGTTCGGAGACGCCTTTCTGCACACAACTGATTTAATTTCACACTCGTGGCCTTCTCGTTGGCCTTAACGAGTCTGGCCACTCTCTTCTGACCTTCTCATTAACCAGGTGTTTTCAGCCACAGAACTGGCTGCGTGTGTTTTGTTTTTCGCACAATTCTGTGTCAACTCTACACACTCCAGCGTGTGAAAATGCAAGGGGGACCAGCTGTTTCTGCGATACTGCAATCACCATGTCTGGCATCAACAATCACATCACATTCATAATCTCTTGGATGAGGAATACTGGGTGTCCTAATGTTCAATTGAACAGTAAGTGAATCTCCTATTTCTGTCTAGGGTATGTAACTGAGTTGCGGTCACATGATTTGCAGTTTGGATGAGCAGGCTGTTTGCATTCGAAAGCAGGAAAACAATATCTAAATTAAAAATAAATTTTAATTAAATATTAGTAATTTGTTTTATTGATTGGGACAAAGCAAATGGTCCTCGGAGTTTAAAATTGCTAGCATTGCTTCTGAGACGGAAATGGGGTCGAGACCTACCTCTGGATCTTCCTCACGTTTCTTCTTGGAGGGAGGGGTGTTTGTGGCTGGGGGGTCCAGGGTGGGGCTGTCAGCCTGCTGGCCGGGGGAATTCTGAGGGCTGCTGAAGGCCTGGGGCTGGATTATTATCACCTGGAGGAAAGGGGGTCACAAAGGGAGGGGGGACAGTCACCACAGGGGCGGAACTAGCAGCTCTGAGCTACTGTTGATTCAAGGTAAAAACCTCACTAAAGAAGACAGGAATTCTTTAGAAAAAACAAGTCACTTGCAATGAAAATGCATAGGTAATACACATGGCCAGGACAAGAGGATGGATGGATGGATGGATGGATGGATGAACAGATGGATGGATGGATGGATGGATGAACAGATGGCTATGTCGGTATAAAGCATTCATTCATTTTCCATGGTTCAGAAAGTAAATCCAAACTGAGACTGTGTTTCAACCAACCATTCGAGTATAAAGACTCACATTCACAGATTACTCAACTGATTGGTTGAAACAAAGTCTTGGTCTGGAGTTGTACTTTCTGAACCTGAACTTTCCACCACTGTCTACAACATCTGAATAAACAACCATTTCGAAATGAAATGTTATTCATTTTTGCAGCAAAATATAATCATATTATAAAAGTGTATGTTTTGCTAGATTTGCTAATCCTGTTGAAAAGCTCAGTTATCATATCAAGCAAATAATATATATTTTTTGAACAAGATGAGATTTTCAAAAGAAGGTTAAGTTCCAGGCTTTAAGATGAGATGTGTGTAAAGTAGCAGCATTCCAAATGGAAGGTAGGTCTCCCATAATGCCACACTGCCCAAGGAGCCGCGGCACAACCGCAGCTGTCTGGGCTTCTGATGCAGTCATGTGACACATCACCGAGGATTCCATTCGCTCTTATAACAGACAAACACATTCACAGGCACATGGGTAATTCTTCGAGAACTGCTCTACTGCAGCTGGAATCCAAGGCTAATTAGGAGTCCATTGAATATACCAAGCACTGGATTATCCCCAGTTTGTATGCTCCATTCACAACATAACCTTTCAACTTCACAAGAAACTCATTACATTTACAAAGATTAAATGCGAGTTTTAATGTGAAAAGGTTATCCTGAAAAGGAAGGGAATGTGAAAATCTGAAAATTGTGTCCAAGGCCTCAGGTCTCCCAGTGACCCTGACGAGGATAAAAGGTTTAGAAGATGGATGGATGAAATATCCAGCTGTCTAAAGTGTCTTAAAACAGTAACACGCCTGTCCCGTGTGCATACGTTTGGGGTACAATGTGCAGTGGATTTAAAATTGTGAACTGAGCAGGGTGTCCCATCTGCCAGGAGTTGACCAATGAGGATCTATATGATGGAATTAGCTCTGACCTTGTTATCTGCACTGAAGAGCAGCGGCTGCACCTTGACGGCCTCCGATGTAGCCGAAGAGGAGGTCGAGTGGCTGGGCGAGGCGGCGATGATGGCGTAGGCCACACCAGCGCCGCTCACCCCTGTGGACATGGTGGGCGAGGCTGGCGAAGAAGCAGGGGCAGACTTGCCGTTGGGCCGTCCTGCGGGGCTGAAGGTGCTGTTGGCAGTGGGCAGGGCTGGACCAGGGCCCTGGCTCTTGGAGCTAACCACAGCAGGGGCCTTCTGCAGGCTAGGAGGCTGGCTGGACAGCTGCTCCTGGCAGGGGCTGTGTGGGAGGCTGTCCGGGATCAGCGTCTTTGGTCTAACCTGCGGGTTGGTCACGGCGTCATGTCAGCAAAACATTTCTCCAGAGTGTCTTACAACCCTGCCTCTTTAATACAGCTAGAGGGCAACATAGTAGCTCAGTGGGTGGCACCGTCGTCTCACACGTCGAGGTTTGAATCCTCCCTGCACTGTGTGTATGTGTGTGTGTGTGGAGTGTACATGTTTCCTCTCATAGTCCAAACCCATGCATGTAGGCATCTCCTAACTGCCCATAGCGCTTGTATGTATGTACTCTACGCTGGACTGTCATCCCATCCAAGGTGTACCCCTGCCTTTTGCTTGGCTGGAGAATGGACGAACAGCTAGATATTTTGGTTAAGGAGCTGGGAACCTGGTACTTTATGTACCAACATGCTACCTTTATGTACCTCATGCTACTTTTATGTACCTCATACTACCTTTATGTACCAACATGCTACCTTTATGTACCTCATACTACCTTTATGTACCAACATGCTACCTTTATGTACCTCATACTACTTTTATGTACCTCATGCTACCTTTATGTACCAACATGCTACCTTTATGTACCTCATGCTACCATTATGTACCTCATACTACTTTTATGTACCTCTTGCTACCTTTATGTACCTCATGCTACCTTTATGTACCTCATACTACCTTTATGTACCAACATGCTACCTTTATGTACCTCATACTACTTTTATGTACCTCATGCTACCTTTATGTACCAACATGCTACCTTTATGTACCTCATGCTACCATTATGTACCTCATACTACTTTTATGTACCTCTTGCTACCTTTATGTACCTCATGCTACCTTTATGTACCTCATACTACCTTTATGTACCAACATGCTACCTTTATGTACCTCATACTACCTTTATGTACCTCTTGCTACCTTTATGTACCTCATGCTACCTGCTGCCTTTTCTTGAGATCAAGAAATCCAAACTTCCGTATCCTCCATTAGAAAAACTTCCACAAAGGATCATCGATTTACATTTGCTAAGTTTACTTCCTGGACAGTCTAGAACTGCCACCTCACTTTTAGACTCTAAAACTAAGCATCTCCTAAATACCGCAGTACCAAATTTTCCATTCAGAAAGTCAAATGATACTGAATTACACAGCCAGGTGTGGGTCTGAAATATGGCACAGTAGATCCTTTCAGGGCATTAAGGTCGTTAGGAGCCTCGTCAGTCGCATCCTAATGTGCCTGTAATATTCAGCAGAGAGAGAACACCAAACAGCTCGCTGTATCTATGAAATAAATGCCTGAGATTCCTCTGCGAATTTCCGTAGTAGTGCCTTTGCTGGTGCTCAGATTACACTCATAAACCCTTCACTTTCACAAGGGGGCGTTTTGCATTAGGAATTGTGTGACTGCTGCCACCCTGTGGCCAATGAAAAACTTCTAATGTTGTCCTTGCTTGCACTATCACATTAATGCATCAGTGAAAAACTAGGCTGCAGGTTTTTGTCCTGATAATTCCAAAGTGATTGACAAACTAGCATTTTCGTATGCGAGTTGGCAGCCACAAAGTGGTCACACTGTACAGTTAACTGGCATATAAGTTAACCGACACGGACTGAACAATCCTGCATTGCTCATCCTTCAAGGACTCGCATATTTACTGTATTTGCCATGGTTCTAATAATAAATCTGTTTTTCTTTGTTTCTCTTCTAGCAGTGCAGTGCAGGAATTTAGCAGAATGTTTCGGAGACTTGGCTGTTTGGCATCATAGTAACTGTATAACATCACAGATGGCCAACAGCATATTGTGAAGGATGGTGATCAGGTTCAAACCATTTCATCCATGTGACTAGCTGTGAATGGTTCATTTGACAGACACTCATAAACACATTTTCCTCATCTGGAAGGGGACAGCAGGAAGCTTGTGTTCCCGATTCTTCCCCTACACCCTACTCCACCCCCAGACCCCAGATCGCCTTCATCCGACTGGTGATTTTGGGCCATCATTGGACTCGGCGTGGGGTACCTGAGGTAGCAGTGTGGAAGCCTGGCCGGCCAGCCGCTGCAGGGAGCTGACGTGAGGCACCTTGATGGGCACTGCTGTGAGGGTTCCCAGCACCTGTGTGGAGACAGACAGATCCTGAGTGGATCAGCTGGACCATGCCGTCTCCACGCCTCGCCCCACTGTGAAAACAATCTGCTCTGGGAAGTTAGGACAGCTGTGACAAACACCAGCAACCGTGAACACATGAAGGTCATCTTTAATCCAGTTCTCATTCTTTCACGCAGTTTCTACTTGACTTACTTTTGACAAATGTGGTCATAATTCCATTAAATTCAATTAATTTTTATATAGCGCCTTTCACAACCCTATGGTGCTTTACCTGGGTGTGTTGTGATACATTCCTGCGCCATTCATACAGGAATTACCAGAAAGTACATTTTTAAAAAGATTATTTTCCATCCATCCATCCATTTTCCAAACCGCTTATCCTACTGGGTCGCGGGGGGTCCGGAGCCTATTCCAGAAGCAATGGGCATGAGGCAGGGGAACAACCCAGGATGGGGGGCCAGCCCATCCTAGGGCACACTCACACACCATTCACTCACGCATGCACACCTATGGGCAATTTAGCAACTCCAATTAGCTTTAGAATGTTTTTGGACTGTGGGGGGAAGAGATTATTTTATTAACAGCAAATAAAATAGGTAAAACTTCCACAATTTACACACCAGGATATGCTTCTCTTCACACTGCATACCTCAAGGGCACAGAAGTTGTCCTACTTAGACATGGAACATACAAGTCCCAAACTGCTATGTTACCTGCCGCATATACAAAAGGTCAAGTCAGAAGAGCATCATCTTCCCAAGTAAAGTTTCTAAATGTTTGTTACAGAGAAACACACACAAAAAAGCTTCTTTCATTCCGTTTGAGGGACAGACACGACATGGTTATGCAAAGAAGACTTAAGTCAACTGCATAATCATCATAACATGGAATTCTCCCTTCATAAGTCAAAGAATTTCCCCGGACAACACCATTTTAAGATGTAACCTGATTACAATAAAGGAACAATAACCTGATGCGCTGCATTCCTCATGCCAAAGGGCAACACAAATGACTCGCAGAAGCCCGGCTCTGCGGTGTGTGGGCCTGAGGAGATGCGTACCGCAAAATGGGCTTGGAAAGAATACAAGGGACAGAAGGACAGGAGACATAATGACAGGCCTTGAAAGAGAGTTCACGGTGACACTTCACACACGACCTCGGCTGTCAGGCTTTGGTCCAGTTCTGCTCCGTCACTGTAATGAGTGTGTTTCAGATCAAGGGCACGGGGAAGGAGCCTCTGCACCGCAGCTGCTATGGCCTTCTCGGGATGCAGAAGCCCACCACTGCTGAAAGCACCGGCTGAGATCTCTGCCATAGGCCGCACCTTCTGGCCCTCCGGTGGTCGTACACAGTAAGATCCCAAAATGTGTTGGTAATGCTTCCTGCCGTCTGTTGCTTGGCATATTATGCCGTTTACCTCTGTGTCAGAGTCCAGGAAAGCCTTTTTATAACCCCCCTAATTCAACACCTAAACAATGACAATTAACAAACGGTATCCTGGTAGCTGCCTTAGATCCGGCCTGGTTGTCTTTTCTGAGAGTCTCTGCCAAACTTTCATTCAATACTTCTTTCACCAAAGTCATTTTCCTTCAGTATTTGATTTTATTCAACATAAACTGTTTTTTCTGTACTTTTTGACCCTCACGTGGCGTGTTTATCAGCCCTAGAGGGGAAAGAGAGCTCATCAACAGCAATATTGGATTGTTAGCGCTTTTAAATTGCAGTTAAAAGCCATATACTTTTGGGAAAAGCAAATTCGACACATACATTAAATTCTGCTGACGACCGCTGTGGCTGCTTTTGTACGTCATACCACTGCAACTGCGATTTGGCTCAGTGTGTCACTCCGGCCAGGCCAACCCTGCTGAAATAGGGCACTGCCGCCCCCCCTCAAGGAGGTGTCTCAGAGCAGGTCAGATGCGTTTGATCGGAAAGACCCGCAGATTATGCCACGCGGTCTTGGCACACGGACGTGCTGACCTTGCCAAGGTGAAACGGCCTGGAGACATGGTATTAATACTCAGCCAGTCCCCACCCCAGCATGTTAGCATCCTGCACTGGTGCCCAGGGGGACGGGGGGTGCGCAAGGGCCAATCGTACGGTGCTGCTCACTTTAAAGCTGTCATCCCATCACACACAGACCGGGCACAGGAGGGGTGACAAAACCGATTATAGAGTCTGACACCCAGGCCAAGTCCTTACATACCACTTAATTTCAGCGTTTGTATTTTAAACAAACAGCAAGAGTTTATTTTCTTCTCTCCAATCCATGGTTAGCCAAAGAGTTTCAGTGTAGTGGATCTTTACAGCCATTTTGATCAGACTAATCATTCATTTACATGGAAGTAATAAAACTAATAAAATAATCACTTTTTAATTCTGCTGCCCAACTACTAAACTCATTAAAAAAGTGTTAATTGAAAGGGTTAAGCAATTATTGGGCCTGTGCTGGTGGCTAAATGTTATGAAATACTTTTATATGTATATACTTCCACAAAGACTGACTAGTATACATATACAGGGCACAACATTTCTGTTAATAACTGTGGTCACTGGAAAAAAATAACTAATTTTCATTCATCTCAGGATACAAAAATGGGACAAGCGTTCAGGAAAGGCAAGGGACATCCGAGTCCTCCCACAAAAGCTGAAAGCCTCAACGTCTTCCAGCTACAGTCCCATAGCTTTGTTGTGTTATGGGGAAGAAGGGATCTGTTCCCGTGGCAACGGGCAAGACAAAATTCTTACGCTGAAAAGGCATTCATCTTCGTAATTGCTGCCTGCTTTTAAAACCAAAGCACCCTCACGTAAACCTCCTCAAACACACACGGTATAGCCTTGGAGGCTCGGGTTGCTTTTCCCCATCTCACCTCCCCCCCCCCCGCCACGCCTCCTCCCCTGCAGTCGCTGAGTGTTCGAGTCGCATGCTACTCGGCACTGCTATACTTCACAGTGGTGCCCACATGCCCCCTGCCCCAAGTTTGCCAGGGGCACTGGTGAGTTGTCTGTCAAAGTCCGCCGTCTGCATGGCAGGTGTCGGCCTGGTGGCCCTCATTAGGCTAATTCAGCCCGACCAGACCAGCATTATCCAGAAAGCTGTGAAGGGGGCAGGCTCTTCTGAGCCTCTCTTTTATGCAAAGCTACCCTTTATGCTCGCTGAAGAAAATGTTTACTGTCCCATTTTTACTGCAGAGAACAAAAAAAACATCGCTTTTCACTGTATGTTGCATCTGTCAACCTTGGCCTGAAACCCCACACAGCCAGACGAAAGCACATTAACAAAACAAAAATACGGTTTTCCCCACACTACCTTTCTGTTCTATTCTTTTGAAATAGGAGGGAGATGTGTGGAAATGCCATCATGTCATTGAAACACTGAGACGGAAGGATTTATGTCGAACAACAAAGACAGCAATTTCTGTAGTTTATACACATTCCATTATACCACATTTACTAGGAAAACAGGATTCAATAGACCATTCCAACTGAAATCCTTCACACTCTGCATAAGTGGAGGACGCAGGTAAAAACCCCATTACTGAAGAAAGTGCAGGTCCCTGTGCATTACTACAGAAAGTGTCAGGTGGCTATAGCCCATTTTTAACAGGGGGAACCAGTAGGATACATGTTATACAAGGGGCAAAGATGTATATTAAGTGCTACAGGAAAGACCCCAGAGTGCAGTACACGGCAGACCCCTAAGTGTTGTACCACCAACTGTGGTATAGGGCAGACTCTCAGCTGTTAAACCCCTGAATGTGGTACAGGGGACATGAACTTAATGACCAATTGTTATTGTCATTGGAGCAGTGCTTGAGGACAGTACCTTGCTCAGGGTACCTCAGTGGCACCTTGGCAGTCAGGGATTCGAACCTGCAATCTTTCAATTACAAGTAGGCTTCCCTAACCATTAAGCCACCACTGCCCACCCGTTTAAAATGGAAAGAACATGGCCTTTTAGGTGTCATAAGGGTGTGGGCATTTGACCATCACCTCCAGTAAGTAGCAAGCCTGTTTTGGTAGCCAACTACCCAGCCAGTACATGTTCCTTACGACCGAGGAGCTCCCAACACAACAGACAGTCAAAGATCTTCCTCCATAAGTGGCCCTCAGCAGATCCTCCCATCTCTGCAGTGCTTCATTTTGACCATGAGCCTACATCTCATTTCTTTGTTTAATCACATTCCCCAATCGTGGCCTCCCGCTCGACGCGAGCAGCTGAGAGTCAGCGAAAACCATGAAGAGCTGAAAGGGCCGTTTGCGGGCCCCGTGAAACACCACAGACAGCCTCTAAAAGGCTCAGCAATTCCTGCTTCAGCATTATAGCTCCATTTATCCAGGATTTCAAAGAGGCCATCATGGTGCTTCCTAACTGCACTTAAATCCAGAGACATTATCCTTCAACCATTTGATAAGATGAGATGTTCTCCACAATACTGCTGTGATTTTGAAATATGTAGCTTATAACAAAGAACCATGTTTTTCTGGAAGTAGACTTTCAGTGCATATATGTCTACCTACACACTCTTTCATTGGTGGCATTAACAATATTATCGGTGTTCAAATATATTAATTATGTTTGTAATATTTTTATATCTTGATTTATATAGCTACATATGCATTACAATAAATAATATTCAAGAAAGAAATACATCAAGAAAGCCACAGTATAAGACAGATCATCCTAACATTCGACAAGAGGCCAAACCGTAGAATTAAAGACAGTTGAGACAGGAGAGCAACAAAATAAGCGCTGCCTCTTTTTGGAAGTTCTCTTTGCTGCCTCTAGGCGGCAGTATAAATAAAAGGCCTCACTTGCAACAGCTCCATTCTCCTTAAGAAGGCCTGCTGAAGAAAAGGCTTGAAAACAGATCTACACTAATGTTGTTCTTGCATAAAACACATTCAAATACACAATTTTCACTCAGTGGAGTGGACTGATGTTTCAAGATTTCCTTTTTAAATGGATGTATATTCATATAAATGAATATGCCAGTGTTCAGCATTATAAAGAACATGCCATGTTTGTTTACAGTATTGAATGGTTTTGCTGTTTTAAAAACTCTATATTTCAAGGCCTTCAGGAGCACTTAGACAGGCTTCAAACTGCTATCCATCACTATCACACGCTGAAAAATACATAGTTTACCTGCCACTGTGAGATGCCACACTTCTAAATGGCCATTTCACATTTATTTATTTAGAAGATGCTTTTTATATTGTTTTTGTCATGCAAGTGAGGAAAGCTTGGGGTCAAAGAGCAGGGACAGCCAGTGTTCCTGGAGCAGACGGGGTTAACGGACTTAAAGGGATTTAAACCCATGACCTTCTGGAAACAGGCACAGATGTCTAATTACTGAGCTGCCCACCACCACTCTGTAGATCAAGTTGTATCGTTTTGGCAAACTGAAGTTTGAATTGTTTGTTATTAACAGCTTGACTTTTGTTGTTTTTCCGTATTTATGGGATTTACAATTTAAATTGTACCCAATGGTTCTAGATTAGCAAAAAATAATAATAAAAACTGGCTTGGGGTCCAGTCACACGAGAATAGACAAAAGTGTACTGGGTGAGACATGCGCAAGGGTCCAGAATGCTGGAAATGTGTGTTTCACAGTCCATTCGGTGGAACATAAGCCTTTCAAAATACGTCCTCACTAGCCCTCATGGACTCTGCCAAAGCAAATATGTGTTCTGCATATTAAGGGCGGGGCACTGTTGTCTCATGCTTCTAGGGGTGGAGGTTTAAATCCCACCTCCACTGTGTGTGTGGAGTTTGCCTATTCTCCCAAAGTTGTGCAGGTTTCCTCCTGTAGTCCAAAGATACACAGTTAGGCTAATCGGTCTAAATTGTGCCTTGTGAAGGACTGGCATCCCATGCATGGTGTATCCTAGCCTTGTGCCCTGTATTGCCTGGGATCGGCTCCAGGTGACCATGACTGGGAAAGGAGTTTGGAAAGTGAATGAAAATGTTCAGGGTTTCATATTTGCCTTGTTTATACAAGGGACCCCAGGCAGCAGTTGATGGAGCAGGACAAACCCCCCCTCCCGAGCGTCCACATCCTTGCAGGCTTGTTCCGGTTTGTTGATCTACCCAAAGTCCATCTAGATTTTGGGTGCAGGAATGTCACTGATCATACCTCTCAAACAGTGTTTCTTCTAGGGTAGCTGTGGTAGAACTTCCACAAGCTAATTGATTATCAGTCATTAACAGTCTTAAATAAGTAGCCAGGTGGCCTGAAGATCTGCATTCTCTGATCCCCCCCCCCCCACACACCAACCAGAAACTAGCCCCCTGGCTAGTTCTGCTCTTTGACCTCTAGGGTTGATTGGCAGTTGCAATTGGCGAAAACAATGAAAGCCTAAGGTAGTCAGCGGCCCCCCCCATACCCCTACATCTGTGGAAGAAAGAGTACTCTGCTGTTCTCCTTCCATCTCCCCAGGCAAGAACAATGAAGCCCAAAAAAGCAGTAAAATAATCAAGTGGGCTGGCTGCTGTCCCATAGACTTGATGGGACAATAGCTAGCAGAAGGGTGAGAGAGGCAATGAAGGAGGTACCGCATCTCTAATGGGACTTGTATTGCAGATGGAGGAGTGATAAGACTGCTTTGCTTGGTAAGTAATGCGTCGGCAGACTTTATTTCCACTCTCATCTCAGCTACTGGGAGCATATCCAGCTACTTTAGCTATTTACAGCACATCCTAGCATCAGAAAGAAAACACCTAATCACTTGAAACTTGTTTTTAACATGTGTGAGGAGATGTTTTCCTCCAGTCTATTCTCGACTTCAAGTGTCAAGGTCTTCTTCGCTGGCGGAAGAACCTGCATTAAATGCCATCCCCCGTCATGTTATGTTGAGCTCCAGCTCAACGGCCAACTATATCGCAGATGAAAAACTCTGGGTAACATTGTGTAACCTACCAACATTGGTTCAAATTTGTTTGGGCAATTGGCTGTGGTTCATTGCCCACAGTAGGGAGAAAATCCAATATGCACACAGCTACTTTATCTCTGTTATTTTACCAAGACATGCATATTGTTTATATACAGATCACAGGTCATAATTCAGGTTTTATTCTAAAAATGCTAATACCTTAATATTTTTGATAGAAATTATCCATCCATCTTCCATAACTGCTGATACACACACACACACACACACACACACACAGAGTTTTGTAATATTTTTGTGGGGACTCAACATTCATTTCTATAGGGAAAGTTCTAATCCCAATATGACGACCTTAAATCCTATCCAGCCCTAACCTTAACCATAAGTAACCAAACAAAATACGAGACTTTTGACATTTTTACTTTTTGATTGCGTTCTCAGATCTTTGTGGGGACCTGAAAAATGGTCCCCACAATGGCAAAATAAATCGGTTTTTATTACATCGTTGGGGACATTTGGTCCCAACAATGTAATATAAACATAATTGACATACACACAGACACACACCACACACAAAAGTTCATTTTATAAATATATGTGCACTGTCAATCACTGCTTCATACAACCAAAACAAAACTCTACCTCGTTTATACAAGGGACTCCAGGCAGAAGCCGATCGAACACAGATGCTTAATTGTTATTCATACTCATTTTACAGACACAATGTACACTACAGAAACTCTGATCCACTACAAAAGCAATTTAATAAGACGGGCGTCATTTTGACTGGATTAACTGACATAAAGGGAAGCAAACGGGGTGTTTTTGGGGTTTATAGAATCGAATGGACCCACATTCCAAGGACATAGGGGATCAGCTCTGGGTTTAAGCTTAACTCATGGAGCTCGACAGCCGTCCACACGTCCCTCGATAAGAGGAAGTGTTCCTGCTGCACTTCTCCTCCAGGCCTTTTAGCTGCCAAGCAGCTGACATCAGATAAATGCACGGTGGTGCTGCATTTATTCCGCACGTGTTCCTCCATGCCTCTGCTCAGGAGCCGCTGACGATAAGCTGCGAGGCAATTACACGCCGAAGGAAACAAAGCACTTGTTTACACTCAACTTCTCTTTTTGTGGGGGCCATAATTTCCTTCCAGGGACCTTTGTCTGTTCTTTACTGAACTCTGTCAATGTGTGTGAGTGTGTGTGTATGTGTGTGAGTGCGTGTGTATGTGTGTGTGTGAGTGTGTGTGTGCCTACGTGTGTGTTTTTGGGAGACAGGCTGCTGCTGTGGCAATACTAAGGCAATTAGCTGAACAAGTGCCTTCAGGGAGAGGTATTACTTTACACCTGCCACTGTCCTGACTACCGAAAATGTGGCTTCATCCATCCAGTGCCACCTACAAACATGGACGCCTGCATCACACTAATGTGAGTCAAGCCACTGAATTAAATACCACTTTCCTAACACAAACTCATTCTTCTAAAGTTTAACTTTCACATACCTGTTCCCCAACCTCAATGGGGTGAACTTTTTCAGAATTATGCTTGTGGTAATGAATAATAAATTAAACATTACTAATATCTACCACAATCAAAAACAAAAGGATGATAATATGAAATATTGTCATTTCTCTTCAAAACAATTGCAATTATCCAAGTAAAAAATGTCTAACACTTTAAGGAAACACAGTATCTTATGAAGGCCACGGTTTTAGCTTTACCCTAAGAATAACTACACAGAAAATTACCTTTAATTTCCCTCCTTGACCATAAAAGGCCAAATGCAGCATATATACAGAGTGCTCAGGGTTGCCACCATCTCCCAGAGTTTGTATTGAAAAATATAATTTCAGATATTAGAAAGGAGGGCAGCTTAATGAAGGTTACAGACTGGTGTTGGCTGCTGCATTCATTACTACAAAGACTGACTGGACATAATGGACATAATCTTCTTAATATGGGAAGGACTGAATGTCTTGGAACCTGACTGCTATACTAATTCCCATGACCCTGTACAGGAGATGGATGAACTGATTGATGGAATACGTTACAACTTGTTTCACAGAAGCTGTTTTGTGCACCAGGTCAAGAGGGAGCTGCGAGTGAGTTTTATAGTATTGCGGCCATTATGGCAGTAGGCTTTGCGGCAGTGCCGCAAAGTGCAGTAAAGCATTCCTGGCCTGGTACCTGTGAGTGCGGCTGTTCGCTGACTCTCCGGCCCACGGAGGATAGGCCGCTCCCGGCCACTTTGCTCGTTGTTTGCAGGTTGATAGGGGCCGTCTGCAGCGGCTCGCTGCCTGCCGCCTTTTGTCCGTTAATGTGTGCGGTCACCATGGAAACGGGAGCTTTCGCCGGCACCACGGAGATGGCTATGCTCTGGCTTGGCGGCTTGATGAGTGAGACGGGTTTGGTGCTCCCCATAGGGCAGCCCCTCACCGGCAGCTTCTGCGTGAAGAAGGGAAGAGGAAGGTGAAAGACAGTCCGGCTGGAAGGAGAAAGACGAACGACCGCGCGTCCGAGAGCTTTGCCACGTCTATTCCACGAGCGTAAAGCTCTGGAGACTCTTTCAGATCCCCCTACGGGGTGCTTCAAAGGGCCTCCAACTCAGAGCATTAGCAGTGTTTGCTGTGACCAGACAACTTCAGCTGGAGGACACAGCAACACGGGCCTGAAACACAGGGGCGTCATTAAGGCCGAGCGGGACAAACAGGCAGTCACAGTGACCTTCACTATCCTTCTGCATCTCCGTCATCCCATATGTGGATTAGCAGCCAGACATTAACCTCTTTCTTATGCAGAAGTGATGCATATTATTAAATAAATTCACTATAAATTAAATAATACATATTACACATCAGAATATCGATAAATGCTTATTGACTTTTCCAGCAGTTACGCCTTTCTATGCCTGCTTTTACCACTTTCACTCATAAAATGAAAATCTAAGCAAGTATTATTTTCTTATTTACAAAAATCTAATTTCATTAATAAACAGACCAACAGCGCATCTTATGGACAGGATTACTTCGCTTGCATTCAGGCATATTGTCTTATTTTAGGAAATCTTACCAAGCACAATTTTCTTACTCCACTGGCAGATAATTCCGCTATTTGTAGGCCATCTGATCTCAAAACAGAAACAGTTTCTCTGAAATCTCAAAGGCCATTTTTTGCAATTAAGTATCTTCAGAAAAAGGTTGCTCTGCCTTGGCTACAGCAGATTTGATGTTGAGAGTGTACAAGAACATGGTAATTTTATACAGGGACAGACAGACGAGAGCGCTTGTAAAAATAGATCAAAGCAGGTTTTTGTTTGCTTGTCCCTGCATTTCTACAAGTCATCTTAACCAGCATCCTAAACCCTTTTCACTCGCCTGGAGTAGAAGCCCTGAATGCCGCGCACACTTTGAAGCGAGTTCACACTGGGCTGTTCTCCCGGAGAGTCGCTCCACGCGTAATGAGGCTCAGGGTCCTGCTGGACCTTGAAGCGGGCACTGGGCCTTCCTGTCTTTGACCGCACCACAGTGGCCCGCAGGCTCACAAAGAGCCATGGTCATCGTCATGCCACTCACATTCAGCATGCCCCATATCACACCCCCTCCCCCGCACACACACCTTACTCCCCCTCAGTTTGGAGCCAACATAAGTACAGCCTGCTTTCTCCCCTCTCCTCTCCTGTTCTCCCCTCTCCTCTCTGACACAACCAGTGAAGCTGGATGAGAGTAGAGCCTCTCTAAATATTTCATATCCTATTCTACTGCCCATCTTTATTTTTGCCGCCTTTCATCGCCTTATAAGACGGGGCTTAGATGGAGCGGGGGGGTGCACTGGGGCGGAGGGAAAGGGGCCTTTCATTCTCAAATGTGTATTGATGAGAGGGATTTTGTTCCTCTCCTTCTGTGCATCTGCCTGAGATTGTACCCAAATGCCCTGCCATGAACACTTAAAATCAAGCCGCAGAATGAAGGCCAGACTCGCAGCAGAAATACCAGGACCTTTGCTCAAAGGCAGATTAAGAAAAAAAAATCTCTAAAGAATCTTGGGGTCTTAGAAGAGTCAACAGCTTAAGGATCCTTTGATATGAATTGAATGATACTGGAATAATGGAATTCACTAGGAGAATGTCACACAACAACATCACCTCGAAGCATCTTCAGAGCGAGCAGTCGGACACAAGCGTGTTTTCTCAGCGATAATTAGAAAGACACACTCACAAGCCGTCTGACTGGCCGAGTCCTTCACCCAAGTTTTCTAGCGAAAGCCTCACTGGGTGAAAGAATCAATTCCTGCCCAACCCTTGCACAGCTCAGCCAACCAAGAATCACCCACACAGGACACGGATGGCCCACCCTCTCATTACAGAGGCACAACACGGGGAAGTCAGGGGGGTGGTCTGAGATTAATTTTGAGGCTTCTGGCTGGGACGATGTGTATTTAATCAGCCCCCACAGACTCCGTCAGCGCGCGTTTTGTGTTCTTAAAAGTAATGACCGGGGGAAGGTGGGGGCTATCCACGAACTCAGACGTGGAGTAAATTCATGGAATCATGAAGGGGGGAGGGGGCAGAAAGAGGGAGGGGGTGCTAGACGGAGAAAAGCTTTTTGGGGTGGAGGGAGGATCTCCGTGGAGATTCAAGTCTTGCTTTGTGTCAGGACCTGTTCTAGTCAGCGGGTGCTCTCATTTTCTTTTGCAGTATGGAGCGAGAATGGAGCACTCCACTCTGGGCCACCATTAGGAGGCCTCACCCCCCTCCAACAAACACACACACACACACACACAAAGTAGCGCGGCACGTGACACGAGATCAGTCATCAGTTACTATGATGCTGCTTCATCACACCCAGTAATGAATCTTGGTTTGAAGAAAAATACGTTTCAGCCTCTTTTCTGTGAGGGTGACAGGGGGTGAGACACCGACCACGAGGCTAACGCTTCAGCGCAAGATTAGCCACGTTAAAGTTGGAAGGTACGCTCCCCTCTTTCCACCCTTAGCTGAAAGCCTCAAAAAGAATAGGGACATATTTTTACCATTTTTAACTGAGATACAGTTACTGAAGGATGTGTTGTCCAGGGTAACATTTTTAACTTTGTCAATATTTAGATTTACACTTCCAACTCTGTAAACTGCACAGATTGTCTGTGAAGAGAGAGGTAAATTAACCATGGGCAAGTAAATCGAAAGCAAAGGAGTGAAACCAAATGCAAAAGTCATCGTTATAAGCGACGCGGCCAATTTAAGGAGCGTGAATGGTTCCCTGCCGCAGGAACAAAGAGCGTTAAAAACAGCCTGAGATTGTTGAGCGAATAGAGACTTCATTTGGCCTGTTATTTATTTATCCTTGAACAATGTGTGCAGTGGTACCATTGTTTTAGCGGATCAATGTAATCCACAGGCAGAAAAGGCACCAGCCAGCATCTGGGAGAGGGCTGCCGTTTGTTCAGTCAAAAGGGTTCCTCTGATTCTCTCAAAGGTCACCCATTAACATCACTGGCCTAATGGCATGGAGTCCCTCCCCCCGCCCATTCCCAATGGAAGAGAAAGCGACCTGAATTGGGGGGGGGGAGGCTTACAGGCAAACTAAGGCACATTGTTTTCACTGGTCCTCTCTGGGACCTGGATAAAAACCTTGAGGACTAGAAAACAACAATTAGCCCTTCGGGAAGCTGATAGCGAAAATGTCGGATGTGGGCCCAAGAGAAACGTTGCTGAATCGCTCCCCGGATGTAGATGGACCCCAAGCGCAGTTACTCTTAACATAAACGTCACACATTTTCGGCGATTGTATATTAATGGTATATCACTGCAGTCGCGGGCCAGCTGCCAATTTCTGTTATGCTCTTCATCGGAGATCAGAGAACCACTTCTGGAGGGAGACTTAATTGCAGGTATTATGTCATTAGAAGCCCTCGGAAGCCCTTGGGTATGGACTTGTGCACTGAAAATCCTGCCCTAATGTACCCTTTGAGGACAGCACTTTGAGGCATTAACTGTTTCTCAAAAATTGCCAATATGAGTGACTATTACCCATAGAAGGAGCAAGACAGGTACCAGCAGCTGTGTTTTGCCAAAGATTTACGGCGCAACAGGGATTTTAACCAGTTTGAAAAGCTTATGAACATTTATTTGAACACCACTGGTGTTTCAGATACCATTTCTTTCAGTTAACTTTTAGCCTGGCCGTGGTCGAGGTAAACCCTCAGGCTGACTATCTCTGAGAGCCAAAGCTATTCGGGATCTCGCCTCAAAACAGGATCCGGATAATGTCTGGAAGAGTTTGGAGGCCTGTTTTCAACATACAGAGTGTGTGGGCAAGGCTGGGCCATTCAGCAAATGCAGCTGTTGTTATGGTGATGGCGCATGCAGCCAGGTGCAAAGAGAAGTGAGACCAGGGATTCGATAAGACCATTGACTACAGCGTGCTGGAAGTAATTCTTAGACTGAGACAACTCGCTTATACCCAGAGGGCCATACTGATCAATTGGTCTCCATGGTATTCTTAAGAGGTAGATGTTTCACAAGTTAACACCTTCAGAGTCAGCAGAAGAAGGCATGGCGGTTCACTGGAAAGCCAAGAAGGGTTCTGCTCTCCTTTAGCAGGGGACAGTTACCATGAGGTTAAGTCAACAACCAGGCCTTTGAAGTCAACACAGTGAAGTGCTGAGAAAGGGGAAGAGTGCCGCATCAAGTACCAGGTTCCCTGACAGCAGGATGCATAGGGTACAGCGCTGTACCACATTAGCATGACTGTTTATAAGGAGTAACAAAGGATATTAGTCAAAAAACGAGCAGCAGCCAGGCTATTGTGACCCAAAGCACAAAGCAATTCCATTAACGGCTTTGCTTAGTGGTTGGATCTTCTTGTATTTTAACTTTTAACATAATTGCTTGCTTAGCAGGATAAACTGCTCACAAATGTGCACATGACCACAGCCACAGTGTCCTGCTTAGGAGCGGGTCACTCTATCCTGTGCCACTGTAGAGGGAAGCATCAGGCAATCCCGACTCATGACGATGAACTCTGGGTGTACTGAGACCCAGCTGTTCAGCTGATGTTAGCAAAGGCCCAAGTTAAAAGGGAGTAACTTTAAAAAAAAATATGATCAATACCGTGGAATAAACTGACCAATGACAGATTGCTCCAGAAGAAATGCCACCATCTCAAAATGAAGAGCTCCTTCGGTGATAGTGGATGTCAGTATTATGGCCTTATGATTATAATTAAGACTGTTAACATTTCCAAGAACACTTGGCAGCACTGATGTGACTCTGTACAGCTCTGGGCCGTGTCAGAACAGCGGCAAATGGCAAGAACCGGATGAGTGGGTTTCGGATCAATTACGTGGGTAATCCATAGTTTCCGTCTCCTTGTGGATATGACTGAGGTAACCGAATTCCTGGGAAGGAAGGGCTATTTTTACCAGTTGTTTCTCAGTTGAACCCTCGGCAAGAAAAAGGACACTGGCATCATCTCAAAGTCACCAAATCACACCATCAGCAATTATCAACGTTCACTTAAGCTCCACCCTGAAAACTTTCCAGGAAGTTGTCCTGGCTAATCAGGCCTCATATCTTCAGGCTCTGTAACCAATGCTGCACTGCTAAGCTAATCCACCGTGTCTTCTGAAAAACACAGTCACGGAATTAATTATCTCCCAGACTGCAGATAAACAGCTCCTCTTAGGTTGAATTTCCCAAAGATACGTACTAATTGCAATTTTTTTCTTATTCCTGCTTTTTTTTCCTACCAACAGATAACGTAACGCATCGACCGTTCATTATCTCGCCCCAGAAACAGCGAGCGCAAAACTGTCCTGTGAAACGATGATTTGACGGCATGGAGAAAGCGAAATTAAATTCTGACTCCCAATTTCCTTCCAAGAGAAAACAATTTAATCGCATGATCCCGTCTATGTCTGTAGACAATAAACCCATTTAAATGCAAATCTTACAGACCCAGGCTCTGACTGTCCCAATGCATGCATCGTTGCATTGAGATGCCATGAGGAAGAGAGGGGCTCCCCTGCAGCCACATCCCACCTGTCCCCCCCTTCAAAAAATAAACGGTGAAAGACGAATGGATGGTGGACTCCATATAAACTATTTGCACGTCAGACACACATCATCAATGTTTTCTGGACTGAGACTTGAAATGAAAACAGGAAGTGATTTTAAGAAATCCCCCCCCTTCAGCTTTTCGCATGTGCTATCAAAACAAGCTGGGAAGCCATTAAGATTTAATGCTTGCTAAAAATAGGTTTGTTATTCCTTGGAGAGATGCACTGGTGGCACAAGCGTGGCGAGCATGTTCTGTATGACTAATCTCTCTAAGTTCAGCTTCTGGGCTCCACTGAATTCTAAATCTGTCAAATATTAAACATTCAATGCACTCTGGAAATTAAATGGGAAATCCAGGAGCCCCCCAGCCCCACCCCGTCCCCCATCCTCCTGGCAGTTTTAAGCAAATCGTCCAGTCAGATTCTGTTATGCAACTACAGGGTAAAGGATGCTCTCCCTACAACAGATCATTGCTTGATATAAGATTGTGTGTCGGAGTACTATCACGGGGGGAGGGGGGGCGGAGTACTATCATGTCTGTCATGTTTTCAATTTAACAAACACAGCTGCTCTAATCCCTGAAGGAGGTCCTTCACGGATTCACCCTAAACACACATCTTGTTCCTCTGGCTTCTGTCCTCCATATAACTCGCATAGTGTGATTTCCTCTTTGAACCAACTGGTCCATGGATGTCACCCCACACCACCGATGGCCATGTCCCTGTGGGGGGGCAACCTAGAGCCAGGTGTAAAGGCTGCTCCCCTTCATCATCTTCCCTTCCTCCTGGGCCAGTTCAGGGGGGGGGGGGGGGGGGGGGGGGGGGGGGGGGGGGGGGGGGGGGGGGGGGGGGGGGGGGGG
>JAODJX010000001.1:30604248-30617138 GCA_026776945.1 Isichthys henryi
GCCTGCTCTAGTTGCTTGGACCCACCTCCTCTACAATCAGATTGGTTATCTCTCTAAACCAATCATTTCTCATTCTGCCCTCAGAACATTTTTGTGGAAGTAAAACTCCCAGGAGCTTTCTATCTGCTCCCTCCACCTGACGTGTTAGCCCCCACCCCTAGCCATAACACATGTCAGGACAGCATTTCATCTTTAAAAGATAGGACTGGAATGTCACTACCTTAATTTTACACATGCTACCTGTTTATTTATTTATATTTATTTACTCCCTTCACAATACTCTGTTTCCATAATATTCTTTGTGTACTTTATATTATTTGCACTATTTGTACTTTTTCCCACTATACTGTATGAATCATCTTTGCACTTTGCCTTCATTTTACACTACATGCTTGTATCAGTGTACTTTATGTACCTTCCTGCTACATGCAAAAACATTTGCCCTTGGGATCAATAAAATTTGTCTTAAACTTGCATTAAAAACGGCGTAGTTGTTCTGCCCAGTTATTCTGAAGCGTCCAGAAAGTGGGTATTAAAGTGGGTTTTACTGGTGTGCTGTCAGTGTGTACAAGCACTGCAGAGTGGTGAAGACGACAAGAAATTCAAAACATGTGAACTAGCACTCCAGCTCACTATCTCGCCACCCTGATCACTTCATTTAAAGCACCTTCTATGTTTTTAGTCAAATTTTCACATTTCAGTACAGGCTCAGTGAAATTTCAGCAAAGGCTCAGTGAAATTTCAGCAAAGGCTGTTTCCCCAGATACCAGAGCTCTATCTTTGTCGTCAAGCTTTGATCTCCTTTTGTGAAGCTGAGCCCTGTTTTGCAACCCAAAACAAAAACACAATAAGAGTAGTTATACTACCACTAATCCTTCCCATGGCCCCTCCTCTTCACCTTCTTCACACTGACAGACAGATGCAAGCAGCGCTCTACAATGGCTTATCTAAAAAGGTTAACTCCTCCCTCATGACATTAAAACAAAACACAACCCCCCCACCCTCACCATCACCATCCTGTAAGCTGCTGGCTGAACTCAGCTTCCAGCCCCAGAAGACAGGGAACCGTACTTTGGCCAAATGGACTGGCTCTTATAGGTCAGCGGAGGAGGTCAGGGGTCAACTCCAGCTGAGCCTTTTTTGTGTCTGTCTGCTATTTAATGTTGACAGAGGCCTTTTCTGGGAGGGGCTCCAATAGTTATCCCTGGTGTGTAATTGTAGTCAATACCAGCAGCGGACAGACGTTTTTCAAGAATGTGCCACATTAAAACGAATGTAATCCAAAGATCAACTCTGAGATCTGTATGTTGAATTGGTTACATCACAGCAACTCCCAGTAACCACTGATGGAGGTGTGCAGCTTAAAAAATTATACCAAGGGTCCATTAATCAGCAAGCTGTTGGAAGAAAATGATGCTTGAAACAAAACTATGTTGACTAAAAAGTGAAATATCAAGGTCCCTAAAATTGTGCTTGTCATGCAGCCAAACCATTCGCTCCAAGGACACGCTTCCTTCAACCCACGTATCTGTATTTGTCCTTTAATCCAAGCTAAGTTTACATTTCTTTTCTGCTTTCTTTCTTTTTGTCCTTCTTACGCCATCCAACTCATCACTGTCTCTTTCCTGTGCTAGATATCCCTGCTCATTACACCCATCTGCTTGGCACATCTGTGCATGGTTAAGCCCCCTGTCACTGTAACATACTGGGCCTGCACCAGCCAACCAATGGGTGCACAAAAAAAATAAATAAATACGCACACATGCACGGTGTAATTTCACACGGCAAGGCGACTGCTTATTTACAGCTTCAACCACCCCACCCCACCCCGACCCCTACCAGCCACCTCTCTTCTGTCGATGGGGGGTGCGGGACATGAATAAATAGGTGATGCACGTATAATCTTCTCACAACGAGCCTGGGCAGAAGGAAAATTACTTTGTGATTATGGCGTCCAAGCGAAGGAGTCTCCAGATTGCGCCTGTGAGCAGAGCTGCCCTCAAACATGCTGCCCCTTCTTGGGCGCAGCCCCATTTTCCAAAATAATTTGAATCTCTTTATCAGGAGGCTTTGTTGATGGTATAAAACAGCAGACAAGGCAACGCAACATCACACTGTACAAGCTGCTGCCTACAACGCCTCTGCTACTTGTGACGTCCTTCCGGCCTTCCCACCCTCATTCCTGTAACGTCTCTCATTCCTGTAACGTCTCTCATTCCTGTAACGTCTCTCATTCCTTCCCTGCTGCTGTACAACTGTTCATCCTGCCATCAGAAGCAGCACCAGCACCTGTGTGCCATTACCTGCCTGCCCCCCGCACAGAGACTCAAATCTCAAAATTTGGACGGTGAAAACTAGGTTCTTGCCATCTTGTTCATTTGACTTCCTCTGCCAGCCCCTGGAGGATGGGCTCCCCCTTTAAGTTTGCTTCCTCCCAAGGTTTCTTCCTTCTAGGGAGGTTTTCCTTGCCACAATCGCCTCTGGCTTGCTCACTGGGGGTTTTGGGACAGTGTAAAGTGCTTTAAGACAATATAATATTGTGAAAAGATGCCATATAAATAAAACTGAACTGAACTGAAAAAGTCTGAGATGTTTACGGTGAATCC
This sequence comes from Isichthys henryi, assembly GCA_026776945.1. Classification (NCBI taxonomy): domain Eukaryota; kingdom Metazoa; phylum Chordata; class Actinopteri; order Osteoglossiformes; family Mormyridae; genus Isichthys; species Isichthys henryi. Next base: position 30,606,855 of record JAODJX010000001.1, read on the forward strand.
TGTGCAGGATCAGGATGTTCCTGTTTTAACACAATGCAGAACGGGGACACACAGGCACAAACACAGACAAACCTGTACTCATATCTTTGTGGGGACCGTCCATTCATTTCTATGGGCAAAACTCTATTCCTAGCATGACAACCTTAACCCCTACCCAGTCCTAACCTTAAACATAAGTGACCAAACAAAATACAAGTTGGCATTTGTAGTTTTTTGATTGCAGTGACAGATTTTTATAAAATAGAAGAAAAAATGTAAACAGCAAAAACAGTCCCCACAGCGTCAAAATGGCAGGTTTTAATCATACTGTCAGATAATGTATACCTGGACCACACATACACACCCCTGGTGTGTTCAGGCTTAAGATTGCATACTTGTATGAAACACAAAGTATCTTTGTGATCCCTAATACTGACAGTCTATGACAATGTTTAAACACTATGGTCTCTCCATCATGCTTATCTGTACATTTCCACCATGAGTCATGCGTCAGCGTTAATCAATCTACGCACTGGGTGCATCCAGAACTAATTTAGCAAAAATAAAACAGTGTAGAAGGTCTTCATACACATCACATGGGAACAGATACTCCCAACAGTTAAATTATTTTGGAGCAACAAAAAAAAAATGTTAACGGGTCCAGATGTTAAAAATTAAAAGACCATGAAAAACATAATTGGAGTCATAAATCTGTAGTTGAGTCCGTTCAGTAGGAGACAGCAATAAACGTGCATTTACAGGCATCCATATCCAGTCACGCTGATACAGAATGCACAGCAAATATCGGCCATCATCAAAAACAGGATTATTTACAACAGCATGTGAAGTGTTGGCTTTTTAAAGGTAACCCCCCCCCCCCCCCAGTAGAGAAGTATTGGATATTCACTGCACGTCACTGTAAGATTCAGCGGGAGAATAACAGATATCCCCAGATGACACCATATGTGCAGAACACCAGCAAATGTTCACACAAAGATGTAAAACGGATGAAAAAAGCCCTCATTTCAAATGGCCAACCAGAATTCCTCTCTTCCCTCTTGAAGGGGGGGGGGGCATTTTTTTTTGCCTGAGGGCCAGGTGGCTCTCAGTGCCCGTTCGGCACGGGGGCTGTGACTGCTAAGCTGCGAGGCCACCGGAAGCCACTTCCTGGCAGCATGGCCTGAAAAGGCCAAGACTACCCTAGGGGAAGCAGAGTCAGAGGATAGCGGGCCCTGCCAAGGATAGCCGGTCCTGCCGCGGATAACCGGTCCTGCCGCGGTTAACCGGCCTTGCCGCGGATAGCGGGCCCTGCCGCGGATAGCGGGCCCTGCCGCGGACAGCCGGCCTTGCCGCGGACAGCCGGCGACACTGCAGCTTTGCCGGGGTGACGCCAAGCGAGGAGGGCAGAGAATAGCTGCACGGGACACAGAGCTGGAAATTATATGGCAAACCTCCACTCACTTCTCTGGCTATTCACTGCTTAATTTGAACACTAATTATAATATCACCTAGAACATCTGACAGTGACCTTTATTACTCTTTACTGCCCTGTCTCTCTATTCCTGTGTTTATCTTTCTATTTTTATTGTTTCTGAAATACACAGTCAATTGTCAGACTTTTGTTTTATGTATTATTTTGTTATCATTCACCAAAAGGTGACCATGGATTTCACAATTATTTTTTATCTTTATTTATTTATCCATCTATAACGCCTGTCCAGGGTAGGTTTATGCTATACATTTTACTTTTACTCAAACAACTGTCTGTGTTTATTATTTTAATAATCATAAACAGCTTCAAAGAATAGCTGTTTTTCACCTAACCTATGTGGTCTATATTGCAACACTTCAAAATAATCCTGATAACAATCTGGCATATACCTTCATTTTTATATGAAAGTCTAAGTTTTAAACTTAATAACTAAAACACAATTAATAAATAATATTAACATTTTAAAAGTTATTATTCCTGTTATGACTTAGGACTTGTGTGCCTTTGTATAGTGACTATTAATTAGAACACATTAAAAACACACACACAATAAATACAATGAAAAGATGCTTAAATATGTTATTTCATGTACAGATTAACAAGTTGTGTGTATTTTTCTATAAAGGCATTCACTAAATGTTTATCAATTTCTCTTTTACAACAGAAATGCATGTATACATACTAACATACATACACACAGATATGTGTGTGTGTGTGCGCGCGCGTGCTTGTTGTACTTCTACAATGATAATAAAGATTCTGAGATATATATGTATAGATCAGAATATATGAGACAGACAGAGAGAGAGAGAGAGAGAGAGAGAGAGAAAGTATGGAGACCAGAGAGAGGGGTGGGACGTATCAAACTCAGTCCAACGTCATTGTGTTATATTCATTTACATTATTCGCATAATTCAATATTTCCTATAGTGATTGCGTACTGCTTATAAAAGAATTTGTATATATATAAAGCTATTCCGCAGGTGTTTATTAGTAAACAGTGGCTGGCTGTCGTATGTAAAACCGTCGGTACATGGCGGCAAACGCAAACGCAGCGCCGTATATATAAGAGGAGGTATCAGCAGCGCGAGGTCAGATTGCGCCTCTGAAAAGAGCCCGGATCGGCTGCGCCCAGCCTCTGAACATGGCCTGCGTCGTGCTGACTCGGTTTTTCTCTCTCCCTTTTCCTCCCTCCCCCTTCTCCAAAAACAGCATCAAAGCAATCAAAATGGTAATGTTCAGCATGAATGGGGCCCATCCCCCCACCACCAAACTCCGCTGACTTTTTTTCTCTCCATGTTGGGAAAAGAACCGGCTCCCCCTTCTCACACAAAATGGAAGCTTCCACTATCAAATGGGAGCGCTTGGCGAAAACACGGCAGAGCCCAAAAAACAGCACCCTGACCGCGCAAAGGCGGCCCCTAATGCTTCCCAATCGCTAAAAATATAAACCACCAAATCCCAGGTTAAGCCGCGACCCTCATTTCGCAGCACGTTTACAGAAAATTGCAGGCGCCTTTGCGGAAAGGTGGAGGAGGGAGGGATCGAGGCGCTGTTCCAAGTGCTGAAAACTGCATTCCGAAGGAAAACGCGATCGATTAAACTTAAGCTAAAAAAGGGCCATATGCGTGAAAAGCCCCCGTTTCCCTGCACACGCCCAGCGGCGCACAGTCGAGCCGCCGCGTTTGCATGTTTCACAAATTGTTTCACTGCTGTTTCCCGTCGCAGCTTCGGTAACTTTGTAAATTACCGAGACTCATGGCGATGGGGGTTGGGGGGGATGTAGCACAGCTTTCTAATGGCATCTGTTCGTGGTGCTGAAATACTGAACATCCATACAAAAAGCGGCACAACTGTAATCACCCTGGTTGATAAATAACACCCCACCCCACCCCCCACGAATACACAGCTTTACTCAACTGAGAGAGGAGAAAAAGGGAAAGTTAATCTTAAGCACCGTCTGATGGAGGATTATGAAAAAAGTGAAAGTGGACTAGCGAAGTCGAATCAAATGCTACCATCGTGTCATGTGACCACGAAGAAATAATAGCTCATGACAATAAAGTAATGAATAAGTACATAATTTTTTTTTTAATGCGCCCACAGGTTCCGGAATATATACATTTATACTTAAATATATCTCCACAGTTTTAAAGTAACGGCAGGACACTTAACATCCTTCCCTTTATTACTCTCCAGAAATATGTCGACCTACTCAAAATGGACGCTAAATTTTTTCCCAACATTTCATATTGCACAACTTAAGAGTGCATCCGAACAAAATAGTAATCGACCGTCGGGACTTTGTGTAACAATGGGACTTCACTCGATTTTCGCCCAAAATAAAATCGGATACTTTCCAACCATTTGATAAACCGTATTTGTCCCGAACACCGTTGGAGCACAATACTAAGCTACGCTATGACATGGAACAAATTACAGTAATTTGCCACAGATCAACACAGGGAGAAAAGCTTACTTGTTTTTCGCTTAGAGCTGTTATTCTTGTTTGCCTTTCGTGTAGTTGTTTCTTAAGCTCTCCATCCTACAATTGAACAAAACATATTCAGTGTAATGAAAGCGACACCCCCCAAATACTTTGTATAACACCGTCGATAATGAAAAAAAAAACTTGAATTAATTGCGTTGCGTTTTTTCCTGCAAAGTCACACTGAGGACAAAGCAGTGAAATCTCCGGTGAGTAAATGGGGAAAGAGAGAGAGAGGGAAAAAGATAGATCCAGATAAAGTTTTTCCACTCTCTTCCAATGCAACTGCCTCGTTTAAAGACGATAACAATACTTTAGAAATGGCAATTTACCTGTGGTTCTTGCTTCATTTGCGCAACTAGTTTCTGAACGGAAACAGAATAAAACAAGAATTACAAAAGTGTTTCAAGTTAGTGTGTAAGGGAGGAACAAAGCGGCGAGCACACAGCGAGTCAGTTCCTTGCACCTCATAAATATTCAAGTCTCGTACTGATCGCTACACAGAAACCACCGCATTATTACTCCAAAGGCTTGTCCTTCCGAAAAGACGCACGGAATTGCCAAACTACTCCAAAAAGTACATTAACAATTTCTCTCCAAACAACATGTTATGCCGTCCTTAGACACAGAAGTGAAACAGTACAGATCGCCTACTTATTTCTCCAGATTGTAACCGGTCGCGTTTGATCTCCCTCGGATTTTCGCTCTCGCTCGCTCCATTTCGCTTAAAAGGCCAATAAGGGTATAATAATAAGATTTTTTCTTTTACCTGATGACACTGGATTTCTACTTTCAACGCCTCTTGTAGGCCTTGTAATTCCATGTTCCGACTTCCAAATCACTTTTCTTTCACTTTCGAACCAATCGAGGTGAAGTTTCCGGAAAATAAAGATTTTTTAAAAAGCGGCAATAACAATCGAAAGAAGAACTACTCAGCCTGCAAAGCAAGTTCTTGTTTCTTTACTGGCAATAGGACTCATCACTCACTTTACGCCAGTGAACAAAGTGCTCTAAAGATGGAAAAAAGATTTCAGCACCTGGACAGATCCACTCCTACGATCTCTTAGCGACGATTCGTGTAGTCCAATGGGTCATAATATATTAAATTCTGTGATTTCGAGTTGAAAACGGAGGACTATATTTGGTCCGAGTGCGCGGCTTGATTTCACTTTGCTCCGGGAAAAGTTGCGCTTCGGCTGTCAATGCTAATTCGAAAGTTCCCGGATGGAGCAGTGAAAGACGAGCAGAACTCTCTCTCCCCTCCTCTCCCTCTCTGTCATATACACATACGATCAGTCATGCGCACTTTTACATGCGCACAAAGCTAGTCAACAACATTGCATTAAAATAACTCATAGTGTCTAGAAATACTTCCGATTGCGTATAATAAGTAAATGCAGTTTCCACGAAAATATACTGTATCTAAAAAAATATCCTTATTTAAGACAAACATAGTTCTATGTACCTTAAATGTGGCTTCCCTGTCTAACCCTATTTTTACTGTCTCAATATAATATAATCCAAACGTGTAGCGAAGCCTTGTTCATTTTTGCCTTTATATACCAATTCATTCGTCGTAATACTAATTTATTACGACTGCAGTCAAAAGCAAATGAGATTTAGAAATTCCAAAATGGCAACTTTCAAAAAGAGATATAATGCAATACCAACTTTTTAAATTTCGAGTTTAATTAAATTAGTGTGATAGTGATACTTTTGCAGTTTTATTAAACTAGCCTGGTCTGAATAAATTGCTTATGAAACGTGGTTAAAGCAACACATGCATTTGCTCTTTTCGGGAAACCTAAAAATGGGAATATTAATAATTGTGACCTTCAATCCCAACTCGTGACAAAATGTTAGAAAAATATTACATAAACGATCAATAATATGTAACCAAAAAGACTAGTGGCGTACAGTTACCAACTAGCAAAAGTTTGAAAAAAGGAAGAAAGAAACGTAGCTATAATTATGAACTGTTGGACGATTACACTACCCACTACGTTAGAAACCAAATCATATTATCGAGTAAGTGTTCAAATGTTGACTTTAAGATAGATAACTTCCCTTGGATGGAGCTGTGGAGTAGCTTACACTATTTGGTGTTTTCCATTTCCCTTATTTTAGGTGCGTTTTCCTTTTTTATTATTTTGTAATTATAAATTATACATTTTTTTCTTGAATACTATGTATACGAATTAATATCACCAAGTGACATTAAAGTGTTTTGTTGTTGCGGTACTATTTGTGGGTAGCGAAGAGGCAAGTAACAGAATGTGGTTGTTTTGCCAATAAGCACATATTCTTTTTTCTCTCCTAAACCAATGCTCAAAGAATTCGCCCCCCTCCTCCCCCACCGCATAGAATCAAGCCACAATTGGAGACTTTTGATGTTCGGTGCGCGAGGGGATGTTGCGGGGACCAATCAGAAGTGGCGGCTGGTTCATATGGCCGAAGAGGACGGCGGAGAGCGCTGGCGGAAGGCGAATCATCGGGCCGGATTGGGCCGGGCGGCCGGGGGACTCGGGCGCAGGTTGATGTGGACGGATGGCAGCATTGCTGTGCATTTTTATAGAAAATGAGCAAAAAAATATGTCGGGTACGTCGCCAAAGAAAGCATCACGTAATCGACTCCTCAGAACCAACTGGCCGTGTTAAAATATATACTTTCTCAGTTACATTACACTTTTCGATTTCCTTTAATTGCTTATGGGTTAAATATCATTTTAAATTTATTTTTTAGGCATATACCTACATTTACAATAGCATGTTTTCTATATATCTCTACATTATGTTTTTCATTGAGTAAATGAAGGAGGATACACAAGGATCAGTAAAATACCGTACTGTGAAGTTATCAACTGTTGATGAGTGATATCAAATATGGAGTAATCTTTCATGGTGTGATATTCAAAGCAACGCCTGTTGGAGTTGCTGAATTAGATTATTTTTGGCTGGGGTAAATTCTCACAAATAACCGCTGCCGCAGCGTAGCTCGTCCTAAATAAAGAAGTTCATGGAGTATTAAGCTACAGTCTACTGAGCATATTAATGTCATACAAATTTAAATCCCCCGAGGATTTTTGTTTAACTGGTGTGATCAACGCGTTGTATTGAGGGCAGTTATTCAGTCGACGTAAACTATTTCCCTGCCAAATCCTAAAATGTTACGACACAATGAATATAATAATTACTAAATAAGGTAACATATCTGTAAATGTAGTGAAACTGGAAACTGACATTGAAAAAAAGGACTTTTATGTAGGGGATGGAGGCCCCACCCCCACCCCGGGCAAACCAGGCTCTGTTGGGGCTGTAGCGCTACATCAGCTGCTATACGTTTCATTTCATGGCTCAGCGGTGAGACTCACTACTCTCTAAAATGACCAGCAGTCGCATCGAGTCGCAGAACTCTTTCTTTTCCTTTTTTATTTTATTTTGGATGACTCGGAAAGAAAGGCACTAAATTCGCCATAAGCCACCCTGTCTCCGTCTTTTAGTGCGCAAAGGAGACACTGGGGGCTTTCTTCGGAGTTTTAATCCTCCATTTAAATTCTCACAATAATTATTAATATCATAAAATCGTTCCAAATGAGGGTGATGCATTAACTTGAATGTACTCATCTGGCGATGTTTAATTGGGCCCACAAAGAATTAATACTGATTGTCTTTCAGATGTGATTAATTTGCTTCCTACATTACTAGAGAGTTATGTACTGGGCTTTATTAGCTTACTCTCCATATTTATTATTACGGATTCATTTTAGTGAATGTAAATGCATACATTAAATAATACTTTTTAGAGGGTAAACCAATAGCAGGAACTCGTGAAATGTAAATCATGTTAAAAGCCAGATATTTCCTTAATGATACAGTTGGCTGCTTTTTTTTTGGAAGATCAGCTTAGTGCGATTACGTATAAATTTAATCGTATCCTTTTCTGAAAAGTGTTTCAAAAAAAATTACACTGCAGTTGAGCGATACGTATTGCTGTATCTGACTAATCTACAATTACAAAATGTTTTATCAAAGAGGCAGTTACGTGGATCTGAAAAATATGGGTGATGTTGGATTTTCATATACTTAAAAGGTTTTGGTTTGTTTGAGTGGTTCATTGCAGCAACTCTGGAAGATAAAATATAGCATCAGCTGAACTCAGCTGTGTTGTGAAAGTGTTTATATGGTGAGTATAGTGTCTATATACTTCCTGTTCTCTCTGAATATCTTGACTCTCTGAGTGCTATATTTGTGGCCTTACAGAAATATTCTCCACCAATAACCCAAGAACAATTTTTGCAACAACAAAATACAATTTTCTGACTAAAAAACATGTTTGTAGAGGACAAGAGACCTATAACTAGGAATTATACTGGGCTTAGCTAGGTATAGTTGCAAAGGATAATTTGTTAATATTTTAGCTGTGAGTTTTGTAGCCAACAAAAACACACAAATATACTGACATGTTAATCCTTTGAGGGTGAGAAAATAGATTTGAGATATGGAGAATGGAGAGCAAATCATATTGGCATCTGTATAACAATACAGCCAAATTCACTTTAAATGAGATGAGAAAAGCTTAAAAATTGCAAATAAACTATCAACAACATTGATATAGTTTGTTAACTTTACCTGATTCATGTATCCCGTCGTCATTCAAGCACATTTACATAATTTCCCCTGACATTTAACAATGTATTTTATATCACGAAGCATGTCTGTACTCTGTATTTAAATTGACCATAGTGGATGGAATGCTGGAGTGGCATCCCATCCTGGATGTTCCCCTGCCTGGTACTCTGTGTTTCCTTGAATCGGACCCCAGGCTAATTTCATCTCCCTGTACTGGATAAGCAGCTGTGCAATACTGATGGATGTTAAAACGCTAAAGAACATATCTAGGAACCTTGGTACTGCAATAGACCCACTTACTGCTTGCAAACACAAGATGAAATTTAAAAAAACGCAGATATATGTTTTGTGTAATCCAGAGATGTGTAGATTGTGTAATGTACTGTGAATAAAGATATGAACAAAGATCTAAGAAATAAAAACGGAATCTGTATTCGTCATTTGAATTTACCACATATTAAAACAAGATACCCCATTGAGATTAAAATCAAAGGTATATTTAAAAATGTCTGAATAAGTAGCTGGAATGTATATAGGGTAATCACATTTACCTTCATTTATAATCCGGTTGCTAATAAAACATTAATTAAAAGCCGTTTTTGTCATGTTGGGGTGTGTGGGAAGGAGTGACAATCCAAAGTGGTGGTGGTATTTACACTGAACTTGGCAGCACAGGAAACAAAGGGAGACATTAGGGGTCTAAACGAAGAGTAGGAAAGACAAAACAACTGGTAAGAAAAATGATACTAAAGATCGGAAAAGACTAAGGGAGGCACAAGAAGTAGCTCTTACACAATCTGTACATCTGCATAAATCACAGGGAACAAACACACATTCAATGACTGACAGAGGATCAAAGGCAAGCACATATAGACAAAGTCAAGACAAGAGATGGGTGTGCGCCATACAGACTAACTAAACACTAGGAACTGGGAGTAAGAAGGAACAGGTGAGGGTAATTAACAATCACGAAGCACCAACGATTGAAGCATTAGGGGATGCTGGGAACAACGCTTAAACAACACTTATCTACAAACTAGATATGAGCAGGGATAATCAAGAACAACGGCACAATACAAAAACAAATAGAGAAATATGGAAAACCAAGGTACCAATTCACGAGGTAGCTCACTAAACTTAAAATGTCCAACCCACGACAGAAGGGAAGCACAGTTCTGAGCCGGACGCTCAGCCCATTCAACCATGCCATAGGTCAGGGAGTAAGGAAAAACAATGGGAACTAAAAACGGTTGCAAATGCTGCAGAAAGAATGGGATGGCCAGCAATACCTACTGGCCAAAAGGGGAAACTATAGACAGATCAGGACAAAGCAGGGATTGATCTTGATAGTTTTACCCTGCTTAGTGAGGGGATTTGCAGCAATAAAAAGCCTGTTTCTCTGTGAGTCATTCTGGTAAACAGTGGTAAACTCACCATACTAAGCCTGTTTCAGTTAGCCAATTTAAAAATCTGTCTTTAGACAGCAATTAGACAGGCTATAGTGATCAAAGGCATTAAATGCAGGAATAGAGAACATAAGGTAAGTCTTTATGCGGATGATGTGTTACTTTTTCTCCAGCATTCACAAACCACTCTTTTAGAGGTAATTACATTAATACACTCCTTCTCAAGAGTCTCAGATTATTCGATAAATTGGTTAAAATCTACAGTTCTTCCAATTAATTGCTCCTTCCAG
>JAODJX010000001.1:30638495-30651526 GCA_026776945.1 Isichthys henryi
GGAAACTTTATAACTGATAAGTGGCATTCTTCAGAGTAGGCCGGATTAGAAAATATTGAATGAGAACGAAAGCTATAATACAAGACAATTAAGACCATGTGCCCAAGCTCCAAATAACACCACAAAAAGAATCCTGCAAGAAGAATCCAGAGAATCCTAAGGAAACACTGCCTGAACAGGTCGATTACTTTAGATTAAAAGTGTGATGCTTTTTTTTTTTTAAATTTAGCCACTCAGAGTCACATGCCACGCAGCGTTCTCCAAAGCAGCACAACAGCAATGATGAGGGCAGGCGTACCCCCTCCATCAACAGAGTGTTAGCATGGTCATTATCATGTGGGCGAGGCTATTGAAAAGAAAAACGGAAAGTAAGTATTTAATAAAATTAATTAATAATCAGTAAGCCAATTAAAATCCAATTAAAATCAGGGACAGACAAAATGCATTTTCGTACATTGTCCGAATTGCCCGTCTAAAATAATCACCGAATCCAAAAAAATCCAGTACATCAAAAAGAAACTGATGCTGAACAGTGTCAAAAGCTTTATAATAGTCTACAAACAAAATATAGCTGTTCCCATCAATAAACTCCCTGTAGTCAACAAGGTTTAGGATTAACCTAATGTTGTTACCTGTGTGTCTTCTGTTCATAAGGCCAGATTGGCAATCATCAATAATATCATTTAAACACAGTTGTTGTGCAAGAATAAGAGCTAATAATTTGGTATCGTTATTGATTAATGATGATTGGCCTCCAGTTGTCTAACAGCAAATGATCAGAAATAAGACCCTGAGACATAGATGGGGGGCGTTTATTTTAAGCTTGATTAGAGAGTTACGGTGTACATTCCTTTTTTCTAAATTGTAAAAATATTTAGTATTTTTCTCACCATCCTCCAACCATTTCTTCCTTGACCTGATCAAAGCCACTCGATCTTGTTTTATCTACATATACAGAGTCCAATTCCAGCTGCAATTTGCTTAGTTGGTCCATATCATATTCAGATAGATTCTCTCTGGCACATATATTAATAATTTCTCTAACAATGTTCCTTTCCTTAACTTGTTTATCATTTGCTATCTCTTTCCCCCGCTTAATGCCCAAAAATCTAATCTGAAATTTGGTGTATTCCCAATGACTTGCGTTTTTTGGCTTTTTCCAAATTTTCAGCAACAATGGTTTTGATGGATTGCCTAAGAAGGGTGTCTTTTAATAGTGTAACATTTAACTCCCATTAACCATTACTGGGTTTAAACCTTTGTGTTGTGTTTACCAGACTAAGAGACAGAGTTATAGCTTTATGATCTGTAAGCATGGAGAATTCAATTTTCACATGCAAGATACATTGGTCTAATTCATTAGAGATCAGCCAATAGTCAATCCTTGACTGTTTAGAAAAATCTTTGTTGCACCAAGTGAATTGTAGTTTGCCTTGGTTTCTTTTCCTCCATACATCACAGCAATAAAATCTTAAACATATACTGTTAGATTCCCAAAAAGAGCCTCGAAATCTTGGAGGGGAGCAATCAATCATTGGATCATTAATTGAATTCCTATTACCACCTAAAATTAGCTGAGTAAGGGCGGCATGGTGGTGCAGTGGTTAGCACTGTTGCCTCACATCTCTGGGTCCCAGGTTCAGGTCTCCGCCTGGGTTGCATGTGTGTGGAGTTTGCATGTTCTCCCCATGTCGTCGTGGGGTTTCCTCCGGGTACTCCGGTTTCCTCCCACAGTCCAAAAACATGCTGAGGCTAATTGGACTTGCTAAATTGCCCGTAGGTGTGCATGTGAGTGACTGGTGTGTAAGTGTGCCCTGCGATGGACTGGCCCCCCATCCTGGGTTGTTCCCTGCCTCGTGCCCATTGCTTCTGGGATAGGCTCTGGACCCCCCTGCGACCCAGTAGGATAAGCGGTTTGGAAAATGGATGGATGGATGGATTAGCTGAGCATTAGTAAAGGTTATCAGAGAAGTGGCTGATACCAAGAAAACAATTTTGTTTCTTTGGCTGTGATTGTACCCATAGATATTGCCCAAAATAAAAACATTGTTCAGAATCTCTACAACCAAAAGTAACCATCTCCCAAAATCATGAGTGATACAATTCAATATTTTCCCTTTAAATGTACCTTTGAAAACAGCCACTCCAGCAGAATTGTTGCTACCATAAGACATCCAGATATCATCACCCCATTGATTTATCCAAAAACCAAATTCGGAAGCTGATGCATGAGTTTCTTGTACAAAATAAAAAAAAATCTGGCTTGAAATTCTTACAAAACAAAAAAACAGCTTCCCTATTTAACAGGTATGTATACCCCTTACATTAACAGAACAGACTGAAAATGATATTTTGTATAAGAATAAACAAGAAGATATACAAGAAAACAGCTAGTTTCCACAATAACAGAAGAAACACTGGTATTCAGTCACCCAATAACCACACCATACCAGAAAACGAATAGACTAAGCCAATCAAAAACCTAGAAATAATTTTTCACTATTGTAACAACTTACAACTTAAGCTCTTTACCATTAATTATGGCTTTGGCACCCATGAAGAATGGCTTCCTTCTTTCTTTCCTTGCTGCTTTTACCTTCGGCCACAGTTTTCTTCGTGTTTCTTTGTCCTTTGCTGTGAGATCTTTGCTGAAGTGAAGTTTCCGGGATTTCAGAAATTCTGAAGCTTTTGCATTTTATTTTTTCTTTTGTTGATCTTGAGGTAAATCGAGACAGCCCTGGACGGGTCCTGCCCTCTTGCTTCCTGCCAATTCTGTGGCTGACGTTCACATGAAGGTGCAGCACTTCACCTACTTCTGGGAAAACGGTACCGCAGATGTTGATGAACTTTACTGGATGTCTTCTCCTTCTTCCTCGGATAAACCATACAGTCTTAAATTCCACCGCCTCTGATACCTCTCTGCCTCGTTGACCTTATCTTCAATTTCTGAGATCCTCTTCTCATGACTAGCATTAACTGTTTTGACAGTTTGGACGTCATTCTTCATCTCCTGAATTTCTTGAAAAAGAAATTCGGACTGCTCTTTTAGAGCTTCAATAGATTCTGTATTCTTTGTTTTCAATTATGTAAGACTATTGGTACTTTCTTTAATTTTTATTGCTATCATTCTCATGATATTTTCCTGCAGCTGAGATAAACTAGGTTCACCTTCTCCCTTTTTAGGGTCTGGTGTGCTGATGATGGAGTTTTATAGTGGGAAGGCATCAGCACTGGAGCTCGCATAAGAATGAAAATCAGCTACTGCATCCATTAAACTATTTCCATGCATTTCTCTAAAAAATTGTCTACTTGTTTTTCCCTGTACCTTGTCTCATCCTCTTTTCTCAGCCATTGTGTTCAGACAAGGCTATTGTCACTTTAATATAATACTCACTAGCAGCTGCGACTCAGAACTCGCAGGCCTTCAACGTATTCGGTAGACAAGGAATACAGTTTGCATCCAAAGATCTGCTCAAGGGTAGATGTTACTAATGACTATGGGTTATCATAGCCAAAGTTGCTTAGGTAAACATTGTTAAGTAGGTATTAGTGAGAAAACCAGAGGATCTTGGTTCAGCCCCACAAAGACACGACTGCAATGGCCGCCATTTTGAATCGCCTGCCCCCCCACCCCGGTCTAAATCTGGTAGTGACAGTGACAACCGTGACAAACCCTGACCGGAGCTCCACTTTATATCCTTAAAGATTACGTGTTTCCTGTGTAGGTGACGTATTTCTGGTGGAGCTTCACTCTACAGACGTCTGCAGCTAGACCCTCTTGCTTACGTTCATCCTGCTATACGCTTATTCCTTAAAACGTAATTAAAAATAACACAGAATGTATTTTTGTTCTATTAAAGTTTAACGACTCCCCATCCACCCCAAAACATATGGCTCCTATGAGCAAAACGTAGCAAAACTTATCTGATACCATATATGGATATAACCCCTGGACCAATCACAATAAAGGAATATGCCCCCTCCCGTTTATGACATCATAAACGGGACCCCTACTAACCTCTGCCCTAGGTACCAGGTAACCTTTTTTCTACTGTCACCAAAACACATTACTCAGCATTATTTATGTCAGATTTATGTATTGCTTACTCCCACATACCACTTACATACTCTGCTTCCTCACCATTGCCTAGTCAAAACATTCCATCAGCATTTGAATTTATATTACGTATCAACGATTTTTCCCTGTGCTTAGTCTGTCTATCGCTACACTTTATGTGTATATGTAGTACCTTGGTCCAGGGACCATTAACTTCTGGGAAATTTTCGACCACCCATCCAAAGGTGGCAATCTTTTGCTGGAACTCTCATCAACAATCCCATCTGGTGTCCAAGGTTGTCATTGAGTTACAGACTCTAACTGACTGAACCATCCTTCCCCAGAGCTTATCACTGGGGCATACTCCCAGACCTACAAGCAATGAGGGTATGCTGTGGGGAAGATCTGGGTTTTGAGCAATATATCCAGTTGTCAATTTATTTAGATAACCACCATTTGGGATCAACATCAACTATATTGACCCTGACCCTACCTACTCAATCCATGGGCAGCTTGGCATTGGGAACCAGTCTCATCACTCACAACACCGATCCCATCATTCTCCAGCTCGGGATGTTCTACCAAGAAGAAATACAGCTCATCAACAAAGCTTCCTTGTCATTCCGCTATCACTGGACATCCACATCTGCACAAACAAAACTGGCGCACTGAAAGATTGCCACTTGGAGTCCAGCCTCTTCTCCAATTGCCTCCAACTTTTTTCTACCTCTGTCAATAGCCCAGAAACCACAAGATCCCCACTGAATTCTGAGGCTTCTGGGATATGTAAAACCAATGCTACATCATCCCTGGGATTGCCCGATAGGCTTGCTTGACTTTACCCAAGGAGCAAATCTGCCTACTCACCCTGCCTGAGTCCCAAGTCATGGAGCAGTACAATGAAAGCGGCCTTCAATCAGGATTGATCCAGTGGAACATCTCTCCGCTTGCCCCTGTTTTTTTCATCATTGAGAAGAATCATGGTGGCCCGCATCCCTGCATCATTTACAGAGCCCTTAACAAGATAGTTGATCTGTCATCATGTATATATCAGTTCACTGCTTATTTACTTGCAATCACTCACTGAACACATATCCTACGTTCACCAGATGATCCAGGTTTCAGCACAGTTGCAGTGCCCCCTCATGGCTCTGATCAACTCCGCACAGACAATCATAATGTAGACCTACTAAGTCCAGGCAACCTTCCACAGACTAAAGCAGGTTTGCATACAAGCATGCTGTGTTGCAGTTCCTGAGGTCAAGGCATTCACATCCAAATCGTTGTATCCCCCTACATTTTTCAGTATCTATCCATACTACTGGCAACACTCCACCCCGACATTCCCTCTCTGGGTTTACCTTATGTACCTATGTACAAAGCCACAATCCAAATAATTCATAATATAGAGAATAAACTTTTGATATCATACTTGTAATAGTGAGTAAGTAGTAAGTAAGTAAGTAGTAAGTAACAGTAGTAAGTAGTGAAGATACTTTGTTTATGTTGGTTGCAGTTATTTAAATTTACTAATATACAATTTAATGGTTGTGCAACAAATTTGAGATTATTTAATTGATTAATTAATTGTCAACTGTGGCTTTGTACATGTTATTTAAGAATATGTTGCTGTCAGGATGGATCTCTGTCTTGCCCCATTCGGTATGTCATTATCCCATTTGGTCAGCAGGAGTCCCTGTCTATCCCATTTCATATGTTCCTCTGTTTCCTGTACTGCCATGTGGCTAAACGGGCTACGCAGGTGGCTCTGAGTGTAGTAACTCCACTGTCGTGGATTTGAGACTGGGCCAGAGGCTGACCTCACCTGTTTGGACATTTTTATGTTTTTTTTGCTGCTTTTGATTCAGTTTCCGTTAGTTATGCCCTTGTCTTCATGTATTTCAGTTTCAGTCTTTATCGATGTTTTTGCTCCCGTTTACTCTGTGCCTAGTTTAAGTTCTGTTCCGTTTTACCTACAGTATGTTCCAGGTATCTCCTGGTGTATGAATCTACAGTGTTGTTAATTACCCTCACCTTTGTCTCGTTACTCTGACTTCTTGATGTTTCATTTAATGTCTATGGGTTACACCTCTCCCTTGTTTCATACTTATTAAAAATGTATTATGACATTATGAAATTACCATGCATTTTAAGCTTTATGTGGCTAAATTGTACTTCAACGCAGCATAAAGGCCAAAAGGCACAGTAATTTCTTGTCATAATAGCGTGAATGCACATAAAATAAATACACATTTATGCTCATTTTGTCTGATTCATGACTTTCTAAAATGTAAATGCCTTAAAACAAAGGCATAATGAAGGAAAGCTTTTGCAACACACTGCATCATGCCTGCTCTATCAAGTGTGACATTATTGTGCAGCAATCACTTCAGAAATTGTTGTGGCCAGATTTCCCCCCCAAAGTGTTATTTTTTTGCACGAAACATTTTGTTATAGAACTATTCTTTGCTTGTTTATTTGTCCTTTTTCTTAACTTCTTGCAAAATAATAAATGTTTAAACACACTGTCAGGTGACAAAGGAAATAATGTATTTCATTCAGAACATACCTGTAATTGGTACTGCAGTATTTCTATTTCCAGGCTTATTTTTCTGATTTAAAGATGGTTCTGGTCCATTTCTAACTTTATGAAATCCACCTGGAGGTCACATTTCTCGACCTGCTTCATCAGATGTAACTTGGACAACTCAGTCGATTTGTAATGTAAAATCACATTGACATATTATGGAGTCACATGACATTACAGTGTGAAGCTGTTGTGTGGAGGTCATTGCATGTTCCTGTACTGGGGGATGAAATGCTCTTTCTCAATAATTAACATTCAGTGTGCAAATCTCCGATTACCCTGAAATTCATTTTCCTGCAGAACGTATTTGCATGCCTCAGCTGGACTGCAGAGAAGGTCTTCACTGTCGTCATCATCATCACAGTAAGGTGTTTATCTATAATATGTACATGTGTACTTGTGGAGGGATACCCATCAGCTTAAGACACCCTTCAGAGACTGAACGCAATGTGATGTATGCATTAAAGTGGGGGAACTGCTCTGTATTTACCCAATGAGTGAATATGAAACAGTACCTTTCATATACTGTAGGTGGTTGTATCATTAGAGGTGGTTGCCTCAGATGAAGTACACCCAGGGATACCTTCCATGAAGGGCCTCCTTGGATTTTGGTGCCTGTTCCTCAGCTGGAGTTAATGGAGGAGATGGAGGCTCACCACCAGTTCTACAGTATGGGCCTCTGCTTTCTTCCTGTTAGCTGTTGGGTAAAACAGTAAATGACTGGGCTACCATTGCAATATATAGAGTTATGATTATATAATTTTATAAGTTGCTATTTGAATAATACATTACCTGCCTGAATGATTTGCTTGTCTTTGTTTTTGATTTGTTGCCAAGTGTATTTAGCTCCCGAGTTACATCATTTCACAAACTGAATGACTAATATTAGATGCTGAATAGTTTTGTGGCAAATTTTTGTTTCTTTAGTCCTGTATAGTCTGCACAAAATATACCAGATTTTGTCTGTACCTGTATACATGTGAGATTGATATAATACAGACACTGCATGGTCAGTGTGTCCAGTGAAATATTTCTTTTGTTCATACGACCACATATAACTCAAGAATGCTAAACAATAACATATTAAGATCTTTTCGTCTGGAAATTCATTAAACAGGTTATATATTGATTGCATAATTTTTACTTAGGTGTTCACTCAATCAGTGATTTTTTTGCCATGTTATATCCCTGTTTTTTGCAGCTTTGACTGTAACTCCACCTGTTTGAGTTCAGTGAAATATGTAGCTCTTTGTCTATCCTGTTTGACTCCATGATTGATCACCGTTTCAGTGATTGACTAGTGGTGCCTTTGTATATCTCACCATGAATGTGTATTCTGAAAATTACAATTAAAATCTTGCTAACCTGGCTCATGAATTTCAAGGGGCCAGAGGGTCAGATGGTAAAGTGGATGGAGAAGCCACAGATCTACGACTTCAATGTCCAGCACGCAGTGTGCTGGCTGCACGGCGACGCAGGGTGGGGTGCGAACACTGGCAGCAGTTGGAGGTGGGTCAGCGGACGGAGAGACTGGAGTTGGCGGGGATGACAGGGGCAGTGCCGGACCAAACCACAGCTGTCCAGCAGGGTCCAGAGGCCTTGGAACTTGACCTGGAGCCAGCAGAGATGAAGGGTGTCATTTCAGACTGGACCACCGTACCCCAGCATCCCGAGGAGCACCTGGCCTTCAGCCTGGATGAGTTGGCATCTGGAAATATTTTGGCTTTGTAACAAATGAAAACAATATAGCCACAGGACATATGCAAGTTGTGCACAATACTGACAAAGGAGGCAAACAATATGAATCGTCTAAACATTTGACTATCCGACATTGGACACAATATAAAGAGTTTCGAGAGACAGGTATCCTATTTCTTAACGAATTAAATATTAATCTGCCCATTGCAGCTGAAGTAGAATTGTGACGTGCGTTTTTTTCTATGCGTTAAAATATTTTTGTCAGTTAAACATTTCTGCATTAAGACAACAGTCTGCAATTATTTTCATCTGGTGGTTGTGAATCTGCTCCATATGATCTCATCAGGTCATGTTAATTAGTTTTGTTCACTGAGATACAAACTTCTAAAGTTGTGCAGTTGTTACAATTGTTTGTGCTTTGAGAGACACGATAAAGGAGACATGTAAAAGTAGTGCATTTCTGTTGTTATACATTGTAATAATTATAAAGTAATGCCTAATTTTTAATGGCGATTAATTGCTGCTTGTGAATATCTCTGAATATGATTACAGTGTGAATTCAATGGCTGCTACTGTACTTATTATTATCACTTGCCCGACAGTGCAATATGAAGGATTTTACAAAAGTTTTCATGAGTTTATAAATGGTTTTATTGCAAAAATATTGTGATGTAAACATATATATTTTTAATTGACTTACAGTATATACTACGTTTAGTATTGAAAATAGTATTGAATTTCCAAACTTTTCTCAGTATCATATTGAAGTTTGGTATCGTGGCAGCACCAGGCCCCCTCCTGTCCATGCAGTGCGGCAGTCCAACGGAGCCTGTCGGCGTGGACATTTTGGCCTCCTTTCTGACCACCACCACTGGGAAGCACTACATCCTCGTGGCGACAGACTGTATTACTAAGTGGCCCGAGGTATACGCGGTTGCAGAACAAATCGCCACTGTGACAGCACCCAAGTTGGTGAAGGAATTCTTCATTCTGTTAGGAGAGGTCTGCCGGATGCTGGGCGTATGGAAGACGTGTACCACCCGCCTGCACCCCCAGGGCAGTGGACTGGTCCACCTTCAACCAGACTCCATGGACTACCAAACTATTTTGCATATCCTGACATGCTGGAATGGAACTGTAAATAGGCCATGTGTGTGTAATTGTATATATGATGTGCTGTGTTTTCACGATTGTAGCTGTATCGTATGTGTCCATTGCCCACTCCTCATGTATTTATGTAATTACCTACCATGTGTGCGACCCTGTGTCTAGCATGTGGCCTCTCACTGTTACCCCAATGTAAGAGAAGTGGGAGTCCATCTTGTTTGTGGTTGAACAGAGTCTTTTAAGGGCTGTTAATAAAAGAGCAATCGCTTTGTGGTAAACCTGCCTAAGTCTGTTTATGTGGGACACTACATTATCACT
Organism: Isichthys henryi; assembly: GCA_026776945.1. Lineage (NCBI taxonomy): Eukaryota > Metazoa > Chordata > Actinopteri > Osteoglossiformes > Mormyridae > Isichthys > Isichthys henryi. The sequence continues at coordinate 30,648,263 of JAODJX010000001.1, forward strand.
GGTGTGTCTTTCACACTTCTTACTCTTGTGCACAAAAAATGTTGGTCATAGTGCAAATGAAAAATGAATTAAAAAATTCAGACATAAAAAAAACAATATGACACAGACAGTAAGACATACGCAAAGAAATACAGTTAACTGAATTGGCAGGAAATGATTGTGTGCAATCAATGAACAAGAGTTAGTTTCAGCTGATAAATCCAGTACTTCTAGAAACTGCGGGTGTTGAGAGGTTTTGGAGGAGTACGGGCTAGATGGGAGGGGGGTGATGGAGCAGTTCAGGGAATAATTGTTGTCCTTCCGACACCATCTTTTCTACCTTATCGTTTAATTCCACTTACATCCTAGCTGCATAGGAAGCTCACAAGAAACAGATACTTATTTCACATGTCTCTCACATCTTAATATAAACCATTATGTGGTCAGTAGAGATGACCTGGCATTTGTTTCCAGTAACCACGGAACTACGTCGTTGACAGTAGTACGGCAGTGTGTTCCCGCGCGCCCTGATGTTAAATAACAGAAAAATGCTTGCTCAGAATATTTCAGCCGCCACGTTATCCACACATCTGGTCAGTGATCATTACTAAGCAAACTGTGTGTAACGGTGTGACTCGAAGCGTGAATGCCGTTGCGCCTCCCGGGCGTAAGATTCCCCAAGCTCCGCCCTCGCCAATGTGCGCACCGCCCGTACGCTGCATTCCTGTTACAAAATCCTAGGGAAAACAGGGCCAGACCATTCTCTTTACCGAGGAAGTGTTTCCGGGGGTAGTCTCTGATATAACCGCGTGTTTTCAGTTTTTAATTCCCCATTTGTGCCGGTAAAGCTGTCATTCTACACAGCATCCTAGTGACTTCTTAAAGGACGAAAGACAGCCGTAATTCTTTTGGCGATAATAAGCGGCGTTTTTTCCCTCCCCCATTGGTCCATCGATGGTCGTTTCTTCCTGCTGCCATGTTGGATAGTCCTAATGATGTTGCAGTTGGGAGTTCCGTTAAAAGTTTAGGATCTGTAGTCTCTGCGATTCTGGGGGTTGTTGTTAATTTTTCGAAGGATTTGGGATATTTCCAGTGATAACTGTGCAGAAGAGGAATTTTAAAACATAAGACAAAATCCCGAGTTTTTTTTTTTTTTGCTACCCGGTCCAAAACAACAGTGCACCGATGAGGGAGTCGGGCTGCAGGCCACGGTGACCAATGACTGCATACATTTGCACGTAAAGCACCTTAAGGGATAGATACACGCATTTTGTGTTTGTCGGGTTGATTCTTGTCAGACATGAGTGGCCATCCGCCGCAGCGGCGGGTCGCAAACATCGGATCTATCGTCCTGACGCCCCAGGAGAACGAGTACCTCTTCGGGTACCTCGGGAGGAAATGCATCGTAAGTTTGCTGCCTGTCTGCCAGGTCGGCTGCTTATTTACTTTTCGATTAATGCTTTTTCAGATTTTGGCGCTTCCGTTTGGAAACACCAAGCACTAGTAGCGTGCAATTTGATGCTATGTAATTTTACCGTCCGTTGTTTTTGTCTGATCGCCATTGGGAAGTTAAAAGTTGAGTATAATAATACTGGCATTGTGTCATTTCCCGCTGTTATCCCGAGGTATCATATGATTCCCGAATCATTCATCATTTGTGCATTTGTCTCCAGAGTCAATGTCATTCTGAAAAATACATTTTACGAGAGCGAGAAAGAAAAAGGAAAGATCGCTCTCGTTTCTGACCGCGTCATGGAAATATCCCTGACCGCTGCGGTTTAATTTTTACTTTATTTTAAGGATGCATCCGCAGAGCCTGTTAACAAGGCACCGAGCTGGGAGTTACCGCTGCATTAAAAATAGAAGGACAGGACTCCTAGTAATGAACATATGTGCAGTCCTTGTGCAGCTGCTATTTAATAATCAACTTTCTTATGCTTTTGGATCTTTTTTGCCTTATAACTGTATCAATCAATGTCACATTGACGGTAAACGGTGTGCCCCCCCCCCTCGGTGTTTACGTTGCTGCAGTGTACTGACTCCGTTACAAGGGGAGCTGCAACAGTGTCGCAGTGCCAGTCTGAATTGGCCTTCATAAAAGCAGGTCCTGCTGATGACTCAAACTTTAATTGTTCAAGAAGGGTGCAGAAAGCATCGTAAGATATTTATTTGGCAGGCATTATGTAATGGAGCTGTGCATGCAATCCTACACACACATCCACACAAACACGCTGCATGTGTTGGCGTGGTAGTCTACAATAAATTCGTATTTAAATGTTTTAAGAGATTCGCCCATTTTGTTGAAATGTACTTAAGTAGTTAATTGAAATTCAGTGATCGCAGCAGTGAATTGATGGATAGGCTTTTGCGTCACTGACTGAATGCCCCCCCACCTGCTTCCTGTCGGCCGATCGTATTATTCCCGGAGTCGATGTGGTGTGGCTGTAGTTTAGTTCACGTTAGTTCACTGACATCTGAACCCTCGCTTCGCTTGCAAAGGGCATGTCACCCTTTTGCAATACAGATTACATGGAAACCATACGTTAGAGGTTGGGGTTAAATCGTTACAAGCAATTGCATGCAAAAGCCTTTTAAAAATCCCGTTGTGGATAAAGTACATCTTATTAAAAGTAAGTCAAAGTAATTTCAATTTTTGTAGTGTGTACAGGGTGATAGTTGCTGTTGTGTTTAGGAGTACTGTCTCTCCCTTGTAACATTTCTGACTTTTTTAATGTCCACTTTCCAATAAGATGTTTCCCTAATATCTGTGGTGCTTGAGTTCAATATTTCCCCATATTATTGTGAAATATGTGTATATTTGCTTAGAGCTGTTAACATATTGCATATGATCTGTCTTTTTGTGACTGTGTGACATCTGGACTACATCAAGTCCTTCAGCTTTGGGCTTACACCGTTCATATATGTGGTTAACCGTCAGCCGGTCCTTGTACGTCTCCGATTCAGCACAGTCAGTGACGAGGGACACAGAGAATCAGGGAACACTTTATATCAAAACCAAAATGCCAATAGATGGTAATATTATGCAGTGAAAGTAAAGTGAATCCCCTGTGCGACTGAGTCAAGCTAACATTGTAGGAATTGTGGTTTTGCAGGGAATTCCACAACCTTACCATGAAAATGAAGACCGAGTCCCAAGACTTTTTTTTTCACCACCTCTCTGGGATAGCATCCCCTACGCCCAACAATGCTGTTGTGTGTGGGTGTATGTGTGTGTGTGTGTGGGGGGGGGGGTGGCCTAGATGTCTGTTCATAGTGATGCTGAAT
>JAODJX010000001.1:30664114-30678234 GCA_026776945.1 Isichthys henryi
CCCCTCTGAACCTGATACTGAGCTAAGTTAATCCTGAATGGAGATTTTTTAAATTTGGCTGTTGTGTCCAATGATCCCCCCCCCCCCCCCCCAAAGTGTGTCTTCTCTTAACTATAAAAATGTCTGGGTTACACACATGCCGCTAATTCAGGGCATTTCTTGCTTTGGTAGGTTATATGGTGACCTCTTCCAAGATGTACATACCTCATGTGGACAGGACTAAAAGCTATTCTCTTGTGTGTTTTACTAGTGCTATCTAATATGAGTTTTTACTGTAAGTATTGGGCTAACCTTGATTTGAACCTAGATTTAGTAGGATTTGTATAAAAAAATATCACAAAATACTTGCGATATACAAATACATATTTGCCCTGTAAATGCTAGATGGGAGAAATACCAGAATTCCTTGCAAAAATATTTCTGCTTTTTCCAGGATGTCGAACAAGAGCAAAATACATTGAATACGAATCTATGGTCAAGTAAGGAAGAAAAATGAGATTTTAAAGGATACTGTACCTAAAGACCTGAACATTTTGTCCTTCCCTAGAATTGTCTGTATGGAACTGGAACTCATTCACAAGTTTCTTGGTGTCCTACAGAGAGAAAATCCCTCATTACTTTTAGCCAGAACACGTCACCTGGAGTTCTAATGAGTTCACAATTTGCACAGTCATCTGTCTTTGAATTTTTCCTGTGAGTCGAGTATGTAACTCCCAAACAATGCTTCTTGTGCACTGCTACAGTATGTGAATCCATGCTTGGAGCTGTGCTTTCTTATCAAAACAAGAAAAAATGTCTCTATTTATAGCTGGACCTAGTGGGAGAGCTTTGTCGGGAAAACAGGTTTCCGCAGCGGGGTCTTAATGGGTTCTTCTGCTTGACTCTTCTGACTCTTCCGCTTGGCTGATCAAGCAACAGTGCCTTGATGATCAGGCCCTGTCATGGCAGAGTGCTTTTGTTGACAGGATGATGCTTTGCTTCTACTGTGCCACACGTTCATTGAAGATTCCACCCGTTTGCTAACAGCTGGTTCATTTGTCAGAAATAGTTCTTTAGATTTTGGATTTCTGCTGAAATGAAATGTGCATCAAGAACAGTACAAATTAGGGTGACTTTCTGCTCTGTTAGTCCAAAGTTTCGGTACTCAATGTCTTCTTTCTGAAGGAAACAATTCCAGTATGTTTTTAGTTGAATTTAATTTGCTTTTATGACATTGGCAGGGGTGGCATGGTGATTCAATGTTTTGCATTGTTGCCTTATGCTTCTGGAACCTGGGTTTGAGTGTCTGCCAGGATTCAATACGTGTGCAGTTTGCATGTTCTCCCTGTGTTGTCCTGAGGTTTTGTCGGGGTACTCTGGTTTTCCCCCACTGTCCAAAAACATGCTGAGGCTAAGTAAAGTTACCAAATCGCCTATAGGTGTGTGTGTCAGTGAATGGTGTGTGAGTGTGCCCTGTGATGGGTTGGCACCCCATCCTGGGTTGTTCCCTGCCTTGTGCCTGTAGCCTCTTGGATAGGCTCTGTGCCCCCCCACCCCCATACAGGAAAAGTAGTTCCAATAAATGGATGGATGGAATACTGGTAATGCCATTGTAGTATCTGACTGATAGGTGACCCTTAGCACTACTGCATATGTGATGACTATACTATAAATAGCCACAAGGTGAGTCATTTCTCACGTGGTCTCATTGTATTCTGCTGCTACTGTCATTAATGGTGTCCATGAGGTGTAAAGATGGTCAAGAAATGCATTGAATATGTGTTTAAGCTCCATCTGCCCCGTCCCTTGGGCTTACGTCGGGGACTTTCCTGGACTGTCACTTGCTTGTCCACTTGTGTTCTTCCTGGGTGAATAACTCTTTTTCCAGGGGATATGGGTAATTCTTTGGTGAGCCCTGCAGCATTTCAGGAAGAGTCAGGGGGAACCTTGAAATGTTCTCCTCCACTCCTGAAGCAGGGTTCCCACATGTCCTGGAAAACCCGGAAAATAGTCGACCAATTTCCAGTCATGGAAAACACATGGAAATTAAGAGAAAAGTAAAATGTCGTGGAAATTCTTGCACTGTCCTGGAAAAATATTTCAGCAAATGAATAATATTGCCATGTGAAGTACTGAATATTCAATTGGTTGACTATTTTCCAGGATGAGTGGAAACCCCGTGAAGGTGATTCTGTTGCTGGGTCTGTGGAAGCCATTTGGATCAGCAATAACTGGGGAAAACACAACACACTTGAAGCACGATGAAGTGAAAAGAAACTAATACAGACGTCCCTCTACATACGAACGAAGGACTGTAAGTCCAAATTGTCTTTACTGGGCTCCCGTTTCCTGTCCGCAACATATTTTTTTTTTTCTGTTCACCAGTTCCGAGTAGTACGACTTCTGGCCGCTACTCCCGCCGCACTGCGGCGTAACCTGCGTACTCCCAGCATCCTAGTTCTTTGTACTTGCGTATACCCTTAAAATGATGTTGAATAACGACTTACAAACATTTCAAGTTACAAATGACTATTCAGAATGTATCACGTTCGCAAGTAGAGGACTGTCTGTAGTATGTTTTTCTATTAATGTGTTTGGAAAGTTCACTGCATGAACTGAACTACATGTAGAAGTAATGCTCAACCCAGTTGACACTTGTTTATATTTTTCAGAAAAACTTAAAAAAATTTTAAGTTCTATGCACTGGAGTTTTTCTTACAATATGAATGAAGATGCATCATATGCAAGTACTTTAAATTTAGATTTAATTTATATTTCATCTAATGATGAACTGAAAATTATGTATGCCTGTTAGTTTCGTTTTCAGAGATGTAAATCAATTTTAAAAGGTGAATTATATCATTTTTATCTAAGGTCTAAGTGTCAATTGTTTCACTGCGCTACTGTAAATCTGCGGGAGTTTCTCAGAGGTCAGTGAAGCCAGCAGATCATCCATATCCACATTTCTCCAGATCTTCGCTTTGGCTGCCTGTCCGCTCTCTGCTTACACCCCTTTGAATCCCAGCGCACAGTGGATGCCCCATGCAGCCTTAGAAGAAATGAGTGGACAGACAGTTACTTGGTAATATCTAATGTTTTTGGGAAGCAAACATTAACAAGATTTATTAAAATAACATGAGATCACTTTGTGTCCTTGGTCCAGCCTGTCAGCTTCAGGGTGGGGATGGGAGGAACTAGAACACTTTGATTGTGCAAAGAATGGGGGGGCAGATAGGGTGATTCCAAGTACCCCTGAGTTACAGGGGCTATAAAGATCTGGAACATTATTTTATAACCTTCTATTGTACAATTAATTATAATTACAATTCACAGAATATGTTGTTTTGTTAATTGCTAATTACTTTTTGGTAATTATATTTTGTTTCCCTTTTTTGGCAAAAAAGAATTAAATCAGACATCCTCTGTACTCCTCTGTTGTAGCTGGAATGGTTCTGCCCTCCCTGCCTTTTCCCTCTTGATGCTCTGCTTTGCCAATATCAGTAAGCAAGCCTACGTTTGAAGAAGTCAGTGTGATTCGCAGTGCATGCACGAAATGCCCAAGTTCAAATCTGGTTATTAGAAAAGAAAATTAAGACTATTAAACAGCTGAAATGGAAACGAGAGGGCATAAAAGATCCGTTTATTTACATTACTGTTTGTCTCCATGTGATGCAAATCAATCGGTCACTTCTAATTCTATAGCTACAGAAAGATTACTTAAATTAGTTTACTAGTCCAAGAAATAATTATATAATAAAATGTTTCCTAACTCATCATTACCTCCTCATGGGAAAAAAACGGTTTACAATTTTGCTGCTTTGTCAGAAAATTAACTTGAACTTGAAAGAAAGCTGATATCATTCAAGCTTGCTATCTAGATCCGTTCTTCCCTGGACTGTCATGCAAAATATTAATGGGACACAATGTATGTTTTAACAGTGATAAACACACTTTCATAGCTCTTAGTCTGTAATATAGAGTATGTATATACATGAAGTATATACCAGAGCTATCAAGCTACAAAGGTAAAGTTAATAAAAATAATTATGGTTATTAAATCATTGAATGGGCCATAAGGATTCCGGGGTTGGAGTGTGTGGTTATGTCAATCGTACAGGGCAGGATTGGTCTGGTTTGGGGTCCTGATATGATATGCTTTCATGGTGCCCGACACCTGAAACGGTGCCCATGATGCCCACTCAGACCGTGAGTCTTTTTAGATGCAACCTATGACAGTTGAAGACTTGCTGTATAGAGGTGGCTTTTAATGAAGCACTTAATGCTTTTTGCTACCCCATAGTTGAGAATCCCCCAAAATTCTATACCTATTATTGTGCTCTCTGTCCAAAGGGGAGGGCAAATTTGTTTGGGAGGAGCCAAATATATAAATCAGGACACATCCTTTATTTTCTTGTATGCATATTCTGAACCTTGTGAACTTTGATTTGAAGTATTTAATTTCTGAACCAAAAATGGGTGCAAGAGACATAAATGAGCTGATGACTGATAAGAAAAGTAGCTGGGGGAACCAGGGCTGGGTTTGTTATTTCTGGCTGAAATAAAACACAACTTAAAATTCACATTCATCATCCTCACAATCCACCTAGCTGGGTTTCAGTAAACCTGAAAGTAAAATTTCTCATACAGAAATAAGGAAGCCAAAAGGGCTACTTAAAAACAAGAAACATTCAAGAATATTGTTACAATTTTGCAAGTAATAAACTGTGCAGTCTATGTCAACATGCAGTGCAAGTTTCAAATTTAGCCTGGTTTTTTAATGCACATTTCATGTGTTTGAGCTGGAGATTCTGCTGTAGAGATCATACTCATTGTACAGCAGGTAGTCCTTGAGTCTGGGTGGAAATGGGGCAGCGTTCATGATGCTGGAATCACACAGCCTCGTCATGGTCATCTGCTTACGGATCAGCAGTCTGCACAGGTGCTTCAGCGATCGCGGGTTCCCTGGGGGAAGGTGTGAAAAAGTGCAACATTTCACTCTAAGCCCCAAGCCCACACAGCTACGATGTTGCAGATTTAACTCACCCAGTATGTCACAGATTTCAGGCCACTCCCTTTGCTTTTCCAGGAACAGTTTCAGTTTTGAGCAGATGGTCACATGACTGACGTAGTCCACAAGAATCCTGACCACTTTTCCTGCCACGTCCTTCAGCCAGGCTGAGCTGATGAAGTCACAGAACTAGAAAACCATTGAGACAAACGTTACTTAATCTAGTGGAAACTTTATGAAGATATTCAAGTTTCTTAATGCTATTACAGCAAGATTCTGTCCTACACCCGAATTTTTGCATGTTTTTGCATTTGTTTTTGCTTTTGTTTTTGACTCCACTGAAGGCGGAAAAGATCCACATTCCCGACATTCAGATTTTTTGTCTCTAATAATAAGAGTTGGTGTATAAAATGATTGCCCATTTGGGTCTATCTTCTATAGTCACTAGAAGCCAGAGAATGTCTTATAAATAAACACATGGATGGGCTACCTGTAACAGGAAAAATCGCCCCACTGTTGGAAGAACGGTCACATGCACATGAGCCCTTGACCAAAGCTTCAGGTGTGCCAAGCACTGTGGCCCCCAAGCTTACTCTCACCTGCATATCTGCATGTGTGTTTCATGGAGAGCAAGATGAGGTAGGCAAAGAGAGGCATGTGCGAGTGCAAATGACAAATAAAGGATTTAATCATGTTTCTCATGTTCTGTCAGTCCAGGTCTTTCTGTAAACCATACAGTATAAATCCCCTATAAAATGGCCCAGTCATCTTTTCAGGCTCCTCCTCAGTGTCTAAAGGTGCCCTCAGCTTTGAGAGGGTCAGCAGGTAGGGTGGCTGGGCATGTGCAGACTGCTGGGACAGAACCGAAACGCACTTGCTGATGATTATTATTTGCTAAATAACAACATAAAGCAACAGTACAGGCAGTCCCCAGGTTAAGAACATCCAACTAACAGGACAGCTCACGCTAATAAATGAACAGCCAGAAAGCCTATTCTATTAAAAATCAGTATTAAATATAATGGTTTATAATAAGGATCCGGGGAAGCAGCACAAACGCCGTGAAGTCAGGGAAAACAGGGGGTTTATTAGGGGAAAATCACCAAAACGCAGGACAAAACGCATACAAACGTCAATGACTGGAACAGGGGTAAGACGGACAAGGAAGCACTAAATACACAGAATTAATTAACAACAACTAGACACAGTTGAAAACAGCGGGATTCCACATGCGGTAACAAGGGGGCGTGGCACACAGGAGGATCACAAAAGCAGGTCATGACAAAGGAATGCACGCGCAACTTCGTGACGTGTGCGAAGACAGTCCGTCAGCTTGAAGTAGTGTAGTTTTTAAATATATTAATAACTTAATACTTTAAATAACTTTTAATATTACTGTACAATAATTGTTATTATGTACTGTATTATTATTTTTCTGTCTTACCTACAATTTCGACTTAAAGACGTACTTAGGAGACTGCCTCTACTACCCTGAATGGTCATGGTCGCCCAAAAGAGGATGGGGTCCCCTGCCGAGTCTAGGTTCCTCTCAAGGTTTCTTGCTGCTAGAGGGAGTTTTTCCTTGCCACTGTCACCTCAGGCTTGCTTGGTGGGGGTTCAGGCCGGTTAAATGTAAAGTGCTTTGTGACAATGACTGTTGTTAAAAGCGCTAAATAAATAAAATTGAATTGAATTGAATCATTGTAAAACTCTGTCAACATAATATTAAACACTCACAGGCATTTTTTCTTTGCAGCGGTATATCTGATAGGATGAGATATAGCTCCAGGGGATGTACATATCCCAGCTGTGATCATGGTTACAGCAGAAGCACCTGTAGGCATCGTATCCATTGTTCAGGAGCAAACGCATCATCATCTCGTCCCTTAGGCAGTACTGCAGCGCTGTGGGGAAAACTGTGTTGCTGACCACCGTGAAGTAGCAGTTCACGTCCGCCTGATGGGCCAGAAGCAGCCTCACTATCTCGTGCCTCCCAGCCCTGACGGCCACTAGGAGGCAGCGCAGGGGGTCATGGTCCGGTTCTGCGCCGGCATTGAGCAGCATCTCAATGCAGGTAACGTCCCCGTTAGAGACAGCAAAGTACAGTGGGCTTCTCCTCATGTCCCCGTAATTCTCTGAGACGTGTTTTTCCAGGAGCGTGTTGACGTTGAAACCATTCTCAATGAGTAGTTGAAGACACTGGACATGGCCTCCGTCTGCCGCTGAATGAACAGGACTCTGACCGCAGTCCAGAATAGCGAATCTAGAGGTTATTTGAATCAGGATCTGTAGAGCCCTGTGAACTCAATAAAAGACAGTTTGTGATTTGCTAACAATTCCCCAGGAAGGATTGTTGTTAATCCAGAGTTTGCCTGTTGATTGAACTGAATCTTGAATCTAAATAATACTCTTTAAAATATTTAGGTGACCACAAAGCAATGGACCCCCAAAAACTAGAGTTTACCTGATTTTGACATATGTAGGGCTCTACCGTCATAAAAACTCACAGGTAGTGTCCCTGGTAAGCTGCCCGGTGGATAGGGAGGTGCCCGCTCACACTAGCTGCATCGGGATCAGCTCCATACTGCACGAGAAGCCCGATGCAATCCGGGTTCCCTGACCCAGCCGCATCATACAGCACAGTCTCTCTGTTGTAGGCCCGTGCATTGACATCAGCACCTGGTGGAATTTAGTAAAAACAATGGCAGTGGCTGATCTGGAATTGCTTTGATGTCTAGTGCTTTGAATGGCCGTCCCTTAAAGATCTATTTTATAACCTCCATATGTGTGCCTCATTTTTTATGTGGAGAAACAGCAGCCAATGACCGAACATCTGGCTGACATTTATGTGCTTCTGAATCAGTGAGCACAGCATTTTTGATGATGTCATCAAAGGCAAGCATCTGTGGATGCGTCTGGTGATCGGGTGGTTACCTTTGTGGATGAGGATCTCCAGCACCTCGGCGTGGCCGTACTCCGCTGCTACCCCCAGGGGGCTCACCCCATGGCCATTAGTTTGCATGATGTTGGCCCCGTTCCTAATCAACAGCATCATGATATCACTGCAGCCCAATTTGGCTGCTTCATGCATGGCGGTCCACTTCTTCAGGCAGATCTGATCCACAAGGGCGTTGTTTCTCAGCAAGGTGGAAACCATTTCCTGGGACCCGATTCTCACAGCTGTATGGAACAGAATATGTCTCTTTATTTGCCCATTGTCTTAAAATTTTCACTGACCAGTAATTACCGTAGTGCCCCGAATATAAGACGGTGTTTTTTCCCCACAAAAAAATGAGACCATGTATTCGGGGACTAGAATTTAAATGTCATTATACACGTACACCAGTAGATGGCGCAATTAATCAGTCTCCAGGTTAAAGGTGGCCGCATACTGTCCTTCAAATGTAATTGACGGAATCGACGTTCTTTTAGCAGCGATCGCATCCGCTCTCCACGCTTGGCTGCCGTAATGTGACGCGACGAGTTTAATTAGCAGCACGGTATGCAGTTACGGGCTTTGCACCTCGCGCGTCTGTAAATAGTCAAAATTAATCCGTACACGTGTATTTATGTTAATAGTAAATTTCAGAACTGTATAATGTTTGTCGTGGAATGCGTGTTTAGTGTGTATCCCTACGTGTCCTGTAAATTGTTAGCTTCCCTGAATGTGCAGCTCCTAGTATTAAACCGATAGTGGCTGTTAATAAAGATAGCAAAACTTATTTTAAAAGAGCTGCCATATCATTTATTAATATTGCTCAACTTTTCTCCGCAATACGGTATTTACCCTCTTCATGCAGGTCTGCTGCAAGGAAGACATTCTGAAAAACCTTCTTCAAATATTTGAGTTTAAAAACATTGTATTTCGATTGCAGAAATCCGTGAGGCTGCCATCATCACCTAGCAGCAGTGGAGACTCATTCTTGCTGTTGGTGTTGTGTGGTGATGCTCCGTGCTCCAGTAGGACTGTCATGTTCTCCAAGAGGCCTGCCTGGATGGCCGACGTCAGAGCCGTCTCCCCCTCCCCTGTCATCTCCTCCAAGGTCAGCTTGTATGAAGCTGTCAGCCCATAAAGCAGATTGGCAGTAAAGCTGAGTCACATGGTGCTTGATCTCCATCCCTTAACGTTCATGAGAACCTGAGCGTGTACTGGTCAGGCCCCCTTACGCGGTCCAGTTCTCCCCTTTAAAGCTCATTCGCCGTACTGGTAACTAAGACAGATGTGTTACAGTGTGGGAATGCACTAGTCCACGCCGCCTCACCATTCAGCACTGTCCACAGCACCCGGAGATTGGGCTGGATGGCTGCCTTGTGAAGAGGCAAGCACCCAGCCCCATCCACCTCACTGAAGGCAGCTGTGAACTTGGAGAGCTGCTGCAGGGTGATTTCATCACCTGTAGATAAAGGGCAGCTTGATGACATGAATGCCCTTCCAGCATTCATAACTTAGATAATTACTCAGTGTATTCATTTAAAGTAGGGATCCTCAAATCTGGACCTCGATTCAAAATCCAAGCCTTGTTTTCATTTCTCCCAGGTAGTTAGTTTAATAATTACTGTTTCTGACTGGCCACAGTGGCTTTACACCAGGTCTTGTTTTCATACAGGCTGTTAAATGAGCAGTGCTCGGCCCTGGAGGAGCCTGATTTGAATAGCCCTGATTTAGCGTGAGCTACATTCACGTCTAGCAGTGATAACATGGCGAGAAAAACGCATCTTACCTTTCTCAATGGCAGTTATGATTTTGAAATATGTGTCACTGGTTGTCTGTAAGCTTTTGAAAGGAAAATATGAGATGTTTGATAGCACTGATCAAGAGGATATCAATATTATTAAAATATTGAAAAACTCTTGGAATTTAGAACACAAAATGTCATGAAATTACTATTTAGAATTAGAATTTAAACAGTGCATTGTATTCCAAACATATACAACAGTCACTGTGACCTTGCATTCGATGAACAGTTGGAAGATGGAAAGATGAATGAAAAGACTAATTGAATTGAGGGATGCATGGACATACCATGGCGTTTGTACTGAGGCTGGCTGTTTGCACATCTCCTGCACACTCAACTGAATTGCATATTCAATGAGCTGGTCTTCATCCATTTCATCAATACTATCCATGACCTTAAAATAAATAAGAAAAGAAAAATCGGTATGTCTCAGCTACACACAGTAGAGAACAGATCTACAGAAAACAGAAAGTCAGAGAACATATGAAATATCTCACTGGTGAAACATTTAACCATGACAAATGCGTTTTGTTTACTCTGAAAGTGTGACCCAAACTGCCAGTTTGAGTCTCAGACGATTTGAAGAGGACGGTTCTGGAGAAAACATAAATGCTAAATTAGGTAACTATTCAACATTTATGAGAGAATTAGGATCATACTTTGAATAGATCTTTGAAAACTTACCCTTTTCAACTGACTTGGTTCACTAAGCTTATTAACCAGAGACTTTCATGATCTGCTAACTGCGCTGTATAATGTCAGGTGTTATGGTTTCTCACAGTGCAGATGCAGCTCTTACGCAGTCAGGCTGGATCTGGTGTTGTGCTGTTTGTAAACCAAACTCAGTTATATTTAGGTGTGACCTGCTTGTCATGCAGCCACAGTCTGTGAACGCAGCTCATAAAATTGCAGTTTGCTTTGGTGTCCAATGAGCATAGTTGACCATGCACGATATTACTGACTCAAAATATTTTTTTTAAATGAACGGAAAACGATAATTTCTTTTCTTTATTTGCATTATCGACAAAATACAACATTGAATAGCTGACCATATTCTGAATAGAGTCTCACATAACTGAAACAACATAATGAATGCAAATTTCCAAGTAAAAATAAATTATAGAAATAGATGGTAAACATAATTTATAAAACAGTCAAAATATTTACAGATGGGAGAGACTGCTGTTGCATGTACAGTAAGTGCAACCAACCAGATTTCAAGACAAACACTTTTAATGCAGATTCTTCACTCTTTTTGGCCTATGATTCTGCTGTAGAGATCATGTTCCTTGTACAGCAGGTAGTCCGTGACTCGTGGTGGAAACGGGACATCATTTGAGCTGTCCAGGTGACAGAGTCTCCTCAGGGTCACTTGTCTTCGGATCACCAGTCTGCACAAGTGTGTCAGTGGTCGTGGGTTCCCTGTGTACGGGAAGAGAATATAGCTATTATTTCAACAGGTGTAACCGATTTGGCTGATCACTCTGTTGGAACTCACCCAGTATGTCACAGATTTCAGGCCACTCCCTTTGCTTTTCCAGGATCAGTATCAATTTTGAACAGATGGTCACATGACTGACGTAGTCCACAAGAATCCTGACCACTTTTCCCGCAACGTCCTTCAGCCAGGCCGAGTTGATGAAGTCACAGAACTACAGAACACAGAAAACAGCAGCCCAGAGAAACCCAAATATGGCTTAAAAACACTAGCCAAATTAGTTATTTAACATGTTCTGGATGGATGGATGGATGGATGGATGTGTTAATAACTGCCATTGCATTGAACCAGACAACTCACAGGAATCTTCTCTCGCAGGTGTGGTATATCACATGGCTGATCATCATGCCACGGCAAGCGTGATTCCCAACGGCAGTCATGGTTACAGCAGAAGCACCTGTAGGCATCGTATCCATTGTTCAGGAGCAAACGCATCATCATCTCGTCCCTCAGGCAGTACTGCAGCGCTGTGGGGAAAACTGTGTCGCTGACCACCGTGAAGTAGCAGTTCACGTCCGCCTGATTAGCCAGAAGCAGCCTCACAATCTCGTACCTCCCAGCCCTGACGGCCACTAGGAGGCAGCGCAGAGGGTCACTGTCAGGGTTTGCGCCGGCATTGAGCAGGATCTCTGTGCAGGTGATGTCCCCGTTAGAGATGGCATAGTACAGGGGGGTTTTCCTCAAGTCCCCATAGTTCTCTGAGATGTGTTTCTCCAGGAGCACGTTGACGTTGAAGCCATGGTCAATGAGTAACTGCAGGCACTGTGGGTGGCCCCCATCTGCTGCTGAGTGAACAGGACTTTGTCCAGACAGACGAATGGCTCTTTTGGTGGTGATCGGAATAAACTTCTTCAGAGCCCTGATGTTGTGACATAAATTAAGTCTTAACAACAACTTCAGGTCAGTAAGCATAAATATTCCCCATTAACAGAGCAGTCAGGAAATATCAGCTTCCCTTTAGTCAATATAGTATAAGGCATACAGTACTGTGTCTTAGACAGAGAAGATAATATTTAAATGATATTCATGTTGATGTCAAATTATAATATGGCTCTCGAAGTGTGTTAGCTTAGCCATTTCAAAACCTCCCCTAGTGTCACCTCACTTCTTGACTAGATTACTAGCACAATACCAATGGCTAATTAATACCAATTTTGACTTC
Organism: Isichthys henryi; assembly: GCA_026776945.1. Lineage (NCBI taxonomy): Eukaryota > Metazoa > Chordata > Actinopteri > Osteoglossiformes > Mormyridae > Isichthys > Isichthys henryi. Next base: position 30,676,498 of record JAODJX010000001.1, read on the forward strand.
TTACACTAATTAAATTCATTAATTAAATGAGCTGGTGGTAAAATTTAATGAATACACAGAACTGCTGAGGTGTCCCTGAGGAGAGGTTTGGGAACTGAAGCGATGTTCATCTAGCCATGCAGGAAGATTACATTTTGGAGAACAGAAGAAATTCTTGTTAGTTTTTGTCATGTTACTCCTATTTAGCATATTTTCTATTGTTAAATTGTCTTTTCCTGAGCAAATATACACTTACTACCCAGATAAATAGCTGTAAACTTTGCCTTCCCAAGACTTGCACAGTATTATTGTTGTTATTGTACATTAGTGCCGTCATACGAAAAAGGCACTAACACTCACGTATAGTGGCCCTCGTATGCTGCTCGGTGAATGGGAAGGTGGCCGCACAGACTGGCTACGTTGGGGCTTGCTCCGTGTTGCAAGAGAAGATCAATGCAGTCAGGATTTCCGGAGCCAGCTGCATCGTACAGCACACTGTCCCCATTCGCAGCCTGCGCATTCACATCGCCACCTTTTGGGAAACAAGGGAATTTTTTTCATCTTGTGCGTTGTCACGCACATGAAAGCCAAACATTCCAAAAGCAGTAACTCTTACCATTTTTAATAAGAACCTCTAGAACCTCCACTTTGGCATATTCTGCTGCAATGCCTAGTGGGGTCACTCCATGTCGATCTCTCTCTGTAACTCTGCCCCCGTTTCTCAGCAACAGCAGCATGACGCTGCTGCAGCCCACCTTGGCAGCTTCGTGCACGGCGGACCAGTTCTTTAGGCAGCTCTGTTCCACAAAGGCCCCAGCCATGACGAGAGCAGACACCATTTCATATGAGCGTGTTCTCACAGCTACACAGAACAGAACATTTCATTTCAGTTAATCAGGTCCAATTCAGTCATGTTCTGTATATTTCATGTTGTGAGCATTTCAGTGCTGATGTGTCATCAGGGAGTTACGGAGTGATTTCAGGGAGTGATCACTACTGTTACCCAACAGGAGTGGAGTCTCATTCCTGCTGTTGGCATTATTTGGAGATGCTCCCTGCTTCAGAAGGAATCTGACGTTCTCCACCCGTCCCGCCTGAACCGCCAGTGTCACAGCTGTCTCACCCTCTGCTGTTTTCTCCTCTAGAGTTAACTCATAGGAAGCTATCAGACCACAAACAGGCACCAAACTTAGCCCTCCATACTGGGTTCAAATGGTTTCATTACACGATTCCTTTTAAGTCGTACTAAGCTGAAGCGCCTCAGAAACTCACCAAACAGCACCATCTCCAGAACCTCCAACCTGGGCTGTACGGCAGCCTTATGAAGAGGGAGCCATCCAACGCTGTCCACCTCCCTGAATGCAGCTGTGCACTCTGAGAGCCGCTCAAGAGAGAGCAGATCTCCTGGATCGATGAGTCAGTGGAGGGGGTTAGAACGTGCTACGTGATTAATGATTCATACATGTAGTAACTCAGAGGGTGGACTGATGACATTAAGTGTTATTAACCATGCATCATCCGGTTTTATGAAACTTTGAAGGGCAGCTGAAAGTCAGCCTATGGTATTTTGAAATGTTAACTGTACAGACCAAACTTCGCAAAGTAAATACAAACCGGATTCCAAAAAAGTTGAAACACTATACAAATCGTGAATAAAAACTGAATGCAATGATGTGGAGGGGCCAACTTCTAATATTTTATTCAGAATAGAACATAAATCACGGAACAAAAGTTTAAACTGAGAAAATGTATCATTTT
>JAODJX010000001.1:30678334-30691239 GCA_026776945.1 Isichthys henryi
GCACCTCCACATCATTGCATTCAGTTTTTATTCACGATTTGTATAGTGTCCCAACTTTTTTGGAATCTGGTTTGTATATAAAAATTATAATTTTATATATGAAAATAAGTACCATGTTCAATGGCTGCCAAGATCTTTAGATATTCGTGGCTGGCAAGTTCTAAACTGTTAAAATAATGGGAAAGAGAAACATACCATTCGAAAGAGCAATTCCACAAAGAAGTTATATATAAATAAAGATTAAATAAGGAAATATGTTGCACCCCCAACTCTCTCTCGTGTCCATACCTTTCTAATGAACTTAAGAGATGTCTGTTACAGTCTTGAACGCTCATTTGAATTACATAGTCCATAAGCTGGTTATCTACATCTTCATCGGCATCCATAACTTTAAGGGAAAATATACAAGCATAATATCAATAATATATAGCTGAACGCAGTTCAATGCATATTTTTAAAAAGCCATATTGTGTATCTGTTTAAAATGTTTACAAAAATCGAACAACTGTCTCACCTCTGCAACGTGTGTCACAGCTAGGGTCTTACGCCGGGGCAGCGTTTGCTGTACGGCGTCAAAACTGGACACAGCACCGTGGTTATTTTTAAACGTGACCTTATTTCATTCGAGCTGCAGTTGTAATTTAAAACACAGTCCGGGCAGTGCTGCTCTTGCATGAACTGCATCCGGAATTATATTGATTCTAATGATTCAGTTTTGTAATCGAAAGAATCTAATGATTTTATAAAATAATAACAATGAGCGGCATTTGAGAAAGGTATCGCATAACAATAAAGTGCGTTTTACAGCTGTTCGGTTATACGTGCAATAACTTAAAACCCAAAACCGAAAACACATGGTGTTATCTAGGAAATACTTCTCGGTGTAAAAATCAGTTCAATGGCACACATTCAAATAAAAAAATCAACATGAAATTCAAAAACATAAGTTTCTTTCTCAGCACTAAAGTGAATTACTAAGTTTATTGTATATTTGAATATACTGCTTAAAGCCAGGCGAGTAACTTGGTTTGGAATCCCAAACCAGACGTTCGATTAATACGTTGCTCGATTAATAGGGTTTGAATGTGCAGCCTTGTTCGATGAATCTGATCCGATCTATTATGTCTTGCAGTACCAGCGGGCTTTGCGTGTAGTCATGGCTGGGTTGTTGAAAAGGGTAATGTGGAGGTCATATTTTGTTATAATTTTACATGTAATGGTTTTTCTGTGTGTTAATCAAATGCACGCAGGTACATTGATGTTTATATTGCCATTTTCAACGTGACTGCTACTATTTTTGTATAGGTAATTTAGCGTAGTGTCTGTGACGGTACAATTACTGAATTAGCTATCAGGCTAGGTCTGTAGAAAGTATTTGTCATTCTTTGTGATCGTTATGGAATAAAAATCTGTTAACTGCTCATAGTCACCTTACCTTACAATAAGGTTGGTAGTTTTTTGCTACGACTTTAATGTTGCCTTTTGTTTTTCTAATTTTGGTTCCGAGCTAAGTAGCTACTCAAGATATTATTACAAAATATTATTTGAATTTTAGGGGACAAAACACATAGATGAACCTAGATATTAATTAGTGACTTAATGCGGTGTTGTATGTTTTCTAAAATATAAATGTTGTTAACGGTTACCATAGCTTTTAATAAAACGTAGCAAATGACGGTAGTAACTTGATTTCACAGACCACTGGCTTGGTGGGACTGGCTGTATCTCAAAATCCACATGAGGTAGGTTACATACATTACCGATTAATGCGAAATTGTTCTCTAAACGGATTCAGTGAAGTTAGTTTTGTCTTCTGTAAATGTTAGGTATTTAATTTTTCATTGGCCACTTATGCTCCTGCAGCGTATTGAATTGGACTGGCCAGGTTCTATCAGTCATTGACTGGCTGTTCTTTAAGTATCCTTTGCAATCTTTTACTTGTAATTCACATGAGGAACAATGAATAAATTGCACAATGCTGCTTAATGGAGAAATATACTGTCGTATTTATTTCAACAGTTGTATTGTCGCTGTTGTATGTTTTTTCTTCCATTATATGTAATTTTGCATGTACACAGTATACCTCTCTCGTTCTAGCGGCTTCGGATTCTGTACACCAAGATTCTGGGGTCACTCCAGACAATGCCTCAGGACGCTGCATACAGACGATACACAGAGCAGATAATCAATGAAAGGTTCAACCATGTCAAGACGGTAATATCTTACTTTTTTTTTGGCCAGGTGGTTGTAGAGCATAAAATGTGTTCTGTACTGTGTAGGACTATGAGAACTGGAAAAAGGAAAGCCTTATCAGACCATATGTGTTTCATTTCACATGTGTCCGTTACTGTAGGAGCCCGATGTAGAGAAGCTAGAAAAGAAAATCAACTGTGGACAAATTGAAGAAGTCATTTTGCAGGTGTGGTGGTAATCTGATCGCCCAATAACCAGTATATATAATTATAGGATTGTGCACATACATAAAAGAATGAATGCATATGAATGATATACAACAAAAAAATAACAGTATTTAGAAGTAATGTGGTAAGATGTTTAGAATTAATTCTACACTCAGAGTCTTCATTGTTTACATGCTGTGCAAGATGTCCATTAATCACTATTTCTTACTCGGCTAATTGTATTTTGTCAATACAATTGGGTAGGTGTACCCACCCACGTACAACTTAGCAATGGGTGTACCCACCCACGTACAACTTAGCAATCTCTTGTTTAAAAAGCTTCTATTTTAACTACAGTTTGCCTATCGGTGTGTGCTAAACCTAGTGCCAGTCTGCATAAATGTGTTAATTTGCAGGCAGAGAGTGAGTTGGCTCTCTCCAGAAAGATGACAGAATGGAAACCATGGGAGCCACAGATTGAGGAACCTCCTGCCAACCAATGGAAATGGCCCATTTAAAACATGGATAACTGATATTGTTAAATATCTAAACCAACTATTCATATTTGTCAGATTTGTCTTGATGCAAGTGTATTCCAGTTTTCACGTGCATCGAAGCATGTAAATATTAATAAAGATTTAAAAACTAACTATGCCTTGTCTTGCTGGTCTTCCTTTGCCTTTTTTGCAGATTTTATTAACTTTTGAATTTTGTAATCTTATTTACCTTGTAGGTTAAAATACAAGTTTTAAATGTGCTACTAAAAAAGTTGTAAAACACGCCAGATGAAGATGCATCGAGTACAGGGTGGATTGCTATAGGCTCTGGCTCCTCGAATCGCGCGGCTCTTCCGGTCAGCTGTTTGTTTCCATGGCAACGGCCAAACATGCTGTGGCTTAGTTCTAATGGGAAAGCAAAGCTTAATATACAACACGGAGAGTATGAGTCCGACTCCTAAGCAGTGTGTGAAGATATTACATTTACAGTAAACACGTTAACAAAACGCATTTTATTTTTGTTTTCTGTTCCTTTGTGATTTTAAATAAACTGCGAATAAACTGAAATATCAGTCAAGTTCGGACAAGACAGTGAAATTTCACAGCGCAAAGCTGAAATTAATATGGATGAAAACATGGAAAATCCTGGGAAAAGCGACGATAAAGATAAAATAAAGCTGACTTCGCAGATACAAAAGGAGACAGTCGTGCCCGTGGCAGACTTTAATGATAAAGCAGGTGACGTAAATCCTTTGCAATGTATGCAGGTATCGGCTTGTGTTTTGGGGTCTGTTGACGGAGACAGTGTCGCGGACAAACCATCCCAAACGCTGGAGGAGGAGCAGAAAGGACGTTTCGATCCTGATCAGCAAGACCTTCTACTGAATGAGGAGGCTACATTGTTTACCGATGTGGGAAACACAACCGCCACGGGTAATTGGTTGGCAATCCCCTTTTCGTAGTCACCACAGAACCAGCTGGAGTTTATGTGAAATTCTAGCCGGTAAATTTGTACTAGAAGAATTTCTAAGCTGACGTAAGACGGAGCTTACATTTTTTTCATTCCAATAGCTGAATGAAATCGTATAGTGTTCAGGACATCTATTCGAATTTTTTATATTAGTGTTAATTTACTGACGTTTTAGATCTCTTATAAGTGTTTGTAATAGTGTATTTTGTCTTGTTCATGAAGTGAAGATAATGTTCCTGCCAGATGGGCATATGATGACCATCGCTTTTGCTATTGGGCTCACCATTCAGGACCTCAAAGAGCATTTTTCAAATGAACTTAAAGTGCCATCTGACGTCATCCAAATTTTACTGAATGGTAAGTCTTTTGTAAGTCCTCATTGATTTTTCATGCCAAATTGGCTCATTTAATCCGACTGGCATTTGGTATTACACTAAAATTGGTTGTATGTGCCTGCAGGTGGCATCACTGAAAATAACAAAACTCTCGTTAGCCTGGGTGCCCAGCCTCATGGTACTCTTCAGCTGGAGATGTCTTCCATTGACCCTGAAAAACACCCAATACGGCCTGTGAAACCCCATCCAGAGTACAGCATGTCAGATGTCATTACTGTGAGGGTCCACAAAGGTCAGCTGAGATGTAAATGTTGTCAAAAGTGGCCTCTCACGCAATGGCTCAGTGGGTAGCTCTGTCACTTTACCCCAGGGTTGGGGGGGTTCAATCCTGCTCCAGCTGCATGTATGTTTTTCAAGAGTGGGAACTATATATGTTTGTTAGGATGCTGAGATCCATGGACTGACTCCTGAGGCATTTATGCCTGTATTGTACCACAGAAAACATGATTGTATTATACAGTTGGACTTGACGAAAGGAAATAAAAAGATATTCAAAGATAAGATGCAGGATTTCACGTAAGGGTAAAAAAAATGCTTTCCAGGATCCATGAAGGGAAGTTCTGGTACCTCTGCAACACACTGAGTTTTGACCTGCTGTCCGTTCACATGCAGACACAGACCTGGTGGCCTACCAGGACGTGGCGGTGGAAATAGTACGAGTTCCACACAGGAAGGCCTTTCTGGGCGGGTACCGGCATCGCATCACAGGGACAGTCTTCCATCACGCTGCAGTGCAGACTCTGCCCAGGAAAAGACCGGACCGGGGGGTGGAGACCTTCTGTCGCGACACACAGGTACCTACAGTAAGATCAGCATACATCCAGATCCAGAAGGGGTGGAGTAGATGCCAGGATATGGACATTAATTCTTCCTGGCTCACTTCCCAGGAAAAGGAATTAGCTTCATCTGATGGGAGCGCAAAGCAAACATGCTATTAGAGAGATTATGTTAAATTTGTATTCTGACTTTTTCAGTATTTAGTCTTTCAGAGCTATTTCTTCAGAATATATGTAACAAACCTTGTTTTTCTCCCCCCCAAATTCAGACAGTGGAGACAAAGTGTCAGTCTCAGCAATGCTTCAACAACACGTCAACACAAATGACCAAAATTGGCTGCTATGTTTCCAACATGGAGGACAAACTCATTTCGCCTGGAGTTTACATCACTGCCGACGAGTATCAAAGCAGACGACTGAAAGCGGTAAAGCTAACCTGCGTATTGCTCCCTGAAAGTGTGCGAATGTCACTGTATTCCCACAAAAACTCAATTTGCCTGAATCTCGTTCTTCAGGTTATGGTTCTGCAGAAGCACGTGAGACGCTGGCAGGCGAAGCGTTTCACAGACCAGCTCCGACGTGAGAAGGAGCACCATCAGGCCTGGGTGAAGAAAGAGGAGGTGAGGCGAAAGCTGGAGAAGGAGGAGAAGATACAGGATGAGCATCGGAGGAGGATGAATCCAGTCACAGATGAAGACTTTGAACTGCTGTACTACTCTGTGGAAAGTACGTTTTTCACTTCTGAATGGGCGAAGATGTCCCTGCGAAAGATGTGCCTTTGTGACCTCATTCTCCATGTCTCTGTGGATAGAGTGGAGACAGAAGGAGGTGGAGCACGTCAATGACACGCTCTCAGGGCCAGAGCGTAAGGCCGCCCTCTGTGCGCTCCTGGACCAGGAGACCCAGTTCCTCTTTTCAGTTGAGCAGCATCGCACAGCCGCCAGACAGAGGAATCAGCAGAAGGCTGTGCAGGCCCTCTTGGATAAGGTTTGCCAATGCTGCCTGTAGAACACAAGTTCTGCCATTAATTATAGCGTAAAAATCCCGGGAGGCGCTTTTCTCCAAAATGATGTACAAGTTACGCAAATTGCACATCACAAACATACAGGCTGGAAGACAGAAATAAATGTCAAGGGTGCTCAAGCACACTACTGACTGTCCTCTTCACTAGATTTTGCCGACCAGGGGTGACAGGGGCAATGGGGGCAGGGGGTCCCCATAGAAATTATTTTTTACGATTTTTATAATTTTATTACCTGTGTACATGCCTGCAAACATGCAGCAGTCAAGGAGTCAACTGCTGTAGGCACAGATGCAGCTGGGCTGAGCATCCAATGAAAGCCCGAGTACAGGTGTAAGCAGTACTGGAACAGGAGCTATACATCACTTTCCGAACATGACAAGAAGGTATAAGATGCCAGCTATAGAGTGGTACAGTCTGGTAAAGGTACTAAGGCATTTTTTGAGGGATGAGAGGGAATGTGACCCTATTTCATCTTAAAAGCCTTTCTGTCCATTTATTCATTTATTTATTTGTAGTCTTTTATTCTTATTTTTCATTGAGAGTCTAGGTCATCTGCTGTTTTTTCATTTCAAACGTGCCAGTGTGCTGCCCCCAAGAGGTGGCAGGCGTTTGATGGACGGATGACCCTCATGGACACGCAGCACACCATTAGGGCCCAGGAGCTGAGAGACCTGTACAACAGTGTCAATGTACAGAATGTGAAAAAAGAGGAGAGGCTGAACACACTGCTGGCTGTTAAGCACACAGTCAAGGTACGGTAATGAGGTCTGAGACTCCTTAAGTTTGTATAAACCTTCATGGGGAAATCTTGAACCTATCACAAGCAACACAGGGCATGAGGGGGAGGTTCGGCCTGAATGGAATGCCAATCTATCGCAGGGCGCACACACATGCTCACAATCATACTCTATTGGCAGAGTAGACCTGTGCAACATGCAAACACCACATACACTGAGCAGAAGTGGGATTCACACTCACAACCTCGTGTATCTCATGAGGAAACACATAATTTACATTGCATCACAGAAGATAAACATAATCTTGTTTTTTGTGTTAGGAGCATGACTGTAAGCTGACACGGGACATCATGGAGCTGATTGACAGGGAAACAGATCTTCTGACGAGAGGCGTTAAGGAGGCCAACCTAGGGGGTCTGAGGAAGAGGATCTCAACACTCTTCCTCCAGTATATTAAAACTCCTGCCTTCAACCCTGAGGTTTCCAGACTCCTGAAAGTATGCATATCTTCAGCCACTGCCTTTCATCTCTTGTAACACTTAAATAGATCTGGAAGGTAAAACTCATCCCTGCCCCCCCCCTCCGTGCAGGTCCCGCAGGACTCAGCTCAGATGAAGATGGACTTCGTCTTCTGCCAAGGCTGCAGCAGCCACCTGCCGCCCGCAGACTTCCCGTTGGAGTACAGCGCGCGCACAGCAGGCCGATGCCGTCTGTGCACACGGCTGGACAATGAGGCACGCCGCCGCGAGGACCTCTCCCTCCACAGGAGCATCCTCAGACGTCTGCAGCAGGACGAGGTCTCCCGTAACAGGGACTCTAAGATCCCCTTCCTGATTCAGGTACAAGTGCACTTCCAAGCCAATTCTCACTCATCTGGCGTGACTCTCACGCTTTTAGACTGTCACACTCACACGAGAAATCTTATGCAAATATATATTATTCTATTATAAACCTAATATTATGCACATCAAAAGTGTTGGGGCAGTTTACATACCCTACAGACCATTTAAATGTGGGTGCGGATTTGTCTCTGACCAAAGTTGGCAACCCAGCTCACACTCAGTGGGACGACATGGGTTATTTAGAGGAATCAATTCACTTAATCACATGTTTTTAGACTGTGAGAGGGAACTCACAGAAACACCGGGAGTAAATGACAGCAAACCCTTGGCATGGCCCCACGTGCGCATCACTGCATCGTACTGTGATCACATTGAAATGTACTATCTGCTTCACCTGTACCATTTCAGGTCCAGAAATTTGAGTACCAGTTGAGTACTATGTGACTGTGACTCTTTATATTCAACTGGTTGGTTGAAACAAAATCTTGGTCTGGATTTGTACTTTCTGGACCTGAAATGTCCAACTCTGGACAAAAGTGTAATGTCCACTGATGACAGGAGCATGACCTACGCTACCTGGTTGATGTGGTGTGGGGGGCCCGGTCAGCCCTCAGCATGCAGGACGACATGCACGACCTGGCGATGGTGCGCTGGGAGCCTCTCTCTGACTGGAGCCCCTGGAACTGCATCCTACTCACCAAGGAGGAGGCCAGCGCTCATCTGAAGGTGGAGCACCTGGAGAAGGTGTTACACAGTGCAGATCCGCCCTGCGCACCAGTCCTGTCTGTTTTGTCAGTGTTTCCTGGGACTTGTTTTATCTGCATATTGCATTTTGTCATCAACCGATTGAACATTTTGTAATGTGTAATACAGAAAAAGTGCATTGTGGGACTTTCAAGTGCATGACACATAGATGAGGGGAAACGGATTGGGAACAGGATCTACAAAGCAATAGGGAAAACCGAGACGGAGAGACCAACTTTGTGGCTCAGCAGAGGTGGAAAGTTCAGGTCCAGAAAGTAAAAATCCAGGCCAAGATTTTGTTTCAACCAACCAGTTGAATACTCTGTGACTATGGCTCTTTATGCTTAGCTGGTTGGTTGAAACAAAATCTTGGCCTGGATTTTTACTTTCTGGAACTGAAATGTCCAACTCTGTGCCTCATGCTTTGGGTCTGGAAAGGGACAAAACTAGGATCAGGCAGAGGCTCCCTGTTTTTCCTATGGTGAGAGACAAAGGGACATTTCATATGAATATTATTGAAACACGGGCTCAAGTGCCGATCCCACCCCACCTCAGGACGTCCATGGTCTCCCTGTTATAACATAACATATGAGTAAATTGATTATTTAGTATTATGAATGTTTGAAAATGACAAAAGTATTATTAATGTTAGAAACCTCTCAAAACACATATTTCAGTGAAATGTAAAGGAATACTGGTGGGATGTCATTGGTCATACACAAGTGAACCACACCTCTTTAATCTGACTTTGCCTCATGCGTTAGCTTCAGTGTGCTTGCGCTGATTTCTCTCTGCAGGCGTATGGGGTGGTGTTCATGTGCAGTGTTAAGCAGAAGCACATGCTGGCCCAGAAGTACTTCTCCAAAATCCCAGCCATGGCCCAGTTCCTGCAGAGCACCAGCCCCCAGCCAGATGCCCATGGCGACCTGCTGGTAACCAAACCCATCACTGTAGAGACCAAGTGACTACAGGGCAGCACCCAGTCCATCACAACTACCCACCCCCCGAGCTTGAACGATCATATTAAATCCTGCACCCTTTGGACTAAGATACCAATTTGAAAGAAAACAAAAAAATATTTGCTGGTGTTCTCAAATAAATCTAAAATATCCCTAACTTGTTTTCTCTGTTTATGGATTAAAACAAAATGCTGCGGTGAGGTAAAGGAATGGTGTGTTATATATAGTACGTTGAGTAGTAATCCGAAATATATTGCAACAGGTTATACTGACAAGCGACCGGTAGAGGGCGGTAACACTATATCTATGAAATCCGTGGCTTGAATTTCCTTCGCGTTGGCACGCGTCCGTATTTTTCCGGAATCGTACCATATTGAGGAAAAAAACTGTCCCCCGTTCTGGACCAATACGCACGCAACTTTTATCATATTTTTCTCTCCGCCCGATAGCCTTGTAACATTTTATTATTATTATCAGGGACACATTTTATAATCGGGGTGACATGGTGGTGCAGTGGTTAGCACTGTTGCTTCACATCTATGGGACTCAGGTTCGAGTCTCTGCCTGGATCACATGTGTGTGGAGTTTGCATGTTCTCCCCATGTCCTCGTGGGGTTCCTTCCGAGTACCTCGGTTTCCCCCAAAGACATGCTGAGGCTAATTGAAGTTACTAAATTGCCCGTGACCGAATGGTGTGTGAGTGTGCCCTTCGATGGGCTGGCTTCTCATCCTGGGTTGTTACCTGCCTCATGCCCATAGCTTCCAGGATGGACTCCGAACTCCCTGCAACCCAGAAGGATAAGCGGTTAGGAAGATGGATGGAAATTTTATAATCGGGAACACCCCCCTGACCACGGAAATCGAATCCGCCATCAATTTTTATTGGTCACAAAATGTACGTTGTTTTCTCAAATGCAAATATAGTGGTAACGTAATGACATGATCGTGCAAGAGTACATGTGTCCTTATTGCCATAATGGGTCTTCTGTGAAAAGGCCTAGCGTTAAAGTTTGTTTTTTTCTTAGATGAAATTTCTCACGCTACTCCACATTCCAGGGAAAGCACTAAATACTAGCTCTACGTTTTCATAAGAACTGGCTTTTGAACCGTGTATAGTAAATCAGTGCCACTAGAATGAAAGTATATGGCAATCAAAAACAATTTATAATTTTTTTTTCAAGTATAATTAGTAGATAATTGATGCTTGTAACAAAAAGCAGTGTGACCTTGATTTAATATTGTGTTTTCAATGTTAAACGTCTGAACCTTTAAAGCAAACTACAGAACTGAAATTTTTATTATAGGGATAAGGGATTTTCTCTATTTAGAAAAAATTAATAGCTACATAAGCTCAACAAACCCCTGCATACAAAACCACAATATTTATTACTTAACTGCCCAGCATTACTGCGAATCTGCAAAAAATGTAGAGCTTAGGGGGGTGAGTGATATCTGTTTGCTTAAATTGCTGTTTGAAAATAATAACTAAAAAAAGATCTTTGTGGGGTGTTAGAAACACCTGCGTTTCAGTGAGGGAGCCTATTAGATTTTACTCTTGATAGACTCTTTGAGACCCCCCCAGAACTGGATAAAACACACTAAAGATTTCACAGTAACACTTTACTTGAGGGGACATTAATAATGTAGTAGTACACGCTTGCTTAATGCATTAATTAACCAGTAACTAAGTGTTTAGTCAGTACTGATTACATGTTGATTCATCATTAATGAATCATGACAGTTCATGTATTTCATGGGAAACCCCATGAGTTAATGATTTGTTCTTGAGTAATAAATGAATTAAGTAATTTTGGCACCTCAAGTGAAATCTTACTATTATTAACTATTTAGTTAACTTAACTAACATAGTACCTGAATGGAATACATGAACTATCATGATTGATTAATGCTGAACATGCATGGGATCAGTATGTAACTGACACTTGATTACTGGTTAATTTCTGCCTTAAGTAAGTATGTACTACTATATTATTGATGTCCCCTCAAGTAAAGTGGTCGATTTCACTTGCTATAAATAACAAAATATCAATGCGCTTGTTAGTAAATTTAAAAAGAATATTCATTTGTTATAATGTATAGAAGGCACTGATAATTTAGAGAAGGCATGCTTATTTTTTCCATTTCAAGTGTTTTGGCTGAATAAAGAAAGGGTTGTCAGTGTTCTTTGTCGAGGCTCTCATTCTGTAGGTGCGGCCTTATCACTGTATAATGGTCCTTTATCTATTTAAGGCTGCTTTCTAAATGCCTGTGCTGTTTTGCATTGCCATGTATTGCTGTGTTAACAGCTGAAGTGCGTCACTCTGCATTTACTTTCTGTGTTTCAGCTCAGACTACCATTCCCGCAGTCCAATCCCACTAAACGTGGCATCATTGTGTACATGAAAATTACAGAAAAATCACTTCACATTTCCAGAACTCTGGATCTGACTCCAGGGGCGGCATGGTGGTGCAGTGGTTAGCACTATTGCCTCACACCCCTGGGACGCGGGGTCGAGTCTCCGCCTGGGTTACATGTGTGAGGAGTTTGCATGTTCTCCCCATGTCGTCGTGGGGTTTCTTCCGGGTTCTCCGGTTTCCCCCCACAGTCCAGTTGCTAAATTGGCCATAGGTGTGCCTGTGTGAGTGAATAGTGTGTGAATGTGCCCCCCATCCTGGGTTGTTCCCTGCCTCGTGCCCATTGCTTCTGGGATAGGCTCCGGACCCCCCGCGACCCAGTAGGATAAGCGGTTTGGAAAATGGATGGATGGATGGATCTGACTCCTAGTCCTGGCTCATTGTGTGTTTGTGGGGGGGGTGGGTGATGTGTGTGTGCCCAAGACCTACCTCCCCCCGGCCACCTTCTCCACCTCCTTCCGGGGAATATCAAGGCATTGCCAGGCCCGCTTAGAGATATAATCTCTCCACTGTGTCCTGGGCCTGGCCCAAAGTCTCCTCCTAGTTGGATATGCCCAAAACACCCAGGAGGCATCCTAGATAGATGCCCGAGCCACCACAACTGGCTCTTTTCAATGAGGCGGAGTCTGATCCATGGCTATGCCTACAAATTCTGTCCCTAAAAGTGATGAACAGAGTTGTTAACAATGGGCAGCACCCACTGGAGGAGTCCAGCACCCACCGGAAACAAGCCTGACTTACTGCTGTACACAGGAAGATGATGGCCCTCAACAATGGACCCTGCACCATGTACTTCTGAAGCACCTCCCACAGGACCCCCCATGGGACATGTTCGTATGCCTTTTCCAAGTCCACAAAACACATGTAGACTGGTCAGGCAAACTCCATAACCCCTTGTGAAGGTGAAGAACCGGTCCAGTGTTCCAGGACAAAACCCGTGGTGTTCCTCCTGTATGCAAGGTTCGACCTACGGGTGGACCCTCCTCTCCAGAGCCTCGGCATAGACCACCCCAGGGAGGCTGAGGAGTGTGATCCACCTGAAGTTGGAACAAACCGTTTGAAGGATTTGCCCATCTATCTATCTATCTATCTATCTATCTATCTATCTATCTATCTATCTATCTATCTGTCTGTCTGTCTGTCTGTC
>JAODJX010000001.1:30708011-30741291 GCA_026776945.1 Isichthys henryi
TAACCCCCCCCCCCCCAACTTGACACAACTGACAAATCCTCCCCAAAGTCAGAGGTGGCAGCAACTTCTCTTTCTCTGTCTCTCTCCTTCTCTGTTTGTCTTTCTCTCTGTCTTTGCATATGGGGGATTGCATTGATTTTTTTTTTATTTTTAAAACTGTTGCTCTATAAGTCGATGGCTTTTATTAGCCAGCCTTCCTTTGGCTCTGTCCAATCAAGTGCTTTTGCATCCTGATTGGATGTAGCAAAGCTCCGAGGAGAGGTTGCCGCGGCAATGGATGTGTGTGGAAGGACTTCTCGCTCCTCACCATGTACCTGTGGCCTCTTGAGGAATCTGTGTTTTAGAAGATGACATGCAGTGTTTATTTAAACAGCAAAAGATAGATTATTAACAAGCAAGAAAAAATCATTATGTAACTGTGACAAACCAATTTGTCGTTTATCTAGGGAAATAAGTATTTGATCCCTTGCAAGCCAGGAAGAAATTAGGTCAAGTACATGTGCACTAACACAACACAAGTAGTTCTTAATTAAGTATTAACAGATTAACAGATACCAAGACATCATCATTTAATGACATTACTTTGTTAAATAGCATTCTTGGGTCACTAACCTGTCTACATCTTCAACCTTATCACTATGGGAAATAACAGAGACATCTAAGGACACCAGTGAAAAGATTGTTGACCTTCACAAAGGTGGAATCGGCTACGTTACCTTCAGCAAGCAGCCAGGTGAGAAAGTGACAACTGTTGGTGGAATTATTCGCAAATGGAAGAATGACAGTTATTTTGTCTGTCTCCCTCGGTCTGGGGCCCCTAATGAAGGTGTTATCTCATGCAGCATCACTGATCTTAAGAATGGTGAGGGCTAACCCCAGATATACATGGGAGGAGTTTGGTAATGATACCAAAGCAGCAGGAACCACTGTCACCAAGAAAATCATCGGAGACACATCCTGCCATTACGGTTTGAAATCCTGCATCCTGCTCGCAAAGTACCCCTGCTCAAGAGGGCCCATGTTCAGGCCCGTCTGAAGTATGCCAATGAACACCTGAATAATTCCAATGAGGCTTGAAAGAATGTTATGTGGTCAGATGAAACCAAAATCGAGCTGTTTGGCATCAACTCTACTCGCTGTGTTTGGGGGAAAAAGAAAGCTGACTATAACCCCAGGAACAGCATCCCTACTGTCAAACACGGAGGTGGAAGCATTATGCTTTGGGGGTGTTTTTCTGCCAAGGGTATAGATGGCTGCACCGCATCGAAAGAAAGATGGATGAGAACCTTCTCCCTTCAGCCATCCCTTCGGCGGGTGGGTCTTCCAGCAAGACAGCAACCCTAAGCATACAGCTAAGGTAACAAAGGAGTGATTTAAGAAGAAGCACATTTAGGTCATGGGGGGCCCTAGCCAGTCTCCACCCTTTAATCCCATAGAAAACCTATGGAGGGAACTCAAGCTTTGTCCATCCAAGTGACAGCCTAAGAACCTTAAAGATTTGAAGGTCTGCAAAGAGGAGTGGATGAAAATTCCTGATGATCTGCACACAATCCTGGTGACCAACTACAAGAAACATCAGACAGCTGTGCTTGCAAACAATGGTTATTCCACCAAGTACTAAAGCATGTGTTCTAAGAGATCAAATACTTATTTCCCTAGATAAATGACAAATTGGTTTGTGACTGTTACATAATGATTTTTACTTGCTTGTTTTGTTAATAATCTATCTTTTGCTGTTTAAATAAACATACCAGTGAAATTATAGACTTCTCTCTTCTTTATTAATGGGTCGACTTAATTATTTGACCTCCTGCTGAATTCTTATTTCCCTCACTGTATCTCTAGGCATGGGAAGGGGGTCTTCCTCATCTTTCCACACTGAGTCTTTTGGAAGGGAGCACTGGAACAGGTTGTAGAGCCCAGATAGGTGGCAACTAGTGATGGGAGATGGAACAACTGCTGAAAGTCAATATAAAAACAGTTTTCACTGTATTTAATTTTGAGGTTGAATAAAATAGTTACAATATTGCAGCCGGGTTTTTCATACTTTCTGGTATTTCATGCTTCCAGGTTCTTCCTCTGCTGTCGAACGAGCTTCAGAAACTCCGCATTTTAGTGGCGGGACCGCCGAGTGGCCAGATCTCTGTAAGCTGGGTCACCTATTGTAGGTCTGGTCACTCTGATGGCTGCCATTCTCAGGGAGTAGCTGTAGATCTGGTGGATCGGCTTCTCCCAATGGTGTCTGATGTCACTCCTTTCAACGAGCGTATCGTGAGACTCTCCTTGGGTGTTTTGTCTGTTGTCTCATGCGCTGACCGTGGTGAGTCATGTCTTGTTGAGGGAGGCATTTTTTTCCCCCCAACTTCACTCAGTGGTTGATGGGTGCCCGCCAGGTGACACTACTCTGGTCATGGGTGACTTCAGTTTGACCACTGGCACTGACTGGCTGGCTATGAGGATTGTGTTGGTTCTCATGGGTCTGGCGACCGTGGTGAAAGTGGCTCCATGTTCCTTGACTTAGCAAAATGTCAAGGGCAGCCAGTCGCTGGATCCTGGTTCCAGCACTCATAGCCGGCTCGTTGGACTTGATACTCCAGTACTGGTGGTTTGGCAAAGGAGATCGATCACATCCTCGTGGGCAGACGTTGGAGGCTACTACAACCTACTAGGAGAATGAGGCTGGACTTGGCCATACTCCAACATCAGGGTGTTTCTGTTGAGTTTGCATGCAGTTTTTGTAAGGAACTCTTGATGAACAGACTTGGGTGTGACTGCCAGATCTAATGTGATGTGGGAGATCTTCTGTGACAAGACCCTGAAGGTTGCTGAGGGTAGTGTTGGTGTTGCCCATGTTCCTAGAAGGAGCTGTTTCAACTCATAGGTCTCCCTGGATACTATCGAGACGAGTTGCAGCGTATGGCTTTATGGCAACTCTGCTCTGCACCGTGAACTGAGAAGGACGTCTGTGAGGGCAGATAAACACATGTTTATTAGAGGGATCTGAGAGCAAGTGACACACCATCTCTGGGTCCATGGGCTGATCCTCCGATTAGCTGTGAACCACCCAGTCTCACCAAGATTACACAGATGGTGAACCAGCTGAGGGTAGGGAAGGCCATAGGGATTTGTGTTATTTGGGGTGAGCTTCTCCAGTCTGGTGGTGGTGCTGCCCTACTGGCATTGCAGGCAATCTTTGCTTCCATTTGGGAGATGGGCGTCGTGGCAACTAACCGGAAAACGTGACTTGTAGTCCCTACCTGGAAAGGGAAGGGTGATCGCCTGGATTGTGGGAACTACAGGAGGTTAACATCTCAGTGCCAGGGAAGGTCCTTGCTAGGGTCATCCTCAGTAGGATCCGTGATCACTTGCAGGAAAGGGATGTATCTTCTGATATCTTTGGAAGAGGACAAAGATCGAAGTCTTTAGAGTCCTGGTACTCCCTGTTTTTCTGTATGGCTGTGAGACATGGACACTACCCATTGACCTGGAACAAAAACTGGACTCGTTTGGTACTGTGTCACTTCAGAGAGTTCTTGGGTACTGCAAGTTTGACTTTGTGTTGAACAAGTGGTAGCTCAGAGAATCCTGAATGTTGCACAATTCCTGCATTGTGAGGGAGTGTCCGTTATGGCACTAAAGCCATGTGACATAATTCCCTTTGGGTGATCCAGCTTGCAGGACCTGGCTGCGGCAGATAGACGGCCATTTCCAGAGGGTGGTACTGGACCATGTGTTGACCTGGGGGTTGCCAACTGGGATCCCGAGGTGTTTTGTCATGTGATGGGTGCAACGTGCTCTACCAATGCATACTGTCCGACCTGAGCTGACCTGAGGTATTGCACATCGATTACACATTTGGTGTAAGAAAAATCCTTCAGGTCCTGAAATCCTATATTTGGTTGAATTGGTGCATATTAATTTCACAGGTATCTAATAATGGCTAATTAAGGTCATTAATATGGCCTAGACTACCGGATCTATCCCTCAATTAGTCACAACTGTTTGTACACCAAATGGCTTCAGCAAAGCATTTTCTTCTTAAAGCCATTGAATAAATACTAAGGATGCTTATGTTGAATGAATTGTTGTGGAAAACAGTGTTATTTATTTGTCTGAATTACGTACCATTACAATGGTAATCACTCTATCTCCTTGTTTTGTGGGAGTCATATGTCATCATCATCCCTGTCATTTGCAAGCGCCGGTTCTTGACTTGGGCTAAATTGCAGGGCTTGAGGCCTTTCAGAGCAGCTCTCACAGGCTATTAAGTTCTTTTTATAATGCATTTAAACAATATGAAACTTGTGAAATCAGCCGACCAATCAGGAGGCTTCTCTGCATGCCTTGAATTTGTCCTGCTGCCTGAATGCTTTGTTCTGTATAAGCTTAACCATTTACATTTTTTTTTCGAATGTTAATAGGAGGGCTGTTGGGGCATTGCAAAAAAAAACTGAATATATGCAGTTGAATATACAATATAAATACAGTTTGTGTTTGGAAATTAACCATCCCCTCTGCAAACTCCCCAGCGTTCCACTGCCTGATCTAGTCTAAGATACTATGCCTGTCTGGTGAGATCCCAGTCTGAGCATTATGTTATGAACAATTGATTTGATTTGATTATTTTGCTACAGCATAAACTAGCACAGGAATAGTTATGCAGAACTATGTCAAAGAAAAGAGTTGGAGGAACCTGGTGGCAGCGGATGCCTAAACATCAATTTTTTATTTTTTTTGTACAGTTAGAAGCTTTTGACACAATGTAATTAAACAAACTGCTCCAGCCCTTTCAAAATACAGCCTACCCTCTCAACATGTCAGAGGGTCTAGACGTTCCTGCTGCCTATTCCTGTCCCCAAAGCACAAATCCTTAACTCGTACTGTGTGTTACTCATCCACTGAAAGATCCACTGAAACCCATGGATGCACCATGCTTTATTCTGTAGTGCTTGTAGTGTACTTGGCTAATGATGTTTTTTAACATCTCAGGCAAAGCTCTCATTGCCTCTTTAACCAGTGGGTCACTGTTGACTCCTCCCCTTTGTCTCCAGCTCAACCGACAGCAGCTCCAGGCTGTGAAGGAACGCTTCCAGGCCTTCCTTAGTGGAGAGACACAGATCGCCGCCGATGAAGCATTCTGCAATGCCGTGCGAAGCTACTATGAGGCAAGTAGACTCTGCTGGCCGAGAGAGCCATCTGCTACTGGTCTTGTAGAGCCCTACATGGGCATAGTATGGCTGGAACACGACGGACCCAAAAGAGCGGAATGTCTCTCCTAGTGTAAGATCCTTTCCTGTTCTCCTCAGCATTGTCACTGCTCCTTCTTTAAAGGTTGTATGCAGGCGATATCATAGGTAATGCAATGAAGAGTGGCCTGTCCGTCAGCTTAGCCATGAATATCCATGCTCGAAATTCCAGGCCAGATCTTCATACTCCCTCATCTGTTTGGTTCCCTACTCTATACCTATTTTATTGCCTCCTCCACCTGTTCTGTTCCTACCCCACCTGTTCCGCCTACTCTGAGATCTGTATCTCCTGGCTGTCAGCTGCTGCCAGGCTCCGTTGTGAGTGTGAAGGCATGGGCATCTGTGCAGGTCTCATGGTTCTTCTCTGCTCTGACTTTAACACTCACTGCTCTGGAGAACTTTCAATGGTCATGGACCAAACTAATGACCCCAGTAATACAAAGCTGTTTGTGTTAAAAAGTAAAGAGCAGCAAGCAGTAGAATGCAGGAGTCAAATCTCTCAGTGTTACACTGACGTGATTCTATAGATAATTAGCTACGTTAAGCTGTCGATTTTGACATGGTAAATTTCTCACGCCAGCTTGGTAGCCTCCTACCACTACCTAGCCTACCTAGCCTCCTGCCATGCCTTGAGGCAGTGGTGGCCTAATGGTAGTGCTCATGTAATTGAAAGATTGCTGGTTCGAATCCCCGACGAGCAAGGTACTGCCCCAAGCACTGCTCCCTGGGTGCTGAGTTAGTCACCCCTTGCTATGTCACATACGGGTTAAATGCAGAGGACACATTTCATTGTTGTATGCAGTGGTCTGTTAACAATGACCACTGGTCTCCAAATTGTAATAATTATTATTAGATATTATCTTATACACAACATGAGAGGTGAACTTTTTACTTCCCCCTGTTGTTTACTTTGCTTTTAACTACAAAATAAAATTGAAATCGGATAAAAAGCATTATCAGCTAAGCAAACAGTTGTCTTTTCCAGACTAGTATTCTGTTTATAAAAACAGCATTTTTTAAAATTTATTGGCTACAGTGACCCTTTTTTAAAAAAAAAAAAAATAAATAAATAAAAATAAAAATTCCACTCATGAACAGAGATGGAATTCTGGCCCGCTACTTTGTAACCTTAATTTCCGGCATGTTAGGGTTACTGTTTGCCCCTATTCTCTCTGTTTTTAGACAGCCGTTTTCCCAAGATCGCGATTGTCACTCGGGGGGTGAGGGGGGGGTTAGGGTTTGTCTGTGCATCCAGCAGGTAGATATGTCACCATGTATTAATCACAGTTTATATTAGGATCCAAACAGACTATCGGGTGTCTGAGTCCAAGTCAGTCTCAAAATTATCTTGCCATTTTTAAAATGTGGTGCCCTAGATATTTTTGATAATTTCTCAGATTTACAGCATAAATAGTAATGTTTCTCATGTTGCCATGCCATGGTTTATATATTTATATAATATATAAATATGTGTGTGTGTGTATATATATAAATGCACTCATATATTATGCATTGGTACCTTGGAACACAAACTCAATTCATTCCCGAAGGCTGGTTGAGTTGCGATTTGGTCCTAATCAAGTTTTACCACAAGAGACGATGTAAATGAATTTAATCAGAAATACAGACCCCCCCTAATGATTGCCTATGTAAACTTATGTACCTACCTAATTCACAATAAAAAGCATTAACAATACATTTTTAATTAATACACACATGAAAAAGCATGCATACAAAAGCAATAAACTTGAAATAATTGACAATCCCATGTGAAGACAGGTTCGAATCCCCAGCCAGCAAAACACCACTGAGGTACCCTGAGCAAAGTACCGCCCCCAAGCACTGCTCCCTGGGTGCTGAATTAGCTGCCCCCTGCTATGTCACATATGGGTTAAATGTAGAGGACACTTTTTGTTTTTGTGCACTGTGTGCTGTGGTGTGTCAACAATGACAACTAATCATTTTCACTTCACTTCACTTCACACTCCGAAGCGAGAGCAGACACACATGCACCACCTTCAAGTCTCACAATAATTTCCTTTTTAAATTCTACACTTACTCGGACTGAGAGTGATTCATAGGCATGAGTAGGGGGGTTTCTAGCTATTGAAAAGATCAGGGCTAATTCAAGTTTACGTGCATGGGGCTTGACTACTTCTTCTTTTTGGTTTTGAAGGAATATTGGCATCGGGGCTAAAATACTGGGGACTATAGCACCGAGTGAGCGTACCTAACGATGCGTCCCGACCCGTACAAGTTTAACGCAGAAACGGTGAACTTCCAAGATTTTGGATGAGGTACAAGTGGGGAAAAAAACTCCACAGACCCATTCAATGTCCGAGTTGGTCGAGTCTATTTATTTATTTATTTATTTATTTATTTTATCACTATCTATGTGCAGCATCTCATAATCCATCTGACTTGGGTTATCATCCATGAAAGGTTTTCGTTTGCGCTGGTGTGCTATTTTTAATTGCCCTACAACAAAGAGACTTTCTCCGGGGAGTGCAGAGGCTGTGTAAAGCAACACTTTGCGGTTTTACCCCCCCCCAAAGGTTGAGGGAGTATTCCTAAGAAGTCTTCATCTGGCGTTTGTGTGGATGGGTAGCACAGCCCCTTTCCCCTACACAGGTGGAGAGAGATGCCCTGTAATCACAATGGGAAACACCGCAGACTTTAGTGTCCCTCAGAGTGTAACATCTTACAGTGCGAAGGTACGGTCGTATATAAGCCATGAGCAGCACTGTCAGGATGACCCAGCACTGCCAAATGGGTTATTTATCATCTTTCTCCTAACAGTATCTGAAAGTGAAATGACAGCCCTGCTGATAACTGCTCTGCTCAGACCTTATCAGCTCTCTGATGATCCCAAGTGAACGGGCTGCCCTGGAAGCGTCATTCAGTCAATTCTCATTGTCATCCACAATCTGCATTTGTCAGTAAAGTTTCTCATTTTGATCATTACATATGTCACATGGTATCGAATCTAGATTGTGGAGTTAAAATGTACTTTTGGAAACGTGAATGTAGTCTCAAGAGATTGCTTTCCCTTAGATGTTTCATACACGTATCGAGTTTGCACATTCTTTGTGGGAAGTAATAATTGTGAACTGTGCTGTTTAGTGTGAGTGTCACTGTGTTCTCAGTATTTTACAGATATCTCTCCCCGCCTCACAGAAACTCTTAAGATTGTAACGCAAGAGGCAGTAATCTCAATATCATGTGTGTCCATTCAGAACATTGAGCAACTGTGTGGTGTTCCAGAACGCCTTCCCTGGCCACATCCGAAGCTCCAGTGAGACGGCTGAATTTCCCAGTGGAGAGAAACACTGCTCTCTCTGCCTAAATGTAGTGATTTAATAAAGTGAAGCTTTTAAAATTTAAGGCAGTGGATAAAATAAAAAAAAAAAAAAAAAAGGTTTTCATCACTACCAGGCATAAGATTCAATTCAATGTCAAGCTGAATGATCAGTCAGTTTAAGACCTTCAGTCACAAAATGCTTGTGAATGGGATGGAATTAGGTTTACCAAAAATTCTGCTTTACTGTTTTTTGAACTTATGAAAGACTCTTAATGAACCCAACCGATGCTGCTTAAGTACAGGTGATCTGGCTTTTTGGACACATTTCACGTGTAGTATGAAGTCAGGCTTCACACAGAAGTGATTTTGGGATTGCCTTCCAAAGTGAACATAACGTACTTTATTCGTCAGCACCCACTCCACGTTCCTCATTCGCTGTTTACAGGCTGCCGGCCACCAGGGCATTTGTTTCCCACAAAAATGATGAAGGGCGAAGCCTCCTAGGTTTGAAAGGGCAAGGCTTTGCCTGTCGTTCTCCACTTTCTCTCTCACCGAGAGCGCCTGAGCGGATGCAGAGCTTCCATGTACCTATGCGCAGTCACGGAGAGGTGGTGGGCTTTGTTTAATAGTTAATGACACGCATGAGCCTGTGCGCGTCAGTCCAGTGTAGTATCCATGGAGATCTGCTTTTCTCTCAAACTTCCTCTTCTGTCACAATCCCATATACTCATAAAAACACTAGAAATTTATCTAAAGGCAGCGTAGTCTTCTTGTACCATATCTGTTTCCTGCCCTGTGTGGGATTCCTGTTAGTCAGCGGTAATCATGTCACTTCCTCCCATTTTTGAGACATGTCTTGAAAATTATTATAACTCAAACACATTCTATATTTGTTGCAATACGTTATATATTGACATAAAATATACAGTGACATAAAATATTTCATTTGCGAGACGGATTTGCTGTAGTTTCTTGTGTTCAACTGGAATTAACGAGTGTTTATTTTTGCCTGTACTATGCAACAGATGGTTGGAACCCTACCTGAGCCACTTCAGGACCAGACAAAATGAAATCCAGTCTTAATGAAATCACGCTACTCATTTTGTCTGCTTTCTTGCTTTCGGGTAAAACATGTTTTCAGAAATGCTGTAAGGTTTACAGTACATATGCAGTGGGTTCAAATGAATAAAAACCTGTTGTGTTTCTTGTGTATGGATCTTGCAAGGGACCTTCCAGATATTAGTTAATTACCCGATTGGCTAAACGGGTATGCTTCATAAATCATGTTCGGATGCCAGCAGCAGTATTGTTATTTTTGTGCAGCGTTAGCAGGTAGCTGGGACCTACGTATGTTTGGAAAGTGCAAAGGTTGCCTTCAGCGCCGTGTTTTCCGCTGGTGTTTATTACGAACATCTCTAATGCGCGTCGGTTGTCTTCTTTTCAAAAGCCTTTCATATAAGGCTATTGAAAATTAGTGCATGTCTGTCTAACAAAAAGTTAAGTTTCTCACATTTGATTCTTTCATATTTAAAAAATCACTTTAAAGAATAACTTAAGAACCTCAGAGCTAATAATGCATTAATATACTTTTTTTGTTTTGTTTAGTAGACATGTCCAAGGTGAGGTTTCACAAATTCAGTGATTTCTTTGAAAGCTGTTACCGAAGGAGGGATGACGTTTCCTCTTAAGCAGTCCGCTGGTCCTCTGTAGATGTTACCTTTAATTACATTAAGGGAGGAACGTGAACGGAGCACAGTGGCCTTTTCTCTTTCTCCAGAGAAGTTGGCGATGCTCAGTACACTGCTGCTTATAAATAATTGACTGAGATTTCAAGACACCAATTAAGTGGAGCAGCAGGCAAAGAGGAAATCCCTATGTGGCATATTCATTATTAATAACGTCTGACATTTGTAATGCCATCGAATGGAAGCATTTACTTTCTCTCTCTCCAAGCCTTATTATGGCTGCAATTATTTCAGAATAAAGAGGTATAATTCAATTTGGGAGAAAAAAACAACATTTTGCAGTGTGGTGTTTAAACTGAAAATAATGAGGGGGAAAAATGTTGCGTGAAAATCACTTTACTGCAAACAGTTTGACAGTAATAGTCAAAATTATGACAAAGGTGTTTTTTTTCTATATGCTGATGCATAGGGGTGTCTGCTGGGTAAAATCCTGTTCCTGTGCGGTAGATGTTTTAATTAAATGCCCAGTGTTATTTTTCGTTAAATATCAGTGAAATATCTGGCTTTGATCACTAATTTAATATAAAATTTATTATTTATTATTTATTATTATATTGTCATTTATTTAACAGAATTTTTAACGGATGTCTAAGAGACAGAACCACTATTCATTTCCCCCACTGTTAACGGGCAGAGAATGTGGACGATACCACCTGACTGGCGATGAGCGTTTCTTATCGTGATCTCATTGGTTATGATTCGGACCGCCATCACTGTTGGGCCTGGCTTGTCAGCTGCAGAACATCTGAGCTGCGATCTAGAGTTTCTGTTCAGACCCATGAATTGCAAGGAAGTGGTTCTGCACCCAGATGGGATCTCTTGCAGAATGGACCGGTGCTCTCTCCCCAGTGACTCGGGAGCGGCACCAAATCAGGTGTAAAATTCACCTGTGAACTAAGATCTATCTAACAAAAATCATATGAGTTGGTGCAAGGGATGGGAACTTAATTTAGATGCAGAAGTAGAGAAGGACTTAACAAAATAGCAGGGAAACAAAATGCATTCTGCCCACCTGGCCCTCGATCATGCAGCGATCGCCTTCAGGGTCCAGCCTCTTTCTTTCCCTGGAGTGCAGCATATATATATTTTTACATGAAGGCAAATAGCTGGACAGCTTTCCTGGAAGCCCTGAATCATCCTTCATGGCCGCTTCATTGAATCTGCCCTGGTTTGTATTCAGCTGGCTCTCCACGACGCTACAGCCCCCGATCCATCCGTGGGGGTCTTCAGCTGATGGCTCACAAGAGCCCAGGCCATTAGTTGGATGGTGCAGTAGCACTTGAGTTTTTTTTGGCACCGTTGCCCCGCACTTCCATTCTGAGATGAATTCAGCTCATTTCATAGCCAAAACCTGTACATTTGTGCGATGCCTTTCCTTAAATGCAGCTTAGATTACTCTGCCTGTCCCGGGGGCAGAATGTTACCACGTACTGAGGTGAGCACATTGTCTTCTGAGCTCACTGGGTGAAGAACTTCTGCACCACACCATTGGTCTCCTAATGGAGATATGACTGTCGGCCATCTGTTGCCCTTTTCCCTCCACTGAAGGCAGTCGGGCGATGCTGCCATCGTCCTGCAGTTCAGCGCAGATGTATGTAGCCAGCATGTTAAGGCCAGAATGCATGTGTGCTGGACTGTGGCAGTGCCTGCTGGAAAGGCGTTTGCATAATGAATCTGCAGGTATAAAAACTAATTACAGTACTTTGTCACTGGATCTTTAAAATGGTTAAAAAAAAAAAGAAATATGTAAGATGCCTTTCTCATTATACACCTACCTGAGATTTTCTGACTAGGTGTTCAACTTGAAAATTTCAAGTAGTGCTGTAATACCTATGCTGTCTTAATTAGTATCACGACGGATACCGGATTTTTGTATAAAATTCTGGAACTAAAAAGTAAGTACGGTCTGAGTCACCATGGATTTCGCTGTAAAGACTTCTATGCGAACATCACTGCATTGTCAACCCACTCACGTATCCAAAGACAAGAAATGCAATCAGGCTCAAATGGTTTCTACTTCCTAGACAGGACGATAAACAAATCCTCCGATACATCTGCCTGTGTGCTTTCCGTGGGTCGTCTTGTCTATTTTTACTTTTAAATTTTCCTTTTGCTCATGCCGGAAGACAGATGAATCTGCCTCCAGACCCTGCTGTTCATGTAACCAACAGATAATGTATCACCCATTCCAGCCCAGGTCTACATGTAGCCTTTACAGCATCTATACCCTCACTTTTATGCGTACAGCTTCAGTAGAGCACTCAGTGAATGGAGAACCTTATTTACACACTTGCATGTTCTCGCCGTCTTGCTCTTCAGGTGTTCCTCAAGAGCGACCGCGTGTCCCGGATGGTGCAGAGCGGTGGCTGTTCAGCCAACGACTTCCGTGAGGTCTTCAAGAAGAACATCGAGAGGCGGGTCCGTAGTCTGCCTGAAATCGACGGGCTGAGCAAGGAGACGGTGCTCAGCTCCTGGATCGCCAAGTACGACGCCATCTACAGGGGCGATGAGGACCTGCGGAGACAGCCTCCCAGAATGCCCTTCTGTGGCGTATCTGAGTTGATCCTGAGCAAAGAGCAGCTGTTAGAGATGTTCCAGCAGATCCTTGGCATTAGGAAGTTTGAGCACCAGCTTCTGTATAATGGGTGCCAGGTAACTGCTTCCGTTTTTGCTGTTAACGTGAATAAGAGCTCCCTTTGAAATGTACATAATTATACCAGTAAGTCAAAACTGGCAGTGTTAGCCTAATGGTTCGGGAGGCCTCTTTGTGATTGAAAGGTTGCTGGTTCGAATCCCTGACCAGCAAGACCACTAAGGTACCCTGAGCAAGGTAACGCCCCCAAGCACTGCACCCTGGGTGCTGAATTAGCTGCCCCCTGCTATGTCACAATGTCACGTTTGGATTAAATGCAGAGGACATATTTCATTGTTCTGCATTGTGTACTGTGGTGTGTCAACAGTGACAATATATCACTTCCCTTTCAACAGAAAGAAAAGTCCACTTGATCTTTACTTACAGATCTCTTCCTGTTTGTGGAAGGTATGGTATGTAATTAGATTTTTTTGTACAATTTTGGTGGACAAAACATTGAAGGAGTAGTAACCACTGAAATCAAGGACGGATCAAGCTTTATCACAGTATAGAAAAAGGAACAAAAATAACTATGATAATGTAGAATGGTGAAAAGTCAGCAAATGGATTACTTGGTCTCTAAGAGTCATTGTTTGCAAGTTGAGAAAGCTGAATTATTTTTATTTGCTTTTCCTCTTGAATGACTTGAGAGTCCGGTGTTGGCAGTTCAATCTGCAGTGAAGGTGAGGGGCCTTCAGATGAGTCCAGCCCCGTCTGGCATCTCACTGGCTGATGTGTGTCCTTCTGCCCCAATTAATATGAAAAGACTACAGATGTGAATTTCTTTCTTCAAATAATTTCGATCTGTTAGATAAATTCTCTCTCTATGAAGGTTAGTTAGCTTGCCTGAAAAAAAAATCAGCACCAGGGTGTATTTTCAGTATTTTGCTGTTGGTATTTACAAGCGCTAGATATTGATTCTGAAAGCCAAATGGGGGGGGGGATTTCCTGGACTGCCCACATGACCTGCCTGTCCATTCCGGTCTCCAGGGGAATGTTAGGAGCCAGTTTTCAGGCAGCAGGGGTCAGCAGCCTTTTTTATGCTGCAAGGTTTAACCCGTAAACCGGAACTTTCCATTTACGGGGGGGCTCAAAGCTGTGCCCACGTCGCCATGGTGATGTGATTTGTGACCAAGCTGGTTTGTTCAGCAGCAGAGGGAAGCAACGATCTTTTGCAGCCTTGGTGGGTGTAGAAATTCTCCCTCAACCAGAGCTGTTCTTGGAACACACCACTTATATCTACATCTTACATCACTGACTCACCCTGCTTCCGGTACCTGTGGGTTAGAATCAGTTTACATTGTTTTTATTTTATTTATTGATTTTTTCCTCTTTCTGATTTTACATTGTGGGACATCCTGGTCTGTGGTCAATTCAGCCATGACAAGAGAGACATTCCAATTAGTCGTGTATTAACAACTTACAAATAGTACTCATATATTTTTTTTAAAAGTCAGTTTTGCTTGCCAGTGGTTTCTTAGGCTACCTAATGTAGCACCAGGGCACAGCTGATTAAAGTTTCTGTTTATTAAACAGGAAATCCTGGGTTGAATCTCATTTATACCTGTGTTCAGAGGTCCCTGCTGCCTGGTCCAGCAGTAGTGTGGCCAAGAGCTCCCAAATAAATGGTTGTGGGTTTGAGTCCCATTCCTGCCTGTTCTTGCTTGAAATATATCCATCCATCCATATTTTGAAACCACTTATCCTGTTCAGGATCATGGGTGGGGGGGTCTGGAGCCTATAGGTACAACACAGGATAAGGTGCCCACCCACTGCAGAGCACGCTCACACCTATGTGCAATTTGGCGACCCCAGTTAGCCTCAGCATGGTTTTTGAACCTGGGGGGAGATACTTGGAGTACTTGGAGCAAACCCCACGACAACACAAGGAGAACATGCAAACTCCACACAAATGGAACCCTGGCAGAGACTTGAACCCCGGTTCCAGCAGTGTGAGGCGACAGTGCCAACCCCTACACCACTATGGTGCCCTGCTTGAAGTCTATCTCTCTGCAAAACAGACATTATAAAATAAGTGTGTAAGTAGTTAATAGCCTTGTGTTCCTTAACCTCAGTCTGTCCCACTGAAGCAGCGCTTGTGGTTTGCGGACACCATAAGGAGACCTTATCGCAGCCACACCAACCTGCTGACATTTGCGTCAGCTGTATTTTCTCTGTCTAAGGCGGAGGAGGGCAATCTTATCCTCAGGCACCGTGTGTGTGCAGGTGTTTGGGGTAACCTTTAGGTCAGCTGTTCAAACCCAGGTGTGAGGACTTTTCAGCCAATCAATCCTCTAATTAGTGATGTAATTAGGGAATAGTGGTGGAAACCCGCATAGACCGGCCCTTTCTGGATAAGACTGCGCAGCCCTGGTGTGTGTGGTGGCTTCTGAAACTTCAATGGCAGGAGAGGAGTTCTGTGTATCCAGACGTGATGGGAGCTTCACTCGCCCCCCCTCCACGTGAAGCTGCAGGTTCAACAGTCCGGTTATTCTTCATTAAGACATTACAGAGGGGGCAAGATACAGTGATGAGAGCGGCAGGGTAATGCATTATCACCCAGCAAAATTCAGTCAGATGGATACTTTAGGGCTCCGTGTCATATGTGAGACAGCAACACAGACTGAGCCTGTACTCAGAGCAGGGCTGAGATCTTCCGGCAGCCACCGGATTCCTTGCCACCGCACCATCTTGCTCCAGAGTATTGCAGAGTTCACAAGTCAGTGAATGCACTAATCAGAATCACGCTGTGAGAATTACGGCTTTGGTTTTCCTCGGATAATTTGACGACTTCTCAAACGACACCTTAATATTTGGTAGAGCTGCTCTCTTCTAGGATGGGCTGGTCCCACGTCCTGGGTTGTTCCCCTGCCTCATGCTCATAGCTTCCGGGATAGGCTCCGGACCTCCCCCCCCCCTCCCCCGCGACCCAGAAGGATGAGCGGTTTGGAAAATGGTTGGATGGATGGATGGATGGATGGATGGATGGATGGATGCTCTTTTCTAGGCTTTGTCTGTTGTGACTGCATTGAAAGGCATGTACCAATCCGGTTTAGGGTATGTTAGATAAGTCCTGTTGTGGCTGCATTGAAAGGCATGTACCAATCCGGTTTAGGATATGTTAGATAAGTCCTGTTGTGGCAGGTACCCTGAGATAGAACTGAGCCCATTGAAAGCTGTGGTGCCAGAAGATCACAACTAATTTTGTGCAGGAAATTTGAGATGCCTCAGATGCTTCCTTTAAAAGAACATGCTGGTGGATTCGTCTAGGGTACATGATGATGGAGGCTATTCTGCTGCAGTCTGGTCCATCACTTTGCCGTGTCACCATGGCCTTCTGGGGCTGCACTGAATTTGTTTTCAAATTGCAAAAGCCATCATGACCACTTTCTGGGGGGGGGGGGTGGAGGGGGCTGATTGCAGATGTAGCTAAACACGTAAGATAATCAGCGGCCTCCCTCAGATATCGCTGCCACCGGCTGTGCAGAGGCAATAGCATAGCAGAGATAGCAAATAGCGCTTTGTTTTAAGCACAAACTATCATGACAAGGTGCTGTGATGTATAATGGGCCATTAGGGAGGTCATTGTGAAACCAGGCAGGTCTCCACAAGGATAACAGAATGACTGTTTGTGTTCTTCACTTGTCTGGCATCTGATCTGGGTGGGGGTGTCTTTGGGAACCCCCCTCTGTGATGCATTTCCGGCATCACTACCTTACGGAAGATGGCAGTTTTTAAGGTGGGATAACTGGGTATTTAATGACAATGTACAGTCCTGCGACAGGTACGAGGAATGGAACCAGCACCTTTCTGATCGTTTTGTGCTGTTGGGTATCAGTCTCTAGTCTTTAATGAGGAGCTTCAGTACTTGTCTCTAAATGACATGTATTGATCCTTGCGGATGTGTTTTTCGGTAAATTGAGAGCATGTAGTTTGACTCTTGACCAATAACAGCACGGTCAATAATAGCACACGATGTAAACAAACTGTCATTATGGAAGTGCTGTGGGAAGAAAATGATTCAGTTTGGCTTCCTGTATGTTACTGCGTATCATGTCCATCCATCCATCCATCCATCCATCTATCCATCCATCCAGTACATTATTGCTTTTGCTGGACATGCTTGGATTAAGTAGCAAATAGGTGTGAATGTTGTGGTACTTTAATCAATGGGACGGATTCATTAAAGGGATGGTTTTGGCATAATAGTTTTGAGCAGCTGTGAAATGATTGGAGAGAAGGAACTGCAGTTCACATTTAAGCCCTGAATGTCACATTGGCCTTGTGTGTGTGTGTGTGTGTGTGTGTGTGTGTGGGTGTGGGGGGGGGAGCCACTCTGCAAGTGAGATTTGCTGTTCCTTTCACCCAGCTGTCCTTGTGACGCCTTCAGGGCTGAATCACGTGCCACAGCTTGGTGCGCGGCATCAAATTAGCCGCCTTCACAGCGGCACAGCGGCGGTACTCCTGTCCGAAATGCCATGTGAGCAGGGCCTCCGTGCTCGACACTTGGTGCCGACGCACCTCAGCATGCGAGGCTGACAGTGCTGCTGCTCTTTTCTGAGTAAGAATTAACGTGGCAATGGGGTAAACAAGACTTCTGAAGGCTTGGGATATTTCGGGTTATCGTACTGCACCCGTAACCAGGAACCAGTAACCAGTGGGAATCGCTTGATGTATGAATGCCATTAAAATCCTAGTGTGAATGGGGAACAGAAAGGTGGAGATACTTCACCCAGCCTTCCAGACGCCAGCACAAAGACTGCCTTTTCCGCTCTTCTGGCTGCTACTGCCTGCTTAGTTTTAAAAGTATTCCATAAATATTTTATCCCATTGATTCAGAAGATAATTTCATGCAACACCAACATATCTGCCTGAAGGAGATGGAAATCCTTCCCTCGCTGCTGTATGGGGGATAGGAATCACTTGGCTTTTACTAAGGAAAAAAAATCATCGCTTCCTTCAGGGGGCGGGCAAAATGCTGGGTAGAATAAATGGCCCCCATGTTATTTTTATATTGTAACTTTTTTGTCTTGCGTTACTGGCTGAAAAATAATTCAGATTATCTACCCAGGAGTAGCTAGATAAATCAATGAATGTGTAATGTCGTGCGTGTTGTATTATTGATTGTACTGGTGATTTTAGAGACGGGGAAAGAACAGCAGTATTAATTGGCAGATTGAGAGGCTTCTTGTGCTCTTTCTGCAGCTGGACAACGTGGATGAACAGGCTGCGCAGATCCGCAGGGAGCTCGACGGCAGGCTGCAGCTGGCAGAGCAACTCGCCCGGGTAGATTTTATTTCCCTCTTATCTCCACATTACTGTAATAATCATCTTAGTTTTTTGTTTTCAACTTCTTAATTGTCATGACTGTACAAATCATAGTGGATCACAGACTGGGAGAGCAGCCAGAGGTCAGACTGCCAAAATAACATTGCTCTAGGACCATCACACCTGCTCTGCAATCTCTACAAGCAGATATGACCTACAGTATAATAGCTAAGGCTTGAAGAGGGTTTCATACCAGCCGTCCCAATGGAATCTGTTTTCCAGGAGAGGAAGTATCCAAGGTTTATCTCCAAGGAAATGGAGGCGATGTACGTGGAGGAGCTGAGGGCCGCCGTGAACCTGCTGATGGCCAATCTGGAGAGCCTCCCTGTGTCCAAAGCAGGGCCGGATTTCAAGCTTCAGAAACTGAAACGTTCTCCGATAAATTCCTCCTTCCTGGACATGGTGGATGAGAACGAGGTCATGCTGTCCAAGTCTGAGGTGGTTTTGTCTTTCACTCTGGAGGTGAGTAGAGTCATGCCGCTTTTAATAAGGTCCTAATCGATCTTACTAGTTTATTTCGTTTAGTTTACCTACGTCATGTAGCTTTATTGTACTTTATTTAAGATTCCCGACTCTCGTGCAGCACGTTAGAGGGGCGATGAGGCTTTGGCTCAGTGTGTATCAATGAACTGATGTGATTCCGAAGTACGTTTTATGGAGGTGGTTGGGAATGTGCTCAGATACGGCCTTCTGTGTTCGAGTCTGCAGATTGTGATAGTGGAAGTTCAGAGGCTGACATCAGTGGCTCCCAACCGGATTGTGTACTGCACCATGGAAGTGGAAGGAGGGGAGAAACTGCAGACGGACCAGGCGGAGGCCTCCAGACCACAGTAAGATCTCCACACGTGGGTTGGACTTGGTTCAGATCACTTTAAGAGCTTTGTAGATGGGTTAGGCTTCCTTAAGTTCTCCACACAATGGTTAGGCTTTGACAACATCACCTTTAGATCTTCATACATGGGTTGGGCTTGGTTTAAATATCTGTAAAAACCTCACACAAGGTTTGGGCTTGATGTAGATCACAGGAAGATTATCATAGACTGTTTGGGCTCAGATTACCCTGTATACATAGGCTGGACTAGGTGCATATAGGGTTGGTTTGGAGCATGACTGTAAAGGCTGCAGAATGAAGTATGTTTGACACTCCTTAGGAAACACAATTTTCAATAAAATAAATAATATAGCAAAAATGAAACCTCTTGTGTTTTATGTGCCTGCACATATTGTTTTTCTGTATAAAAATAAACAAAAATACCTTAATTTGGTCAATTCCCTGCCTAATTAGCCAAGTGGATCAGTTTAAAAACATCAGTTTCCAGCACATCCTTTGATATATGAAATAGATTTTTTAATGCTTATGTGTACAGTATGTGAGAGCAGGTGGAATGCCTCAGTACGTACCAGTGCTGCCTCACACCTGCAGAGTTGGGGCTTGAGTCCCCGCCACTCTCCTGCGAGGAACTGACATAATGTGCTGTTCAGGATGAGCACCAGGCCCCCCGCAAGCCAGTGCTGCATTAACCACTGTTTCCCAATCCAGTCCCCGGGGTCCCACAGCCAGTCCACATATTTGCTCTCCTTTCAGCTCCCAGTACCTGGATTGTCTGGCAGGGAGCAAAAATGCAGACCAGCTGTGGGTCCCGAAGGACCGGACTGGGAAACTGGGATAAACAGTTTGAAGAAAACTGAACAGACAGAGAAAGATAATAAAATTCTCACCAAAAACCATGAGTTCTGGACAATGACAAATGTGTTTGATTATTTCATTTATTTTCTTACATCTTTACCCATCTTTACCAAAAAGGCATGGTAAGAAACAGGCGATCACGTAATGCCTCTGTTATCTGCTGTTTCTGTTGTGGAGAAATGTGGAGAATTACTTCAAAGTTTATATACAGGTGTAGTAACCTCAGTGTGTATTCACTTAGATTGTTATAAATGCCACTGAGAGAGTACTGTGTATCCAGCTTGTGCTGGTGTTGTCAAATCCCTGAAATGGTTCCTTCTCTAATGAGTGATTTATTGCCTACCCTGCTTGAGTCTCCTGTTTACAGACAGTACTCACTTAGAGTCACAGGCTACCCTGTTCCCAGTACCGCCTGAACTCTTTGTTACTTACTTATTAAGATAATTGTGTGCCTAGTGGGTCTCCCTGCTTGGTGCCTTCAGGGCTCACTGTTTGACACCAGTGGTGTGAGAATACTGCAGGTGGGTGGGCTTGGGGAGGGGTCCAGAGAGCTTTGCAGGTTTGTTAAATGAGTTTGCAGTCTGATGCATATTCCTACAGTCTTTATTGTTAGTCTGGCACCACCTTAATACCTCAAAACAAGAAAATGTCTGTATACAATACAATACATGTATACAGATAAATATTTTTATTTACTGTTTTTGAGTAAAACTGATACTTTGCATAAGAGAAACCTGTGAGATTTATATACCAGGAAAAGACACTAATTTTAGCTTGTCTGTGCAAGTCTCTTTTATTACAGCTGTCACAACAAAAGCAAAATACATGTTTTAATAAAAAAATCATGAAAATACTTGCTATCTATGCAGTTAGTAAGGGCATGATGTTTACAACAGACTGTCAGATATAGACGCTTTAATGCACAGAGGCTGGGTCTTACATAACCGCAGCGATATCCTTGACGACTCTCTGGTCGATTCGTACTGCGTTCAGGACGGGGTGGTCAGCCGGCGCGACTGAGCGGAAGCTGCTCTACCTGCGTCTTTCCTGTGTCGCGGCATCCCGGTCACCCTGACTGGCTCCTCGTCAGTCATTACTGCAGAGGGGGGTGAATCCGAAAGGGCCAGTATGCTAACTCCCAGGTGCCGCTATAGATAAAGGAAAAAAATGTCTGAATATATACGGAATATTTCAAAATTATGTAAATAGAATTGACAGATTTAATTGCCTCAACACAGTTTTTGTGTCTTTAAAGTAATAACTGTCGCTTATTAACCATATATATTGTGTAATGTGTTTGCACACGCACACACACACATGCACACGCACATGCACACAGACACACGCACATGCATACGCACACACACATAGACACACATAAACACAGACGCATAGACACACATAAACACAGACGCATACACACACATAAACACAGACGCACAGACACACATAAACACAGACGCACACACATAAACACAGACGCACAGACACACATAAACACAGACGCACAGACACACATAAACACAGACGCACAGACACACATAAACACAGACGAACAGACACACATAAACACAGACGCACAGACACACATAAACACAGACGCACACACATAAACACAGACGCACACACATAAACACAGACGCACACACACACACATAAACACAGACACACATAAACACAGACACACATAAACACAGACGCACACACACACAGGAACCCAGAACCCAGGAGTCGAGAGGCTATCTACCGTGCCGCCGAACTGTAAAATATATGCAGTAAAAAATCCTCTGTCGGGATAAATATTAAGCAAATATAAGTATGATTTCTGCTAGTTGCTCCTCCTAAATACAGATAATCACGCTTGAGTGTGTAACTTCCAGGGTTGCGTGGCATCGTGGTCGAAGTATTTATTTGATCAGTTTGGTCCTGTAAAGGCGCTACTGATATCCATATTATTCGAAATTTTAAATGAAAATAACAGGAAGTCATAGAGTGGAGATGCCTGGATTAGGAGCCAAATGACCCTTCATTCATATGAAATTCTGTGGTCGAGGGAAAGGATACGTGACGCAGATTCATTAGCGACTGTAAAGCGCATAAGCTCATCTTTCTCATTCCCTGGAGTTTGTCACTTTGAATGATGGCCCTCAGTGATTGGTGGTCAGTTCAGTCAGTATAAAGAATCAATACATCCATTTTGCCTGTCAACTGAACCTTTCATTACTCATAATCCAGAATGACCAAATTCCGACACACGTGAAAGAACACAGAAACCTCACCTAGGTGCCCACAGAGCTCTAGGATCCAGAATAAACAGGGTAGGTGGCTGTAAAATTCTGGTCAACAGAAGCAACCATTACCAAAGGGGTGTGATGGTCTTACGATATCTTTCAGTTCACCAGATTTCATGAGATCTTGGGTCCTTGTCTTTCCAGTTCTGGATCTCCTTCCTGGACTAAAGTGCTCCTTCTCTGGGGGTTTCCGAACTTCAGAAGCAGAACTTCAGAACCCGAAGATCTGCAGCTGTAAAATCACCCTCATTAAGCTTATCTCACCAGTATGTCCAGTTCTCAAACCACACAGGGAAGTGCATTAATGCAGTGGCAGAGTGGCAGGTTGGTTCTGGTTCTGGTTAGAACTGCTGATTCCAGCTTGGTATGGCAGCATTATGTTAGTGGGAAGGGATGTATGGATTTGGTCCACCTTCCATTACACAGCAAAGGCCTGCGTGTGAAAGTTGACAGTTAAATAACAGGTTGGCATACCGTAAATATGCATGCTGCTGCTTTCAGCCAAAACACCTTTTGTGAAACCAAGGCTTAAACCACACAGACACCCACAGCCTCTGCTGCTGGAACATGCCCCCTGGACCACGAATAGAAGGAGTGGGACCTACTCTGTATTTCTAGTGCTGTGGAATTCCACACCAGTGGGCCTACATGCGCTTATCAGCTGTTGCCATTGGCTGGGGGTGCATCAGAGTGGGGGAAGCCTCACCACCTGTCCTGGCTCCCAGGTTCCTGGAGGAGCAGGATGTTGGGAAAGTCACAGCTGTGTTTTGCCCAACTGGAGGAGGCGGACAGAGACTCCGCCTTCAACCAGATGCCGCTGTTTCCCAGCAAGGTGTAAAGTGCTTGCCAAGTCTGACATTTTGGCATTTGTCCCACTGAAGGGAATATGCCATAGAAGTGTTTGGGGGGGGGGGGCAATCAAACATAACCGACAAAGGCAGTATTTCCAAAGTACTTTTCTGTTCTACTAAATTCATGGATAATTTGCTTGCTCCCCGGGATTTAGCGACGGCAACCACTCGATTGTTCTGTTACCTTGGCAACTCAAACATTCCACCATTTGCTTTCATGTTCCTCCCTAACCCACCCAAAAGTGGTACAGGATTTTTTTTAGGATTCTTTGGACCGCTGTGCTTTATTGCTGCGCAACTTTACAATACAATGGAGTGAGAAGGCTGGAGCTGAGTTTGTCAAAGGGATAAACCAGACATCAGACAGCAGTACGTGGGGAATCTTCTTCCATGTACTCTGTACACATTTTTAGTACATGGCAGGCAAAGGGGAACATTGAGCCGTATTCTCATGTATCATTGGCAGCAGTACAACTCTGGGTTTCGTCTATATCTAAGTTTTGTGTCCTTGCAGTGCCACATAAAATAATAGGCCCTGTCTGCTTCTGTCCACTCTTATTACCATCCTTTCTGAAGAGAAGGTGTGGGAGTCATGTAAAAGCCCTGACATTTTGTGATTTTGCAGGTGGGGCACCCAGGGGGACTTCACGACGACTTACCCCCTGCCTGTCGTCAAGGTGAAGCTCTTCACAGAGAGCACGGGCGTCTTGGCCCTCGAAGACAAGGAGCTGGGCAGGGTGAGGGTGACCCCGTCGACAACTGATTGCCAAAAACAATTGAATGAAATCTAAACATTCAGTAATTTTTTTAGGTAGCCTATCAATAAATCATATTGTTTTAATTCGCAAGAGTTAAGACAATAATACATTTAGCTGTATTGTAATAAATTACTTATTACATAGTAACATATATTTCTTTTATTTATTGATACAGAAGATGTACAGATGGCTTTCTAACATTCCTGAGGCATGTGTCGCTGATTGATGTCCGTTATCACGCTTGTGATTAGTGGGAACAATATTGCAAGTGTTTCTTTGTTTTGAAAAAAGATCCCGTCTCCATCACTGTGGCACGTTCATCTTTAGCCCTGGGCTCTGTATTGGCCGTTGTAAAGCAATTACCCTGCCCTTGTGTCAGTAAGTGTTTGTGGACGGTGCAGCAGTGTAAACTGGGTGGGCCGTGCCCCGTGTGGGAGCCCTTGCTCTCCTCTCTCTGGCAGGTGGTACTGCATCCCACCACCAACAGCCCCAAAACGGCAGAACTGCACAAGATGGTGGTACCAAAACACAGCCCGGACACAGATCTGAAAATCAAACTGGCCGTGCGCATGGACAAGCCCCCCAACATGAAGCACAGCGGGTACGTGATCTGGGAGGTTGTCATGGGGTGGGGGGGAGGTTCTATTTTGCCAAGGATCACTGCCTTTTTAACCAAAATGGCACCAATAAAGTTTACCAGTGGAAACTGGGGTAAACCAATGAGCTTAAGCCCCCACTGTGGGGCTTGTGTCCTCATTTCCCTTCTGAAGCAGCCGGCCCTGCTGACGCATGCAATTCTGACGTTACACATCTGCAGAAACACATTACTTAGCACTGACCTAGTGGCCAGGAAGCCCGTATAGTCCTCCACAGAGATGGAAAACATGACTACCGCAGTTTTGCTACAGAAATTTCTAACAGGACATGATTCAGCTGAAATCCTGTTCCTTAGAGCACGATCTTGTGACTTAAGTCAACAAACTATGTTTATTTAAGAGCACAATTCATAGTTCATCTCCCTGGATCCATGCAAAGCTCAGATTGGGTGTCCTCAACATGCATCCCCATTTCTGAGTGTGTTTTTTAATGACCATAGAATTATAATGACATTCTAGGAGCTCTGGGGCTGTTTGCCTTTATAGATATTACAGAAAATAAGGAAAATGTGCCTAGAGCTGTTGATTATTCTTTTAATATCTGTTTCATAGTTATTTTAAGGTCCAGAAATCCGTCAAAGCCTGAGACGGTGAACATTTGTGGTGGAGTGTCTGATGAAGTAGCCTGGAGATCACTGCTCTGACCGCATTGCACTGTAGTCGTGTTTAGCAGCTGTGGATGCAGTAGAGTGACAGCGCCCCCTGCCTGTCAGAGTAAGATTGTTAGAATGGGAAATGCCAGTCTTAAAATGTGCTTTTTCTGAGTGACAGTATGCAAAATGATTTTGATAATAAGCCATTTATTTGTGGTCTTTGTATAAATGCATCATATTTTATCTGAGGATATGACAAAGCAAAACTAATATTTTCATGTGTGTATTTGGTGTACTATTTTCTTAAGTCACTGGGAATTGTAATCGTTTTTTAATGATTGTCATAATTAAATTGGAAATTTAATTATAAGTGTACTACAGAAATAAGTATACATGAACTAAAAGTAGTTCTATATTTTTACCGTCCTTAAGATTTTTCCTGTCATATTTCACTTTAATGATTATTCCAGTAGGGGGCAGTATAGTCAATGATTTTAATACTACGTACTATATCTAAGATAACTAATCAGTGCAAAACATTATTGCCTTAGTATTGAATTTTAATGTGCTATTTTAAAATACTCAGAATGTGGCTGTGAACTCTGATAAACTTTTTTTATTATAAAGTACTTATTCAATCTGTCTGTATATTATAGAAATAGAGGCATCTGCGGGAAATGGATACTCTAGGCTGATATAGGGGGCCCAGCATTTGACAGGGGCCCCTGATAACGTCAAATTAGATGTAGAATCGCGGAGCGGCACCTAGTTGATATTTTGCCATGGGTCCAGAGATTTTAGCCATGAAAAAAATATGGAAGTTTAAAGGTTTGAAAATCAGACCTTATTTAAAATCGACTTAAATGCTAAGTGAATATTTTAATGTACAGATTAAATGTCCCTCATTCATGGGTTTGAAGATAAAGTGCATTGAAAATGAATGAAATACGAGCAGCATTTTATAACATTCTACGTCAAGTAGTACGTACTCTTTGGAAGGGCAGAGTCCCTTACACACATGCTGCTCTGAGCAGGACTGGCCAGAGATATTGCATTCTACCATGACTGTTTAAATAGAATGAATGGTAATGAACAGTGAGGAGGTCCCTAATTGGCCAGAGTGTCAGATTTTAATTATCTTCTCCATTGACCTCACAAGTGGCTGGAGGAACGTCGCTTCTATACCGAAATCAGGATATCTGCTGGTGTGGTATGGATGCTCACGTCAGCCTGACATGTTAGAAACCATGTTTTGGCCCTTCGACAGGCCACACATCTGAGGATCCCCCAAGCCCTGTGATGGGGTGGCTGGTAGGAGGGGGGGGTCTTGTGGTGGGGTAAGGGAGGAGGAATTTTCAGGTTGAGTGCTTGCTGTTAAAGAAGCCATCTGTTGATCAGAGGTGGGAAGGGGAGCCTCTCCCTACTTTTCAGGCTCCCATTCAGCTCGTCTCCGTGGCCCGCTGACGATGCCAGAACCCTCATTAGGCAGAGAAGCAATGGCGCTAGACAGCAAGGAAGGAGCAAGGACTCGCCGACAATGGGGCGAGCGGGGAGCTTTAATTGCGGATCGCCCTCCAGTCCCTCAAACATAATGTTGTTTCATATGTCCAGCGCTATTCAGCAGCGACTGGCTCCCCTGCTCTCCTCTGCTTAGAGCGGCGCTCATGCAAAAGTCTCACTGTAATTGTGTGCATTCCTGTTCTTAATTCCAGTAGAAGGCAGAGTGGAAGAAAGGGAGAGGGACGATTAGCGCATCAAGCCTCAATTACAGTAACAGCTGAAAAACAATTAGGCTGGCACCAGATACTAGGATTAAGACCAAAATCATTCCAGTGCGTTTCTGTTCGGTTTGGTTTATCTGCGTGTGTCTTCTTCGCATGGTTAAAGACTTCACGAGTGTTACACATGACATTGAATTACGGAGCAGTATTGTAATTTCAGTATTATGACTGTGGTGTGTATAGGCAGTCCGGCATACAATTTTGAAGCACTTCAGGAGATTGAAGTATTTTTTTCCGTATCATTGACATGACTCGTTAGCGGAA
Organism: Isichthys henryi; assembly: GCA_026776945.1. Taxonomy (NCBI): domain Eukaryota; kingdom Metazoa; phylum Chordata; class Actinopteri; order Osteoglossiformes; family Mormyridae; genus Isichthys; species Isichthys henryi. The sequence continues at coordinate 30,735,145 of JAODJX010000001.1, forward strand.
CGTGTATGTTGGTGTCGGATTGGCCAACCCCATGTTAATTTTGCCGTCTTGGGCACAATGGCCGTTCCTCGTGCCAAGTAATTTTAAAAGACCGTCAGTTTTTCTTTCTGCTCGTTGTTTTATACTTACTGCTAGTTCCTGCAGTTTGCGTTCTTTTGTTTTTTCATCATTTATATGAGCAGCTAAGCGCACTTTTTTCTAAAACAAATTATTTCTGAATTTCGTTGGGGGTGGGAGGCGGGGTTGGTTGGCTACGTGCCGGCAAACGTGCATAATCGAGTTAGTTTAGTGAGGCAGGACGTAATTTAGGGGGGGAAATCGAGGTTCCCACAAGGGGGCACTGCTATTTTTAAATGAAGTTTTTAAAAGTTCAAGTTCGGGCTTTTTGTAATTAACTGGGGAAAAAAAATATTTGTATACTTTTTCTCTTTAGCTACTTATGCTAGTTTTATCTGGAATAGAAGTGCGTTATAGAGCTGCATAATTTCAGAGAATAACTAAATGTGCACGTGCAACGTAGTCCCATTCACCTCTGGACTGGGATGGATGGATGGATGGATGGATGTGACAGATACTGTACAGGAATTCCAATAATAAATACGTCTTAGTTCCTTAGTAACTTAGAAGGCAAGTTTGATAGCTTCACCCCCCCCCCCAACCCGTGCGACGCTAACCAAGTTAACTGCGTAGAAAATTGACGGATGAATGCTTCCAACGTGGAAGATCAGATTAATACCAAAATGTACCAGACGATCTATCAGACAGCTGATCGATCAGTTCTGGGCTTCTTTGAAATGTTCTACTAATTGTGAAATTTGTAAGAAATTGATGGTATGGTAACATTTAATATAGAGTTACATTTAATAGCGAAACGAAAAAAAAAAGACATTTGCGGTCACAGGTGTCGGTGGCCCCTAAAACATAATCATGTCAATTTGGTGGTTTGATCTTTTGAACGAGGACTTTTAAAAAAACGACATAAAGCAGAGAGCGAGTGAATGTAGAAGGAATGCGCCCCGCCGACGGCTCCTATTATCCGGCCAGTAGCGGAGGTGCGCCGCATCGACTGAAAAGTGCCCGCGGCGGTGAGGTCCCATTGGCTCCCGAGTCCACGGCCGCCAGCCAGCCGAGGGACGTCTATTGTTGTCACCTAAATGGGATCATGAGTGCCTGAAAGGTGTTTGAGAAGGAACTGAAAATCATTTTCACAAGTGGCTGATTACTTCTGCCACATGTTAACCCAACTCCAGCAGAATGGTCCAAATTGCACAGACGGCATTTATTGCTCTTTCAACCTTGACAGGGAGCTTTTATCGTACGGGGTACCCTCCCACACGCTTCCCCTCATAGCCCCTTCAATAAAGCGTCTCAGCATGTATTGATTTCTCTCCCGCTCCCGTAATGTGCGCACATATTTTTTTATTGTTTAATTTGCGAGAATGGCCCACTGATTATGGCACGCCAGATTGCTTCATCTTTCACATGTTCTTGCTATTTTGATGCTTGAAAGAAGGAAGCTGAGAGATAAATAAGGATATTAATACAGGCCTAACTTTTTAAGTTTCTCCTTCGTCATAGGTGTTGCTCGTTCGCTTCTTCTAAAGCTTTATGTCAGTTCTCCTCTAATAATGGCCAGCAGTCTAGTGATTTTTACGGTGTATTATTGTTACGGTTCATATACAGAGAAACTGGGCAAAAACTATTTATCCTATTTAAACTAATTTAAAACACATACAACACTAACGTCATTGTTGTTGTTATTATTATTATTATTATTATTATAAATAGTTGTAATTAACCTATTCTGTTTTAATATGAAATTACAGTAAATACTGACTTTTTTTGTTACATCTATGTTTATTTTTGGGGCTCATATCCAGCTTAATCCGGCAGCGGCGCTGAGTGTTTTACGCGCGCCTGCGGTGTCCCGTCTTGGGCGCCACCCGCCTTCGTTGTCCGCCTTGGGTCGGTGTCTGTGCCTGATTATCCGCACGTTTTCTTTCCAGGGCTCTGCTACCTTTATTCACCTACCATCTATACCCCGTCCCCGGTTAGGTAATCTTCAAGATCACCGTCCAGTATTAGTACACCTATTCATGGCGTGTTTCCAAACCTTGATTAATGGCATCCCTGGACAGCAAAACATGTACTTCAGTATATACCAAATTAAGTTTAGGTTTCAGTTTCTTCCACTGGTAATTCCATTTTCCTGCATTGAAAAATTCTGTTATTCTGTGATTAGATTTAAATTTTTATTTTTCACAATTATAATTTCAAGGTTTTTGCGTAATTAAAGTATGCCTTTCATCCATAAGTGGCATGACATTCTGACGTGTAAATATTCGTTTCTATTCAATAAAAGGTATCTGTTTGCTCGTGGACAAAGAGCATGGAAGCGCTGGAAAAGGCGTTATTTTATACTTGTGCAGGTTAGTAAACTCATCGTTTTTTTCCTACCAATTATAAAAGAGATGTTTCAAAAATGAAATATTACCATTAAACTTATTTTGAAATTGTATTAATTAAAACAATTTCCAGGTCTATTATTATATGTTCTTGAAATAAATCTAACCAAATATAATTCATAAACCAAAAAATCTGTTTCCCAGTGACAAGTACTATATACTCAACAGCTTCTTTTCAGTCAAAGAAAAAAGTGGTCTGTGTGTGTGTGTGTGTGTGTGTGTGAAAGAGAGGGAGAGAGAGAGAGAGAGAGAGAGAGAGAGAGAGAGAGAATGAGTGGTTTCCTTTTTTCCCTAACCCTGCAATAGATTGTTTCTGCCATTTTGGGAGCCATTCGGCAGTCTCAGGTGCGTCATGTTGCGCCCTGTGATGCAGGTCAGCCAGTACACGTTTGCCATGTGTAGCTACCGGGAGAAAAAGGCTGAGCCGCATGAGCTGGTGCAGCTGGATGGTTACACAGTGGACTATGCTGAACCCCACCCAGGTACGGCACTGACGGCTCCCACTGCCGTCCAAATCGACATGCCTCACAACCTTACAACCACGAGGAGCCTTTGTCTGGAGCCGGGCTTTTCAAATCCGGGCCTCAATTCCAAATCCAGGCCTTGTTTTTGTGTTCTCCAAGATAGTAAGTTTAATAATTACTATATCTGACTGGCCACAGAGGCTTCACTAGAAAACCAGCAGGGTTCGGACCTTGAGGATTGTGATTTGGGAAGCCCTGATCTAAGGTCTTGATATGGATTTCCTTTCTCTCTGTCTTTCTCGTCATCCCAGGTCTGCAAGGTGGACGGGCATTTTTCAGGGCGGTGAGAGAGGGGGATCATGTGATGTTCGCTAGTGATCATGAACAGGACCGTGCACTGTGGGTACAGGCCATGTACCGGGCCACGGGTCAATCCTACAAGCCGGTCCCACCCTCCCAGAACCAGAACCAGAACTGCAGAGGGACAAACTGTCAGCCCGATACCCCAGCCAACTTGCTCAGTAGGTTTTCACCTTGTCGTGTATTTATAAAAGTCCGACGCACCCAAACGCCTTGGTGCTTTCTGGGTTACTTCTCAAGGCTTGTGCTCTGTGCATTAGAGGTGGCCAGTACTGAAATCATAGCCTGCTGGATTCAACTGGTGGGTTCAGTTCATGGTTGTCAAATCTGAAGACGGAGGCAGAACCACAATCAGGCCTTGTATTCAGGTCTCCCAGATAGTTTAATAACTGCTGTTTCTGATTGGCCACAGAGGCTTCACTGGAAAACCAGCAGTGCTCAGACCTTGAGGACCGTGATTTGAACAGAACCACAATCAGGGAAGGCTGTCAGCACGAAGCTCGGGAGAGGAAGTAAATCTGTTGAGCATGCATCTGCCATTCTCTGGGGACCTGGGTTTCTGGCTGCGCAGACAGTCCATTCAAACAACATGCATGTGCAGAACATGCTGCTGAGCAGCTGCTTTTCTGACTGCGCAGATGATGCACACAGAGTACAGACTGTGCATCTAGTAACTGCAAAGGTATAAGCCTGCACAGTCACAGACTCTCATACCTGTACACTACCTGAGCAGTTGAACAGATCAGAGGTAAGGGATGCTGGGAAATGGCAAATGGTGCCATGTGACCTGGGGGGTGGGGCATAGAATGGCAGGTTTATGGGGGCGGGGTCTCCCTTTTCAGGGTTTATGGGTTCTGGGCAGACATGGGATTAACCTCACACAATGCAGAGAGGAGATGTGAAACACTCCCACTCTTCTCACAAACAAGGTCCAGGTGCAGTGAATCAGCAGGAATAAACCCAGTCACCTGACTCTCTCAGGGTGGCCACACCCACCTCCTCACGGATCCCGTCAATCATGTGACTCCCGGTCTGCCATTCATGAGTGCATCCTTGCTCTCACACACGCCATACATGCTCTCTGCTGTTAGCATGTGGAGCAAGTTACACCCAGCAGGCTTTTTTATCGTAACAGAGCACAGCTACACTAATGACTAAAATTGTGCAAACATCTAGCATTTTTTTGCATTACGCTTTAAAATGTACTACACTAATATTGGCAGTAATGTTTATAAACAGTCAAAGAACACTACAAATATCATACGTCGGACCATTAAATAAGTAACTGGAGCAACAGTTGAATAAAGTTCTTCAGCCTCTGAAAATTGGAAGTGCTTCCACAATTTTGGCCACTAGGGAATAAATCTGAAGCTGTAACGCACAGACATCAAGTTGTGTGTCGTATGACAGCGGCTCATTTTCTTACAAAAGACGTGGCATCTCCGTATTGCCGCAGTGTGATTGATGCAACATGAACTGTAGTGAAATGCGAGCAGTTAGTAATCATTTTTTCCAGTTTTAACACGGAAGCCTGTTTAATTGCATTGACATCATTTGACTTGTGAACTCTATTCTGTTATAGTTTGATGTGAATGTTTTCATTTTAAAAGTATTGACCTTTTTCCTTCCAACTTTCCCATCATTGTATGAGCCCAATACTAAAATGTCCATCTCTTGTGTCCCGCTGTGGTAAGTGGGGGGGGGGGGCTGGGTGCAGAACATGTTCTGGCGGTTTGACTCCTCCAGTTTGAAGCAGACTGAGGCCCTTTCTGTCCTTATCTGCGTCTTGGAGCGTGATGCTCGCTGGAGCAGCACCTTGTGAAACCTGCCTGTACCTGTGACAGCCCCCAGCCCAGTCTCGCTCTCTCCGCATTTGAGGCCTGTCACACCCGCCGTGCACCTCGCCGGCAACTGTCACATGGATGTGACGGCTGGCGTGATGACAGAGATGGAGCCTGCACTCCTGTCTTCGGCTCACGAGGCCGTGACTCTCCTTCCAGTCCGATTAAATAACCCTCCTCAGCCTGTTCACCAGGAGTTAAAAATGCCGTGGATCGATGCGATTCCTCTATGTGCCCGATAATGTGAATATCACACGCCCCCACCCCGATGATCAATGTCTGTCTCCCCAGCCCTCTTATCGGATTTATACCTGAGCAGTCATGGTCTGTTTCCCAGCTTCCCAGTGTTGCTTCAGCTTCATTCTGCTTTTTTAAAGAAGGTTGCATAATATGTTGCTGCTCTTAAATGAATAATGTCAGCTGGCTACGTCTCTTAAAATGGCCCGAAAGGGATTCCCACTCTTCTATGTGAGACGGCCTGGTGCCGCTTGTGAGATGGGCGTAATCTCATTCTACACTGCTGGCCAGAATTGTGGAATCACCTAGTATATTTTTGGCCTTCCCCTTTAAAAATTACTACACGAATATGGGCAGTAATGTTTATAAACAATCAAATAATGTTATAAATATCATACATTGGACGATTCATTAAGTAACCAGAGCAACAGTTGAATAAAGTTCTGCAGTCTCTAAAAATTGGAAGTGTTTCCACAATTTTGGCCACTGGTGTAGATGTTCCACGCCATGTATAATTACTGGTGGCATCTTTTGCCTGTATTTTCATTAATGTGTGTACAGACACTTACTAATGTTTGCATTTCAGTCTTTGTGGGTTATTCCCTTGATAGACAGTGAGTGATACACCGGATACAGCAGAAACATCCGCGATTATCAGTTTGTGTGGGACAGGTTTGTTACTCACTGTTTAACGAAAGGAAGCCCCCACAGGGTCTCACTCTTACACACTCTCCCCTTGTTCGATTAGCAAGCCTGGTGTGGGCTGCCATGATGGTGCCA
>JAODJX010000001.1:30761552-30793968 GCA_026776945.1 Isichthys henryi
ACACACACACACACACACACACACACAATTTCATCTTCAGCTGCCAGTAGCCAATGATATATCAAAGGACCCACCAAAACGGGGCCTTTCCCAGAGTGCACCTGGGCCAGTCTTCAGGATGAATTGTTGGCCTGTTGAGAAACAGGAGTCCAGAGCCAGTCTCCAGCAGCACATTTTATTATTTCATTTTACCCCCCCCCCATCCAACGGTATCTGTACTTCCATTTACAGAGTGCTTGGCAGGGGCCGCCGTGTTTTTTCTGGAGGGGCTGTTAGAGGCAACCGTGCCGGAGAAGCAGACCCAGACGCATTCCCCCACCCCCACCCCCCGCATCTCGAGGGGAGCGGCTGCCAGCCGGCGCCAAGAAAACACGCGCCCGCTACGTATCTTTAGAGTGTGTCAGTGTGACGCGGAACCGGCACAGAGCAGCACCACCGGCCCCCTGCACCGATCCACTGCAACCGGCCTCATCACACAAGGGCTCATCCCTCATTGGTAAGGCCAGAGACCCCTGAGGGAGCACCCCTTATATAGCGCCTTTCCTCATTAGGGGGAACGGCTCAGGCCAGTCGTAATGTGGCCGTCGCTCACTGCCGCTGCAGGCTAATACATTAACATCTGGCAGGAGGCCTGCCGGCATGGAGAGGCCTCAATCAGGACATGCAGCCGCGACTATGGCGTTTGGCCTCACCTTACCCCTGCACCGGGCACTGCATGAGGCCCCCCCCCTGCATGGTCGAGAGCCCCGGGACAGCCCACTCTTTCATCAGAAAAGCACCTCCTGGCAGATCTGCTAGTACACGCTGCTATTTCAGCCCCGACAAAGTGACTCCCCCGAAAAGTTCTATAAAAGTATAAAATAAAAATGCAGTGTCCCCTTCCTGTGCATCGCACTCACAAGCTACACAGGAGGAGCTCACCGAAATGTTCTATAAAGTTCTATAAATGGCCCCGGACGGCCACCCTCCACCCTGAATAATCTGGCTGGGAACATGTCACTAGGGAAGACGCAAAAAACATTTATTCACAGAGAAAAAGAGAGAAAGAACAAAAAATCTACAGACTGCTAAAGCGATACCCTAGTCAAAGCAGCATCTGAACTACTAGTAGCGTCACGCTCGAGCCGTCGGACGCGGAAGACGCCCGGGACGGGGCCCCCGGCGGGACATGACAGCACGCGACTCCGTGCAGACTGACATGAGAGCAGAGTGGATGCGTTGCATGTTACTCATCAAGCAGGAGAAACACGCGCTTCACGCCACCTGGCCGGCCTCCAACACAAACCATATTTGAGGCTTTGGCTCACTCGCGGCATGCCAGTCTGTACGAGAGCCTCTCTCTTCATTCCTCCTCCACACTAAAACTACATCTCCACCAAGAAGCACCCCAACCAGTTTCTACCAACATCTCACAATTGCTCTTTATAGATTCCTCACGGACAGAGTCAATCCGAACAGGATTTCCGGCCGCATTCCTGGAGCCTGCCAGCATCACCATCTCCGAGGGACTCCTCCTTCCCCACCCATGCTAGGACCTAGCTGAGTGCCAGATGGTGAAAAACAATCCGATAAAATAAAGGGGGGGGGGGGGGGAGGAGAATAAGCCAGACAGACCGCAAACTAACTTAAACGCAACTAGCTGCATGTGCGGTCAGGTGAAGATTTCATTACACTGACAAGAGAGAGCAAGGGAATGAACATAGAGATCAGAGCTCGTCCTCCATTCTGCAGAGCATCCACATGCCTAGGGGTCCTTCCTCCCTGCCTCTTGCCACCAGCCACTCTCCCCACCCACCCAACACAAGTCAAAAGTGCCAAAAACTTCAATTTATAACCAGGGACAGTCAGCAAGATCTCCACTCCTGTTCCTTCTAACCAAGACAGGAAACTCCTGTGTTGCCAAAGGTCCTCTGTTACTCCATCGCCTGCTCTCTGTCAGCCATTATTGCATGTGACGCAACACTGGCACTTTGGGCCCACAAGAGGAGAATGTTCCATGGTGTGAAGCAGCATGTCACTCAACACCAATAAACAGTCCCGACATGCAAACAAGTCACCCTACAAGGCTCAGACCTGTTATATCTGGACAAAAAGCTGTTTCACAAGAACCCAGAGGTTTGAGGTCTACTCCAGAGGCAGAGATAGCTTTCTGGCACATGAGCACCCCCTTGACGGGGCAGAGTGGATAGGTTCTCCCAAAAATCTTAAGCACTGCCACGATGCCACCCAAAAGGATTACAAAAGGGGCGACACCTACAGGACAGCGATGGAATTACACACAGGAGTTCAGGCTCCTTTTATCGCCCCTTAACAATAATCGAGAGCCTCACCCATGACCAGCTGCAGCAGCTACAGCAACTGAGCAAAGCTGAACCAGGGAAAATCTTCGAAAGACAAGAGTACAGAAGCATGGCAAAAAAAAAAATCCTGACGCATAAAGCCCAACACCAACAAAGCCTGGCTTGTGAGGGCCTGACTGCCCAAAATCATGAAGTATTTCACTCCAACCAGCCCCCCACCCCCAAACCCCAAACGGAAGGGGCCCCCCTTCAATGAATACCCCCCCCCCCCATTGCCTTACATCCCCTGGCATGAGAGCTCTGCTGCACCCCAGCTGCAGCGCCAAAATGGAATAAGCTTCTATTAGGGTGTGAGTTATGCTGGATCAGATGCGGCTTTTCAGGCACTCGAAGCAAATGCATTCCCCTGCATCAATGACCCCCCCCCTCCACCCCCAACCCAAATCACTGCATGCAGGGCATAGAGGGTGGGCATCAGTGCCAAAAAAATACATTAATTACAAAGGCAGCCCTTTTCCCTGCTCTCCATCCACACAACAGCCCAACTTTGGGCGCTCTTCCACCGCACCAGGTACCGTACTTTCGGTAAAGTACCAAAAGTATGGTACTACTTTTGTGTCGGTTTTCCACTGGCGTGACATCATCAGTGAGCGCCCCTGACTTACATCATCACAAAGCGCGGCGCAGTATTTCTTTCGCTGAATTCAAACATGTTATTATGATCCTTCACTTTCCTGTAGTCCTGCTCACGTTTTTTTTTATTTTCAAGCGACATTGTTTGGTGTTTTTTATTTCGAGTCGTGCCATCCAAATCCTACTGGATCAGTTCATCTGACCATATGGCGATTAAAGCCTGTGTTTGTCCATCCTTCCATTTTACTTTTTTTTTATATATATTTGTTTCTACTGCTTTTTATTTCATTTCTCGCTGTTCACCGTGTGTTGCCAGTTGTATTTTGTGTTTCAGCGACAGGCTATTTGCATAACCAATCTACTGCAAATATGTTTGCCAGTCCCACCCCAAAGTATCGAAGTACCAAAGAAGTACCCCAGCTGGTTTGGCACGTTCGGTACTGGTACTCGACTGGAAATCAATGAAAGTACCAAAAATACCGAAAGTAGCGTATTTTGTGCGGTGGAAAAGTGTTACTTTGTCACTGCTTGTGCTTAGGTGACAGTCAGCTGGCTCACGAGGCGTTCTGGGGCAGGCGGAACTAGGTCGGGGGGTGGGGGGCAGTCAGTACTTATCTACACATTGCACCATAAAGGTCAAGTGTGCAATCTGTCCTAGAAAGGATGCAGTTTGCCAAAACAGGCCCTACATACCCTGCTCTGCACAGATGCACAAATCACTTCAGAACAAGAGCAGAACATCCATCCAGCTGGCCCAAATGAGCCGGCTTGCAGGTTTAATGCAGGGATTACACGTTATCACAGCAATGCCGACAAGGAAATATGCTGCAATGAATAATTATTCACCTGAAAGCGTGATCGGCATCACGCACTTATCACACGTTAAGCTTTAACTCGGTTACAGTTTCAAAGTTCCTCAAAATAAGCACAAGCGTAAGGAAATCTCGCAGCGACGGCTGAAACTCAAGTGATTCTCTTGCATAATCGCACCGTTATGACACCAAAGATTCATAGTGAAAGATGCATGGTGAGGTCGTTCACACGGAGGAACAGCGGTGACCTTAGCTTGTTTTGTCTTTGCTGACCTGTTAAATGCGATCCTGGTGTCTTTTCCCTGGGTTATGTTGGGGGGGGGGGGGTGTTATTTGGGACTGATAGTAAATGACTCAGGCTTTCAACAAGAAGCTGGTACAAAATCTGGCGTCACCCGTGTACTGTCTTCTTTGCCACAGCAAAGACACCGCTCGGTATGCCCGCTCAAAATAATCTGCCCCCCCCCCCAATCCCCCCTTCATTTTTCCATGTCAGCGTGCCACTGACATTTTTCCATTCATCTGCTGCGGCCTCCCTGTCTATTTAAAACGTATCCCGCGGACAGATGCCAAATTGCGACTGCGCTCCATGCCAACCGGCCCCGCATGCACGAGGCTGCAGGTATGGCTGCAGCTCCTGCCGAGAAGAAAACATGGAAGGAACAGGAACACAGTAAACAAATGCCACCACTCCCCCCCCCCCCCACAGTTTCCTGTGAACAGGCATGTGGCATGGGGGTTACACTGTTCAGCAACAGAGTGATTTTCAGAGAACGCAGACCAGGCAAAAATGTGACAAATAGAGAGAGAAAAAAAAACATAATTTCCCATTTTTACAAGTTTCTAAAACAAATATACACTTGACCTACAAGAAAAACCACAGCTGATCAAGATCTGCCTTGCGTTTAGGCAAAAAATGCAACGCAATTTATATGCAAGAGATGGAAATAGAACTCCTGTTTAATTTGGCTAGAAAACAAGACACAAAGTATTTACCAAGCTATGCAGTTAAAACCGACAGCTGCACAGAGGGTCAATATTTCCTAAATTAACGGTCTGGTGTTATGATGGCTATCAGGTCGGGCCATTCAGTGTTTATACCCGATTACATCTCGGGAGTCAAAAAAGCACAATGTTGCACAATGAAGCCACATTTCGGGAAGAAATCAGCACATTTTCCCAGTACAAAATGCCACACATACGCACAATATGATTTAGTTCACACTAAATGAGTCACTGAATCTTCCTGTTCAATATTCTGTGATCAAGCTAGCAGGACCCTCACGTGCAGTTCAGCTGCATGAACGGTGTGCGACTGCTGTTGAATGGTTTCACAATATCTCCTTGCAAGGTTGCCTTATTTTAACCACCTCCATACTACAAACCATATGATTGCATAGCTAATGCATCAATCATTAGTTTAAAATATTAGTCTCATTTGATTTGTTTGCTCTTCATACCGAACAAAGTTACTCATTAGGAAAAGTAAAGCCAAATTCCTTAGGAGATAAATTAAATAAGCATGCGTTGACGTACCTCCCTAGTTTAAAAATAATTACATAATCTAAAAAGCTGCCAGAGGCCTTGTATAAAAATAAGCATCACGGGACTTGTAGGTGTTTGTACAAAGAGAGGAAGAGATCAATTACTGGATGGCTAGCTTTAACAAAATAATCGAGTATTTAAGTAATCGTAGCTGACTCCTAAAGCACACTTGTTAAAACATACCTTGCGCTTTACATTTATGAATCGAGAACCCGCCAGAATTAACGGGACCTACAGAAGCATTCCTTACAACAGTATTTAACAACTTTTTTAAGCACACAAGGGATACCAAAAGTTTTTTTTTTTTTAACCAAGTTACTAGTATAGCTGTAAAATAGAAGTGCCTGAAGTAACAGTGATGTCAAATTGAGTATATTAAGAGGCGTGGCGCGTTTTAACACCGTCCCAAAAATGACAGGTAGAGGAATTATAAGGTCGGATCTTTTGTCCTGCAGGCAACAGCAAAATGCATGCAAAATGTCACCATCAACTACTGGCAGGTCCGCTTAGCGTTAATACTATTATATAAATTAAAAAAATACTATGAGCTCTTTCTAGTACGAGACCTTGTTATGTAATGTGCCATACGCGAGTTTAACGTGCCTGCCATCTGCCCTGCAGTTATGTCCTTAAAAGTCATCAAGCGGGTTAACACGCGAAATTAATGTGCGGGAACATCAACAATAAGAATTAGGGAAAGTCCGTGTCAAAATCATCATTAAAGCTCTACTTCTAATACTGCATGGACCTTTTAGAACAGATACATTGTAAAGATATGAATGGCGCTGACTCGCTTTTCAAAGCGGAAGTTATTGTTCGATAAGTTATGTACGTAAACTCGGCATTTGCGGCACGAGAATAAAATAGGCTTTAATGTAATAGGTGGGGAACTTACTGTAACTACATTACAAATATATGATCTTAATGACCTATTATTACTGTTTCTAAGTAAAATTGACTGTTTCTTAAACTTGTGTAACAGGCGGTTTAAATTTTACATAATATGCAGAAATAGCTGTGCAACACGATTCTAAAGGAAGACCCAAAAGGCGAAAGCCAACGTATGCGGTAAAGGGACAGCGTGCATGCAAAAATAAAAATCTGTAAACCTTTTAATAAAATGACAACCATACTCTTCGGCAAAACATACGAAATCGCAGAGTCTGCATGGAGTTTTAAACTGTTACCGAAATATCTCTGCTTTCTAAGTAATTCGTTAACTTTATTCAAACTCCTTGCGTGACTCCAAAGTAAACAACGTTTACAAAAAAAAGTTCGCTATTTACCCGACTTTGGTCCTAAATCCGATTGATATTCCTTCTTCAGCTCAGTCGATGGTCGGGTATAGATTTTAAAAAGTGGAAATCGTTGCATCAGCCCGTTTATATAGCGATAATTTTCTGGGAGGGTTTGGGAATGCGGAACTCGTTTAAAAAGCCAGCCCGACGTAAACGGGGGATGTAAGAAGACAGCTAGGCGTAGAAATCAGAAAAGATGCGTGAAAAGTGTGCTGGCTCCACCCCTGACAACCGGGAAACAGAAAGCACGCCAACCTGCGCATATAGCAATTTGCTACGATCACGTAAGAAATCGCAGGGAATCCCAGGCTCGGGAGACAGTCAGCAATCGAACATCTTACCTTTCTAACTCGATGCAACTTTATTTTCTAGAATAACGTGCATTAGGCACAGAAACCTTCCTTCTTTAACTTTATCAGTTTGTTCAGTATTAGGGGAATATTGTTGTTATTAATTAGAGTGAAGGACAAGTATTTTTTTGCAACATCCTAAATCAATACTAGATATGTTCTTATAGTGATATTTATCTGGAATGTGACTTGTATTATAGGACACCTGATGAATTACACACCATGTGTTGATTGTTATATGCGTGCTATCCAGTCTACATCAAGTAGTATTCAATTGAAGCCAATAGTCTTATCTTTCGTTCTATGTTGGGATTAAATTGTTTGCTTTGCTAAGCAAGTGGACGCAGTGATCGCAGCTGGCCTGAACTGGTTTACATTACTCAAACTCACACTTTACCAGTTCAGACCAGAATAGTTTACGCCCCCCGCCCCCCGCGGGGCGGGGTGGGGGGGGGGGGGGGGCTGAGGGTGTGGCAGCTTTGTCTGTGTGGGTGGTCATGGCATTGTGCTGTCTGTGGACAGGTTGCTCCTCCTCCACAGGACCAAGAAAAATTTAAATCATTAAACCATCTAAATTTTATGGACAGTGATGCAATAGATACCAGAAACATCCACCAGTATGTCTGAAGGCTTACCCTAGACATGTGCAGCCTTACCTGTGCTGTGATTACGAAGGACCTGGGACTCTGCAAATTCTGTCCCATGACTCTGTCTGCTTTCCTTGTGAAAATTTCTCGCCTGTGGTCGTTTAATGTTTCTGACACCCCTAGCAGATTTAGACACGTATCCCAACCGTGGAAGACAAGGCTGGCCTTTGGAGGGGGAGTAGAGTAGGCCTTGGTAGCCTCTAGCTGTGGTGTACAGTTCGGTATAGAGGCTCACCCCTCACTGTGCTTCTGATTGCCTTTCCTGTATTCACCCCGCTGCATGTGAGCGAGGCTTCAACACAAACCGGTCCCTACCAGCAAATCTACGAGGACTACTGGAATTGGACCCATCTGTTCCTCCTTTTTCGGTTCAGCCGGTGCTCTGTTCTGCCCTGTTTGGCCTATAGTGGCTCGAAGATCTCTGTGGCATTATGACAACATTTTGACAACCTTTAAAGAATATTTATCATGAGGGTACCGCCGAATAAAAAACGGCATGCTCCCATGCCCTAAGGTTTTTGTGTAATTCTCACAAGTCCTCCGCTGCCTTGCTGGTTGAGGGAAAATCGTGTCATTAACAGACAGCCGATATGTTATGCGAACTTCCCGTGCAACTCCACGTGTAGCACTCAGCCATCGTGTTTGGCTGCGATAACTTTTTCGGGAATTGGGAATTAACGGCTCAGTATCACATTCTTCTGCCACGTGTTCATGCTCAATTCTCTAACCATCCAGTATGGAGAGTGGGACTCGAGTGGCAACGTGGATCATTTGTAATCATCTCGTTTTTAACTTCTAGCTTGCAAGGAATTAATTTGGCCGACATCTTGTGAGTATGATTTGATGCCGTCTTTCCCTTCCTTCGCCTTAAAGTCAGAAAATATCTGCATGTGCCATTGGTCTTCATTGTATCCAGTGTCGAGTTCTGGGGTCTCCCAGTGGCACCAGAAAATTGACTGTGTGATATCACCTCCCCTTCCGGCTCTGGTACTTCAGTGTGGCAGCTCAGTGAGGGTCCCAATTGGTTTGGGGGTAGGGTGAGGGGGCCCCTGTTGCCCAGTGGTTTTTTTTCCTTTTCCTTTTCCAGTGAGTCGTTAGTGAAGCCTCTTCTCTCCTGCAGACCCCGGGAGCGGTGCCATTGGGAGATGGGTGGGCTTCGTGGGCTCTGAGGCTGCAATAGATAATTGGGCAGGAGGGGAACCAATGTAGCACACATTTAATTGCCCAGCACATTTGCTTAGGTAGCAATCCCCTTAAAGGCGGCAATTGCACCCTTAGCTGGCAGCTGCTGTACATTTGGATGGTAGTGGAATGAGCTTATTTTTTTTGTCCCGCCGTAACCTGTCATAGACGTGGCAGCAGGCTGCCGGTGCACGTCCATCTGTCTGCATAGCAAGAGCAGAGTCAAACCTGCTGGCTTCAAGCGGGATACTCTAACGTGTCTGAACCAAGCCAACAAAACACTGCTGTTTCCATTTCAAAACAACGAAGGCGATTTTATTATTTTTTAAATCACAGATTTTGAATAAGAACGACACTTAATAAGGCAATGAAAAGCGATTGTTTGTGTCGGCAATGTTATGATATTTTAATTTGCATAAATAAGAAAGGGACGTGTCATGTAGTACTCATTTCTACTAATACACGCAACATGGTATATAATAAGAGGAAGCTAATTACATCAATGTGCTATATAGTCTTATATCATGTCCTTATTAAGCAATATTTGTATTCCATCTTTTTTATTCTGAAAACACAGGCGTCTCTCACTGCCTTACCAATAACCACAGCAATTATCCGTGTTGTTGCTGAAGTATCCTAGTATTTCGGTCCTTTCATGGAAGTGGAATTTGTGTGTGTGTGTGTGTGTTTTACATTGTCCTGTCATGGTACCTTCACCCCCAGTAACGGCTCAGCAACGTCTGAGGACCTGTTCTGGAAGCTAGAAGCCCTGCAGATGTTTGTGCTGGACCTGCGGTGGCCTGAGCCCGAGTTCGCAAGGCACCTGGAGCAGAGGCTCAAACTCATGGCCAGTGACATGGTGGAGGCCTGCGTCAAGAGGTCAGCTTTAGTCCTGACGCCGGCCAATACCAGTCTCACAGTCAGACTCCGCCCCCCTCCCGAGTCCCCCAGTCACAGAAGACCTCGACCCTCTCCTGTCCTCAAAGCTTGCCTCCCCAGCCTGCGTCCTCTTCCTTCACATCCTGACCTTTGACTGTAGAGAGTCACACTTCGCTCACATCTTCAGGCTACATTTCATCACACAGATGGCGGGAAGTCGGAAGCTGTAGGCAGGGAGGATGACGAAACATATTATTAGTTATACTGAAGCATTGTTTGAGGATCCCATTATATTAACTGTGACAATTGTTTTTGAGGCGTGAAAGAACTAACCTTCTAGACTGAACATTCATCAAATGTTCATTTGCAACTGCGGTAATGCTGCTCATGTAAGGACTTACTGTGCAAGGCGGAGGGTCTGGGGAGAAGGAGACAGTGCGACTGTTTTTAATTGGTCCCTGGGGGTGACCCATTTTACATGCCCTTTTATTGTCTCTCGCAGAACAAAAGCTGCTTTCGATTCCAAGATGCAGAAGGCCGGCAAGTCGACTGACTTCCGGGTGTCCCTGTCCGTCTGCACCATGTTCAATGTGCTGATGGACGCCAAAAAGCAGTGTTCCAGACTCTGCGTGTTGGACTCCGGCCAGGAGGTACGGTATTTTTGGAGGCTCATCTTGCCTGGTGAAACTCTACTCCAAAAAAACGGTGCTTTGCTAATACTGGCAGCCACATAGACGATCAGCATTCCCTGGTATCCCGTAGACTGCAGGAAATTCACCAGTGTGATTATATAGCAGGTGCTTATGAGGCAGGCCTTGCAGACGGACCCGCATTTGGCAAGACCTCCCTAAAAAAGGAATAGCCGGAACTGGACATCTTTAGAAAATGAACTCGATATGACAATCCCACTGGCACAGCACAATTGTGCCCCGCGCTTAAAACAGTTTGGCCATAGTGTCTTTGCTCTATTTAGGATAATCCAGGTCTCTGGGTTGCGATCCCATCCCTCTTACTGGAGGATAGAGTTTGTGAAGGGCTGAGCACGATTCCCTCGGCGTCCCCAAAGCTCAGCACACTGCACACATATCTTCTGAACCCTTTTAAGTGGCTTTTAAATCCTCCATGATGTGACAGTCGGCCTTCAGCTGGAGAACTTCGGTCCTGCTTGGGGTCTATTCACTCATGAACTGATTTCCATCTGCAGACCATTTGCTACCAGTGACCCAGGAGGTCAGTTTCACTTAACTTGGTCCTCGTCTCAGTTCTCAAACAGCAGCACAGTCTGTTTTCTCTTCCTCAGCAATTGCAGTGCATTTACAGTCTTGTGCCTAGACAGAGAGATGCAGGTTTGAATTGTAAAACATTGACTGGTGGACAGTTGAGCCATTTATCGTAGCCTTGGAACTTTAGCTAGTGATCTTCTAGCCTTCAGTGGAAACTTCTAGATAATTACAGATAAATGTAGACAAGGATGCTCCTTCTGATTTTTTTTCAAGATGTGTTTCCTTCTGAGCACTTTGAAGTCAGAGATTTTTCCTACTTTCACAAAGTAGACCAAAACCCTGCTGAATTAAATATTGTGTGTGCGAGAGTCAATATTATAAATGCAAAACAATGTGCTGTATTTCTGTGTCACTGTTGTGCTGTTTGGCCGAGTCGGTCCCCAGGATGTGGAACATCGAAGACGTCCTTGAATCATTAGGGAGCCGCTGAGTTTACGATGTGTGGGTTTCTATTTATTTTGGCCATGAAGACAGTATGTGAAGCAAACAAACTCTTTATTAAAACAGTAAAATCTGGTATTTTAATCAGTCTGTTCCATTGTAGAGTCATAATGCCACGTACAACGTCATTGTTTTGTAAATCGCACACATTTCATTGGTGGCTTTTATTTAGCTTTTTCTTTACGTTTGTTTTGTTTCTGTTCTTCCTTTGTACCGCCGTCATCTTCTGCACGACATTTTTGCATCCAAGACTGACAAACAATGGGTAAGTGTCTCCTGTCCTCTCCCCTGCTTTAGTGTTTTTATGTCATATATTTCATTATTTCATATATTGTTCTTGTATATTTTTCTTCCACTCACATCATCTTTAGTTATTATTTACAGCAATTAATTTACATTAAAAAAAATTTTTGCTGCTAGTAAACTAATAATTGCAAACATTGAACTGTATCATATGGGTATGGATGTATAAGGAAATTAGTTTATAAGTCTTGCTTATATACAAAGTTTTTTCCTTTCCACACAGTAGAAAGCCGTGTATCATTTAAGGCTGAATGGGATTCGTAATACATTTTTTAAAAATACCTCAGATTAAAGTTTCTGTGAAACAGTGGAGTAGGTGAGGGCTCCCTTGTGGAGGACAATTGAGTCATCAAACTATCCAGTCATCCTATAAAATGACGGGGCCATTTTGAGCTTCAGTGATTTTCCTATTAAATAGTTTGTTCTTCCTGAATTGTTAGCAGTCATTCAAATTATTTGAAAACAGGTGACTGTGAATTGTATTTATCTGTATAGTTTTGGTAGAACTCAGAGACATCGGGTTTGTGATTTTACCATTAGTTAAATGATCTCCCTGTGTCATTGTGGGCTTTCCACCAGCTATTCCAGTTTCCCTCCACAGTCCAAAAAACATACTGAGGTTAATTGGAGTTACCAAATTGCCCACTGGTGTGCCTGTGTGAGTGCATGGTGTGTGAAATGAATGGTGTGTGAAGTGAATAGTGTGTGAAGTGAATGGTGTGTGAGTGTATGGTGTGTCAATGCATGGTGTGTCAATGCGTGGTGTGTCAGTGCGTGGTGTGTCAGTGCGTGGTGTGTCAGTGCGTGGTGGGTCAGTGCGCCCTATGATGAGTCGGTGCCCCATCCTGGGTTCTTCTCAGTCTTCCCCCTGTAGCCTCCAGGATAGGCTCTGCACCCCTTCATCACAACCCTGAATAGGATAAACGGTTACAGAAAATGGATGAATGGATAGCTGTTGGTCCTTGTTGCATTATGTTAAAAATGCGAAGTGACGTTACAGAAAAGGATCACCCCCCCCCCCCCCAAAGTGGATTTTGTAGGATCACGTGTGGATCGCCACAGCTAAAACAAATTCTTGATGTACGCGATCAGCAAAGAGGGTGGATTCCTGTCGGCACTGTGATTATTAATGTCCGTACAGCTTAATCTCCCACTCGGCATGAAACGTAAACATGGCTGTGTTAATTGAGGTAAGAAGTTCTTAAGATATGCTGTAAATTCTCTTTATTCAAAGGCAGCCATTTCATGTCATAAAAAAAAGAGAAAAAGAAAATGAGTCCTGCCAGGAGTAACCTCCCTGCACCTTCAATTTGTCACTGATCGTTGTTCTTTGTTGATTGAAATTTTTAATTTCGCTGGTCTTTAGAAGTGCTGTAAAAGGGCATTACTGGGGAAGAGGAGCCCCCGCCTGCCACACTGGCAGCAAAGGCCTCCATTCACAGGCGCAAATAGAAGCTCTTTCTCCCGTCGTTTGCAGAACAATTTAAATAAATGGTGAATAAGAGTTAGCAGACATGAAATGGCGGATTAATTGAATCTAGCGCGAGTCTTTGGATTCCCCAGCTGGACCTGTCCTTTAGAAAAACACAAGGCTGCCGTGATTGTGGGAAACACAAAAAGTATCCTTCAAATTCCTTTGCCCTAAACGAGGGCGGGAGTTCCTTTCACCCGCATAATAGACCTATTAGCTGCTTAACTCAGCTTCATACATGGGAAGATTTTCTCTACTGAATGCGAGGCTCAGGAGGAGAAGGAGGAAGAGCGTTCTGTCCAGATTTCCTGCCACACGGTGCTTGGAACAGCCAATGTTTGGGGAACCTTTGGGTCTTATGATTGGGAACCCATTGGGTGGCATAGCATCACAGACAACATGAAATCAGGCGGTGAAGGTTGCTGGCGAGGTACACAGGCTTTGACCAGCACAAATTGGGAAGCGATTAATCCCATTTCCATCTTCCCTGTCTCTACCCCCAGCAACAGTACCACTCCAAAATCGACGTCCTGATCGACGAGTCCTTTAAGGAGATGATTTCCTCCCTGGTTTCGAAGGTACGATGCGAGCGGGGCGCTTTGGGTATGGTGAGTGATGCTCTCCGCTTTCCATGGAGGTGGATGACATCAGGTTCAGGGAGCCACCTCGAGACGTTCTCAGCCCGCCCTCAGTCGCAGGCCCCCCAGGGGAGGGTGCTGAGTAAGAGCCAAGCACCAGGAACGGATGACGACATGAGTGTCTGCCTTCGCATGGGCACTTGAGACATGCCTGAAATGGCCGATAAATTAGCATTTCAAACTCTGGCCTTTATTAAAGTTTTAAGAGCCCCTCCACCTCATCACTCTCAGCATGTTCGCCACGTAATCCCCCCTTTATGTAGACACCGTGGTTGCCTCTTACACATGTTTGCAGACACACCATCCAAGATGGCGCCTGACTGAGTGTCTTTCCCCTGTAGTTTGCGGCCGTCCTGGACGGCCTGCTGTCCAAACTCTCCAGGTACGATGAAGGAACTTTCTTTTCCTCCATCCTGTCTTTCACTGTGAGTAGCACCTGCCACCCTTCACCGCGTCTAACCCGTAACGTAACATTATAGCCCAAAATGAGCCTTTCTATCTTTTTGCTTTTAGGTGAAAGCTGCGGCCAAATATGTGGATGTTCCCGTAAGTACAAACCTGCGGACTGACATTGATTATGGCTAATTATTTAAATGTAGTTTCCTTTGTGTGGTGATGGTGATGGTTAGTGTGGCGTGCAGCCGTCTGCAGTCGGGGAATTGGGGGCTGATGACAAACTCAGCTGGAGGCGGCCACAGGACCGAGCGGACGCGAATGAGTCACAGCAGTGTAAGAGAGTGCTGTGTTTGTGATAATTAGGCAAAATTACTTACTTATGGAAAAAGACATCCCACGAGCGTGATACTACATTGATATACAAAATATGTCGGTAGGTGTTTTTGGGGTGAATAGTTATTTGTGCCATTTGAGGGAAAGGTGTACCGATCTGCCCCCCCACAGACCATGTGACACGCAGTTTGAGTCTTCAGCTATGCTGGTATAACACATTCTCCGCTAATGACAAGGCAGACTCTCGGCGGGCATGGGGGAACCATGCATTTACTCATTACTTCACTCGAAAAGATAACTTTTAATCATATCTGTGTCATTTAGGGAGCAGAAGTTATTTTGGGTCTAGTTAAGCTGACGGGTTCTGTCTCTACCCTCTTTCCGTCTAAGTAGATTAAACCTGTGTGCTGTTGACACAAGTTCCTTGCGATGTGAGTCAGCCCTAATGCCCACTTTGAGTCAAATTATAAAGTAACCTCCACCTTGCTCTTTTGTGCGGAGTGAAAGGGAAGGCCGTAAACCTGCTTTAAAGCCGTGTGAATAAAGAGCGTGGATGAATGGCATTTAAACGCTTTGGCAGCAAACACATTTGTGAGTCTGTCACGAGGGGTTAAGCTTCTTCTTTGCTTTGTGCCAGTTACTGTTGGGGACCTTGGCTTGAGTGTCAGGCCTTCCACCGGTTCTCACACGCACACTCGCGTTGTCTCACACCCATGCACGCACGCACACACACACACCGGCAGACGCTGCGGCCCGCACCTGGAGGACGCTGGATGGGGAGCAGGAAGCCAGATTTGCTGTACTGTGTAATTACAGTGCATTTTCTCTCTCGTCCCCCATTCTCTGTCGAGGATTTATCCTTCCAGGTTAACCAGTCATTAGCCTGCGCTTAATATGTCCTGTTGTGCACCTTTCATTCAGCCGTAATGATTGCTCCAGCCTGCCACTCCCCCGTTTGCCCATTCCTCTTGGTTTGTTCAACATTTCTCATCACTTTTGTTCCTTGTTTTCTTCCTGCCCGATGTTTTCTTCGCACCAGAACAGGGGGTAAACGGCAATTGCTGTCGCTCAGGTACGAGTTCCCCTACCTGATGCAACCTGGCCACCCGACTGCCTGATTTACAAAAAAAATAAACAAGATGAAATTGCCGTCATTGGCCTGGCAGCACTCGGGGAGGGGGGGCTGAGAGGGGACAAGGGACAGCGATGAGACACAGATGGGGGGGAGGGGGGTCCTCCTCATTTCATGCGGTGCAGTGAGAAGCCCCCTTTTCTGCAGTTATGGTGCAGTGAAAGAGTCCCTGTCCATCTGCTGCACGAGGATGTTAAAGTATCGAGCTTTTTTTGGCACAAAAGAAGGAAAAAATAACGTTTTTCATGCCACACAAGAAATCGGTAGTTTAACAGACACGATTAAATTTACAGGTCCTTGTATGTTGCACGGCTATGATAAACGCCGGGTTTGTCTTATGTGGTTTCAGTTTTTGGGGTTTTCATTATTATTCTGCTGTCTTGAAATACTTTGTTTTAAAATATATAATTTTAAACAAAGGAATGCCTGATATTGTTTTTTTTTTTTTACCTGAATCACTTATTGATTTAATTCTGAATGTCAATTATTTACCTTTCTAACTCCCAGGCTGTGTGAATGTAAAGGGTGACAGCTCTCATACAGGCAGGAAGAGTAACTGAGCGAGGCAGGAGACTAAGCGGGTGTAATTATGAGAGCGTTTGCAGTGCGTCTCAGGTACGCACGCCTGAGCCATTGTGCGAGCGCCAGAGAGCCTGCCGCTAATTGGGAACCATTGGCAGCTGTCACAATTAGTCAGTTCGTTTATCGCAGGCGGCCCACTAATTACGAGCCGCAGTTTTCATTGACGGCAGAGATGGAGAACGAATTACCTGTAAAAAAAGTTCCCATCTGGCATAAGCGGAAGGGAGGCGAGGATGGGATTACACGGGTCTCCATCACCTGTGACGGCCCGTCGTGCAATTCGCACGGACTGTGATCGTAATGCGACCCTGACGCATCATTTTCTATTTGTTCTGACCTGTTTTCTCACCCACAAGCAAAATGGGAGGTATGGGAACCAAAGCGGCTGATTTGACAGGAGCTGCTGACTCGTCTGACGAATAGAAATGCCAATTGGTGTCGATTGTTTTGGGAACAGACATTATGAGGTGTGTCGTAGACTGGGAGGCCTGGAACCGGATTGTATACCTGCTCCGTTGTTTCCAGCTGAATGTGAATGCAGGTTAACACCTCCCACCTGTAATATGAATCGTTTTGCTGTGTATTTTTGTCCTCCTCCGCGTAGAGATTGACTGAAGGTCCTGCCTTTATTGGGTTTCTAAACAATACACAACAACAAGATGTGTGCAAACACTATTCAGCATAACAACATGTAATTTCATATCATGAGAATGGCTTCCTGTTTTACATCGAGACGTTCCGTGCCCTTTACAACTCATTCTGGCTTCCTTTTTAATCCTTTGAGGTATTCTTTGTCTGATGGGTCATTAACTACTGTTTCTCTACAGTCACTAACGTTCCGTTGATATGTCACTGCTGTATAGTTTGCCCAACAGAGAAAAATCAACAAGAAATTTGCTTTGTGCCACGTTGTCTTCAGAGGCTTCTCATTGAGCCGTGCTAGGGGAGAAAAGGCACGATTGATATTCTTTTTGTCGATATGAATGTACATAAACGGTGCAGCCTGTCATCGATAGTAAATGAACTTTATCTGTGGCTGTGCGGCACGAGGTAGGAGCGGCACGAAGGCGGCCACCACTAGCATGTTTTCTCTCACCTGCCGTTTCACTTCGTCCTTGGTGTGTTTGTGTGTGTCCATTTTTTTATTTTTTCTTCAAGTCTGGAGACGGATGCAGAGATTGATCTTGAGACTAGAGCTGAGGAGTAGGTTTATAATATCACTGGCAACTCTCTCTTTTTTTTTCTAACTTAAAATTCACCCGTTTTTTTTTTTTTTTGTATGTTGTGGTACGTGAGTTTTGCTTTTTAATTCTACAGCACATCTTTTAAAATTGTCTGCCCCTCACCCCTTTTTCCCTCTGCCCACAGAAACCTGGGATGGACCTGGCAGATGCGTACATTACTTTTGTGAGGGAAAACCAGGACATCCTTAGAGACAAGGTCACAGATGAGATGTACACAGAGAAGGTGTTTGAAGTTAGTGTCAACCTTGGAATACATACAGATTTTTTGTGTGGATGCCATTCCTAATCGTGCTCCCCTTCTTTGGAGTTAATTCTGTACCCCCACCTTATTTATTTTTTAAAAAATGTGTGATGTTTGTATTGTAAAATAATTTGTATCTATGTAAAAACAATGCTTCTAACAAACATATCACTGAAAAACAACCTTGGTCTGTCATAATGGACTCCTCCAATGCACACGTTTGTGCATCTTCGTGGGCAGCTTACAGCTAAACACCTCCTCAGTAGAGATTTTGGAGGAGCTGGGACTTTGGGAAGTGTAAAACAGTGCAGAGAGTCGTGACGTCACTGGGAACGTGCTCACGCAGTCAGGACGCTGCTGTAGCAGGGCAGAGACCTGCGATCTGGTTGGACGGGGTGGAGAGATTCATGTCACAACACTGTGGGATACTGGAGATACCCATTCAGCTTCCCACAGTTGGGGCCATGGGGCGGGGGTTCTGGAGCTTATCCTCAGCAGTACTGGACCACAGGGCCCAATGGATCACTGCACACATGCAGAATCATAGTATAGTAAAATTATAGATGTCACCTAACTACACGTCTTTGGATTGTGGGAGACAAGACTACCCTGAAGGGTCCAGAGAGAGCAGTGCATAGACAGAGCACAAGTGGGGTCCCGACACCCAACCCTAGAGGTGTGAGGCGGAGTTGCAGGTGCCACCCACGGAGCCACCATATCACTGGTACTAGGCGTATCAGAACATCTAAGGTTCCCATCGCCATGTCGAGAACAATCACTATGGATAAGAAGGAAGAAAAATTGTCAAGAAGTGCAAATATACATAAGTAAATAAATTTTGTAATCTGAGAAAATTGCTATTTCATAATTGAATATTCATAATTGCATTCTGCAATACACAGTTTTTTTCACTACTTGATGGAGAATCTGTGGGAAGACTTCTATGGTGGTGCTTCTGAAGAAGCCGCTTAAATTTGCACTTGAAAATGACTTGTGTGAGATGTTTCCAGCAGCAGGGATGGTGCCTTCTGTGGGAGCTGGGGTGGGGGTGTGTTGCAGGTTGCAATTTCCAAATAAAACCTCGAGTTCATACCTTCTGCACCATCCATTACTGTAACACATTTTTCTAAAAGCTCTGTGTTAGTCGTCCTGTGGCCTTGTCTTCATCATAGCGAGCAAGAGTAAAGGGAGGCCTTGAGCAGCACTGGCTGGCCTTCTGCGTCCTGGTGGGCAGCGTCATGCTACCGCCACGTTTGCCGAGCCCTGGGTGGGTGCGTGTTTATGGAGCGTCCCCATCACCAGAGCAGACCTTGTCATGGCGGCTGACCCTCATTGTCTGCGATTTATTCATTTATTTATTTAACGGATCTAAAAAGCTGCCAAAATGAAGCCCCCACTCTAATCCCCGGTGGAGAGGGCTTCTCTCGGGGCTGGGAGGGTCACGTTGAAGCTGGGCACCCTCCCTTTCATGGGGGCTCCCTGCACCCCCCCTCTTTCACCCTCTGCTGGGCCTGACCAGGCTGAGGGGACAAAGGGCCTCTCTCCAGGGCTCAGCTTCTCCACCCCTGGCCTCTCACTCCCCCTGAAGTGCTTCTCTCTCTCGCTCTCTCTCTCCCCCACTTCCTGTACATATCCTTTAATCCATTTCTCTGTCCTCTGTGCCCCCCCCCCCTTCCTCCCCCCTTTTCTTTACTGCATGTCTTGCTGCTTTCACGGCGTTCCTCAGCTGCGATAGGGTCTGATTGAGATTTTACACGGACTTAATGCCATCAGGAATCCAGCTTGGGTATTTGTGACTCGGTCGTGACTATTTCCACATGTAGCAGCTAATGCTAGAAACCTTTGGGTGGGTGTTGGGGGGGGCGGGGGCTTCTGTTGACCTGTTTACTATTAAAAATGATAAAGGCTGAATTTTTCCACCAGCGCTTTCTCACCCCGTCCACCTTCTCCTGGAGTCCCACTGTGTTGTTTGTTAGCTGCGTCCCGTCGCCTTCCCCACCCCTCCAGCTCTTCTCTAGATTGGGTTTGAAAACTTCACCGCAAACGGCAGATTAGGCTGATGCCTTGTTTTCCGTGCTCCCGTTGATTTGTTGAACCTTGGCTGGGCCTGCAGGCGGGCGGCGGCGAGATGGAGAGGTAGGGCACTAATGTGGCTCAGCCGCCCACAGTCATGCGCGAGGAGCGCCTGCGAGCCGCGGGGTCTCGCCATGTCAGCTCAGGCGCTCCCCCCATGCCTGTTGTCGGGGGGCTAGGAGAGAGATGTAGGTGATGGGGGGGGGCTTCAGGAAATGAGTCCACCAGGCCGTCTCAGAATAGGAAAGCGGGGCTGATTAGGAGCTTGATGAGGGCAGCGGGCCAGCGCTGCACAGATCCACTGCTGTAGCTATGATGCCGACGGAGACGGCGATGCTTAAGGACGTTATCTCTCAAAGAACCTGGCGCTGGGCGACTGACAGCCAGCGGGAGGAATGGCGAAGCCCCACGGAGTGCCCTTTTATCTGCGCTCCCCTACCTGTACTCCTTTACCTGTGCTCTCCAACCTGTACTCCTTTACCTATGCTCCTTTTATCTGCACTCCTTTACCTGTGCTCCTTTATCTGCTCTCCCCTACCTGTGCTCCCCTACCTGTACTCCTTTACCTATGCTCCTTTTATCTGCACTCCCCTACCTGATCTCCTTTACCTGTGCTCCCCTACCTGTACTCCTTTACCTGTGCTCCTTTATCTGCGCTCCCATACCTGTACTCCTTTACCT
The DNA here is from genome assembly GCA_026776945.1 of Isichthys henryi. Classification (NCBI taxonomy): domain Eukaryota; kingdom Metazoa; phylum Chordata; class Actinopteri; order Osteoglossiformes; family Mormyridae; genus Isichthys; species Isichthys henryi. The sequence goes on from JAODJX010000001.1 coordinate 30,782,017, forward strand.
GTACTCCCATATCTGCTCTCCCATACCTGTACTCCTGTATCTGCTCTCCCCTACCTGTGCTCCTTTACCTTTGCTCTCCTATCTGAACTCCTTTACCTCTACTCCTTTACTTGCTCTCCTTTTTCTGTGTGCTTACAGGGGTCCCTGCCTCCCTCTTCATTTTCTCCTGGCTCAATTAGCCATCATCCCCTGACTGACAATGTCAGGAACAGCAGGCAGTCTCTCCATTTTTGGTTACCTTCATGTGGCACGTATATGCCTCTGTCTCAAGAGATCGCTTTGTGGGGTTTTTTCAGCCACGCATGTTTGTGAACAGTGTTTGAACATGAATGGAGAATGGATTCAGTGTAAGAAGAAGTTCAAAAGACATTTTGAATGATAAAAAAGCCCCATCAAAATAGGCCCGAGACTCCCTCCTTGGCAACAATACTGATTGGAATCTATCATTTCCTTCAGAGACTCTTCAGCGAGGAGTTGAGGGATGAGTCACATTTCCCACACAATCTACTCTTTAACCATCAGGCTTGTATGGATTGTGCCAGTACTTAAGACTTGTGTTTCAGCCGCACTCTCGCATCTCACATTATACCGGCATTCACACTTTGCACGTCAACAGTCTGAAGTCCATGGTCTGGCGTGTCAGGAAACATGACACCTTTGTCTGTTTACCCACAGCAATGGTACACCAACTCCACAAAGGCCATGTGCATTTGGCTCACGGACAGACTGGAGCAGCAGCTCCACGTCTACCAGCTGAAGACCCTCATTAAGATAGTGAAGGTAACTATCTGTGCAAGGTGCCGCCTTAAAACAAGGGCGAAGGAAGGAACCGAATTTATCACCCAGAAGGACGATGAGCAAATTCATCTGGTGTAGAGTCACAGAGTTGAAATGGAGTGTTAGACATTCAAGTCGTAGACATACTTTTTCCCGTTTGTTTTTTTGTTATTCATTCCATTCTCCTTTCCATAAAAAAAGACAGGAAAAGATAAATATTGCTTGCACTGTGAGGTTTTCCAAATAAACCTGCGGCAAACTACCCAGATACCGTTGTGTGCAAATCAGGATGTGTTGAGATGTGTAAGTCAAACGGCGCTGAGATGCCTCCCTGTCATACCACATCCCCTGGCTGTCTTGTATCATTCAGTCTTTAAAAAAAAATGAATATCTGCATCGAAATTGAAACTCTTTTCCTCATCTTCACTGTAGAAGACCTACCGCGATTTCAGACTGCAGGGGGTGCTGGAGGGAACCCTGAACAATAAGAGCTATGAGGCCGTATACAACCGGCTGACGATGGAGGAAGCGACCACATCTGTCACCGGTGGCAACAGCCTCCAGGGCATATCTATGAGAGACAGTGAAGAAGAGGAGGGCTAGAGACCATCTATGACAGACATAAGGAGACACCATTATCCATTTTTTTTAACAAAAGACTGAACATTTCATAATAAACTTTATGCCACACACTCCAATAAACAAGTGCATTAAAAACCTGGCATTATTAAAAGTCCCCTGCCATCTGCACTTGTGCAGTGTGGCTGCAGTGGATACCAGATGCACAAAACGTGTCTGTGCGTTGCTCTTTTAAATCCCATCTGTATGGACCAAAATAACAGATGTGTTGTGTGCTTGCATTGCGGTTCCTGAAGTAAATATCTATGTTTGCTAGCATTAGCATTTGAAATGTTAATTTAACAGGTGTAGGAACACGCCACGCGGCTTGTTATCAAATAATATTATGTCATCTGACATTGTGTTTTCCTTTAGTAAGAGAGAGGTATTTGGGCAGTGGCATCTTCTTGTTACTGTATGAACTATGAATGTGTCTCACTTTGCCCTACAGACCAAAGCACTTTTTCGTAGTAGACGAGGTAATGTCTGTTTCATTGCTGGAAATAGTGTACACAGTAGTTACTCTATGTGTAGTTATTAAGAAGATTGTGTAAATCATACGTATGGTATTGTTAAAGTCTTCTCTGTAGACATAACTCCAGGATAGGTTTTTATGTGACATTATTCAGTGAAAACTAACTGGGAAAAACAAAAATAATATTTATAGTCATTTGTGCACCTGTATTTGACCAGGTGTGTTCTAAGTGTTTGAATAAAAGTGTTTTAATGTAACCGATGGGTCATTCATATATATATTTATTTTTTATCTTTGCATTACATGTGAATTTGAGTTCATTTCTACAGAATACACCTACAGCACAATGCTCCCTGTGTTATTTAAGAGTATTACTAATTAATCCACTGTTACTGTAATGCGCCTATATTTAGTCATTCAACTACTTTAAGAATTTTAAACACGAGGTTCAAAATGACTTAATAATTACACACGGATTGGTTAGTTTTCCAATATACGCAATTGAAAAGAATATTTACAAAACAATTTTTATACCTTTCCTGTGCTCCTCTCGATTGTTTACATTACTAGATTTTATTGATCAGTAATGAGAATAAACTATTGGTACCATAACAGTAAATCATATACATCTAGTTAATGTGTGGAGGCAGAAAATGGATGGATGGATAGTAAATTTTCAAGTAGTTAGTACATATTTATATAGGCCTAGATTTACAAAATATGATCCTTTACTTTTTACAAAGACAGTGCCTATTTTTACACATTATCCTAGTAACGACAAGTAGTACCCTACTTTTAAAATGGTAACTTTAAAGTAGCAGCCTACTTTAAAAGGTTAAGCAACTAAATTGGACGTTCAGCTTTAGCCGATGCGTAACTTAGACACCACAAAACACTAACAGATCCATTGAAAATTAAGTGTCAAGGAATCTGTGAAGAAGGATCAGTAAATAATGTAAATTTTTGCTTGATGGAACAGGACAGGCGAGGAGGGTAGAGGGGGCCCCCCGGTGGTTGCCCAGCTGTAACCGTCTTTGGCCTATAGGATGCGAGCTATTTCATGTCATACGCGGAATATTGGTTGTCCGACAGTACGTTTTTTAGGTAAATTGAATATCTCCTTTTCCACATTACGGCGTACGGTGTAAGGTCTTTGTTTATTTTAAGAGCAGAAGCCCTTGAAATATGTGATTGTGCAAATGAGCATCACAAGCCGTCCGCCCGCAGCCCTTCTGTCAGTTAGTGTTGGCGCGCCGTTCTCAAAGTCCTCCACCAGGCAAATTTGGCCATTTTTTTTTTTACCATCTTTGGTTTCATTTTTTTTGCGACTGTTACTAAAGTTAACCGCAGTTTTGGTTCGTTTAATTCATCGAACGTTTGCGAAAATATCTGAATTATCAATTATTAGAAATTCTAGCTAAACGCTATACCATATTCACTTGTAGCGATTCACGTTTGTTTTAATTGGGCTATAAGAGTAAGAAGCTGGAGTCTTGTTAGTTAACTACTGACTACGGATGATGAATGAGCATATTGATGCTCGATATTCGTACTAATAACCTGAGAAATTGCAGGCTACGTAAAGTAAAATCCGATAGTATACTGTGTTCTACTTTGAAAGTATGAAAATGGTTGAATTGTAATGGTAAATGACTCAACAAATAAATATTTTTTTTATTTCATTATAGGAAACGCCTTTAGATATTTTCTTCTAAAAATCTTTGTTCTTTTAATGTTTTTTGGGAGTCCGCCGGAACTACATCATAATTAAGAATGGGTATAATTTTTAAGTCACGTGAAGAAAGTTCAGTATTGTACTTTTTAATTCCTCCCATATCCCAACGTACTGGCCTATTTAGAATTTTGACTGGAATTTTTTTCTGCTATATTGGCTTCAGCTATAAGCTACTATTGACATTTTTTCCACTTGATTGTAAACTGGGTGACTTTCATATTTAAAATGTAGCTACAGGTAAAACGATTTTCATTTTGTACTGTAAAATATGCACTATTTGTTTACGGTCAATCCACATTAAAATGGTTTTAATGTTATTTTAAAATTAATACCGAACTCGACGACGTCCCAAAAAAATACAGTGAACGAAGTTTTTCGCTAAAACTGATTGGAAAAAAAAAACACGTGAACGTAGAGAGTAATTTTCTTACCAGTAACGTAAAATCATCAGCATATTCACTATCTAGATGGATGAGGGGCAAATGCAGCTTTGCAACAGTGACCATAATATGGAGTTTCGCAGGCTGGTCACTCTTTTCGTATATATTTAAATTACCTATAACATGCAACATTGGTGTCTTGACTGTCCGAAAAAAATATTTGTGACTATGCCGTTTTTACACGGTTAAAAGCATAGATCTCTCTGGGTTTTCAGTGTCATTTTAACTTGATTTATTGGTACTAAATAAAATACTTATATTCTATTAATTGCTCGATTTTCACTCACAACTTTAAATAAATATTGTTCTCAAAAATAGTTATATCTGACTATTATTACTAGTAGCAGTAGTAGGCCTATTAGAAGTAAAAACTAATAATACTAATACTACTAATAATAATAATAACAATAAATCCACCTTATTTTTATTACTATTATTATTATTGTCGTCATTATTGGACATAAAATTTAGTCTATTAATATGTATTGCATGTATGTATCAGGATTTCTTTGAATCTTTATTTCTTTTGGTTACCGTGTTTAGCGTTAAAGTATAAAGTCTAGTGTGTGTCTCCTCGTAATAAGAACGATGCTACAGGTGTTTGGCGCGAGTATATATCGGTTTCCCGAAGGTATTAATGCTAAAATAAACCACACGTCCGCCTTATAGGCGTACAGCTATAGGCACGAGAAATCAAAGCAGCAATTCAAATTTCGAAAATTACATCTGGTACAAACAGTTCAACTCAAAGGTATAAAATGAAATCTGATTTCTCCGACACAGCCGCGCTTCATTTACCTTTTAATTGTTTAAGATTGCAATCCACGAAACTTTGCCGAGATGAGCGCTCCCGTCTATAGCCTCAATGTTAGTGTGAACTGGCGGAACACGCGTATAATATTTCTTTTTGTCTGTTTGTAGAGAGTTGGTGGGATAATGTCCTTGTCTCGCTGTTAGGCGCTGGAGTCTGACGAGAGCTTCCATTCACTGATCCCAAGGTTCGTCGTCCCACAGGATAGTTGTTTACTGAGAAGAGAAAAAAAGATATGAAATGCATTGCTGAATTAAGGGAATGATTCCGCGTGATTTAAAGCGATCTCACAGGCTTAAAACGATACGCCAATCTAATTTTTCCACAAAACAGTTTTATATTTAGGCCTATATAAGCTACATAAAAAGATAGAGTGCGAAATTCTACTGTAGGTTCAATTGCCGCGCTTACTTTAAATGGCAATGTTTTATTCACAAAATATATAAACAGTACATATTTTTTAAAAATACAAATAAACATTACTAAATATTAATTAATTGATTATTAATAATAAGTACATCCACGTACACCTGTGCTTATGCATTCCAAATCTGCCGCAGAAAATATTCCGCCTTGGAATTATTTAAGTATATTTGTGTAGTTTTCTTTATTGCTGCTGTTGCTAAGAAGAAACTTGGGGAAGAGAGTCAGGAAAATAAAGCTGGAAAAGAAAATGAGGTAAAATATGTCAGATGTTGACAGTGACAAAACGGACCCGCTGCGCCCTTGTCATCCCGCGCGACTTAAATGATGTCATACAATGCCGCGAGGGGACCTCGGATTTGCCGAGCGCTTTACAGTTGCACAAGACGCTTGCTGATAAAGAACACCTCATTCTTGCAGCCAGTGAGTTTTAGCCGATCATAATAGAGCTAGACAACGAGTGCTGGAAAAAAAAAAGCTGTCTCTGTTGACTGATGTAAGTGAATTGAGCAATTATCTACTTTACCCTCTCCTCCAGGAAGGTAACGATTGGTGAGGTCTGGTCTGCGTTATTGACACAACACGTTTTATTGAGCAATTGGGGGAGACTTAAGTGCTGATTGTCCGGAGTCAGCGTTAACGCGAAGGGAGCTGCGAGGGGCTGGCGTGGACTCAGACTGTATCAGATGATGTGCTTTCCTGCAGGTCATTGAGAAGAATCCAAAGGAACAGCCAGACTCGACACAAAAGTGCTTCTAAGATATGGAAAGTGCACGCTTCCACTCAGCGGGAATACTCACTTCACCCTCCGCTTCTGGAAACATACCTGCTGGAGAAAATATGATAGCCATTACTAAGCCCCTGGCTTTTTCGATCGAACGGATTATGGCCAGGACACCGGAACCAAAGTCGATACCTACTCCAAACGTGTACGAGGCGCACCTAAACAAAGTGGATCCAGCTCAGACGATCCAAGTAAATCCATCCTCGCTCCACTGCATGATACCTTTCGTTCCACTGGCATACGAACCGGGGCACAAACTAACCGCCACTGGATCCGAACCGAATCAGTTTGATACTGTCTCATGTAACTCCAGCGAATTAGTAAATATTGGTTTAAATTATAAAAATGAACTTTCGGACGTGAGCCCGTCTGTGGCGCAATATAAACTTTTTCGACCACGGGTAATAAATCAATCATCTTTCCACGCAATGGGGACTGTTTGCTACCTGAACTGCGGGGAGAGCTCCTGTCCACCTCCGGCAAGTATCCTCAACCTCCACCCCATGGCCTCCTACATCTTCAACTCGCCGCTTCATGGGCGCCAAAAAGCCTTCCTCTCGGAGAAAAACAAACTCGCTCACTGTGCTGAAAGGTACTCATCTGGAGTTACTTTCAAAGATTTATCCCAAAGCCAACTGCAACATTACATGAAGGACAGCGCACAGGTTCTTTCGGACAAACTTTTCAAGAACTCTTCCAAACTTAATTGCGGGTCTCCAAGTAGCAAGGCGAAAGTTTTTACCTGCGAGGTTTGTGGAAAGGTAAGGCTTTTCCAGAAATCAATCTACCGTGGCAATATTAAGTATTTCATATTTTAAGTTATAACCAGCTCTTGCTTTCTTCAAAATACAGGTTTTTAACGCTCATTACAACCTAACGCGCCACATGCCCGTGCACACCGGAGCCAGACCATTTGTCTGTAAAGTGTGCGGCAAAGGTTTTCGTCAAGCCAGCACTCTATGCCGTCACAAAATAATCCACACACAGGTAATGATGCCAGTTTTATTCCTATATTTTATTTTGTTCGCGACGTGGATTTTTGTATATAATAACAATTTACATCAGTTTTATACGCTTTGCGTATTGAGCTGAATATGCGCACCTTCCATGATAAAGTGTCTGTTGTATTGCCTTGTTTTGGACGACGCGGTGCAGCACTAATATCCAACTGGTATTAGTATAATATTCTTTTGCAGGAAAAGCCACACAAATGCAATCAGTGCGGCAAAGCGTTCAACAGGAGCTCGACTTTGAACACGCATACGCGGATCCACGCGGGATACAAACCATTTGTGTGCGAATTCTGCGGAAAAGGATTCCATCAAAAAGGTAAATTGACCTACTAATTATTCACCACACTACAGAAGTTCTAATAAATATCACATATTTTTATGTATAAAATAATATATTTTAAATGATTTAGGCAACCGAATCAGAGTAACTAGCGGTTAAAATAACCATAAAATAAATCTTCAGCTTGTTTGTTTATGTTTTTCGATTCGCGTTTCATAAATAGAGTTGTATAAGAGACTTTTGATATAGTTGTGTGTATTATGGTATATTATTAACACTTTTTTCGCCTTTTCGATTTAAAGGTAACTATAAGAACCACAAGTTAACGCACAGCGGGGAGAAGCAGTTCAAGTGTAGCATATGCAGCAAGGCCTTCCACCAGGTGTACAACCTGACTTTCCACATGCACACGCACAACGACAAGAAGCCGTTCACGTGCCCCACGTGCGGAAAGGGATTCTGCAGGAACTTTGACTTGAAAAAGCACATCAGGAAACTGCACGACAGTTCGCCGGGGTGCCAAACGCCATCGATTCTCGTTAATGCAAAAACAGAAGCCCACGAAAGCCAGTGAGATCATTTCCCGGTTATAAAAATCTACCTTAAATGGAAATATGTATTCCCGCATGTGACCAGTGACTGCTTGTGCGAAGTAATTTGGTGGATTATAATTTTTGGTTAAGACATCTACGAGCCATGTAAATGATCTTTTTTCATGATTACCGTTTTTGCTTTATTTTTGAGCTCAGGATTACGTATTTAATGAAAGTTTTTATATTTATTTTAGATGGCAATTCTATAATTTTAAAAAATGAATGTGAGTATATAAAGAGAAATTCTGATGTTATACCTGGTTTACAACCAGCTTCATTTTATTATCATTTTTATGGATAAACTTACTTTTTCCCAAAATAATTCACTGGCTACTTTTCCCCGCTGTCGACGTTTTATTTGTTTACGTTAATATATGCATCTGCAGTTTAAATCTCAGTCATCCCAGTGTGGTCCCTAGCAAAGAAACAAAAAAAACTCAATTTATATAAAAATGTTTATTAAGATGCTTAAATAAAAAAAATCGTTATTTTTGTCTCACCAACCTTCTTTGACACCACTTTTTATGTAGGCCTATATTTGTGATATGCTTCGAAAGAATGTTTAACTGATGCATCACTACGTCCTCCATCTTTCTTTAAAAATATTTCGGGTTGTGTTCAACACCGACGTTTTCATTAAGCTGGGCTATCGTTCTCCACACAGACCTATTTATTATTAAACAACTTGCACATAAAATATTGTTTCAGGTATGCATTTCATGGGATTAGCAGCCTCCGCAAAACCTTATCAGAATATTATTCTGAATGACAACCATTGCTAAAGATTATGACTGAAAAATTCAGGCCTAAAATTGTTGTAAACTTTTTTTTAAAGTAGGCCTATTTGTATTATTTTTTACACAGAAGTTTGTCATAGTTGGCGGTGACAGGGCATGTAACCTAAAAGAAACTGCTTCGAAGTCCGTAAGGAGGGCTGTGCTGTTGGATCCTTGAGACAGGTGCGTGTTCCTAACAGCTCCGGGGTGAGTTTCCCGAAACCTTCTTAACGCTATGTCGTTCGTTAGTTCTATCTTTTAACACAGACCTTAAGAACGACGTAAACGACGTAGCGCTAAGAAGCCTTCGGGAAAATCACCCTAGGGAAACATTCAGCTGTATAGTTCGAAAAAAAAAAACGTAGACGGTTTTGAGTAAACGTTTCGTCTTAAAAATATCCCTTCAAATAAAATTACACTTGGGCCTATATAAGCCCCGCGACCGAATACTTGCATAAGGGATTGGAATATTAATTGATGGACTGTATAGGTAACCATGCAAGAAAATATCTCCCTCTTGTGGAATAATGCGAGAAATACATTATGCAGACGCTTTTCTCTTAAATATGTATTGCTATATTTACACACTACTCATTTGCTCATTTAACCTTGAAATAAAATAAGTATTTTTTATTATCGTTAACACTGGGGTCACGTGACATGTGTCCAATCGATGATACAGGTCTACACTTCTCTAATTTGACAAGTATCTGTCAGTTCTTTTTATTTTCCATTGGTTATATGATAACAAAAAGCAATTAATTGTTATGCCTTAACTGGCCCAGTATATAACATGACTGAATTCACAGACTAGTGGTAATGCCAGTTCACACAGAAATAAAGCAGGAATGGATTTGTGGGACTTGGGCAAAATTAAACGAAATTATCGTGATAAAAATTGGTTCTGAATATTAGCCATAATTTATCTTACGGCTATGCTTTGGTGTTCCTTTGGGTCAGTGGTGTACCTTGAGTAGTGTGGGATTCAGAGACATTTTCCATTCAGGAATCTAGTCCACCTATTTATCAGTTTAAGTTTTGATAAATAGCCGTTTTCCCTTCCAGCTTGAAGCCCCCACCTGGCATCGCGTCGCATGTCATCAGTTCGCCTTGCAAATACACAGGGGATTACATGCATTTAAATTAAAATCAGAGGCGTTAATCTCATTACAGAAATACCCACAGGATTCTGCTTTGTCCAGGTTAATATTAACACCTGATTTAATCGTATATACAATAAACAGTAGTAGAACATTGTGCATATAAAAACAATGAATAATCAGCATTTATATTTTATAGTACAATAAGCATTGATCTGGGTATTTTTCTCTGGCCAGGGAAGTGGTGACCCTGTGTGACTGTGAATACTCCGCTTTACTCCACATACTACTGGGAATATTGTGACTTTAATTTGAAATGCTGTTAGCAAAAATGTATACATTCATTGAGGTTAGTAATACTGAAGACGCATTTATGAATTGATATATATAATATACAATAGTATAAAAATAATTCAGTAATAAATAATAATAGTAATAAACTCAAATTTTTGTGAACAAAAGCTCTATAAATGACCGAATGCTTTATCAAATAACTCCATAGGATAATTTCTATATTACAAATGTCAAATTGCAAACATGAGATATATAAAGTATGTTAATAAAGTCCTTAAATTATAGTGCCATATGGAATCACTGGGCTGGAAAGAATCAGCAGCCTGTGCTGGTGACCATAAGGTTCACAGCTCGAATCCCCGGAGATCCCTGCTTTTGCACCCTTCCCTTCAATTGACTAAATTGTACAAATAGAAGCTGAGTGACATTGTAAGCCTGTTAAGTTAATGCGGGCTGAAAAGCAATTAAATTCGTTTTTAAAAATTGAGCCATTCACCAATTTCTTTGTTAACACATTAATCTCATGGTGTCACAAAATACTTTTATTGTGTAATTTTATTATATTCATATTTTTGGTAGTACTAAAACCTCACACTTACAGTACAGGTTGCTGGTTTGAATCTCACCTCTGATGTGGAGTTTGCATGTTTTCTCCTAATTACATAGGGATCTTCCTGCTGTCCAAAAGACATGCAGTAACATTAATTTCTGTCTCTAAATTGCCCATAGAATATGATTATGTGTATTTATGCCCTGTAATGGGACCCCAGCCTTGTGCCCTGTGCTGCCTGAGACATGCTCCAGGCCACCCAGATCAGAATAAGTGCTTATAAGATGGACAGACATTTTGAGGGTTGAAGTCAGAGAGCAGCGTAGTATAATGTTATTCAAATTACCAAATGGAATTCAAATCAATCAAAACAGTTTGCTGTTCTTTCCTGTAAAATCCATGTTGTATAGATTCACATTAAATGAACAAACAATTCACATTCCCACTACTTGTGTTCCTTTATTGTCGTTCACCAGAAGCACCCGATGAGGCCAGCGCAGCAATGACATCACATGTTGACTAACGAACTGGGTTTCCGGCAGGAAGGGAAAAGCAGTGCTGACCTGCGAACTGGTGACTTTTACATACCATTAACCTTTCTTGATATCAGCGTCTCAAATAATTGTACTGAAATTGTGATATCAGCGTTTTAAAATTTTCATATAAAATGTTTTAAAGGTATGTTTGAATTGCGTTTTCTAATATGATGAGAAAGCAATCTGATGTCAATAATACAACTTCCCTGTAATACATAAGCTATGTGGAAACGCTTTCAGATTTCAGGAGTTTTTTTCGAGCTATTTCTTGTATGGTTTTCAACAAAAAAAGAAGCACATTTTAAGATTATGTGTAAATTTATGAAAGCTGAAACTGTTCCTGTAGTTAAAAGCTAAATTCTGTTACTAATTAAATTCCAGTTTCGAAGAGTATGAAGAATTCATGAAACATGTCTAAGACGCAGCCAATGATTATGAAAAGGACAATATTTTATAGGTCTTTTATACGTGTCACGCTGAGTGCTGAACCAGAATTAGCTCTTCCTAATTGGTTACATTTGTTTTTTCTTCAGTTGAAATGCCAAGTCATTTAATCATGTGCCAATATGCAGGAATAGACTAATCAGAATGTAATATATGGTAGTATATAGAATAATTTAATCTCAAAGTAAAACCTAATATTTTAATAAATTTGATATACAGTACTGTTAGAGATGTTTATACGAAGCTATAATTAATTATTATAGGGTGAACTCCCAGTGTTCCACTGTGGCGCTGTATTCAGGG
>JAODJX010000001.1:30802009-30812513 GCA_026776945.1 Isichthys henryi
CCCCCCCCCCATTCCATCCTTCTTATTCCCAGATTGATCCGGGAGCCACCGCATTTCATCGTGATTCGAAATGCATTTTTTTTTGATGACATCACATCTGCTACATGTCTGTTTTATGCTAATTAGAAAAGAGTGACTGACGAGTTGCTTTGTTGTAGAACATGAGTTTCTGCTACGCCTGAGGTGTTGAGGAGTCCTCAAAAGAGGTCACCGCGGGGAAAGTAACGCCGTTTATGTTCATCACACCCAAATGTGCTCATGCGGGGGTGGAGCAGTTTTTTTCCCCCTTTTACATTTTGCTGTATCTACATTCTGCCCTTTTTCTGCAGACACATTTTGAATAATTGTATTGTAGCGTCTTTAGTTAACATACTGAAAACGTAACATTTCAGTAACTTTTATCATTTTCATCATGTTAAAAGATACGTTTCCATCTTTATGCATCAACTGCTGCAACTGACAGAAAATAGTCTTTAAATGTGTTTATAATCACAAATGACTTAACATGATTTAAGTCTCTCAATTTTCCCAATCAGCAGTTCAAACAAGGATAAAAATGGTTTCGGCTTAGCCGTAGGGTCACGGTTCCCACCAGTAGGGGGCGAACTCATTTCGCACCGGCACTAGATTCTACTCCTTGACTGTCCTGTCTATGTTGTCCCTGCATGTTGATGTTGGGCAGTGCAGTGATGTGTCTTGCTTGGAAATTTCCATGGTAACACCTACTGTAGAACCGGCCATCTGTCTCCATTGATAGGGCTCATTTTCACCAAACCTGCCCTCATTTGAACTGTTGGCCCTTATTTTGACATACACTAATGAGAATCACATTAGCGTAAAATCATACAGAAAATCAAATCAGTAACTGATTTTATTCCATAGACCCTGTGTATTTTCACAGTATTCCTTTATTTTTGTATAGGCCTCTCATTCAGCGATCTTTAATGCAGACTAATGTCATTTATCGGATTATCACTAACCACATCACCTCCACCCTGTTAATTTCACATTTGGTTCGCAGGGCTCTCTGCAGTGTCACCAGCTGTTTTGTTTTAAATGCAGCCTTCTGTTTGCCTGATAGTGTCTGTAATTGGACCCCGGCAAACCTGTGCGTGCTTACTTTATGCTGAACGGGATAAATGGAAATAATATGAGGTTTTATGCAGATTTAGTTTTAGGATGAGGGATAATTTGCGCATTCGATCCTTCAACCTATTGCTCGAAATTCTCAATATTTACCTGAATACAGACCCACCCGAATGCACCTTTTCAAATAAGAGCCAAAAGAAGATGGTTTAAAAGGATTGAATTACACGCTCATGTATGCAGTGGTGTTCCATTCGGTCTGGTAAATAAGCGCTTTAGCTACGTGTTTAATGCTCTTAGGATTGTCCACGTACAGCAAATGCTGCTGCAGTGTACATTTCTGCAGGCTCTGCTGTCATTTAATTTTTATTCATTTAGTTGGCTGCTTTTTTTAAGTTAACACCTGAACGTGGGCCATTTCGGTAGCAGTTAAGAGATCATTCCTGCCTGGACATGGCCCTCGCTGTGTTAGTCTGACCCATTTGAAGATGGCTGTGGTATGTCTGTCCTCCAGGGAACGAGCGCAGATTCTGAAGGTGAGCGGCAGGAAACGGGTTCTGCTCCTGGGTTCCGGCTACGTCTCTGGTCCGGTCATAGAGTACCTGACACGAGACTCTAACACTCAAGTAACTGTGGGTAAGGAGCGTGTGACTGCTTCAGAAACCCAAAGCTTCAGCAAACATGCATAACAGAATTTCATAATGACCCACTGCAAGATTACAGTTTGGATCTGGTGTCGTAAGCATCTGCAGAAGTTGCCATTGGGTTTTCATTACCCGTATCAACTGTCCTCTTCAGCATCTGTGGTTCTGAGCCAAGCTGAAGACCTTGCAGCAAGATACCCCAACACCATCCCTATCATGCTAGATGTAACCAGCCAGGAGAACCATCTGGAGTCCCTGGTCAAAGACCACGATCTGGTCATCAGGTACGGAGGGCGAATGTCGAAATGCACGCTGGTCCGAGCGCCTGGGGTTTCGGTGAACGGGCCGTGTTTGTTTTTCTCAGCCTGCTGCCTTACGCACATCATCCCATGGTGGCGAAGCATTGCATCAGTAAGAAGGTCAACATGGTGACAGCCAGCTACCTCAGCCCGGCCATGAAAGACCTTCAGCAGAGGTACAGTACACAGGGAGGGCGCAGAAGTGCCGTCTACAGGGGAAAAGAGTGCTTCACTATCCGTTGATATACAGTTGAGTCCCTGTCCTGTCTGTAGTGTGTAGACACTTCCAACAGTCCTGTTTCCTTTTTGTTATTCCATTGACCGTACGGGTTGGACTGCAAGGCCTTTGTAAATGTCCTGCGATAGATTCCCCTGATCGTTTATCTGTCTTCAGCGCGAAAGAGGCGGGCATAACCATAGCGAATGAAATGGGACTGGATCCTGGTATCGACCACATGCTAGCTATGGAGTGTATTGACCAGGCCAAGGTTGATGGTTGTGTTGTAAGTGTCGCTCTTTGTGCACCTTTTTGCATGTGTTTGAGTATTTTAGGAGCAGGATTATCACGTTACACTTAGATCTGCATTCTCCATGTAGGTCAGTGGTTCTCAAAGTCGCTCCTCGGGCCCCACTGCCCTGCTCGTTCTCCTGCTATCCCTACCCCACACACAAGTCCCAGCTGTCTTTCAGCTTCTGATTGACTGAACACACCTGATCCAGGTAATCAGCAATGTGTGGGGCAGGGACAGCTGGAAAACGAGCAGGGGACCGAGGACCGACTTTGAGAACCACTGATGTAGGTACTCTGCAATAGTGAAATTAAAGATGATGGTATTCATTACTACTAAAATTTCCATATGCAGCATTTCAGCTGTGTGATTTGAAAGATTTTCCATTTTTTTTCTATACAATTTTGTTGTTTACAGTAGCCGATTTCATTTTGCTTCGGCATGTTTTGTAAGCGAAAAGCCGGGTGACTTCCCTTAACGCCGCTGGTGATCGCAGGTGGAGTCCTACAGCTCATTCTGCGGGGGCCTACCCGCCCCTGAGTGCTCGGAAAACCCCCTCCGCTACAAGTTCAGCTGGAGCCCCTACGGCGTCCTCCTGAACACCATCAGCCCCGCCCTCTTCCTGAAGGACGGCAGGGTGAGCTGGCCCGGGTTGGGGAGGGGGGGGAGGTGGGGGGCCTCGTGCGTGGGATTATTTACACAGCAGCCTGCTGCGCTCTCTCCTCACTCACTGAATCATTGACACTGAGTCACCTGACTGCTGCTGCTATAGCCGTGTTGTGCTCACACTTGAGTGTAAGCAGCTCGTGAAACAAGCGATCAGCAAGACAGCAAGGGCAAAATAAGCTTAAAAGTTTGGAATAAAGGCTACTTGGCGTGTCACTCATAAATGACTGTGGAGTTTAGGAATATGGCGCCAAACAGGTCTTTCTATGGGAATATCTACACAGGTCATTTCAACACGCCGACTTTGATAGCACGTTTGATCATTCATTTTTGTCGAATGTGCAGGTGATGAACATCCCTCCTGGTGGTGCCCTGCTGGAGTCGGTCATGCCCATGGACTTTTTCCCGGGATTCAATCTGGAGGGTTTCCCAAACCGGGACAGCACCAAATACGCAGAGCCGTACGGGATGGAGTCCGCACACACGCTGATCCGAGGCACACTGCGCTTTAAGGTGCGCCCCCTGGCACCCGGCCACAAAGGATCGCATAGCCGGTTTGGAGGGACTTGGGAAATTCCCCCCTCTCTGTCTGTCATGTCACCTCTGAGAAGCTGAAATTCTTATATCAATTTACCAACTAGACATGTGCCTTAAATGCTGTGGCCCATACAAACGTTAAATGATTACTGATACTGTTTAAGTGTCATACTTTAGGGTACAACGTCTGAGGTGGTGTTTCGACCAGTTTACAAGGCTGCTCTGTTTGGCCTTTGCCCGTATCAGTCTCCATGAATGAATGGTAGGAATGTGAGAAATGTCTTCCTTTGTAGGGTTTCTCAAACGCGATGAGCGGGTTTGTGAAGCTGGGTCTGGTGAACACTGAGCCCTGTCCGATGCTCAACCCTGCATCTGGCCCCGTCTCCTGGGTAACCCTCAACCCCTCTCTGGGCTTTTTACGTTAACTCAGTTTAGAATAGATAACCAGAATGAAGATGTCTTTGACGTCCCAGATCGCCTTTGCCACAGTACAGATGTTAATATTTTACAAAGGCCTGTAACCCATTTCTTCACCCGCAAATGAAGCGCTTCTATAAAATGTGGCCTGACCAATCTGCTGCCCCCTCCCAGAAAGAGCTGCTTTGTCACCTTTTGGGAATTCCGTCATCAACCAGCGGATCTGCCTTCGAGGATGCTGTCTTTGACAGGATAGGAAGGGATGAGTACAGAATGGACACACTCAAGTGGTGAGATGTTTGTGGAAGCTGCTGTTAGGGCTCAGTGGTCTTATTTTGGAAGGAGAATGCTGACATGAGGGTGGATGTTTGTATTTATTTACTTATTTTCAGGTTCGGCATGCTGAGCTGTGAACCAGTGCCGCACGCTGACACGATTTTAGCTGCCGTCGCTAAACACCTGGAGGCGAGACTCCCCTTTGGTACGGACGAGAAGCCCTGTGTTAGCGGTCTGTGGAAGGTGTGGAACCTGTAACGCTGAGTGTCTGTGCATGTGCTTTGTAACCGCAGAGAAGGGCGAGAGAGACATGATCGTCATGAGGAATGATGTGGGCATCAGACACTCCACCAGTGAGCTGGAGACGAAACACATCAGCCTCGTGGTGTACGGGGACCCAAACGGCTTCTCCGCCATGGCCAAGACTGTGGGCTACCCCACGGCCATCGCTTCCCAGATGGTCCTGGACGGTCAGTGCGCCAGCAGTACTGACGATAGTGTGTTAACTATGTCACATGGTCATTCGCCAAGACAAACAAGGCATGTTCCAGCAGTTCAAATTCCAGTCGTTTGAACACAACACAGGAAATGAACATGTCACGTCATGACATTTCTGACTGTCACAAAGTATTTGTTCTTCAGAAAGAGTACATTTTGTGCAAAAATAAATTTACTTACTTTCCTTTCAGGTGAAATTCAGACCAAGGGATTGGTGTTACCACTGACTAAGAACATCTACGCCCCAATTTTAAGACGGCTGAGGGATGAGGGGATTCGGTACAGCACAAAGAGCTCCTTCTCTGAATAACTGCAGTTCTTCATTGAGAGAGAGGAATGACATCACACTTCCACTGGGCAGAACACACTGTGAACGTGGTAAAAAGGATGCTGGGCTTTTTTCAGTGACGCTACGTGGAAGCTGCTCGTGTGCTGTGCTACTTTAACTCCCTTTCAGTTTCCAAAGACTTCCAAAGACAAAGGCATGCAGCGGTTAGGCCACTACATGAATCTTGGCTCCTCAGTGGTATTTATCCATTAGAACATGTATATACGTGTGTGTGTGTGTGTGTGATTCTGCAACCCTGATGCCTTAAAATCAGTGTTTCCCAGCCTGCTCCTTGGGGACCCTCAGACGGGCCACAGTTTTACTCCTTCCTGGTAACTCTGCCACCTACTAGCATCCTTACCACTATCTATCATACCATCTTTAGACAATTTCGTGTTGTCACATGTGCACCTCAGATGTTTGCTATTTTTGGTATCAAATTCTATTAAGTGGATACATTATTTTTAGAATATATATTTTTTTAAAAATGTTATTTAAACCCAGTTTTGAGGGATACAACTTTAAACTCCTAAATTAAGGAATATTTCAGGGGGAAAAAAATCCAAACTGAGTGGTTGGCATAAATTATTAGTGAAATGAATCATTTAGATGATGTTCTAAGTATGAAAGTAAAACCGGAATGTTCTTTGGGTGATCTTTTGGTAAAGGTGATGAATATAGGGTCTTTTAATGGATTACTCCTCAAATTTTAACAGCTAAAGTATGTTTCCCTGCAGAACCTCTTTTCTTTATAGAGTCACAGTGTGCTCTGATTTTTTGGTTCCTGTACAGTTAACGGACTTTCACTGGAAATTAACTGGTCACCTCGTTGGCTTTACTGACAGCCCTGAGCAGAGGTGGGGCAAATGTCCAACAGGCCACTGGCAGTGCTGATTACCGGCTCTTCCTACAGCTGCTGTAAGAGTTACTGAGTGCTTAACCATTTCCTGCTCTTTTGTATTCCATGGAAATAAAAGATGGGTCTGTTGCAAAAGGTGCGGCTGTACCTTTGTGTGGCTGAAGTGCACATTCACCTCTCTGGGCACTTAGGAGCTGGGTTAGTGCCTCAGTAGCAGCAGGCTTACAGGTGGGCAGCTCAGAACTCGGGGGGGGGGGGGTCCACGCACACACACTTGGGTCTGAAAGGTTAATGCTTAAGGAACTGCAAGCATTTACAGTTCATTGCAAAAGCCTCTGCTGCTCCATAATACTACAGGTAAACATTCCAGTGCATTAACGTAACATAAGTGCTACAGCATTTTGTATGAATCGGTCATGGTACTTTTCAAAAAGAAATGTCTTTCAAGGAAACCAAGTATTTTTCCAAGAATTAATTTCTACCATATAACTTCTAATTATAAATCAGATTTTGCAAATCATGTTGTGAGAATGCACAATAATTGTATTCATGTCCTAGCTAATGATAATTGATCAAATACTATTTTACTAAACAATATAAATTAAATATGCTGGTTTTAAATCTGTTACTACAGCATTGCAAATAGCAGAAAGTTGTTGATGGTTCCATTGTGAAAATACAAATTCCGTTTTTTTGTTTTTTTTTAAAAAACTAGTCCCTTGAAAGCACATAGCAGTTAATTTAAGAATGTTTAATCTGGGGCACCATGCACAAGATAATTAGAAATGTAATTACTTAAAGTTTAAAACACAAATTAAAGACCTGCTATGGTCATTGTCTGGAAGCTTGCCCATTCTGTCTGATTAAATAACTGGACTACCACACACATTTTTAATTATTAAATCATTTTTGCAGGGGTTATTCTATGCCTAGACAAAGTGCTTGCAGTACACACACCACAGTTACCTACTATGCTGGAGGTGTGGCAGACTCTGGGTCAAACTCTGCAAATGTTGCTCCCTTTCAGCTGGAAGTACTCGAGCCCCAGGAAGCTCCAATCAATTGTATTACAAAATTCTCTACATTATTCCTGCAATGTTCTTCTCCAACTGGAGATCTTTCATTTCACCCCTCTTTTAATACGATTTGATAAATGGTTGGACAAGTAGATTAAACAAATACACTATTCCTTGACTCTACAGCAGGGCTGTTCAAATCACGGTCCTCAAGGTCCGAGCCCTACTGATTCTCCAGCCTTCCTTTACCTGTGAGCCTGGTGTGAAGCCTCTGTGGCCAATCAGATCAGTAATTATTAAATGAACTACATGGGAGAACTGAAAACAAGGCCTGGATTTGGATTCAAGGTTCAGATTGAAGAAGATCAATTTGTTTTTGTATAGTGTTTCTCTACAACATCACATTTTCTGAAAGTGCTTTACATCATCTCTCCCCGAAGTCCCCAGAGACCAAGGCACAGGTGGCAGTGGCAAGGAACTAGCTCCCTAGGACAGGGGTGTCCAATCTTATCCGCAAAGGACCCGCGCTTACACGGGTTTTCGTGGCAACTCCATAATCAGATTACTAATTAGAGGACTGATTGGCTGAAGAGTCCTCACACCTGGGTTTGAACAGCTGACCTACAGGTTACCCCAAAAACCTGCACACACACACTGGCCCTATGCAGATAAGACTGGACACCCCTGTCCTTTGAGGAAGAAACCAGAGTCAACCGTCAGCACAAATCAGATTTTTGTGATCTCAGACCTTCCTAATCAAAGCTCCAAAAGAAAAATACAAAGTGATGTTTTCTTAGACGATGTAATAATGTTGGAATCCCTGCTCTGCATGACCTGTATGAATCTCATTTTCCTTTTTGTTTGTTTCTTTGTTTGGTCAGTGGATCAAGAAACACCAGCAGCTCTGAAACAGCCTGGTCTTTATTGAATTTTAACAATGACGCGAGACAACTAACCAAAGGAAAATTCAAGCATCTTGTTTGATTAAAAGTCCGGTTAAGATAAACACATTGAATGTTAAATTATATCTGTGTGCAACTAAAACAAAAGTCGGTAATTCATGCTTCATTACTTTCAATTATCTACATACGTTTAATATCAATTGTTTAAAACCTTTCATTTAATTATTAGAATTCAGCCATACCTTTCAGAATGACTAGAAAATGATGCAGTAGTAAAATATAAAAGTCTATAGCTATAAATAGAGTTTTGGTCCATTGTTCTGCACTATAATACTATCTGTATTTACATATTAGAACATTACTCATGGTCCTATTCAACATTGGGATATCTAACAATGTATTTACAATATCTTTGTGTGAAGTTGAGCAATGCCCAAATTTTCCGATCTACAAAAAGAAAATAAAAAGATATTAAAAAGATGGACCCCCCCCCCTTTAAGGGCTAAAACAGGAAAATTAGAGAAACTAGCAGTGAATTGGGATATATAAAAAAAAAATTAGTACAAAATCTGTTAGGAGTTCAACGGGAATTATATAAAGGCACACATTACAAGATCATGCCATTTCCAACAGCAACGTCAAGTCAAAAAAAGGGGATTCACAGCATTTCTTAAAAAAAGAACGAAACGGTTTCAGAGAGCAGAGGTTTGGGGGTCTGTTGCCATGGTTACACAAGGGACTCCAAACTCTCGGCAGCGTTGCTGGAGCTGAGAGCAGTGCCGTTGTTCTCTGTACTCTGAAGCGCTCTCTCATCTTCTTTCGTCCTAACGAGACTCAGGATTGCGTTGTAGAGGAATTGGTACTGATCCTGGAACAGCAAAGACACTGGTGTTGTCTTCTATTATAACCTACTATGTTATAAACAACGTAGCCTACCGATATCTATAGAGAATACACTGGACTGTTGGGACGTATGCATTGTACTACAGCGTTGGAGAGAGGAACTCACTACATCCGTGAAGACTCCTGGTCTCATGAGGCTGGTCATCTTAGCCACCTGATAAACATTGACGGTGTTCTCCATTACCAGCTGCTTTGACAGAGTCATCAAGGCACAGAAGGTCGCAGCAGTGACACCGCCATGCCTGTTCGGGAGAGCCAGTGCGTCAGCGAGCTCCTTCGATGAACAAAGAGTGCCAGTGCTAGCAGCTGGTCATTCATTTACTGCCCCTTTAACCTCAGCACACTGTTGTCCTACATGTATGTTACTGTATATATTGAATTAATATTGTACATTATTGTTCTCACTATTCTGTTATTCGCTATTTATTGTTCTTTATTGTAATATGTTGATTAAGTTTGCAGGGATGTACGCAGGCAAGTACTTTATTGCACTTGAATAGATGACAATAAAACCTCTGAATTCCCTGAATCCTAAAGTGTGGTTATGACGACGAACTGGAATCTCCTGGATGCTACTAGAGAAAGTCCAAAGACCCTGAGTCGACCAGCAGGGAGGGACTCTGATGTTGGACGCTTAAGTAAGGGACTTAAAATGATATTGGATTAGATTAAGTTATCCATTTATACAGCTAAATAGTTTTAATTAATATGTGAGGCAACTTAATGTTTCTTATTTAGGTAAAGTTATCAGCTCGCAGCCCTCGGCCCCTAGTTAACACTCTTCCTCATTTCCTTTCATTCTCGCTTCTTTCACTAGACACAAGGTCACAGCAAAACTCCCCCAGCAGCGACACCTGCAGCCCACTGGTTTCCAGACGATGGAGGAGCTGAAGAGCCCCCCCTCAAAGCTGGGAATAACGAGGTCGGCGCCGCCTAGAGATATTGCAACTGGAGAAAAAGAAAAAGACTTGTTGCTGAAACCACAAGGCCGTCGAAAATGACTAAATGTAATTCTGCCTCTTGGAAATGTAAACATCAAATGGATGGAAAAAAATCAGCAGCTTGCGTCAGAATTTGGATTTTAGTACAACATGTTCTATTACTGAATGGATAAACTCCTCTGATTTATGTTCAGATATCTGGCACATTATGGAGCAACATGATTATGGGAAAGACCTCAGTGTATATGTTGATGCTTCCAAGTCCCACTCTCGCCAGCGTGGGGAAGCAATGAAAAAAGGCCAATAGGATGCTGGGTTACATCTCTAGGTGTGTGGAGTTTACTGTAAGTCAAGGGAGGTGATGCTATGATTATACATTTCCTTGGTAAGACCCCACCTAGAATACTGAATTCAGGTTTGGTCACTATACCTTTAGGACATTGTGGCTTGGAAAAGGTGCAATGTAGGGCGACGAGAATGATTCCTGGTCTTAGAGGAATGTCTTATGAGGAGAGGTTTGCTGAGCTGAATCTGTTTAGCCTCGAACAAAGGAGATTAAGGGGGGACATGATCCAGGTATATAAGATTCTAACAGGTCTGGATGCTGTTCAGCCAAATGGCTA
>JAODJX010000001.1:30812659-30830758 GCA_026776945.1 Isichthys henryi
TAAAACCCTGGGTTCCTTTAAATCAGAGCTAGATAAGATTTTAAGAACTCTGAGCTATTAGTTAAGTTCTCCCCAAACAAAGCTGCCAGGCTGAATGCCTTCCTCTCGTTTGTACATTTTTTATGTTCTTATGTGGCTCAGTTGGCCAACTGTGCTCAAGATCAGAAGGTTGCCAGTTCAAGCCTGGCCTCAGCATGTCTATAGGCCCTTGAGCAAGGCCCTTAACTCCCGGGGCGCTGCTACAGGTGGCTGCCCTTTGCTGCCAAGCTTGCTCTCACCTCTGAGACCAAGGTGAGGTAGACAAAAGGAGAATTTCACCATGGGAATCAAAAAAGTATAATCATCATTAATCAGGAAGAATGTGTCTTACTGGTCATGGACTACCACGGGGCCATCTCGAGACCCACTCTCCTCTTTGATGATGTTGACCAACTCAAAGGTGTTACTGATGGGACTGTCCGGGTTGGGCCACTTTGGTGCACGGTACTGCCGCACCTCCAGCGCATAGTCATCCTGCAGGGCACACAACCCATTTTAAACAACGTCTAGGTTTTTGCTCTTACAAAAAAATCTATGTCCGGTCCTCAGTCGTAAACACGGCTCATGTGAGTAGTTAGTAAAACTAATCCTACCTGTGTAGCTTCAAGGATGAAGTCCTGCACCACCAGCATCTCCTCATTAGATAGGCACAAATGATCCTCTCCTGTGAAGGTGACTGTGAACATCTCACAGCTGATTGGTTGCTCTTTGTTGGGCCAATAAAATGCCTCTTCTTCAGCCTGAGAAAACGAGAAGGATGTGTCACTGTTCCCCATAGGTCCCCTTCAGCTGAGCTACAAACCCTCAGCCAATAGCACAATACAGCACACAATGCTTCCTGTGTTATAGTTTGGGAATATCACCAATTAAGATGAATACTCCATATTATGTTAGTGCTATTAGGATCAACATGGGCATACATTTTGGGTGGTTGTAACTCCTTCCAATAATCAAACCCAGTCAATACAACCCCCATGAGCCCTTTAAATGGGTGCAAACCTGAATCCCCCCCCCACATTGCTTAACCTAAAGTTATGCACTTGAGGATGAATACTTTAGACTCTCTGTAGTTTCATTCATTACGATTTATTTAGAGCACATGGATATTACAGCACTGTTTCTGATGCCACTTCAGGCACAGAGTCGGACTAATTTTCAGCTCGAGTGTTTTATGCCCAAAACCAGACCATTTTTGTCTTCAATCAGGCAGATCTTTGATTTAAATAAAAATGCCACAGTTCCAGCCTTCTTATCCTGATAAATGTATTGCTGACATTCAAGAAACAAACGAATAATAAATATTGAGCTGTTCAAGCAGTCTGGACTTTCTCAGCTCCGCCTGGCATCTCTATCGTCCATCGTTGGAGAACCTTCCAGTGATTAGCAACAGCAAGCGATTTGCTGTGGTACGTCCGCAGCGGCGCACTGCGCCCAGGCGATCATGCAGTGGAATTTTAAACTTGTGTCGGCCAGAAATAAAATATTTGACAACAGATAAGCGGTCCGCCAGAAATTCTTCCGAATCTCGTGATTGGCCACTCCGGCCCTTGTGCACATTACCAGGAGCTGTGAGGGAGCGCAAAAAAATGTGGACAATCCGGCAGGGAGCTGGGAAGGAGAAAAAACTCGGACTGTCTGGGGTCCCCGAGAACCGGGTTGGGAAACTCAGCATTAGGGCAATTATTACTCACCATGCCCTGAGTGTCTGGCAGTGAAACAATGATCTGGGCATTGTGATCCCACACCATTCTCCAGAAGTCACTGGTGGTGCTGGGCAGTGGGTTCTGGGTAAGGATGAACTCATCACTCTGGTTGTAGCCCTGAAACATAAGCATTACACCTCAGTGCTGTGACGTGGTATAACCTCTAGTCAAGGATTTCTGGGAAAAGTTCCTCACCATAATGTAAGAGGCGTTGATGTAGTCGGAAGTCTCTCCAGTCACTGGAGACAGACACACTCTGGACCTCTCCACTGCAACACAAATTTACGGCCGTCAAACTATTCTCTAGTTACGCTAGTATTTATAATCCAACCGTATATCATTTAAAACATTATTTCAAACTGAAGGAAATATTAAAGAAAAGCAATAAAAAACTACTGTGTGTGAATGGGCTTTTGTAGAAAGAAAATAAATCAAAAGCGATAGATTTATTTCTGTATAACGCATTTTCACGAAATGGCATTGTTTCAAATCACTTTATGTTACGTTTACCGTCCCCAGACAGTAAGCCAGAGGCAGCAGTGGATTGGAAAAACAACCTGGTAGGAAAAATCATTGGAAGGAATCAGACTGAAAGAGGGAGCCCGTTCAAATGAAACCAATTGATATGGATGTCTGCGTGCATGTAGGTAAACGCTATTTGATTAGAGGGTAACAGTGCTGATGCTCACCAGGTATGAGAGATAAGTTTCTGTTCTTCTCTCTATTGCCATCCTTCAGAGCTACTGAGTAGTCGCATCCTTTAGCATCGAACTGCGTTACCAACTGCAAATGCATGATATTTTAGTCCACTGTACAGATGCACACTAAATGCTAGACACACACACAGTATGGTTGTTAACTGTTGTACTGCGAATCTACTGCAATCTCCGCGATCCACCTTAGCATATAAGGTCTCCGCAGTTTTTCCTCAGAACTTTACCTTGAATTGCTTGTCCAGCTGAGACTTGCTGGATGGCCTTGGGCTCAGAAGGTCGCTGACATAGCTGTGGATGTGGGTGGAGAACACCTCCGTCTCCTTGCTGAGAATGGCCTCCACCAGAGCGTCATGGATGAACACGTACTGCTCCTGGAGGGAGGCAACCAAACAGCCTTAGGATCTTTTACTTTGTCTGAGTCATATTAAAGTTTCCCACGCCGAAGGGTGACATTTGTTCCTTACAGTATATATACTACTTGTTATTTAATCTCAGCAAAACAATAACAACTAGAGAATAGAGTTGTTGGACCATCGGCTATATATTTTACGATAAAATGTATGGTATTTTATGCACTAACGATGTGCTGCACTGTCTTTGCCGTTTCACACTGGGGACACTGATCTCATAAGGATTATTTCATTTCTGCATTTGCGATTTCCTGTGCTTATCGATTTTGGCTCATAGGTAAGTGAACTCTGGCTTACTCTCACCTCAGTCTGCACCAGGTAGTTCCTCTGTGTCCGTATGTGCTTGAGGAATCCCAGGACGTTGACGGTTCCCCGCTCCTTGATCTGCTGTAACATGCTGTCCAGGACAATGTACGTGCCTGTTCTGCCCACACCGGCACTAATAAAATGAGAGAAAACAGAGCGGCATCCCCCCTGTTTGTGTTGACGATCCCTTTCCAAATGACCAAGATGGCCTTCTTAGTCTTTACCATGTAAATTCACTGATCAAAATTCTGTTGGCTCTCCCAGACATGTCTCGAGGTAGAATCATCAATCAAGTTTCATAAACAGTAACCATAGCAGCAAAACACCCAAATGACTCTGGAAGGAGGGGGGGGGCATCCTACCTGCAATGAACCACCACGGGGCCCATATCAGCAGTTCGGGCCTGAGATGACTTCCGCACAAAGCTGAGCACGGGGAGTGTGTATTCCGGAACGCCCATGTCTGGCCACTGGGTGTAGTGGTACTGCACCACAGTCCGCTCGTGACCCCGCCCCTTTAGTGAACCCTGGGGCAAGAGGATAAACGGAATTAGAATCCACTCGACACCATAGGACACATCGATGTTGGATCTTTTACTTTAATAGCTCAAACACAAATAAGAAACTGAAACATAAAATGAAATATTTAAAAAAATAAATTGTAAATTGTATTTACAAGACATTTCTGATCCTTAAGAGCTTGGCGTGTGGCTCACTGGGGTAGGGGGGTGTGCCTATGTCTGGGGGGTTGCTGGTTCAAATCTCATGGGCAGTCCAGTGCTTTCTCTGTTGGGTCCCTCAATTGCTCCGGGGACTGTATGACCCCGCTTTCCCAGGTGCATGTCACTTTGATTAAAAACACCCACTAAACAAATAAAATGTAAAAATATACGTCTATGGTGACACAGACCTTCTTGACATTGAGGTTCCTCAGAGTGAAGGTCCTGAGGGTGTAGTAGGCCAGGACTCTGGTGCTCTTCAAAGTCACAAGAAAATAGCCGTATTCTTCCTGGCTCTCCAGTGGCCAGTACTGGTCACACTTCCTCTGTGGAATACAGAGTCCCATTAAATTACCTGACCACCTTCCCATTACCCCCCCCCCCACACACTCCCTTACTTCGGAAACAATGACAAGATATCAACAGATGAACTTGTACTTTGGGCTAACAAGCTGAAAAGGTGTAACAGAGTGACAGGATGGTAGCGAGGGCAGCCTAGAGGTTATGGATTATAACGTAAAGGTTGGCCGCCTAAATCCAAGGACAGAGGAGTTGAATTGCTACAGTAACAACATTGGCATTAGAGTTTGTTCTACATGCGTCACAGAAGTTGCTGTCATTAGTATGTCAGCTTTCTATTTTCTGTTAATTACTACTACTGTACATTAACTTTTGAGGCATCCATCTATGATGCTGTAATAATAATAATAATAATAATAAGCTAATAACTCACCCTTCCCTTCTCCACCAAGTTGGTGATCATGACAATCACACCTACATTCTGCTCCCAGACCATCCTCCAGAAATCCTCCGTGCTGGACTTGAGTGGACCCTGGGCGGCGATGTAGGCCCTGGGAGTGTCGAAGCCCTGCAGGGTCAATGGTGACTCAGCGCATCATGCGTGCAAAATCAGGTACCAGGAGCCTGCGGTTACTCTTTTCTCTATTTCCACTCCTGTGTCCACGTGGCTAGTGGTGCGAAAATCACAAGCATGGCGGGGATGCGTCGCGTAGCCGTCAGCAGCTGGACGAGGTCGACTTAAACCAGCCCTCCCTCGATGTCACAAATTCCAGGTAAAAGCCACAAACTGACGGCCGAAATCGGCCCATGGCCAGGAGGAAGCTCAGAGGACAAAACACATTTTCTATTATCGTTATTATATATGGTGAAACTCCTTAGGGGCAAAAACAGAAATAACTTGTGTTTTAAAAACTTGAGCCGCATCACAATCACACTGCAAATATAAACGCATTCTTCCATATAATAAAACCTCGCTGTATGACTGCACAGTATGAACAGAGTGGCTGGCAACTTACGTCAACATAGTTAGCATTAATGTAGTCTCCGCCTTTGCCATCTTTGTCAGTGCTGGCTGAGAGTCTGACTCGACTGTGGTCATCTGAAGCAGCAGGGGTGGGTGACATTCGGTATTACACAACTTATGACAGTTATAGTGAGCGATAAGTAATATGACGGTTATAGTGAGCAGTACGTAAGTTCTGTGGAACCCACAGGCTAAGATGTTGATGTATCGATTCTTGTTCTTGTTGTCTGGATGAGTGGAGTGGTCCGACGTGATTCCCAGATCAACTGTGCATGACTGGATCTCCTGCAAAGATAGGATCAGTCAGTCGGCAGACCCATTAGGCCCCAGCAAAGTTTGGCCCCCGCATGGCAACGTGATCTCAGGGTCGTGCGGAAACAGAGCAGGCGAGGAGACACGAGACAGACATTCACGTGCGACTGACTAAAGCTACAATGGAATGGTGATAAATAAAAGCAACGGTACCTTACCTGGTAAGACTCTTTGAATATCTAATGAGAGTGAGAATGCAGAGAGCACAGCAATGAACTCCACGATGGCCACCAAGCAAAAAGGCACACAGCATCTTCATGAGGAATATTAGTGCAGAAATCGAGGCAGTCATCCATGCGCTAAATAGGCCTTAGCGACACAGCGCGTGGGCTCATGCATCTGCGCGCCACTGAGCTGGATAACCAACAGCTCCCCGGGCATGCCTTTGCTTGCACTGATGCCATGCTAGCCGACATTACGGGGAACACAAGCGAGAGAGCCATCCGGAATCAGCGTGAAGTGTCAGGGAATGGCTGCCCCACCCACGGGCACATTTCTAACTTAGCTTTCCAATTCAAAAACCAATCACAGAACCCAATGCAACTCATGATCCAATTACAACCTAAGCCATTTTAAAAGGAAAATGGATTGTTCTTGGTACTGAAATAAAAATTAGGTACTTTTAAAATATGTATTGCACTCCCGGTGTGCTACGTACTAACTTGTCAGCAGAGGGTCAGAAATGAAACCTTGGTACCAATTTACAGTCGAAAACCAGCACCACTGCCATCTTGGTACCACGAGGACAGTGGGGAATCGGTGCAGGCGAGTGGCAATTCAATCCTCACCTCAAACTCTTGGGAGAAACCGATTGTGTTGTAGAGATCTGCCACATGTTTCACAAACTGCTTCAAAGACAGAGGTTCGTGATCATCTAAAAAGAGAGGGAGAGATCAAGAGGTGGAATTTGATTTCAAAGTTAATGACGAACTTAGACAAAAACCGTGCATGTCTGAACATTGTACTTTCCTGATTGTTTTGATTTATGTAGCATGTTTGTAAGAAGATGCCAGGTGCATGCGTGTGGTACCTGCAGCTGTCAACAGGGGCGTTGGCGGAGTGGAGATAACCCGGGGGGACATATTGTCCTCAATATAGAAATGAGCAGTCTGGAAGCACTTCCTGTAAAACAAACACCTGGTGAGAAAGATCACTTCCGAGGTTCTATTCTGAATCATCTCCAGTAGCACTGGACTCTCCGTCTTTCACATCAAACAGTAGACTGCAGTGTCAAAGGAGCTGAAGACAACATTATACATGGAGAAAATCCAGAACCACCGTGTTTTCATCTAATCACAAACACCACAATGAAGCTACAGTTATATCTTACAGACATTATAATTGCAAATATTTACTACCTTATTAACACATGTACATTTAAAATATCTCTAGGTGATGCTCAAGGTCATTAATCAAACTGATAACTTACTAAGCATGAAAGCCTGAGAAAACACACAAAATATGAACGAAGTTTCCAAGACTCCGGTGGCAGTAGATTTTACATACAAAATAGCTGTGAATTCCAAGTTCTCCCATTTATATAACTGATAAAATCATCTACTAGGTCATGTCCTGCAGATTGATGGACAATTCACAAGAGGTCCAACGACCCAAAACTCCTCTCCTCTAATCCTGCCCTGGCCAACACCATATAAATATTCCAAAAATACATATGTGCTTTTCAGAGAAGTCATGTCCTGTTCTTTTCCAGAGGCCCAGAAATGTAGCAACGGCAAAGTCCAGTTTGCTATGGCCTGGCCAAGGGATGATGTTGGCACACACCCCATGCTGGGATTACCTCCAGTAGATGAGGATTGTCAGCAGCACCATCAAACAGAGGATGGTGAGCGAGGACACCACAGCCAGGGGAACCACGGTCCGCTTGTCCTTCTCCCCCCGTCCCAACAGGCTCACCTGGGACTCACGGCTGCTGTTGATGGCTTCTGTGGGGGAGGAGGGGTCGGTATGAACACAACCGCACATCACTTTCTCGCTCCAAAAACTCTGACAAAGTACCACCTCAACATGAAAATAACACATCCAGAGAAATACCTGCTTCAGAAATTGTGCGGGAGAACCAACAATGTCCCCCAAGGATTTTGTAGCCAACATTAAAACAAAACAGGCCCTCTACCACAAATAACATACCCCTATACTACCATAACCACACAGTGGAGCACCTCACCACTCAAGCAGCACTCGACAAAGAGGGGCGATGCTTCCTCACCCATTCAGACAGATTCTTAAAGCTCTATCTGCCAACAGCAGAAGGACTCTGCTGCTACCTAGTGTTTGGTTAATGCCATTAATGATCAACGTGCTTGGTCACTGACATGTACAGTAATAGTAAGCATCCATCCACCCATTCATCCATTTTCTGTTAAGAGTAAACAATAACAAATCTTTTCAAAGAGCAGGTAAAAAATTAAGAAAAATAATTGTTACTGTGGACCTCCATGCTTTTACATTAATGGTGATAGAAGATAAATATGAAATTTAACCCCCCTCCCCACACACACACATCCTATAAGTGTCACATACTCATTAGGGTATGGAATGGATAATTACGCATGTCTCCCTTTCTGTTAACTGGCATTTCATAATAGAGGGTGTAAGATTTAAACACTAAGCGTACTCTAAACGCCCACTCACCTCATTGCTGCTCTGCCAATTGTACGTTCCTGATCATTGATAATTACGGCCGATGGCATGTTCTAAGCAGGCTAGCGATCACATGGTTACGCTCCGTTATGTTACCCATCATGCATCAGTCATGGCAGGGATTTAAATGGGTTAGATCTCTTTTTAAAAGCAATGGCAGTCAAATGACACTGTATGTCTAAAAAAGTATAGATTCTAGAGAATGACTACAACAGAGTATGTTTCACGGGGTATGCATGCACATACATGCAGACAATGAAATAACAAGCAAACGGCCCACAAGAGACAGCTTTGCAATTCATGCAATGATTGATTGCAGTTTTCCCTCTTGATTTTATATGCATGATCCTCTATACACAGTTAGGTCTCCTACAGAGTGAAAAGTCCGTGGTGATCACTGCAGATCTGATGTGGGTTAGATGACGTTCTACTGAAGACCCCCTAAACCTTACCTTACTCATTTGTCACTGGAATTTACAAAAGTCCCCCTGTATTACGTTTCTGTGGACTGAGAGAGTTTAGCGAGCCATTCCATTACCCAGTGATTCCAGACATCCCATTCCAGCTGTGGACTTGTCACCTCCGTTTCCAGCTTTCAGACCACTGATTTGTACTTGCCTCAGTCTGCCAGTCACAGCGCCCTCTACTGGAAAGCCAGGACACTCTGGGACAGTGGGCATTACCTGGATCTGGCGTGTCCTCCACTTCCCTTGCAGGAATACTGGAGTCTGATGACGTTTCATTGTCGGGGGAGCTCCCGGGAAGGCTCTGACCAGAGCCGCTCTCTTCGCCCAGTGGCCAGGTGGTGGAACTGGGACCCGTACTGTCATCCATGAGGGTACTGCTCCCATTCCTGTGTCCAGTGGCACCGTCACTGTACGGAATTACCACACTGGCCATGGAAGAGGTGATAAGCACAAGGAGACTTGGGCGGGCACTCTGGCCCATTTCCCACTCATGAGCTGCACTCCCTGAAGCACTTCCGTCTAACTGTCCTTCCTGAGAGAGCAGACGGCTGGAGGGAAGCATAGAAGGGCGGACATTGCTGGCGACAAGGGAGACTGTGGGGGACAGAGCGGGAAAACCTAATCTGTTGCTCTGAGCACTAGCTGTAGTGGCTGTAACAACGTGCATATAAGTGTAGGGGTCAACTGAGGAGTGACCTAGGGGAAAAAGAGATGGATCTACTTTATCACTGGCGTGCAGGGATGGATCAATTTCTGAAGACAAGATGCTATCAGTGTCGCCGCCACCAGAGGGCTCACCCAACATTGAAGAGCCCGGGAAGATGGAGATGGAGGATCTCGAAGCGTCCGGAATATTGACACCTAATGAGTGATGAGTGAGAGGCACGGAAATGGTAGAGGGAAGCAGGGAGAAGCTGCTGCTCCTGTAATGGCGTATTAAAGAATATCCAGGATCCCCATCTACCACTGAAGGGTCCATAATGAAGCTAGTCCCACTACGGCGCACGCTAAGAGAATCAGCAAGATCAGCAGGCCCAACACCCTCACTAAACACTGAAGCCGATGGCTGGAGTAATTCATCATAACGAGAAAGAGTACCAGTCTGTGGAGCGGCGACAGTGCTGAGATATTCAGATGGGCGAGGGCTATCCCACTTAGAATCAGGCAACGCGAGTTGCACAGTGGCAGACGAATCAGGTAAAGTTTGAAAGTGAAGAGTATGACTAGGCATAAGTAATAGATCACCCATTTCCACAGGCACTAAATCAGACAGTGCATCATCATCATCAGCACTACTGGCAATGTCAGCTGTGTCCCAGGTGGACGTACCACCAGAGGGCCATGGGAGAGAGGATTGAGACTCGAGGGAGGGACCACCACCGTCAGCAGACAGCAACACAGCTGAAGCATGCAGAACAGCAGACAGGCTCTCATCGACAGAGGGCAGGCTGGAGAGGGTCTCAAACAGCATCCCCCTTGACATAGTAACAGCATGCAAGCAGGTGACTGACTCGAGGTAAGACAGGGTGTTAGACACAGGGGGTGGCGCGAGGGTAGCCTCACCAGTGGACCCTGGCTGCGTGGTCTGCGAGAAAAGGTCATTGAAGGCTGGAGTGGAGACATACTGGGTGTCTTGGCCTTTGGGCCACAGCGGTGTCTCGGTGAGGGAGGGGACAGAGGTTATAATGAATGGGGATTCATGGGCAGGGCTGGTCTCAGATACCCTGGAGTCCTCGATAGCGGCTGTGGGGGTGGGGCTTGCCACGCCTCCCGCAGAGCCCTCTTGGTGCTCCGTGGGAGGGGCGCCCAGAACGATGCCCTCGTGACTAAGGGGTGGCACTGGTGTCGTCACAGCTTGTGTCCTGGGAATGTTGGGGTCATCTTCGCCCCTGCTGGTAGGTTGCTGGTCCCTCCCTGGAATCCCAGAATTCCACACGCTCGTCTGGGGGGTAGGCGGCCCCGTAAACTCCCTCGCTACGTTCTGCTGAACGGACCATGGCTGAGAGCTCTCCTCCGTGGTCCTCTTTGGGCTCGAAGGGCTTGTGGTTCTGAAGCTCGAATGCCGGATACCTTGCTGGTCCCAGGGCGTGGTGGCTGGAACCGAGCTCAGAGAGGTCCATTGAAACAGGCTCCCTGAGCTTTCTTCTGGCACACTGGATGGGTTTGGCTATTAACCCACCAGAGAGACAAAAAGACTTATTTGCCAAAGACGTAGACTGAGCTCACATTCTAAACATGTAACTAAATATATACAGCCCTGGAAAAAAATTTAGAGACCACTCTATATTTTTATAAAATCTGCATTTTTAAATCCTGATTTAATCAGGTTCTGCCAGCAGAAGGCTACGCTGCCAGGCTGGCTGCTTCCAGGCTCAAAGTTTCTAAGACAGCAGTACAGAAGAACAGGGTGAAGCAGGAGACACTGGTAATAACCAGAAACCAGCCAGGTAGAGGGCAGAAGTGACTTTCTAATGCCAGGGATGACTGTCAACTTATCCAACAGTGCTTCATAAATCAGCATCAAGTGACCTTCAAAAAGAATGGAAAACCATTAAATACAGGTGTGAAGTCCATTGGTAGGACAATTAGGACTCCTAGAAGCCCATAAAACCCATAAAGTATGGAAGAAGCTCTTCATCAATGAGTAGTAGGGAAGAGCCAGGTTGGAGTTTGCAAAAAATATGCATATTTTACACAGATGCATTATCATAAAGCGAGAAATAAGTGAAACTAAAAATGTGGCTGTGGTCTCAATTTTTTCCAGAGCTGTACAGTATAATTTTTTTTTTAGTTCCCATATAAAAATCTTTATAAAACAAATGGAAAATTATATCAGCTTCGTCTATGCAGATTATATTTTTTCTTCACATAATAACCACCAAAAAAAAAGCAAGATTCAGATAAATACCTTGCTGTCATCTTCTGATTCGGTCGAATCTGAGAAGGGAACTGGATCCGATTCTGGAAGCAAACACATGCGTCAGTCAGCACAGGCACAATGCCTGTTTGTTTAGTAATGTGCACAAGAATAGATATTCTGACTGGCACTAGAGAGGCCACTACTAAGTATCAGCTGGAAGACACACATCACATGTTGTTCACTGTTGTTGTGAGAAAAGTCTTTGTTTCCACTAAACAAAAACCAGTCTCCTACAGATCAAACATTTAACATTATCTGTGCACGAGGAACCTCGCATGGACTCAGGGGTGTGACAAAAAAAAAAAAAACACAAAAAAAATCAATCAAGAAATAATTAAAAACTCGTTCTGTCTATGAAGTATATTAAAGCTGCCGGTCCTGGGGCCTTAAATACTTTCTAAAAATATAACAAACCAATTCTCAAACGATCTCAGCCAGGCTGTCCTTAGACACAGACATTCAGACGGAAATCGTCCTTCAATAAAGCCTGGCACACACAAAGTAAGCATTCATTGGCGTGGAATTATTTACATGAATATAAAAAGAAATCCATTCATTTAACATGATCTCAGTTTCAATCGAACTTAATTTCAGTAAATGTGTTTGTGACAATGGCATACAGATTGAGCAGCATCGATGACGGAAACTCTGTATGTTTCATCACTGGATGAAAACATGAGCTCAAGAGTAGGAGCAATGGAGTCACAACAGATGTGGGTCCTTCTCAGTTATAAACATCCTTTAGATCACCAAAGGCTATAAACACCCAGAGCAGTGCACCAGAAGCCCCCACATGCACCGGCTCACCCAAAGCAGTACAGGGGAGGGGGGCGTGGTTCTTACCTGCTGGGCGGG
The DNA here is from genome assembly GCA_026776945.1 of Isichthys henryi. NCBI lineage: Eukaryota > Metazoa > Chordata > Actinopteri > Osteoglossiformes > Mormyridae > Isichthys > Isichthys henryi. The sequence continues at coordinate 30,825,091 of JAODJX010000001.1, forward strand.
GCTAAGTTAGACCACAATGGTGTTAAGGTTCCTGGGGAACTCCATTACGATGGACAGAGTGGACGTGTTTGGGAAAGGAGTTTTTAAAAGTGAGAGAGGGGTGCATGTGAATTTATTGTCCATCATGGATCTCAACAGTAGCTCATCTTGTCAAGAGTAACACGGTATTACGAGTTAGCAGTGTGTCCAAGTCACGGGGAAACAAAACTGATTTCCTTCAACAGCAATAGAACCTTGTTTGGCAGAACGATGTTTCACCCATTTGGGTAAAAAGCCAATACACATTTTGAGTTCAAAAGCAGACATAGAACCATCTTTTGTAAATGCATGGAGTGATCTTTACAGTATGGTATAAATTATTCCTACATTTAAAATAAAGATAAAAATTCAAACAGCAGAATGTAAAAAAGACGTAGCACTCAAGTAGGGTAACAAAGGGCAGGGTACACATACATGGATGTGTGAGATCCGAGAGAGAAAATTCCCTCTTTGTAGGAGATCTTCACACAGGGAAACCCTGCAAAATGGATCACTACAGAAATGTCCTCAAAATCCAGCTGCAGGCCTGATCAAAGGACAGTTACAACTGTCCACATAGTGGAGACTGGGTCGGTGCTACAGCGTTGGATTTAAAAACATAACTTTGACATTCAGATTCTGATTGGCACGACAGATTGGCCACCTACAGTACACAGAGTATCGGTGTGTGTCAGCAGGCAGGGTTTGCTTACCGGGGTCATCCAAGGGCATGTCCACGATCATCTGGTCACTGATGCGGCCACGAAGCCCGTTCATGCACACGGCAACCACCTGTACCACGTAGCTGCTGTCGGCCAGCAGATCCTGGATTATGGCCCCCTGCCATGCGATAAGTTCAAGCTTATTGTCATATGTACTTTGGACAATGGGAGGTGCACTCGAGCATCACCGGACTGTGAGTCAACAGTATATTAAAGAATAACCATAAGTAGCAGCTTCAAATAGTACGGACAAAGGAACAATAAGTAGTGCACATAATAACACAATGCAACAAATTACTCAGAGTATTAAAATAACACAAAAACGATTGCATCAATAAAATAAACAGCAATGATTGATGTCGAAGGGTAGAGTGCACTACTGAGCAGTAATTTTATCACATGACTGTAGTTCAGAGATCTTAGTGTCCGTCAGGGAATCTACGGGGTCTTTACTGGAGGGAGAGCATCATTTGTGTTTGCAATCACCCAATAAAAACCACGGCGAACACCATACTGAATATTTCTCAAACGGCGCCGTGAGATTACCACATCCTGGTCCCCATCGGTGAGGTACTCCAGTTTGGGCGGGTCCCCTCCTTCCAGGCTCTGGTAGGTGACAGAGTACCTCTCGATGTTGACGTCGTACACGGCGCGGGGGCGCTCCCACGTCACCAGCATGCTGGTGTAGTTGTACGGGTCTGCCTGCACGTTCTGGGGCTCTGAGCTGCAAGCTGCAGAGCGTCACAAATGACAGGTGTGGGGAAACGCGATCGCGCGGCGACACGTTCGCTCATAAACCGACACATATTGTAAGAAAGGCAGAGAGCAGCCTCACAGCTGTTACACAGGGTCACAGGGGTCAAAGGTCACTGCAGAAGGTCAAACTCAACTGACTAATCTAGCACATCCATACACATGCAGAAGAAATCTTTTAACACAAGATTATGGGGTATGCGGGAGAAACTGTTTTTTAAGTTTAAAAATTAACTTTAAAAGTATACTGCTTTAAATTCATTTTTTCAAGAATTTTATGAATAATTCTTAATATTTTTAAACGATGAATGACGTGTTTTGTTACTAATTACAGATTAAAAAAACTAGCTCAGAAGTTTTCTTTCGACACCACAGGGCAGAGGCAAACTTCAGAGAAACAAATCAGATGAGTAACCAGTGGCACCCAGTGAAAAACCAGCAGCAATCAAGACAGTGAGAGCTGCCCGTCTCCTCAGCACCATTCTGGTCGACATCCACTGTACACTGGCTATGGTGGTTATAGCATTGTATTACTATCAAAGCATTTTGGATTAGTACAAGGCATTTACATTTCAGAAGACGACCATAACACCAGTAAGGAACAAGAGCAGGGTTACCTAGCAACATGCCACCCAAACAATGCAGTACAGTGCAGATAAAGATGCACAGAGTTTAAAATTTCAGCAGAAACCTAAACACAGTTAAGGAATATTAAATGCGAGTCTGCAGGGTGAATTCTTTCTGCTATGTGATGGAGCTTTTGCTCGCCTCCCTGTCCCCATCCTCCTGGGGTCTGTTTAAGCTTTTTTTATAGTCTCCGGAGAGGCACAAGGATGCCTGTCAAACACAGATCACTCGCCATCGGCTCTTTCAGGCGCCGGCCAAACGAAAAGCCAGGAAATTCCCTCAAAGCCGTTAATCCTGCTGGTCTGCGGCTCGTCACAGCACCAACACCTGCATAACACCAGGACTTACGGGGCTTCGAAAACCTGAAGGCTCAGCCGTACGTGGAGATTAGAAAGATCCTACATTTGACTAAAAACAGGCCCATCTGCAGCAGAATTCATACAAGGGCTTTAAACAGAGTCATTTGAAGGGGCATCCCCATAATCATGCAGTGATTTCCTCTGTGACATTTCCTGAAATGTCTCCGAGCCAAAGCTGGAATAACCCTGAATGAAGCTGCTTGGCCGTCGTCCAGCCTCAGCACAGGGGTCAGACGCAAAGGTCCTGGGTGGCCGTAGACCGTGTCAGTCTGCATTCCAGCTGCAGCTTTCATCTCTCAGCCTCAAACAAAACTCCGAATGTGCTGCAGCCTTCCAATCCCATTAAACCCAGTATCCGTTCCGCAAGCTGCCTCATTTTCCAGTCAAGTAAAAATTAATTTCTATGCCTCATTACAGTTACGGCTAGAATAATCAACATTCTGAAATGTTTTCACCCTTTCAAATGAATTTTTATTCAACTTAATTAGAATCACTTAATTGCTCTTAGCCCTTGAACAACTTTCTATTGACTAATAATTTGAGGGATTTAATTTACCAAACTGAAAATAAAGGGGACTAATATTATTAAATTTTAATTAGTTTAATACATTAACGAGACTGGAAAACAGCGGCATCTGTTCCAAAACAAGTCATAATAAAACTTAGAACATTTTAATGAGCTGTGTGCTTATTGGACAGCGAAACTGGGTCTGAGGTTTGGAGTTAGCAAGCCAGAAGAGGGCTGGTATGGTACATACTCGCCGTTTCCACCGCCTCTGTGCCAGTGTAGGAGCCATATACCTGGCCCATGAACTGGACCTGCTGCTCGCGGAAGTTGTTCTGCAGGTAGTCCATCAGCATGACGTAACCAGCCTGCTGCATGGTCATCACCTCGCAGAACACCTCCAGCTGCAAGACAAACGCTCGGCATCACTCCGGGTTTCCATATGACCGACCTGTAAACACTCATCTGTGGCCTTCCATTTGCTATGCTGGGCTACGACAGCGCGCGGAACGATGCGGAGAGACCGCATTTATTGGGCATGCTGGGAAATGCAGGGAAAAGGGTCAGAACGGGAGTCTGAGTTAAATCGGTCTCTTTCTCTCCACATGAGAGCAGCCTCAGCAGCATTCGTCAGACTCCATTGACGTGAGAGCTTTTGCAGTGTAAACCGGTGACCCAGTTTATGCAGCCTGGCCCTGCTGGAACCCATCCTAGCACCTGGATCATTTCACTGCTTCATCCCGTGTCTGTCAGCAGGCGGGAACCAAGCAAGCTGGACTGACTACATGACAGCGTTACGGAAAAGCGATCCCAGGCCATTATGAGTATCATGCATGTCAGGCTGAGGAAGCCAGAGGCGTCTCTGCTCTGTAACCGTGGCGCTACTCTGTGAGCGAATGGCATCATTGGGAGTTTTAAGGTAAAACCTATTCCTAGACCCATTGCCCCAAATTGATCTAATTTTGGTCTGCTGGCTTGGGCTGCTATCAGTGCATCTGCCATGATGACCTCACTGAGCGGTCAAACAGGAGGAGACGGAACTAGATCCATGTCCCCCACCGGCCCAGCGGTGACCCTTCGCTCTATGTACAGATTCCCGTGTTGCATAATCCTCATGATGTGACTCATACCCACTCCACGTGGCCGACTGGAGGACGTGAGAAATCAAAGATAATTATTTGTTTGCCCAATGCTAATAACCAGTCGGTGGGCAGGTAGTCCTACATATAGCAGCAGAATCTGTCTGTGAAGACCGCTTTCACATGGGCGGTTTCATACAAACGACACCGGAAGTGTTGGTGAGCGGCATCATACACCAGAGAGAACGAGGGAACATCTCTGACGGAGCCAAGCAAACCTCACACATGCACGCACATGTTTTTGTTTGCGACTGACTCAGCAGAAAGTTTAGATTTGGAAGTAGGAGACCAAACGCAAGCAGAACAACCCCCCTTTAGAAATGGCTCCCCTCCCACTCACCTGGCTTTCAGAGATGGTCACGGTGTCTCTGAACACGATCCACTCCACAGTCTCAGAACAGGGGGGCGTGGTCAGGGAGCCATTGTAGGTGAAGTATTTCTCGGTCTGGTTTGGCAGCAAACCCAGCATGGGGAATGGCCTCAGCGTGCTACTTTTACCTGGAACAACACAAAACCACAAAATCCAGACTCCAGTAGAAGCTTTTAAAGACACACTGAGATCCGGGATCAAGCACTTAGATGCTATTATGGTGATGAATTAATTAGATTGCTTGGCTGAGTGTTTACGTCCTTTCAAAAATGCTTTCAAAAAAAACGGCCAACGTAATGCAACATGAGGCCAGTCAGTGACGTACCGTATCGACTCACAGAGCTAACTCCTTCAATCACCGCCTCATAGTTCTCGTTCTCCGTTGGGCTGGTCTGTAGAAGACAGGCAGATCATTTTACAATGTTGTCACCCCCAACTCACCCAAGTATGTGTGCAGCACCTTCACAGAAATGTGTCACCAGTACAAGACAAATGCTGTGCGATTATTTAAAATGATTAAGAAATGTAGGCCCCTTGACATACGTAAAACAGAGCTCTTTCTTACTGTAATCCTCTTGTTTTCTGAAATTAATACATGATGTAATGTTTTCCCTCGGGTTCTGCAGATTAATCTGTGTCCTTTTCACCTGGAAAAAAGCTACTTCCACAAGCCAACGGATTCCGCTGGGGCAGCTGGAGCAGCACACACCTCTGGCTGTCTCCACCCACTTCATTTTCCCACTTCTTCTCCATTCACCTGCCCTCTCCTCTCCTCCGGAGCACCCAGTAGGAACATGACCACGCCTCAGGCAGCGGATTCTGCCCTGTCCCTACTGCCCCACCCCAGCTGAGACGTCTGAAGAAATGACTGCGCATGTCTGATAACGGCCCAGCATGCTTTGTCTGGGCCCTCTGTGCCTTTGCAGATCCTGCAGAGAGCCCATCTGAGATAATATTCTGACTCGCACTGCGAAACATTATCATCAAGAGCTGAACCTCCATCTACGGGAACCCCCCATCTCTCTCTCTCTCACACACACACACACACACACACACACACGTAGGGTATACCTATACTTATGATGCCCGCTCATTCACTTATATGGGAAAAATGCTAACGCTAACTATGACAACCTTAACCCCCACCCTGCCCTAACCATAACCATAAGTAACCA
>JAODJX010000001.1:30844135-30855081 GCA_026776945.1 Isichthys henryi
GGGAAACCGGAGTACCCGGAGGAAACCCCACGACGACATGGGGAGAACATGCAAACTGCGCACACATGTGACCCAGGTGGAGACTCAAACCCGAGTCCCAGACGTGTGAGGCAACAGTGCTAACCACTGCACCACCATACCGCACCTTTGTCCGTATATTTTATATTAAAAAGCGTTTCATTACCATGATATTACAGTGATCTATATAAAACTGCTGCATTTTTTGTGATACAGCAGTTACATTTCTGTTAATTTACAAGCTTTAATTGGTATTTTTATCATGGAATTTCTTAAATCCCAAATACTTTTTAGTATTCTTCCAGTGATAATCTGTTTTTTTTACAAGCTTGATAATCTGAATATTAACAATTTTTTTGTGGTACAAAGACGACAATTTTTTCAAAAAATTGAAAGTTTTAATGTTATTTTACATGAATTATTTGTATTCACAGTACTGGAAAGAAATGTTCACTTTTTTTTTTTTTAACTGTTATTAAATTTACAGTGATTCAATGTTTTATTACTTTTTTTTCTGGCATCCCTGCTGCCAGAATTTCTCTGTTTTTTTTACGATTTTTTTTTTACAGTGCAGGCTTCAACGGTGTTTCACTTAAAGAATAATTTTACGAGCCTAAACAAGTTTTTTTGAGATAAAAGTCATCCGGTTTTATGGTTAAGACAGTCGTATGCGATACTTGAGTTGCCGTTTCTGACACCAATTAACTGGAGCTAATTATAACAGCTGATGAAGAGGAGGCCAGGACCTGTTACTGTTTCCTGAGGCATGGTCAAGGACTGAGTTGGGTTAGAGGAACCAGAGACAAACTAACAAAATGCTAGAGAACGAGGGACCTGCTTCAGCTTCCATAATCCCACCTGTGGTCTGAGAAACAGTGAGGCCTCAGTGACATCCCTGCCTCTATCATTCTTGCTCTCATTTTAAATACGTTAAATTTAATTAAAAAGGCTGTTTTGAAGAGTTATGCCTGCATTCCCTACAATACAAGAAGGATTAGCCCATGTAACCATGTTGGTGCCAAGTCTTAGCTTACTGGAAACAGACATTGGCACCAACAGCAGATACCGGATAGGTAGGAGCAGACAAACACACACACACACACACACAACTAGCCACTACAGGCTATATGCAGACTGCCACATTGTACTCCTTCAAACATTTGTCTAAACACGCAGCAAGTTATGTAAATACAGCAAAACATTCCGTTGTTGCAGGCCCACAGTAATAATACAAAGAGCTGCATCAAGTCTTCATTTAAAACTTCATCGTGGTATCAGTCCTATACATTTATTTAGCCAAATAATACAAGAAATTAATTAGACAATGAGACTGGAAAACTTCTGGGTATCCAGGCTGTAACGTTTATTCATTTATTAAACACTGGCCATAGTGGAGCAAGGAGGCTGAAACAAGAGCATCCAAGGTTGAATGTTCCAGTGTTTCCCAATCCAATCCTAGGGGACCCACAGCCAGTCCACATTTTTGCTCCCTCTCATGTAGTTTGTCTGCAGGTTCCCGAGGATCGGATTGGGAAACACTGGTTTAGACTATCAGGACGAACGACTGCTATAAATACCTGATGTAGATGCAGAGTACGGAGGAACTGGCTTCCATGGCCCATGCGGAAATGAACTGTTACTGGCTCATCCAACAGGCCCACAGTAATAACCCCGGAAACCAGAATTTAAGAAATCGTTCCCTGAGCATTGGCAGCACTGCAAATCACGTTAGCTTGCATAATTAACCTCAAAAGCAGCGCCACATTTCCACACTTTCCCACTGTGCCTCAGCAGGCCTTCTCCGGGAACATCGAGCGATCGGTGACAAAGGACCGCGCCGTTTCACCGAGACAAGACATCACACCGACGGACCTTCCAGGCTGTGGCCAGTGCTACCTCATTCTCCTTCACAGGCCCACACGGACGAAAGGGAAGCATTAAAGACTCACTGCTTCCTTTCGTTACTGTTCTAATACTTGAGTCCACACACTTTAAAGAGTGACACACCTGTTTATTCCACTGGGCAAAGGCCACTGCACCACAAACCTCAATCGAGCCCCCAAAACAGCCAGTATCACTCAGACCAACCAGATTCGAAAACAAAACCCATATGACACAGATACGCAAGACAAATATTTAATTTGCTGTAAGAGAGGTCAGATTCTGGCTAGATAGAAACTATTTTCATACGTTTCAAAATAAAATCTGTACTGTTATATATACTTATTTGGGGGGTGGGTATTGTGCTGGGAGTTATTTTTGTAATGCAGTTTCCGCCCCTGGGATCAATAAAAGTTAATCTCCAAAAGACCATCTACTGTTTTAGAAACCAACCGAGCCGATGAAACTCGATCAGACTGAAGAGACCCCTATAGCTCCCCTCAGCCAGTGAGGGCCAGCTGGGTGGGTTATTAACAATCATTCCGGAACAACATAAAGCATCAGATCAGTTTATCTCCTTCTATTAGGATTCCAGTTGTTCCTGCTCCCGACAGGGATCAGATAAGGCGCCACCGTCGGGATCAACACATGAGGCTACCATCAGTCAGATGCTGCCATCTTCGCTTTTTTTTAAATGATCAGAGGACTCACAAGCAGAGTGTACCAGAGAGGTTACTGTACAGTGTGGCATTACAGAAGAATAAATCTCACTAGACCAAAAGAGTGGAAGTCTGAGGCAGTTGTTGTACAGAGGTGGCTGCTGGGAAAGAATTTGTTCAAGACCAATTAAATTATCCCTTCATTCGATGCCATAGAGGCCTCTTGATATTTACATCTTTTACAGTTAGCAGGAAAGATGGATCTGCTTGTTTAAGATCCACAGATCTAGACCCATAAGCAAGAGATGGTTGTCTGCCGCGGGGGGGGGGGGGGATTTCTGCTGGTGTAATATCACAGGCTGGGATTGGTTAAGAGGATTAGCGCTACCCCAGGAGACTCTTGGCTGAAACCCTTGGCTGGAACTCAGGGAGACCATAGCTTAGCTGTCAATGTCCAACTAACAATTCTGTGCACCGAGTGCTCATTTCCTGGACGGCAAACTTACTTCTCAGGGTGTAAATTGTCTGCATTATGGGGGGAAAAAAAAAAGAGTAATGTGTTATTTATGCTGGGTAAGCAAACAGCCAATGGGTTCTTTTTAGGTTTCCGGAACCAGCGCTGCCGGAGTACTATCCTCACCGTTTGGCAGTCGGTAATGAAGAGGAAGGAGCTGTGGAGTATAAAGAACGGCGGACGGACGATAAGGAAACTTCTGTTTCAAATGGCAACATTCATTAGCGGGTATCCAATGCCAAAGAGACCCCAGTTCACCCCATATCCAGTTGGACTTGGTAGACTGATACTTATAGATGCTAATTAAATTCCTGTCTTTAAGCACAAGCACAGGTGTCAGCAGAAGGAAGCATATCCATCTGATACACGAGTTCAGATGGCCATCACTCAAATGCTGGAATTTACGGCACCCTTTCACAATAGAGTGGATGATATCACCTGATGATGTCACACACATGATGTCACCCGACATACCAACAGAAACTGATGGACCACATGGGCTGATGTCAGACATGTAACCTGCCATAGCAACAGGAAATTGTAGACCAGATGGTCTGTTGATGTCACACATACTGTATGTCACCAGCCATACCAACAGGAAATTGCAGACCACATGGTCTGATGATGTCACACATGTCATGTCACCTTTTGTATTCACAAAATTCCACAGGGACAAAGATGATCAGGGTCTTCACAGCTGAACATGCTCAAGCAGGAATCAGTTCAGTAACAGTATATATAGCCATTCCACACACTTCTTTATAGCACATGACTGATGGCACTGGTAGCCTATACTTTTTTGCGCACCATAATCCAGCTGTTGCCCATGGACATGTGACATACAGTAACCGTGAGAATGGCACGGTTTGGGGGGTGGGGGAGGCACTCGCATGCTGCAACAGCTGAGCTTTAAACATACATCATACACTATCAGGCCAGTCACGGACATGAAAAGCTTATCACTGGGTATTTTCTTACCCAGGATTATACAAAACATACCTGCATATCTGTATCTATATGGTCAAATCACAAGCTCGTAGGCTGAAAACATTTAGCTCATAAACCCCTGTGGACATCTTTCGTGATCATTTAAAGGCTCGTGGGAGTTATACTCCTTTTTTCATTGTAGAGGAACTCTAGTTGCTTGGAGCCACTTCCTCTATAATTTGACTGGTTCTCTCTCTGAGCTAATCATTTTTTTCCTTCTGTCCTCAGAACATTTTTGCACAAGTAAATCTCCCACGAGCCATTTGCAGAGCTTGGCAGATTTCTTGAGTTGAGAGTTTTATTTTGGAATCTCGATCCCCTTTGATCACGTGACTTTGACCACTGCCCATGTAGAGATATGCAGTGTCCCAGTAACCCTCCCGTGTTGGGATTTGGAGTAGCTAGTGCAGTTCCTGCCCATAGAGATATTGGCCAGCGCAAATCATCCTGTATACACGTTCTGACTATCTTTGGGCATGTGAACATAAAACATATATGTGCAACTACACATCGTTTGGGGGTGACTTTGCTCTATAATTTACGCTATGAAGATCACATCCCAGTTTTGTAAAAATATTGCAATGATAAAGTGAACACTGGGCATTTATTAGCTAGGATTCTAATTTATAGTCTTTTGAAGACTTAACTCCATTCCCCCATGAACTGACCTACATGCTTTGGAGTTTTTTTGAATGAAGCCCATTTCCTGAAAATTCACAAGCAATCAGTGGATAACTTTGCTGAATCAAAAACAAACCCAGAGTGTTAGAAATTCCTCATTCTTTGATAGCTTGATAAGATTGTTTTTGGTTTTATTTTTGCACAAATTGTAAAAAAAAAATAAAATAAATTAACCTGAAGCTAAAGGTCTCAAACCATTCTGGATAACACTCACGAAGAATGACATTGGCTTTAGGACAGTCAAACTCAATTACACTGAATGAGTCACAACTGTGATACAGTGTAATAACTACACCACTACAATCATCTTTCTGTAATCAGTTTCACAAAATAAAGCACTTCAGCGGTAAAAAGATAGACATTGTAAGGTTAAAACAAAAATGAGAGGTTAAGTCAGATTTCAAAATACTGCTCACGCACAGAGTAGCAATCAGCAGAATTTCCATTAATGGCCATCTTTACTCGCTTCCACTTTGGGTTGCAAATGGGCGCAACATCAAGTGAATTTCCAGAAACTTTCCATGGGAAGTTAAGCTAGGGAATTTTGGAAATATTGAACTCCGTGGAACTGCAAGAGCTGTCAGATACAGCAAAGAAAGCAAAAGCAGAACATTATTTGAACTTATAAGTAGTGCAGATGCTTATTTTGGGGCATTTTTACATACACATAATTACTCCTAAGCACTTAGTTATACAATGATATCACTACTAGTGACATCATGATGTTTTTCTTTCCCCCCCACTACTCTAGGCCATCCTGCCATTTTGCGAATATCCAGTTTATTCCCATTACTTCCCATATATTCCCATTAATTCCCATGGAAAATTTTCAACTTCCTAGAATTTTGCAACCCTACTTCCAGATGATTAGATTACTGCCTCATTATGGATTAAACCAAGCAGTGGTTGACAATATACAGTAACCTGACCCTCCCTGCATTTCAAAGTCTCGTTTCCGCCATCATTATGCAAAGAGCCTCCGCAGATGAATAGAGGAGATGACAATGTAGCAGAACTGTCTACCTGAATAGCAGAAATGAGATGGTTTTAAGTGTTATTGTTACATGTGTTCCAAGGAACACAGTGAAACTCAGTTGCAGGGCAGGGCATCGGGGGACAGGACGAACAGCACTGCACTGCAGTGCAAGACAAGACAGTGCAAGACAAAGCTGTGCAGTATAGGAATGAGCAACAAAAATTGTAATGCATCTATGTATCAAGCAGATTATGAAAGTTCGAGAGGAATAATGCTCTAAAATTACACAGAAGAAGTCACTAATTTCAGCATTATTTACTGGTTTCTTAAGTCAACAAAATTACCAGTATATTACAGAAAAAGAAATTTGATTTGGTGACAAAGTTGACAGGGATTGACAGCTTTCCTACTTAGTTAAAACGCTGCTACCTGCACAGGACAGAGAGCACGGCAGTGGAACGGGTGAGGTGGAAGTCAGCAGCCACGTGACTGGGGTCGCTTTTGCACACCTTAGGCCAGAGGCCTGGCCCCGAGAAATTAACATGCAGGATGTGTCCAACTTGACTCCACAGAAACAAGCAAACCTTCTCATGCCTCCTCACCATTGTGACTTTGTCCGGCCCCTCGCCCATTACCATGGACACATATTCAACGGTTCTCCTTTCACTTGGGCTCCATATGAGTTTGTATCATTTTAGCGAGATAGCATGCAGCCAAACTCTCCCCAACCTGAAACGGCCCCATTTCAAGCCAACTCCACTGGTTGACCTTTTCACTGGCCCCATCTTTCGGGGCTTCACACACACAATTCCCACCATTGTCAGCAGTGTGGGTAACTTCAGACCGACTTTTCAAAGATGATGCTGGGGAATAAAACAGGAAAAAGGAACATTTTCTGGCCCCACCCCAAAAGTGACTTCTAGTGACTGAACATTTCCAAACATTTACCATAAGAGTGCAGATGTTTTAAACACAAACTACATTTAGCATGCTGTTTATTTAGGGGATTGCAAAAGAGCTTTTTATCATCGCAAACCTGAAAACTATTTACTTCTATCCCTTTTTAGCCATGACGTCCACCAGCAACTTCCTGCTTGTCCAAAAGAAATGCATGCATCCTTAAAACCAATCCATTCCATTCTTATCTTGACCACACTCATACCACAACAGTATGTTCATTTTGAGGCAAACCTGAAGATAACAATGCTTTCCTTACAGGCAGATGTGTTTTGGGAAACCGTTAAAATCAGCGAAAACTCCACTTTGTCAATCAGGTAACCCCTTGTCTTGCTCCAGCAAGACAATTTACTCAGACCCATGTCTGCGAGAAGTCATGACATGATTTGAAGACGGCATTTCTGTCAAGACATTAAAGGGTTTTTTCCATCACTATTTTTAAAAGCTCAAGGGGGTTTTATTTACACAAAAATGTTCTGAGGACAGAGTGAAAAAATGATTGGTTATCTCTCTGACCCAATCAGATTGTAGAGGAGGTGAGTCCAAGCAACTAGAGGAGGTGCTAGAGGAGGTGGGAAGAAGACATCTGATTGGTTGGTCCAACCTCCTCTAGTTGCGTGAACCCACCATCTATACAATCTGATTGGTTTAGAGAGAGAATCATTTTTTCTTTCTGCCTTTAGAACATTGTTGTGTATGTAACACTCCCATGAGCTTCTTAAACACTTCTCTCACAGTTAAGAGAGACTGTAGAAATACAGATTTAATTAAAGCTCTATCACCCCATTCCACCACTGGAGCATTATACTCTTCAGTTGGCTACTCTTGATTAGTTTACTGTGAATTTCAGGCATATCCTATTTCCGGTCATAGAGCCAAGTTCTTGAGGAAGGCACATGAGGCGTGCATGGATCACTTCCAAAAGATACTGTCATCAAAACACCCTCTGCTGTAATTCCGACTCGCCGGCAGGATGGTGTGGCCCCACTCAGCTTCTGCTCTTACCGTCTCTTTCCAGAATCTTCCGCTGGGATCCAGGCTTGGATGCCTCCATTCCACTGCTATTAAAAGTTCAGTTTCAGCCTAACATAATGTGAAGACAAATGACTTCAAATTTGAGACCAGCATAAACACATGGGGTTTAGGGGATTTATATAAAAAAAAAAAAAAATAAAAAAAATATATATATATTATATACACACACACACACACACACACACACATACACTCAGCTTAGAAAATATAGCAAACCTGTAACAGAAAGGCTAGGAATAAACAGAAACATCAACAGAAGCTTGTACATCTACGCCTCCCCAATTCTGTACATTTGTATTACTTACATAACAGGAGGTACAAAATATAGCCCTGAACACGGCATTGAAATAGTGGCCTAAATGCAGATATAGAACAATCCTGCTTGTGTGTCATTGCTCACCCAAGTAAAGGCCGAAACAAATGTACTTTGGCCCAGAGTGTTCCTAAGCACTCGCTGAGAAGGTTAGCTTCCTTTGCATGATGTACGGTACCGTCCCATGCAGCCTCTCAAACATTTAAACAGAATTCATAGAGACCAACAAAGCTGGGCTCGCATGACAGTCTAAGCTGTCAAATGCAGAACAAAGGCAAGTGATGGATGTGAGCGTGGAGCCCGCAGTAACAGCCTCGCCTGCCGTCCCCACGGAAATTCCCCGGCGCTGCATGGATTGGCTTCAGCCATGACAACATGCAGCTCATCCAGGGTGGTACTTCACACAGCTTCCTAGCGACGCCTATATCAGCCCCCCTTCCCTATCAATGGAGGGCAGTGTGGAGGCACTCATCTGACCCATTTAACTCACCACACAGGCAGACTGCGCCAACACCAAATCCCCTCGCCTTCTGCCTGCTCTCCCTCCATCCGTTCATGTGACTATTCCCGCCTGACATCTCCGTAGCGTTAGCATGGCTACAGCTTGTAGGCCAACCACAAACTCTTCAAACATCAACATCATACTTACAAACTGGATTATGATCAAGCCTGACTTTCTCTTAAACATCTATAGGTTTATTACTTACAGTACGATAAATAAACCCATTTTAATACTGCGAAGTAGTTTTCTTTCCAACTTACAATGACTCAGCCCTCAAAATCACATATGCAGAACACGAATTTCATCATAAGATTTGTTAAGGATACTAAAACCTTTCAAATAATGTATTTACATACACGGTCCTGCAGTAGTACATCCCAGAATCCTTACATGGTTTTCATTCTACATAAATTGTACCATCTATTTAATTTCCCTGATGGATTTATGCTCCCAAAAGGCTATAATGGAACTACAATACTGTTTAATGACCTAATTCTAAGTGAAAACCCTGAAACTGGGACATAACAGCAGTTAGAGATGTAATATGCTAGCAGTTTTATACTTGGTTGACTCTCCATTCATGTTGCTCAGTCAGGATGTTAAGACTGGTGACGGCGATTGAGAAGACGACCGAATATCTCCTTCAAATGACTTGTTGTGTCTGATGGTCTTGGAAACGATGCAGTTAGCTCTTCTGAATGATACCTTTACTGAAAGGGTTTGAAATGCCCAGAGACATTAGAGCGGCAGCGGGAAGCTGCTCTGTGATTGGTCAACCCTTGACCGACATACTTATACGGGGTGTTGATTCGCCTCAAAAAACATGGCATGGAAAAATCATCTAGTAGATAAAAATGTACAGAATTATTTGCAGAGCACATCAAGATTATGATCGTTTGGGTATAACATATTCTCAGGAGTTCAGCAAAAGCAACAACACTACAACTCTTTGTAATGTACCCACTTATAGAGTGCCAGTCTAAAAAGTTAGCAAATTTGAGGGTTAAGGGGTTGGATTTATTTGACATCACGCAGGTAACACTGATTTCTGTTCTTTTTTGTCCCCTCACACCAGTGTTTAAGGCCTGCATACTGTATGATGAGAAATTCTTTTTGAAGAAAATGAAAAACTGTAGATGCATCGCTCCATCAACAGCACTCGGCTCGGTTATTTTTTTTGGCTTCTTTCAAGCCAAAACCACCAAAGTAAAACGTGAATACCGGGGGTCCTCGGGTTACAACAAATGAGGTTTCAAGTTTACGACGCTCCTCCCAAAAAAAATAACTTTACAAAAAAAGAAGATTTTTTTAAAAATCGAGACACGCCGTTAGTGTCGTACTTATGGACTAACTAGTTCGGTTGTGCACGGCGGAAAAATACGCAGTAATTGTTAAAAGTGCAAGTGTTCCGTTGGTATAGGGGAAAGCTATCACGATGGAAGTGAAACTAAACATTGTAGAGAGATCAGAAAAAGGGTGAGTTTCGACTTACACCAACATTCGGGTTACATCACTGTCGTAGGAACGGTGTCGTAACCCGAGGACCCCCTGTATTTCCACAAAGACCTGCTAACTCTTAAGAGGGCACCCTGAACTACCAGAGAGCAGACAATTTCCTTAAATTTGGTTTCTCTCATTCCACTTTCCATTGCTAGCTTCATTGGATGAGGCATTCAGAGACCTAATTGTAGCTCAGAGCAGAAGCCGTTGGCAAGGTATTAAAGCCTCGGATAAGGCCACTTCTAGCTTGCTTACAGCGAAAACTGAACAAGACCTGACAAGTAGAAGTTCACAGCACAGTTTTAGGCACAAGTGGAAGTTCTATACTTGTAGCTTTGTCTGAGTCCCACTCAAAACGGCCTTGGACTACAGGCTGCCCCCCTCTGCCACAATTCATTAAATGTCTCAGTCAGGAGGGTGACGTTGCTGGCCAAGAGACAGAGAGAACTACAAGGGCCTGTCATAGCAGCCATGATGGGGTGGGGGGGGGAGCAAACAGTCCAAACAGAGCCACATAAAACAAGCAAAATCAGGGTGAGACAGGGGTCAGGAATGAGGAGCAGGGACAACGACGACATAAACAGAGGGCAGGAGACCGAGGTTAACAATGTGATAGTGACAAATTGGGGTGAGGGGCCACACTGTGAAAATACAAGTTAGCGACGTTCCTCTTGGCTGAGGGGCGTGTAGACAGCAGCAGAGGTGTGGGTGTCATCCTTAGGTGAGCTGATAGTCGCAGGAGGCTGGTGTGGATGAAGAATATATTACTGTCATCCACAACCCACCCACAGAATGAGGGTGCCGGCTCTGCGGCTCAGCTTGCCGGCACAAGGTTTGGATAATAAGCATGTATGGGGCCGGACGTCACAGACACACGTCCGGCCCCGTGTCGCTGCACCTGAGTGTGCGCGCGTCTGTGACGT
>JAODJX010000001.1:30862419-30873974 GCA_026776945.1 Isichthys henryi
ACACACATTCCATCTTACACTCACTAAGTTTCTCTCACAGACACACACATTCCATCTTACACTCACTAAGTTTCTCTCACAGACACACACATTCCATCTTACACTCACTAAGTTTCTCTTACAGACACACACATTCCATCCTACACTCACTAACACTCTCTCACTCTCACAGACACACACATTCCATCCTACACTCACTAACACTCTCTCACTCTCACATACACACACATTCCATCCTACATTCACTAACACTCTCTCACTCTCACATACACACACATTCAGGGCAGGGTGACTGTTCTCAAACTAACTAGTGCAGCATTTACCCTTTTAGGCTTTTTATAATACTGAGTCCCTCAGTCTAACTGCTGTCAAGGATTTTACCGTCATCTGTCTGGAAGATGAAGTGGTAATTATTCCCCCATTGCTCACAGATGTGCCAAGTTGTTATCACAAACATCCACATCATTGGCGATTTAATACCTAAATGAGCTTTGCAAAGACAGTAAATATACTGCAATTGGAAGTTACACATAAATGATCTTATAACTGGCAAAAGTCAGTTTTATGTGGCTGTCTGGAAGCATGGTAAGTAGTCTGTGCTTAAATATACTGAACTGGGCTCTGCCCAAACAGTACTGAACGATTGTGTTGAATATTACCGTATATCTTAGTATATCTTATACATCTGCAAAAGGGCTTGGAGGGGAAATACATATAAAGTGAAAAGCATGACTGCTTAAGGTAGAGAAAATGCCACCGTGAGCGTGTTCGCATGTAGGTATAGATGGTTATTGTATATATGTTGATCGTCTGAATAATCTGCTAGGTAATCTAAAAACTACATTTTTATGTAATCACCCATGAATGAATGGATAAGTTTTTCAATGGGTTTGTTGGTTTCATTTTCTAAAGACAGTAAACAGATTCACAGATGAAACGCCTGTAGTGGGCTCACGGTGTATGCCATAGTAATCCTGCATGCTCATTCAGTTCAGGGCTTAACTAGAGGCCACCTGTAATTGCCTCGCTTCATATTCTGAAGGAACGCAGTGAGAGGGTACTTCAAAATGTCAATGTTACTCAGATTGGGTGCTTCAGTTCCCTAGCAACCGGGCAGCCATGGTACACGAACCCAGCAGAGCGCTGGTAACCAGGCGCAGTCAGATGAAGAACAAAAACAGCTCCAATTTTCCTCAGCAACTGACGATAATGCTGGAAATCCTGGGAGACAAAAACAAGAGCATCAACATTTCACACTTTCTTCTGGGAAAAGCTGTCTTTCATATGTGTTTTGTTAAACTGTCGAACTCCTAAAATCCATTTCGTTGGAGACAAACATGCACTCAAATGCCCACACAATGAGCCAACAAAAAATAGGTTTTAACAGCATTCAGAAGTACTGAGAGAAGCTAGAGATGTAGAGTAGTTTTTCACCCAATTTAAATATTAATCAACAAATTAAAAGTCTCTTTGCGATGGTATTGCTTAACTGTGTTTCCTACTACGAATTTTCAAACGCCCTTAATGTATTGTTCTATTTTTGGACTTAAATATCCAGTGTCACTGGAAGAGTTAAAATGATAAGATTGCTCAATATATTCAATACACTTTGGCATTAAGGATATTCTATAGATACAATTCTATTCAGTGACCTTTTTGTTCAGAGTAGCGGTCCTTAATTTTGAAGAGGAAAAGCTGAATAAAAACTCGCCAATCAAAGGGTTTTTGTTCTTTGGGATGTGAGGATCAGATTTTTGAATTTATAGTGAAGGACCAGTTTCTTTCTCCTGCCATGGGGGCACTAGGGCATTAGCACTCCTCTCACACTCTCAGTCTGGCCTCCTCACAATCCTATTGTCAGCTCATACAACCGTCTCCTTGGCACCTCCAACTTCAACACCCTGGACTGCCTGGCTTCTACAGAAGGATTTCCAAATGAGGAGAGTGTGTCACCAACAAGGGTCTCAACCCCTGTGCCCTCAAACATCAATGTTGGAAAGTCTGCGCCACATACAGTTGTCTACTTAAGTATTTTGCATCACATATTAAAAAATGATCTCTCTCTGTAATGAACAGACGGAAAGGGTGAATTGATGTTTCGTTGATGTTGTGGAGGCTCAAATTGTAGACACAAACAGGCAGGGCCAAAACCAGAAAGGCAGTGAAGCAACCCAAGCCAAAGGAGAAATCCAGAAGTACAAATCCATGTGCAGGCGTGAGGTCGATAACGAAGAGGCAATCGGAGAGGCAACAAATCCAAGAAAGCACAAAGGCAAGAATCGGGAGGCTAGGAAGTCAAAAAACATAGATACGCAGATATTGCATAAACATGGGAAACACTCGGTATGGTGCAGACACATAATACTTCACACAGAACTTGTAAAGTGCTGGGCTTAAACCAGATAGGTAACTGCTGGGGATGAGTTGCAGCTCTGCAGTATCCTGAGCAGGACTGTTTCTGGAGGTGTGGCAGTACGGGTGAGCCTGAGCAGGGTCTGGTCTGTTCAGATGTTGGCGTGACACTACCCACCCTCCACCCCCTCTTCACGGGTGGCTCCTGAACCACACAGAGGTCTGCGAGGTGGGTGGCCACAATAATGGGGAGCCAGGCGAGTGGGGTGCAGGCAGTGGAACTCTTCATGGTACAGATCCAGGATGTCACACAACAGTACCCAGGCTTTCCCTGCAGGACCATAGTCTTCCCAATGTACCATTTACACCTCTTTGATGCCTAGAGTCAAAAAGGGAATGTACTATGTTCACCAGTTCCCCCCGCCCTCTAACGGAGGTGGAGGGGTCATTGGGTCCACCGGGGATGCCATGGGGCCGAAGACAGGCTTCAAAAGTGACATATGAAAGGTAGTGAAATGCCATCATAAAGAGGCTTATATAACAGGGGCTAAGCAGCTTCATCGTGATGTCCTTCATGGAGAGTCACTCTTGGGAGTCCACTACCCATTTCAACTGGGCTTTTTCCCAAACCTGTGGCAAGGTACATTACTTGGTACAATTTCCCACAGAAGGGGTTGATATCCAAGTAGACACTGGAATGGGGTCAGTTTCAATGACGTGGTGTATACTGAATTCTGGGCGTACTGAGCACATGGGCGAAAGCAACTCTAGTCCGAGTGATCAGTAGAGCAGTTCTACCTGATGAACCTACTGATCTCCTGCTTTAGGCATTCTGTCTTACCATTCGTTTAAGGATGGTAACCAGAAGACAGGCTTACCTGTAGTCAAGTGCAGAAAGCCTGGGGACCTCAATCTGACATAATGTCTTGTAAACCTGATTAAATAAACATTCCGTGAGGGACATAGTTGGCAACTTGGGAAGGGGTATCAAGCGGCACATTTTTGAAAATCTGTTCACTTATGAGACCTTGCGAAGGAGCTAAGTCGGTGGTGAAGTCTGTAGCTGGGCGTAACCAGGGTCTTTGGGAAATTGGCGGGGGTTCCAGCATTTTAGCAGGTAAGTCTCCCATTGTTTCCCAGCTCTGTTCTGTCCTTAGTGTATTCCCCTGCTCCTTGGGCTGCCGTGTAGTTGAATTCATTCATGTTATTTTTGTATTAGTTCTCAATGCTGTACCTGTTTCTGGTTATCCTTGTTGTGTACCTAATTTTGTAATTATATCAGCTATATTCACTGTATCTCCTGTGTTGCCCTAATTCCTAGTGTTTACCCTCACCTGTTCGTCATGAGCCCCACTGTAGTCTCTTGTTTTGTGATTGATTAGTTATAGCCCTTGTTGTGTGTATTTAAGTGCCTGTCCTTACTCTCTTCCCAGTCAGTCATTGTGCTTGTCCCTGTGCTGTTGTGTGATTGTTCTTGTGTCGCTCGTTGCCTAAGTTCCTGTTGTCTGCCTGCTCTGTTTTTGACTCGTCACGGCCCTTTGTTTATGGTTCCTTGTGGAGTTCTGTTCCTTATTTTTTGGCCAAATAAAGTTCCTTGTTTTGTTTGAGCCGCAACATGGACCATCCCTCTGTCCTTCACCATGTCCATCCGTAACAGGCTCAAAGCCTGAGTGATGCCTGGGTGGCCAGAACTCAACAAAGTGTAGACCGATTGCAACAGTTGCCTATGGACTGTTGACGGTACATGAAGGGTCAGGAGGGCTGGAATCGGTCTGCAAGACATCTTGTAGTATGTCCGTATTTCCCACTGTACTGGGGCCACTATAGTGGAGGTGGACAAGATGGGATGGAGGCCTGATGAAGAGGGTCGTACAGTCAGGATGGGGCATCTGCTTTGCTAGGATTTGCTGGAGCTCCTTCTATGTGGAAGAGACTGACCAGTTCCATACTTGTTATACTTCTTGTGCATCCGTACCTCCTGTGGACCTAGAACATGACCTAAGAAGGAGATCGCCTGTTGATGAAATACATACTTTTCTGCCTTGCAAATGGTTTGTATTCCCATGGTCTCTGTAAAACCTGGGAAAACTGGCTGGATAATCACTGTAAATGATTAAACTGATTATGTCTCAGAACACCTTTTTCATAAAGCATTAGAATACAGCTAGAGCACTGGCTAATCCATAAGGTATAATGAGGTAGTCATAGTGCCCCTTAGTGATCACAAATGCCATCTTCCATTCATCATGAGATTATAGGCACTTCTCAGACCTGCTCCAAAGCTGCTGGAATCAAATATACTGGGTACCTGAATTTAGTGAAACCTAGAGAGTGGTAATCAATGCATGGATGAAGGCCGCTATCCTGTTCCTCTACAAAGCTGTAGGAGAATCTGATGGCCGAATGATGCTTAGAGTAAGTGCTCCATCTACGTATTCCCCCATAGGCTGTTCCTCTGGAGCCGATAACAGGTAAACTCTACTTTGAGGGGGAGTCAACGTGAGAAACAAGTCGAAGCAGTCCCAAACAGTCCCAAGCTCGTTGTGGTGGTAGGCAGGATGTTTTGGTGGGGTTGTAATTCATCAAGGTACTGATTATACTTGGCATGGATCAGTGTCGGTTCCAGGACTTGTGGACTCTCCACCTGGGTTGCTCTGCAAATAACAGATATTCCTCCCCGAGCTAGCATCTCTCCCTTGATCCTGGAGCATGTTTAATAGCCAGGGGGGCCCCGGATGACCACTCCCAGGAAGATGGTAGCACAAGGGACCTGATTTCCTCATTATGCAGGATTCCAGTCTGCATGGTAGCAGGCTGGGTCTGATGGTGAACAAGACCCCTGGAGAGACAAGGTGGAGAGACATCTGACAAAGGCATTCCAAGCTTATGGGCCCAGGTGGTGTACAGGAAATCAAAGCTAAAAACAGACACATGAGCGCTGCCAGTCCAATTGTGCCTTTACGTTGACATGTACTAATTACTTCGGAGGATCTCATCTAGGTAGCCAAGCGCAGGACGTGCTCCTTTCCACCTCTGCTGAATCTATGGTAAAGGCAAAGTATTCTGTAATGAACAGACTGAAAGGATCCAGTTGCAGGGTGAACTGTGTTTAATGTGGAGGCTCAAACCGTAGTCACAAACAGGCAGGGTCAAAATAGAAGTGCAGTGAAGTAAACCAAGCCGAAGGAGAAATCCAAATGCACAAACGCAGGTACAGGCAAGAGGTCGATAGCGAGGAGGCAATCAGCGAGGCAGCCGAACCCAAGAAAACACCGCGGCAAGAATTGGTAGCCATGGAAGTCAAAAATACAGCTCAAGCACAGAGATCGCATAAACGTGGGAATTTGTAAAGTGCTGGGTTTAGATCAGGGAGGTGATTGATTGCTGGAGACGAGTTGCGGCTGTTCAGCATTCTGGGGAGGACAATCTTTGGAAGTATGGCAATTCGGCTGAGTGTTGGCAGGGTCGGATCTGTTCAGATGTAGGTGTGACACTTTTTCTTCTTCTTTTAACTTATTCCTTTTCATTGTCATCCCTCCGTATTTACGAAGGCAGCCTAAGCGTCAATTCTTTTTGCCTTGCTTGTACTTTTCTTTATCTTGTCCTGACACGTTTGCCTTAAACAATCTCATACCAAAGTTAAAACCATGGTCATAAATTATCCGGCTTCGTGTGAAGTGATTTTATTTCTGCCAGTCTTAACTGGCACGCTTTATTTAATGTCTTTTATAATCAATATCTACCAGCGCTATTATGGGTTAGCTCTTCAGTTCTGGCATAAAATTGGCAGTCAGCAATGATGCCTACAGTTCAATGTTGAACTGTAATGTATCCTGGGCATAAAAGCTGGTATTGAGTAATATAACTTTTAAAGGAACCGCGTACCTCTTTAAAGACCCTGATTAACCCTGAGGTCGAATCTGCCACCTGGACTGAAAGAGACATAATCTGCAGTCTGCAAAAGACGATTTTTGACCAGTTCGAGAGGCAACTTCCCTCAAAACATTTTAGATTCACAAAGGCTTTTGTCTAAAAATTAATAATAGTAAAAGAGAATTGGTTTAATTAAAAAGAAACACATTTAACATGAAATTTATAAAAATGTAATAATCAACAAAAGTTTTGATTTTACTTAGTAATATAGCAAGAGAGTCTTTTAATTCCCAATTAAAGATTAGGTGACGTTCATTATAGTCAGTCAGGTCAGTATTGCAGCACCAAACGTACCACCTCAGGCATTTTGATTTCAGGGAGGTGGATGAGGGAGGACCAGAGGTACTAGCTAGGCTTGGGTAGCATTATTTTCCGGTGAAAAAAACCCACCTCCTCACTCGGCCAATTTTATTGGAAAATGCTGGAATAGTGTTGCTGTTTATACTGTTAAAATACCTTATATCGCAGTACAATGTCTGGAGAGTAGAACAGTATTAAAAATTTGATAACAATAAACAAACTCTGAAATGACACAAAGTCATTTTTATTAACGAGGTGATCTGACTGAGGTTCAACCACCGACAAATGTGTCCTACCCAAACGTAAGCTTCAACTGAACTCTGACATCCAGGTGCGTGGTGCACACAATGAGCTGCGTTTCATATGGTGGTGCAATGATTAGCACTGTTGCCTCACACCTCTGGGACCCGGGTTCGAGTCTCCGCCTGGGTCACATGTGTGCGGAGTTTGCATGTTCTCCTCATGTCATCGTGGGGTTTCCTCTGGGTACTCCGGTTTCCCCCCACAGTCCAAAAACAAAAAAAAATTGCTAAATTGCCTGTAGGTGTGCATGTGTGAGTGACTGGTGTGAGAGTGTGCCCTGTGATGGGCTGGACCCCCAACCTGGGTTGTTCCCTGCCTCGTGCCCATTGCTTCGGGATAGGCTCCAGACCCCCCGCGACCCAGTAGGATAAGCAGTTTGGAAAATGGATGGATGGATGGATATAAACCTTGCGCATAAAAGGTACATGGACATATCAACAAAAACAAAGACTATAATACCAATAGGCCATGTACTGGGAAAACAACATTCATTTATGTATGTTCTGATTTTTTATGCCAGGCCAACCCTGACCTCATGCTAGATGGAGAGATGAATCACCAAAAAGTTGATAAATCACCAAAAGGCTAAACTTCAGCCCCATTTACGATACAAACTTAAACAGCACCCTCTAGTGCAAATGCGTGCTTATTTCAACACTGAACAACTCACCAATCGGGCATGGAACTTACACAGAAACGTGAGATCATTCTGTATTATAATGCTGTGTATTCAATAGCCATGACTGATTAAAATGATGCAATAATAAGACATAAATATGTTAAGTTTTAAAAGAATGAAAATCCAGCTTCATTGTGGGTAAAAGCCTGCATATTCTGTGCTGACGTTGTCTGGGGTTCCAGCATGGTGGGCCGGGCGGATCCATGGTAACAGCACATCAGCCCTATTCATCGACCCTTCCACAGAGCTGGTATTCACTCAGAACCTCCCCTTTTATTCTGTTCAGCTGAGTTTGACGAGTTCTGTTTCCTCTGAAGCTCATTCAGGCCCAGTCAGTACCCCCTAGTGTGAGCTTCATGGCTACCCAATCAAGGATTTTGGACGGAAAATAACATGACCACTGCCATACTTCAAAGTAAAGATCAAAAATGACACCGCCGGTGACATCACACAAACACGGGCCAATCGCTGTGCAGAAGAAGAATGTCGCTGCATGCTTTTGGGCTCCTGGCTGAACCATCTGAAAAGGCTCTTTCAGAATTAGCCATCGTAATCAACTTAGTTCTCGCAAAAACGAAAAGTCCTTTTCTGAATGGCGGATGGTCAGTCGTGACCTCACACAGAACCTCACACAGTTTGCAACAGTCATGCAGTGAGCCTCCTGTTGGGGGCGGTGTGTGAGGTCCGTCACTGACGATCCTGTTTTATAAGGTCAGCAGAGCTTTCTAAGACAACAGCAACAGAAAAAATAATCAAATGAAACAAAGTTTAAAAATAAAAATTTAAAAATTTGCCCAAGAACCCAAAGGAAAGTAAATAGCACAAGAAGAACAAACTGGGTACACTGAATGATGCCTGTTTGTCCTGGATATTGTCATTTGCAAGATATACACAGATAATTTTCTTTCAATGATAACTGATGACTTTTATATTATGAATTAAGTTCTGAGAGAAATAAGCTTGACAGAACTATTGACTTGAAGGAACTATTGAACAACAATGTTTGAAAATTGTTGTATTGCAGCACAATGCACACAATGACATAATATTTTATAATGCATCAAAACGAATAGATAGAAGGTTCGGATACCATGCCTATGAGTGAAAGGTCGCTGGTTCAAATCCCATGGTCAGCAAAATGATTTCACTGTTGGGCCCTTCAATAAGATCCTTAACCCCGAATGCTCCAGGAACTGACTGACTCTCTGCTAAATAAATGTATTGTAAATGGAAGAACTACTTAGTATAATGAGAAGCTTGCTTGCGTATCTCCTGTTAGTTAACAGGATAATAATAAACGATAAATATGTAGCAACATCAGACAATGATGACAGCAGGAACAGACAGACAATAAATAACAAAGCAAAAGACCACAACACAGACATCGTATCAGTGGTGATGATAAATTGAGTGTATGATCTGTCAGGGGAACCAGGACAGAAAGGCACGGATCCAGGAATGCAAGCCCAGAAGCGCTTTATTAACAAAAGCCAGGCAAAGGCACGAGAAGGGACAGGCAGGTAGGTCGTAATCCGGGGGATCAATCCTACAGAAAGGCACGGGACTGGAACTCACAGGGGGACGGGAACAAGACGTGCCGGGCTCGGCAGGGAAGACAGGTCAGGAGCGGGAACGGGCCTGGAACAGGAAGGAGAGACAGGTAAGGAGAAAACACAGGGCAAACAGATCGGGTTAGGAAACAGGGAGAGACGAGCGACAAGAAAGTGCTTGGTATGGCTTGAAATCATCAGCGCAATACTTCGCACTGGGCTGTTGCAATCAGGCTGGTCTTATCCTTTGTCTCATTAGGTGTAACACTCCACAGCTGGTGATGTCCGCCTGTGTGGGCGTGACATGATCATTAGTTTATTCTAATTATCATTAGTTAATTCTAAAATCTTTGCAGGGTAATAAGAGTCCTTGATGATGTTGCCTGCATTTGTGAGTCTAAAACTAAAGGCAGAGAAATTGGACACTCATCATCAGATTTAGGCAAATTTGCAAGAAACCGCAAAGAATTCATTCATACACATACTGCCAAATGTATTCAAGCAAAAATGATACTCATTTAGACACTGGATAACCGAAGACATGGAGGTGTAGGCCCAGACAAAAAGGGAAAAATACTCTGAGACAGGGAAGCGGAAATGGAGGAGAGACAGGGTGGTGCAGAAGGACACTGAAAGAGGTGACAGCAGAGAACAGCCCAGGGCAAAAGGAAGGAAGGAAGAGATGAAGGAAGAGATGCCATGAACAGCCTGAAATTACATCACGTGACTTAGCTCCAGTTAGAAGACCCCTTATTATTCGTGTTATAATACACAGCTCCATCCCAAAAATCCCATTCAGGGTAAATGTACTGGCAAAACACAGAGTTCATTGGGAAGTGAGAGACAATGACATTATCTAGGTGAAGTGCTTCTCGTCATGGCACAGTCCTCTGCCCTAGTGTTATCGATTACCCCCTTTCTTACCCAGGTGCATATGTGTTACAGATTGGGAGGCTTCCTTACTCATCGTGTGGCCGGAGACAGATGAAGTACCCTGCAATGATTTTGTCTAAGGATGAAGGTTTTCACATTTAGCAATGATCTTATATCCAGTGTGATGCTTTCCTGTGACAGAATGTAGACGCCAATCATAAATGTATTCAACCAGTTAATAGGACAGCTTGCGTCCTTCCCCAAATCATTCACTTAGGAAGTTACTTCCAAAAGTAAAAATCTGAATTTATGTCAACATGAAATCAAGGATTTAAAAAACACGAGGAAAATTGGCCAATGTGACAGCTGAACCAACTGTACACTGACACAAATAAGGGCTTCAGCTGACATATCATAACGGCACATTAATAGCATTACACATGCACTATATTGCCAAACGTATTGGGCCACCTGCCTTTACACATACATGAACTTTAATGACATCCCATTCTTAATACATAGGCTTTAATATGGAGTTGACCCACCCTTTGCAGCTATAACAGCTTCAACTCTTCTGGGAAGGCTGTCCACAAGGTATAGTAATGTGTTTATGGGAATTTTTGACCATTATTCCAGGAGAGCATTTGTGAGGTCAGGCACTGATGTTGGACAAGAAGGCCTGGCTCGCAGTCTCTGCTCTAATTCATCCCAAAGGTGTTCTATCAGGTTGAGGTCAGGGCTCTGTGCAGGTCAGTCAAGTTCTTCCACACCAAACTCACTCATCCATGTCCTTATGGACCTTGCTTTGTCCAGTGGTGTGCAGTCATGTTGGAACAGGTAGGGTCCATCCCAAAACTTGATTTCTCCAAAATGGCTCAGAATCCTGCAGCATTAAGAGTTCCCTTCACTGGAAGTAAGGGGCCAAGCCCAACCCCTGAAAAACAACCCCACGCCAAAATCCCCCCTCCACCAAACTTTACACTTGGCACAATGCAGTCAGGCAAATACCGTTCTCCTGGCAACCACCAAATCCAGACTCATCCATCAGAGTGCCAGACAGAGAAGCATGATTCATCACTCCAGAGAACACTTCTCCACTGCCCCAGTGTCCAGTGGCGGCGTGTTTTGCATCACTGCATCCAAAGCTTTGCATTGCACTTGGTGATGTAAGGCTTAGATGCGGCTGCTTGGCCATGGAAACCCATTCCATGAAGTTCTCTACACACTGTTCTTCAGCTAATCTGAAGGCCACACAAAGTTTGTAGGTCTGTAGCTATTGACTCTGCAGACAGTTGGCGACCGAACCCGCTCAGTCTCACAGATCAGTCAGCATGCGTTGTCCCAGCTCTGTGATTTTACGTGGCCTAAAACTTCAATAGTTGTTGTTGTTCCCAATTGCTTGCACTTTGTCATAATACTGTTAACTGTCACGTGAAGCCGTGAACGCTGGGGAGCGGGTGATCGCTCAGGCAAGCGAGCAGGCAAAGAGCAGGCAGGCAAGCAAAGTATGGGGTAAACGGGGATTTAATCAGGGACGAAGCACGAACACCGACTAACATCAGACT
>JAODJX010000001.1:30907320-30918112 GCA_026776945.1 Isichthys henryi
CCAGGCGGGGATTCGAACCCGGGTCCCAGAGGTGTGAGGCGACAGTGCTAACCACTGCACCACCATGCCACCCCTAGAAAAATGATATACAAATATTTATTTACATAAATACACTATATGTAGCCCACATGGAGCAAGGATTAAGGTCTCGCCCGGCCGGAAGGATAAGACAGTCTGGGAACAACGACACGGTGGTAAATCTCCCAGTGCCCTTCCACGCTGTGTCCGTGGATTCACACCTGCTCCCCACCCCACAGGTGATTTTTCCAATAGAGTAGAGTCGGGATACCGGAAGAACCGCCGCATTTATAATGAAGCATAAACCCACGTCTTCCAGCTCTCAGCTCATCCAAGTCCTTCGTCATTTTCGGCTCTTTCTGTATGATATATGTAATTTATTTTCTAACCAGAGATGTTTCACAAGCTAACAGAAATATTAATTGTAAGTGTTATTGTAAAGTTTAATTTAAATCCAAAATTATTTTGAAGAAAGAGTAGTAACAGCAAGACATGAAAACCTGTGTTGATTTTAGAGTGATGAAGAATCTGTCTGCTACTATGATTTAAATTTGATCTTTTGTTGGTGATGATATGAAATGCTGCGTACCATGGATACTCAAATTCAAAAGCAAATATGTGTATGCACAACTTAAACATCACCGATGTGTAGAGCTGTGTAAATACTGCAATTAATAAATACATCGCGGTTCAGGTTATCACGATTTTTCATTTATGTTTTGAACCTTTTAATCGATTTACTAATTGAATGCACTACCGATTAATATCAGCAGATATTTGAATGTTTGTGTATTTCAGCATTTGCTAATAAAAATATATGCCGTTTGTGTAATCTATACTAAGTGCAATCTAATGCAAAAATGCAATTTAATGTCTGAGCCTGAAAGCACTTATCTTATTCACGGCGCAAGGCAGGGAACAACCCAGAACTGGGCGCTTATCAAATATTTCATCCGTATTTTTTTTTCCAAATTTGCATTCTTTAAAAACAGAAATGTTCGGAGTCCCTAAGGGGACACGGGAAAAAAACAAACGAGTCCTCTTGTGTTATCTCTACTTTTGAAAGATTTCACAAAACCTTTGTCTTACTATTAATAACTGTACTGCGTCTGTTTCAAGTACAAAGGGTAGAATTAATGGTCTAATGAATATAAAATTAAAAGACACTGACATGTCAAATAATGTGCTTTAAGCATGTGACTATGTGGGTACAGTAGGCACCATTTAAGTTTTAGATTATGTATTTCCACACATATCTATTAATAACTGCACTGTGTCCATTCGTCACCAGTGACTGTAAGTGAGACAGCTATTGAACGGTAAGCGCAAGTATAGACATTGAGACATTAATTAAAATTCGCCCATAAAGAAATTTAATTTGTCCACATGGGGATAGTAGTTGGCAGCATAATCACAAGGCATTTTTATTTTATCACAGCATTATAAATTTAACAAAACAACACAATCGTACGTATATCGATACAACGTCAGAGCATTCGAGGCAGCAATAGGCATTCTTATAGACATTCCCATACACATACCTTACACATTGAAACAAATCAAGTTTGTCCAGATTGGGAAATATCCTGCTTTTTTTTTACCGTGTATTACTGGTTGATGGCTAACATGGACAAATTAAACTTTAGATCTTTTTAGTGAATAGAGGGGGGGGCAGTATCTTCACCCTGATAACCACAGTTCAAAAGTTAGTAATATGTGTAAAACAACAGGAATATCTTTAAAAATATGTTTGCTTTATCCAGGACACCCACAATCCCAGAAACTCAGATTCCTCACTCATTCTCTCGAGAGCCCCAATCAGAGCCTGCATTGACTCTGCTAAGATCAGAGCATCGTCAGTTAAGTCAAGATCAGTAAACCTTTCTTCACCAACAGACGACCCACAGCCGCTGGACCCCACGACCCTGCCCAACACCCAGTCCATACAAGTATTGAACAGAGTAGGAGCAAGAACACACCCCTGACAAACCCCAGAATCAACTGGGAAGAATGCAGAGGTTCTCCCTCCACTCTGCACAGCACTCACAGCACCAGTGTACCAGTCAGCCATATAGTCCAGAGGGGATCCTGCAAAGTCTCTGAATGTCCCATAGGGAAACTCAATCAACTGAGTCAAACGCTTTACGAAAATCAACAGGCTGCAAAGAACGTCTGCCGATATTCACGCTGATGCTCGATGAGAACCCTCAGTGCAAGGATACGGTCCAAGGTAGACTTCTTAGGCGTAAAACCAGAATGCTCCGGTCCCTGACAGGCAAGCAAGTGATCACGGTTCCTGTTAAGGATGACCCTAGCAAGGACCTTATCTGGTAGGCACTGAAAGCAGTGTTATCCCCCTGTAGCTGCCGCAATCCAGGCGATCACCCTTCCCTTTCTAGATAAGGACTACAAGTCCTGTTTTCCAGTCAGTTGGGATGACGCCTGACTCCCAAATGGAAGCAAAGATTGCCTGCAATGGCAGGAGGACAGCCTTACCACCAGCCTGGAGAAGTTCACCCCAGATACCACAGATCCCTGCAGCCTTCACTGCCCCAAGCTGATTCAGCAAGCCAATCTCAGTGAGATTGGTTGGTTCAAGAACCTTGGACCCAGAAATGTCCAACATCCTAGCTGGAGGATCAGCTTTAAACAACTGTTCAAAGTAGCCAGCCCAGCGGGTCACAACTGCAGTGCCACCCGTAAGGACAGTCCCATCACTGCAAGTCTTCGAGGAACAGATTCCGATGTGCGTAATGCTTTGATTCCTCTGTCAGCAGGATGTGGATCACTAGACCACAGATGGTGTGTCACCTGCTCACAAATTCTAACAAACGCCTCCTTATCTGCACTCAGAGCCCTCAGCCGTCCTTCTCAGCTTCTGGTACAGACTGGAGTCGCCATCAAGTTATGCAGTGCGACTCCTCTCAATAATTTCCAGGATGCCCTGCGAGATGAAACACCTCCTTCTGGGAACACTGGTAGCACCAAGACAGCCCTGGCAACCTTCAGAGTCTTATCACAGAAGGTCTCCCACATAACATTAGAGTTGGCAGTTGCACCCAAGTCTGCAAGTTCCTCACACAAACTTCGTACACACTCATCAGAAACAATTTGATCTTGGAGTCTGACTAAATCCAGCCTCTTTCTCCTAGTAGGTCATAGCTTATTGCAGGGTTGGCCAATCTCATCCGCAAAGGACCGGTGTGTATGCCGGTTTTTGGGATAACCTTTAGGTCAGCTGTTCAAACCCAGGTGTGAGGACTTTTCAGCCAATCAGTCCCCTAATTAGTAATCTAATTAGGGAGTCGCATTGAAAACCTGCACACACAGCGGTCTTTTATGGGTAAGATTGGCCACCCCTGGTATACTGGATCTAAGCTGAATCTTCAGAGTAGCAACAACAAGTCTGTGGTCAGCATTCACAAACTGGGCACTTCTGTAGACCCTGCAGTTCTGCAGGAACCTCCAGCGTCTGCCCTCGAGGATGTGATTGATCTCCTTCGCGGCACCACCAGTATTGGAGTACCAAGTCCAACGATGCTGTTCAAGGCGTTGGAACCAGGATCCAATGACCGGCAGCCCCTGACCTTTCGCAAAGTCAAGGAACATGGGGCTACTTTCTTCTCCATCTCCAGACCCATGGGGACTGACACAATCCTCATTGCCAGCCTTGCCAGTGCCAGTGGTCACATTGATGTCACCCATGGTCAGTGGAGTGTCACCTTGTGGGCACCCATCAACCACCGAGCAAAGTTGCGAGTAAAATGTCTCCCTCAACGAGACATCACTCACCGTGGTCGGAGCATGCACTCAGATGACAGACAAGACACCCAAGGAGAGCCTTAGCCTGAGTCTCATGATACATTCATTGAAAGGAGTGACATCAGACACCATCGGAAGGAGCAAATCCGCTACAGCAACAGCTACTCCCTGAGTATGGCAGCCATCAGACCGACCAGACCAAATGTAGGTATACCCACCTACAGAGATCTAGCCACTCCCCGGTCTGTGTACCTCAGAGAGAGCTGCCACTGAAACATGGAGTTTACAAAGAGCTCCCCCAACAGCAGAGGAAGATGGTCATCTTGCTGGAGAGACAGGATGTTCCCTGTGCCGACACGGATGAGTCGCCTCAAACTGGGACCCGAGTGCCTCCATAACAGGCGACGCCTCAGCACCACACCAGCCCCGATCCCCAACAGGCCTGACCCTATTAATTCTCTAACGGTTTCGACTCGTCCAGGGATGGGGCTCCCCAAGGCGTCCCCCATCCATTCTATTGTTGTTTCATTCTAGGGCCAAATAATAAGGTTGTAAATGAGCTTGTAAAACTAATTCTGAGCATTTTTCAACCAACCAAACATCACATACCTTCTATATAGACACCAGAGAACAATTTAAAATACTGAAGAAATGCATTATATGTCACCTTTAAAGCAAAGCTGACATTTCCGTGATTTTAGTGACACTTTTTATTCAACTTCCCAGATTGTCTCAAAAACACAGAGCAGGTAGTTGTGCCCTTCAATGGCTGGACAAGTTCACCTGGCTCAGACATACAGTATTGAAGAGGGACTTATACCAAAAGCATTTTGGCCTCACTGTTTATAGGCTGCTGCTGGTTTTGTGAGACAGCCCTCCACAAACCTTAAAACGTCATGACATGACAGCTATCCATAAAACATCAGAAGTAACGGAAAAAGACAATGAAGCACTTTTGCAGAAACCCTTACTGTATAATTTGCAAAATGCTAATATTAAATAGTTGTTTTAAAAAATAATTACTCTCCTGTGTCTGTGGGCACTGCAACGTGCCATAGCAGCACAAATGGACATGAATCACAGAGCTCTTGAAGGCTACTTCAAAATAATACATAAATGCTTCAACCAAACGTGGCCCCACTACACTACCTGTGAACCCACTATTTACTAATGCAAGTGACTGGGTTGTGCTTATTTTGATGGTTTGAATGTAAATTCTGCAGTCATTTAATTACAGGATTGTAAACTAAACATCTCCATATAATTACTCATTACTCAAGCACGCCAATCTAATTATTTTCTGCCCCTAGGTCAATGCCAACACCAAATATACAAGCAGCTACATCATTGATGAAATGGTGTTAATCACTGGCTAGATTTTCGATAAACATTTGGTGGCAGAGTTGTCAAAATTCCCAGTGTGGAAATAAATGATGCATGTATTTGACATGTAATGATGAGATCTCTGACATCTGTCGCCAATCAAGTGGATTTTATTGTGACATGAGATTATTTTCTACACCTAAAACAAAATTCATATGTAAATTCTGATTAAAATTACTGAATATAGATTTTTTTTGGATAGTTTTTTTTGGGACCTGATAAAGTGGGAACCACTGTAGTAAAAACCAAAGTAGTTTTCGGCCAGGTGTCTGCTGGGGATGCTGCAACTTATTGACACCATATTGAGAGTCAACAGATGGCAAGATGCTACCATCCATCAAGTAGGCCTCCATCACCAGTGATGGAGCCACAGTAATGATTGGTGAGTTGTCTCTTTTGCTTCTACCTTTAGTTTAGGTATTTCATGAGATTGTCATAGTGAGCATTTTGAACTCTTCTAGGCAGAAAAGTTGAAGTTGGACAGAGACTCCAGGACTCACACCCCAGCCTGATAACTGTGCACTGTGTGGCACTTTGCCTCAATCTGGCCATGTCCGACTGCTTTAAGTGGCAGAGGGGAGTACCAAACTTCTTCAAATATGCCAGGACTTGTGGAAGAATCTTCTGGTTCTACCAGACCTCCAGCAACAGGATTAGAAGTCTTCAAGAAATGGCCATGCTGTTTGACCTTCCCCAAACCAATTTGTCTAACAGTATTCACTGCTAGACTATTCACAGATTTACTTTTTTGACATTTTTTAAGCTCAATGAATTTTTTAGACAGTAAACACTGCCGGGTGGGAGTCAAATAAAGAAACAACAGACGTGATGCGCTGGATTCTGCCGGCTCTTATTGTAGACCTCTCATACCAAGCCGGGGATGATTTGACAGCTTACGGCCTGTACTCCTTTGCATGAGTTCATCCCCCTTGCCATGTACCTGATGCAACTTGTGTGTGAGAAGATCCACCAGTTTTTTGGCTTTCCAAAAGAGAAACCTTTTTTTTCTCAGGTGGAGCAGGAGGTATGAGATCAATATCACAGTCCTTGGTTCTCCTTTTAATTGAATGACACTCCTAGCTGAGCTGTCATGTTTGATCTCAGGTCAGAGTGCTGAAGACATGCCTGACACAGCTGAGAGACAGCAGCATAGTGAAGAACCGCTGGCAATCATTTCTTCAATGAGATGCTGGTCTGAAGTCTCTGCAGGATGAGATCCCTCCATACTTCAAAGAAGGTGTCTAGGAGAGGTTCAGGAGTACAGTAAGTATTATCATATACTTCCGGGCAGAAGAATGGGCCAAACCTTAATGCTGTGCAATTTGGGTCTGGCCCATATTTTTGACCCCAGGAGTATGTGTGTGTATATCATAATGTATTTGAGTATTTAATGTGGACTTGAACTCCATCCAACTATCCACTTTCTGTAACCAGTTGTCCTACTCAGGGTCACAGGGGGTCCAGAGCCTGTGGGTGCAAGGCAGGGAACAACCCAGGATGGGGTGCCAACCCTTCTCAGGGCGCATTCACACCATATTTTTTGATTGTGGGGAAAACCAGTGGAAACCCCACAATGACACGGGAGAACATGCAAACTCCACACATCTGGAGCCATAGCGGAGCCTCAAGCTGTGGTCTCAGAGGTGTGATGTAACAGTGCTACCTACTGCACCACCATGCCAATGTTTTGTTGAAATGTATATATAACTTGTACAGGTAATGGAGCCCTTTCTGAGTGCACTAAGAACATTGAGAGCCAGTTGCCAAACACCTGCAGTTTATCTGTCTTCATGTGTGGTCTCTCCCAGATGGATTCTGACAAACTCAGCAGAGTATGGAGATGCTGAGATGAAGACACTGGCAGAGCAGTTGCCAGGACTGAGGAAGTCTGACATGGTGTCTGAGTGGGACGCCAGCAGGCTGAGAATGAGAAGTCCTGACCTGAAGGCACTGTATATAAGTTACATTAACTACATCACCAGTACCACCGTCTGGTGGTTTTAAATATTAATTTTATATTTATTCTCACTTTTCTCTAGTTCACACCAAATCCCTGGAGGAGCTGCTTCTATGGCTCGAATCCTCTTGAATCCTCCTCCCACCCTGAGCCTTACACCTGCAATCGCCCTCATATCCCCCATCCAGACTGCAGACATGGGGAGGCTATTTTCTGCACTTAATACATGACCGAAAACACTATCCCTGCTTTTGTATCTGTCAGAACAATATATTTCTTAATGCATAATTTTTTTTTTATAGGTTAAGACACCTCTGTGCTATAGATTAAAAGGTGAGGCAGTTGGATATGTGTTGCAAGGCGGCCATCGATGGACCAGACTGGGTGGCCTTGGACTATAAGGAGTGCATATAAGGTTTTATAAAATAGAAAGTAGGGGGCTGAAAAGTTCTGCCTCTGGTTGTAGACTGTGTAGATGAACATAGATGAACAATAGCTTTATTCAGATACCTTATTAGTGCTGGTTCTGTTTATTTATGTTCAACTATGTTGCAAGAGGGCCCCTTAGAACTGTAAATTAAAAGAATGGCTTATGCTGTATTTGACTTGATTTCTTTTCTGTTTGTTAAATGTGTAAATGAACCTGTTGCTTTTATGTTGCATTTAATGTTGAACAGGGCACTTTCATTTCTTTTAATATGCTTTAATGTGATAATTGTCTTTTTTTTCAATTATATAATTATTAGAACTCCTGAAATATATTACTTGTAAAAAGTATGTGCTTGAGCCAGTTGAAGGCATGGTACACGTACACGTACACGTACACGTACACGTACATGTGAGCACATGGTCATCTCCACCTCATTTTGAGCTAAGAAAGACCTTGTCCAGTATATTCAATACTCTGTAGCCCGAGTCCTCACCCACATTGCACGCTTAGCACACATCACCCCTCCCCTCCATAACCTCCACTGGCTCTCTCTTCTATATTGCGTCCGCTATAAAAATCCTTCTGTTTATATTTAAAGCACTGCATGGCTATGCTCCTCACTATCTTATGGAGTTACTTCAACCCCACTCTCCCATTTACAGTCTTAGGTCTTTTTGTCCTGGTCTGTCTCCTGTCTTTTAATGTCAATTTAACGTCTTAATGTCTTTAGTGTCAATTTACACTTACCACCATTAGTTCTGAGGCATTTAGGATGGTGGCCCAACTCAAATGAAGCCCTTTCTCCTCTCTGCCATCCCTCCTTTCCTGATCACTGACTCTCATTTTGTCCAGTCTGTTTACCATGGTTTGAGCATCTGTTGTATTTTTTGCCCATTATTTGTGATTGTTGCATTTCTTATTTAATTTGTACTGATCTCCTTCTGTTTATCATTTTTCTCTAAAGTCTCCTTGTGTTAGTGAAAGGTGCTAAATAAATGAAATCCCTTACGCTCTGTCTGGGGCCCTGTTTAAACAGAGAAAAATATCTGAGCGTCGTATTTTGTATTTCAAAATTTGTATTTGAAAATGTTATTTATTTAGATTTTGTACCTTTGCCAGTGTTTGGGGTCAAATTGACACTCACTTCAATGGCTTTTTGCATTCAGGGACGTTTATTTGCTAAAAATCCTTAAAATCACCCTAAAATGACAAATTTCACGTATTCTCACACAAAATGTGATTATGTGTCCTAAAGAGATTCAAGTTTCTAAAAAAAAAATGTAACGGCATATTTTTGTGAAGCTGTAACACATTTTGTACCATGCCACTGTCTGAGATTAAGAAATTCAAGATTATAAAAAGTGAAATCAATTAAAAAGAACGTACTTTGAACAAACGCAACAAACTTTTGCAACTTTGCATTTGGGTTGAATTTTGCCTACTTGATTACTTTGGTTGATCTTAGACTGCTCTCAAGCTCTTCTTACTATAATACATTTGTCTATTGCCATGGAAACCCAAACAAATTTGAGTTTAGTAGACCGTTACAATGATCACTCAGCCCAGCACCTCCAGAAAAAAACAACTGCCAAATGATGATATGTTTTCATAATATGGATCAAAAGACAAAGGGGTCTAGTCATACACTGCTGTGAAACTACAACCTCAGCTGATGTTTTGTGGCAGACATGATGTCATGATTTACTGCAAGGCAGGAAGCTGAAGGAAGAGACATTTTTTCAAAAATGGAGAAAAGTGTTGGTTCTCAGTACCATGTGCACAAGAGTAGCACGCAGGCAGTGTGACTTCCCAGTGTGTGATGAAGACCCGTCCAAGGCCAACAAGGACGAGAACTTCTTATACAGTGGATATTTTATCTACGTTTCAGCTGTTTCACAGTCAGCTGAAAAAAATTGTCATCGAAATGAGAAACTCGACGGGAAGGCTGAGGTTTGTTTGCAGTTGGTGTGATATGGATCAGACACAGTCTAGTGCTGACCTTGGTCTGTTCATTCTTACTGGACTGTACAAGCCCAAAGGACAAACTGCTTCCAGTTCTGAAACTGGAAGGCCGATATTTTTACTAAACCTTGAGAGGTTCTGTGCTCTCTGATCAGTAATATGCTTTGACAACCATGAAACAAGAGTTGCACAGAGGACTATGGACAAACTAGCAGCCATCATAGACATCTGGGACATAGAGGTGGAGAGGCAGCCTTTGATGTATAACCCGCGGCCTGGGGTCACTGTCGATTATTTACAAAACATTGTGATGTAGCAACGTATAACCAGACTAGTGAACATTTTTCACCTTTCAATGGAATCAGTCTCTCATCAATTCATTTAGTTGGTCTAAAATACTTGCAAATTCAGCAAAAACAATGTTTATTTATTAAGGTGCAAACTAAAACAAATGACCTGTTTTGTTTTCTAAACACAAGTGAAACAGTAAAATTGGCACTCGCATAGTAATGTCAAACCACACTTTAAATACTGGTCCTGGGCAAGGAAGATGAGCCTGTCTACTGTGTCCTGGTTTACAAGCTGCTGTCTCTCACAGGCTCCAGTAATACATTCCTGCAGAGGCAGAGCGGGTTACAGGAATGCATATCTTGGGTCTATTACTTTAATTAGCTTTTCTCATTTTCCCTCATATTTGATGGTATATCCTGGAACCATGTCTTTCAAAATGTAGCAAACAGCACGTGTGAAGTCTCTGTGCCTTTCCTTTTTGTTGTAGGGTATAACACTAGTAACGTACAGTGTTGACAGGTGTACCTGTACTCATTACATTTCTTCACCAACACTTAAAGCAGGTATCTCCAGTTCTGGTCCTGGAGGGCTGATCTGCAACACAGTTAGTAGATTTCCCAGCTCAGACACGATTTCTAAACCTGGCAATTAGCTGCTGAGCTGAATGAGGTGTGTTTAAGCAGGGAATCTGCAGACTGGCCCTTCAGGACCAGAACTGGGGAATCACCTCTAAAGGTTTTAAAAGGTTTCCAAAGGTTTCCCCAGAGGTAGCGCTCAACACTTTCATGACACATGTATTACCAAAATAGTAGCATGCAGTGTTACAGGCATTTCAGTGATGTGCTATCAAGCAGTGTCCCATATTGACAGCTAATTGATGGTTCTTATTGTTTAAATTTTAGATATGAAGATAGGTCCCCTCCTGGAGCCGACACCTTATCGTGGTGGAGGGGTTTGCGTGTTACAGTGATCCCAGGAGCTATGTTGTC
>JAODJX010000001.1:30921580-30941684 GCA_026776945.1 Isichthys henryi
GGGGTATGGAGGGGGGGGGGGCAGAAGTCTGTAAAATCACATTATTACTGCAGAATCTTAATTCTCCAATAAACACTTAGAGAGTGAACAGACTGTCCCTTCTGCAGTAGAGGGAAGTTCTAAGGTTTAACTGCAGGCTCAGGATAATCACTCCAGTGCGATCACTTTGATGACATAAATATATGTTACTTTCAGTTCAGGGATTTAAAAAGGCAGAAGCTTTTTAAAGTGTGTTTTTAATGTGTTGGGGCACCTGAGGAGGCCGTGCTGTCAGGGCTCAGTATTTAGGAGGCCTGCATGGTGTGCGATGTTAATATCGACATCACATGTGATGCACATGGAACTGTCACATTGCAAGGACTGCAAGAATCAGCTCGGCGGAGACCATCAATAAATTACACTAAAAGTGAGAAATTTAACAAAAATAAGTGAGGGGGAAGGACGCAAGGACGCATGAACTGTACGTCCGTAACCCCCCGGGGCCACCCATGTGACGATTCCATCCCACATACCAATCAAGAGTTGCATTTGTCTCTGG
Source organism: Isichthys henryi (assembly GCA_026776945.1). NCBI lineage: Eukaryota > Metazoa > Chordata > Actinopteri > Osteoglossiformes > Mormyridae > Isichthys > Isichthys henryi. Next base: position 30,922,119 of record JAODJX010000001.1, read on the forward strand.
CTGAGACATTAGTTATCGGAGGTGTAAATCAAACAGAATGTTATAAAATGAAGATGGTTGGGGGAGAACCCCAGGCGGCCAAAGGATCCGCGGTGCCTCTCGAGCGGGGGGAGACCCTTGCAGACGCCACGCCAGTGCCTCCCCGCCACGCCACCACCTTCATTATTTATTTTCTCAGCTCCTTCAGCCGCTCTTTTGTCCGGCTGCTGCTCTAATTGGCTCTCAGGCTGGAGGTTTTAAATAAATAAACAAACAATCTAGGGCCAGAGTGGAGAGGAGGGGCCCGCTAATTAGCTCGGGGGGCCGGGCTGGGGTGCAGCCTGATAAATGTTTCATTTCCTCCAGAGCCAGCTGGCTGGTGACCCCCCCACGTGTCGCCGCCGTACCTTTCTGCCGGAGCATCCGTCAGTCTCATCTTCTTCACGGCGCTGGCCCCACCCCCACCCGGAGGAAGGCGGGGACTGTGAGGGGGGTCCTCACACTGGCCTGTTCTCTCTGCTGTGACCTGTAGGGTCAGCGAGGGCAGGGAATGAACATGAGATGGTGAGAGCAGACAGAGGAGGACGCTGCTTTGAGCTCCAGCTTCGGTGGATCTGCAGCTGCTGCTGCCCCAGACTGTAGGACATGCAGAGCGGCGAATGGTGGAGGGGCTCGGGTCCCCGAGACAGAAATCAGGAGTACGGCTAACTTCAGACTGTCCACGGACTGCGTACGTACTGCTGATCCTGCACCGAGAGGACGAGATGAAGAGAGCCCTCACCATGTTCCTCTTCCTCACGGGCTGCGGCTGGCTGGGTCCCGCCGAGGGGGAGCCGGGCTCGCTCTGAGTCTGGGCCGAACGGAGGGGTCTCCTGCACAGGTTGTCCCTCTTCTGCACCACCGTGGTTCTGGAGGCCAGCTGACTGCTCGCCGTGGAAAAGGGTAGATTGGGAGAAGAGAGGCAGTGAGGAACCAGATCCACAGAACCCTCAGCTCTTGAATGAATGGTGGAGGAAGAGTGTCCCGCTGCGGTTTCTCTGCCCTTACTCGGATTTCTGCAGGAAATTCGGAGCAAAAGTTTTGCAGGACACAGGAGTGTCATTTTACACCCCAGGAGAAAGCTTGTTTGGCCATATTACAGGACAGTGCGAGGTTGTACCTTAAATCACCCCACTGATATTAATCACTAGCAGAGAAGGAAATGGTAATATTATTGTCAATCACCAGGGGCAGCAGGCGGTATAGATTTTGAAAAGTGGGACCAGCAAAACCAGTCTCTCGAGACCATGAAGGATTCCGGTGTCCCATAAAGAAATGCATTCACTGATAACGCATCCTTTTTGAGCAATACCACTCAGCGTTGATGTCAAAGCCAATAAAGTTATCTGTCTGTGAAGATTTCTATCCATCCATCTGTCCCGATTTCCAAACGCTGAGACGGGACAGGGTCACGACCCGCTGAGCCACTCTGCCATCCAAGATTTTACATAATTACAAGTTTAAGAAAAGCATACAAGCTTTTAAATGAAGTCTGGCTTGTTGCTTGCTAATCCATTAAGGCCAAAAACACGCCCACAGGAGGACAAACATAAGTCTGCCTTCAAAAGGCTGTTTCATTAGCGGATTCCTCAAACGATTGGCAGGTCAGCAGAGAGCAGAACAGGCAGATACCCATCCGGAGCTAATTACCAATAAATAAATAAATAAGTAATAATTAAAAAACCTCAGGCCTCTTGAAAGGCAGAATCTGAAGGAGTCACACAACAGACACCTTTAATTATGCCCACCAGTGGGCGATAAAGGGTCAGGTGCTGTGCGGTGGACGAATGAACACCCAGCCCAATATCTGTCCCTCTGTGCCACATGGAAACACATTAAGGAAGAAACACAGGAGTAAAGTACCACCTCACAGCACTCCGCCCCCCCCCATCCCAAATCAGACGGTCAAGTTTGCGACAGCCTTGCCCAGATCTCGTGGCCACCAGGCCACTTGGGAGAATAGCAGCAGTACAGCAGTGACACTGTAGGGTCACGTCGGCTGCCCGTGTCTGAACACCAGGCTGATGCAGAAGACTGATGAGTCACATGGTTTATCCCGGTATTCTTCATCAACATCGTCATCTTCACCATGCTAGCTTTAATCCATCCCCACCAACAGCGGCATCTTTACACAGCTTCATATTTCACTGTAGCAGGGAGAGGATGGATGAATGGATAGACGAGTAGCTCACTGTATCAACACAGGATGTTTCTCACAGGTATAAGTCTCCCCTGCACATTGTCCAATTACAGCAATGGACTCTCTAATCATAGGTGTGTCAAGGCCCACTGTTTAAAACAACCCAGGACTGCGCTGGACCCAGGCACAGGTACAGGCCCCGCCTCCGACAGGAAACCCAGTGCATTTTGGTCATTAGCGCCTTGTCAGCACTGTCAGGCTGCAGGAGAGATAGACGGGCTGTCTCCAGTATCTATCAAAGTGGCGATAGGGAGCCCCGCCCCCATCCAATGCACACGTCGTTAAAGTGTAGGTGCGGTGGGGAGGTGATTAACAGCCTCTTTCCCCTGCCATCTGGTCCTCCCCCCACCCAAAGAAACCTCTTCCTTCAGGTGAGCGCGCCAGCCCCCATCCCTCAGCGTCTCCTTGGCGGCGGCCGGGCCGTGACCCTGTCAGTGCCCCAGCGGCAGGCGAGACCCCAGTAACGACCGCCCCGCGGGCCGGCCCGCCCCGGTCAGCGCTGGCTGATTAAACTTTTAACAACGTCCCTGGTGCAATAAAGGGCAGGATGACAACTTCTCCCCTCGTCAAGGTGCCTGTATAATAAACTAATTAGCTGGGCCAGCGTGGGCTGTGAAGCCCTTTTAATGAGCAGCAATCGGCTGGACCCGGTAATAATAGCCAAGCCTGGGCCCCCCTTTTGGGATTCAATTAAGGCAGAGACTGTCATATGCTGGGGGGCTGATCAATGCTGCTGCGGACGCCTTCTTCTGGCGAGGCGTCTGCAAGGTCGCCGGCCAAGGGCAGCCCAGGCCTGGGTGGGGCGGGGTGAGCACGTACCCCACAGCTGAGGACAGGCTCCGGTACCAGTCGTTGATGTCCTCCTGGTCGCTGGACATCAGCAAGAGCTTTTCTTCAGTGAAGGTCAGCTGAAAGAACAGAGAGAAGTGGAGTCAGAGCACAGCTACTGACATGGGAGATACTCCCAAGTTCGGTGAGATATGCAGTTAGAAATCCAATGCCCTCTTCATTAACGGGCCAAGAGGTCTACGTCTAACCTAACCGCATCTGCCACATTTTCACCCCCTTTGTAAAGCATCCTACTCCCTCCACCAATAATAGCACCAATCAAAGGTGGATATCATCTGAAAAATGAGCTGAAGGTGTTTCCTGGCTGTTGCACACATATCACTATTAAAGGCATGACAGGCTGTGTTGAAGACAAAATGGTGGCAGAGGGTCGGCATGGGTGGGTACTGAGGCCAGATGGAGTGCCCGCCTGGCCAGGTGCTGTCGTTTCCGGTCTCCTGTGGACCGGGCGTCGGGAGAGTCTGACAGCCAAACGTTTGGGCCTGACGATGGCGTACTACTGCTGCACCCGTGAAAACTCCATCGTGCATTAGTGCATGCCCGCGAGCGCAGCTGCTATCGAGGCGGCACGAACATCACGGGCATCTTGGTACGGATAACAGCGGTCGCGCATTTCCATACGTCAGAGCGCCCCTTCCAGTGCTGTCCGGACACTCCGATTCTGGCCGGCAAAGGGCAGAACCCCAGGGAACAGGCTGCACACGGCTGCGGACTCATTTCGTCCTGACCGTGTGGACGTGTCATGCCCACAAAGTATGCTCAAAATCGTGATTAAATATACTCTGGTAGTAAAATTCACTGCCGGATTTCACTTTTAAGCAGACTGCACTTTAGACACCTATAAAATAAATTAGACCGGGGAGCTTAAGGAAAGGGACCCATCCCATTAGTCAACAGGAAGCATGTGCTTCTTCCCTCAGCAGAGGGTCTTTAGACTGACATCATACGTGTCAGATACGAAAACAGGCACTCCGGCATTACACAATAGGGGCTTTATACCAGAATAATTACAACGGGACCCTATTAGAGGGGATCATAATTAGTGCCTAACATATTAAATGACCTTTCACATTTACCTGGTGCTCTCGTTATATGGGGAAACCTGCAAGGTTATGGACGGCATATTAGCCATCTTTAATCTTTATTACAGCTGTGGACAGAATTTTAATGATAGTTAAATAGGCAGCGGTCACTAACATATCCCTATTAAAATAAAGGGGGTAGTGGTGGAGATGGGTGGGGGTGGGGGGTGCGCTCATAAAAAATTAAATGGATTAAGATTTCAAATGTACCATCATCAAAAGTATTATCTAATTACGAAGTTCACTGAGCGGGCCAAGCGAAATGGCTGGAAATATTAGCTACTCGCCACGTGGGAACACTGGTGATTTATGCACAAATAGATTCCCGTTCTGTTGCTATGCCGTAATTAAGAATTTGTCAGGAATTTTGACCCTCTGGGGTAGAAATTACTTTGTAAAATAGGAATGGCAGAAGCCGAACCTCCTTACTGCACATAATTTGGCCTGATTATTTATACATCAAAAGGAGTCTGCCGTGGACGCTGTATAATATTTAAATAGCGGGGATATTACGGAGAACTTCATGGAGAGGAGGCAGCGAGAGAGCGGGCCAGGGAGGGAAGAAAGCGCTTCTACCACCAAATATGCGTGAGAAAATGGAGGAAATTTTCATAAAGCTTTTTCGTTTTGCATATAAATTGGCGTCTAGATTGTGGCTGTGCATTTACTGCTGTCAAATTTAATTTTTCTTTAATTCTTCAGGCCCGGCAGTGAAAGGCTGGAGAGCGCTGACAGCAATTTTCTCTGCTTACAGGTAGGGCCTCGGATCAATAATATGTCTTTATGAGAAATTACCCTTAATGTTATTGAGTATGCATTTGGCCTTATAGGATAACGAGGTAATGAAATGCCATTCCTGCCATTAGATAACGTTAACTACCGCAATGAAAAGGCTTGACAGGGCTGAGGAAGATGTCTTTGCGGGATGGAAGGAAGAAATGGATCTCGGGTGTAATCTGATAAGCCTTCCAGGAGCTTTTACCCCCACCCCCTCACAGAATGGGCCGGGCAGCGATCAAGATCCTCACAAGCCCAGTCTGGGAAACACGGCACGAGGAGGGAGGGGGCTTTAAAGGCCGCAGATCGCATCAAAGGCGCTCGTTTCAAGAGTGGAAAACAAGTGGTGTGTGGGGGATCACTGGAACCCATTTGTCCAGAGTGGCTTACGATTTCTATGGTTCTTGACCGCAGGGCAATGAGGCCATTATACCGTGTCGTGATATGGCAATGTGTTTGACTAATATTACCCTCTGTCAGTCATGTGGCACAGTGTGGCCTTCTGGGAGATGAAGTTCTGAAAAGGGGTAGCCATTTTCTCTTCCATTCACACTAAATGTGTCAAATTGGCCAGGAGAATAGAGCATTCACACAGGCCAAAGGTCACCTGTCCTCTTAGGGGAGACCCTCGCAAAAACCTGAACAGCAGTCGTCAGAAGCAAGAGCTACACTCACCACTGATCAGGTCCTGGACTGTTGAACATTTCTGTTCCTTTAATTAGTGTACCGGACTAATCTTTACCCCCAACACGTAGATGGCTGCGTGCTCCAGGTACTCAGCATTTCTGCACTTAATGAGAGCTGGAATACCTTCAGAACGGAGGCCCCCTAGGGGAAGTGCTGTGTATAACACTCTGGCTTTGCTTATCAGCGCTCTCTTCTCAGATGTACACCCTGCTCTGCCGTTGCTGGCATGCCGGGCCGCTGAATCCGGTGATGTTCGCGGACACAAACGCAACCGCCCAGTCAAGAGCCAGGCACCCCTGTTTCTATGGCGTTTAAAATAAAAATTGCTCCAATGTGCATTGAGCTGTGGTGAGTAACAGGTACAAAATAAGACAGATTTTCACAGATTTTTCTGCGGCAGAATGCAGGAGTATAATGAACAAAGCTTAGGCCTTACAGTCTCTGAAGAGGCTCACGGTCGACGGACCAGCATGACCAGAGATTGGGGCAGGTTGGTAATAATTACCGGCATTCTCTGCTAACCCTGGGTCATACAACAGGATCGCAGTCGCCGTCATCCGCCATATTTTATGGGGAAACTTTCCGAATGTAGCGTGCGTGTTACTGCCCCCCAAACAAGACCTTATAAAACCAAAAATGTGCCTAAAACCACAAAGGTACTGACAAACAAAATATCAGCCCACTGTTGAACTGGCTATCATTATTCTGTGCACCTGCTGGAGAGACCAGTGGATGTCAGTCCATTGGAAAAGACCTCAAAATGCCACCTTCACCTACTGCCACAGAGAAACCCCCTGGAGAGAGACGCGGGAGTCTTCAAATACAAAAACTCAACAGCTCTTCTATGGAAAGTCTGGAAAAGGCATCGCATCCGTCAGTGAAGACCATGAACACATCACAGAGAAGGAATCTACATTCCGCTCAGACCCTGTCCATGACCAGTAGGGCCACGGTTACAGAAGACGACAAATACCCAGCCAGCTGTGCGACTAAGCCTGGATAACGTCTCTCTTAGCTGTCCAGTAGAATTAGACCAGTCTGAGACTATGGTATTTAATATTAATCAACCCCCCTCCCCCCACCAAGAGTACACACCTACATATCACCAGGCCACAATCTGAGCTGTCAGTGGGGCTGTGCTGTTTTTACCACAAGGGTAGGAAGGGAGAGTGGAAGAAGTTAAATCTATCCACACAGATACAACTAATAAGTCAAGTACATTGAAGCAGAGTTAATTATCCAAACTGGTAAAGTGCACATGCATGTACCTCTGAGTGCGTGTGTGTGTGTGTGTGTTACAGCGTGAGCGGGAGTGCGGTCAGGGGGGAGTTGTTCCACATTTGAATATGTTTGATTTGCGATTGCAGTACGAGAATGAGAAGACTGATGCTAAATTAACATAAGAAAATACCGAAGTCTTTCATCTTCCTCTGTTCCCTTTAATGCATAAACTGGGACACAAATGAACTTTGTGATTATCGGGGCTCAGTTTCTGTGGCGTGTTCGTCTGCGGCTCGACACGCGTGGCATTATGGGCCGGCTGACCCACACTGGACTCCCGGCGGCACCCTTAACGTTTGTGCCAGCTCGACACACGGCAGTCTTACTAAACTGACTAAACTGAATTCCACTTTCTAGGCTAGTGGCTGGGAAATTCTGTTTGTCCCTTGAACACTGATAGAGTGTGTCCACAATATTCACCAGACAGATGCATGCATTACTACGGTGTTTTTATGTGTAAACCAGTGCAGTTATCAACTGATATTGCTAACAATGGCTAACAGTTAACCAGGCCAGAACCTGGGCCTGATTCAGAAATGAGGATTCCTTGGTTAGCCGGATAATTTGTAGTTAGTCTGGGGAAAATGTAAGTGAACGAAGGATAAAGGCCATTTAAACTGGGGAAAATTAAACCCAACAAGTTATCCAGCTAAGCAATCTTGTTTACTGAAACAGGTCCTTGGCATTGCTGAATAGTTTTCCGACTTCTTGTACTGGAACGCAGTTAACTTGGGAGTGATGTAGATGGAACGCAGCATAAATCTGTCTGATTTTCCGGATAACATCCCAATGAAGAGGCTAATGGCCTCCTAGACATTGGGAGGTGTTCAGCTTGTGTGGGCTGGGGTACGCACTGGGCAGGATGCCAGTGCAAACAGAATAATAAGGAAAACATGTATAAGATAAGAGTAGCACAGCGTTTCCAATCCAGTGCTTGGTGACCCACAGACAGTCCACATTTATGCTTCCGGGAGCTGAGCAACTGCAGTAGCAGAAGTACGTACACTGATGAGGCCGCCCTGGCTCTTGGTGTGGCCGAACACCTTGCCCACCGTGCAGTCCTGCAGGGCGTAAACACGCTTGCAGGAAAACTTGTCTCCATTGGTGGGGTGCAGAGGCGAGCTGGGCGTGGTTAGCAGGAGCACATCAGAGAAGAGGAAGAACATCTTGGGCTTCACCTCAGTACCCTTGGGGGGCACCGTCCGCAGCCACCCTTCGCGGATGTACCACCTGCCTGGAATAGAGGAGGGGGGTTGTGCTGACTTAATGACCAACGTGCAGGTGACTTAAGGATGGGCAAACCAAGCAGCTGCCAGCTCAGAGCCCTGCAAGGTCCTGACACATCACAAACTGACAAAGTGATGACTAATCTTCCAGATGGTTTGGTGGGCAATTGTGATCTTGTGAGTTCAGCCACTGGTGGATCTATAAAGTTGGTCTGGATCGACACTGCGCTTTAGGAACGGAAACGCTAATCAATAAACTGCACAAATTTCAGCAGATTCAGGAACCAATTCAGATGTTGAATTCAATACTTTAGTTGACTGAGTGAAAATGCAGCCCACTCCCATCATATGTAAATGGTTTATTCCCAAACCAATATTAATAAGGATGTCAATATACAAAGGCCACGTGTGAAGAACAGACCATTATTTAAAATGGGGGGCGGGAGGGAGGCAATAGACCAAAAAATAAACAGACACACACAGCAGGCTGTTTAGTATTTACAACACTCTCCAGTATAACGTAGAGCCTTGTTACTGGCGAGCTTTTGGTCTCCCATTGTGGTCCTGCCTGATCCATGCACGGGGCTTTGAACAGCGCCGGTTCAAAGAGCGGGACATCCAAGGGCCCCCTTCATTCGCCGTGTTCTTTCAACTTCCCCCTTCAAAACGGGCTCCTCTGCTCCTCATCAAAGACCGGTGGCTCTTTGGGGTGGATGGGGGAGGGGTGGAGGCGCAGTCACACCGACATTAAGATGGTGCTGGGGGGGGGGGGGGCCCCCCGCGCCGGGGCCCCGGGGCCCGGCGGGCGGCGCGGGGGGGTGGGGTGGCGGCGCAGCCACCCCGAAATTAATATGGGGCTACCCCCCCCCCCCCCCCCGCAAGTATCCGAGCGAAGCCATGGAGAAGAGAGCGTAGCGGGGAGATGCTTGGCCCATGAGAAGATATTTAAGCTGGATTTCAAAGGTACATGATTCAGACCAAGCCTTACATACGCACCTCTGCACTGGCTGTATGACTTTGCAGACGAATGACCCAAACAGCCACCAGCTCTGCAGGACAGAAGTCACCATCCCAGTTGCTTTGTTGCTCTATACTGCCATCTATATGCCGACGCTGGTGAGACCTCGGAACATTTTTTCCCTTTTTTAAATTTCATCATGAAAGCAAACGTTTAGCTTAAATGTTCGGGTTCCACCGAAGCGTTCCCATAAAAAGGTCTCGGTCTTCATCTGCCTCCGTACAGCCCAGGTACCGGCATCCCACTGCGGTTCTGACCCACATTAGCTTCATGGGCACAGTCAGGCATATCAACAACCCACAGATTCCCGGCCGAAGGCCCCGGCGGTCGGCTTTAAAGTTACTTATTTGTAAAGAGTTAGTTTCTTTTACCCGCATTAACAGGCCGCGAGGAGGGAAGGAGGCCTCGCAAGGGCCAGGCCATTATTGGACGAGTGGAGATGGAAGTGGACTGAGAATCTGGATGAGAGGCTTATCAACATCTCACATCCACATCTGAGGGAATCCGCCCCCAGCTCACTGGGTATTCATCAGCCCCTGCCTCCCCTCCCGCTACCTTTTTATCTGCCTGCCCACACGATGTGCAGCGTCGCTAATTGGCCCTGGGGGAGAGTGGCAGGCCCGATCCTCCACGGCGAGGCCTCTCTCTGTTGTGCACATGTGGGCATCTCTCTGGGGACACTCAAAGGCTTCCGGGTAGGAAGACAGGGCCATACACTCCACAAGTTGGAGAAGGATGCAACTTGGGCCAAGGTGTGTATGTGTACGTGTGTGTGTGTATGCATGGGGGGGGGTGCATCTTTCTCCCTCCACCTCATCAATTACCAGACCCCAACTTGTTAATTTCATTTTATCAAGCTTTTCTATTTTTTTTTTAAATAAAACATTAAAATGCCCCCCACTATATTAATGCTGCTTAATGACTACGGAAACCCCATTTTTTTTTTTAAATATTCAAACAAAGAGCCCCCACCCTCTGATGCCCGCCCCATCCCCCGTCTCCTCTGCAGACGACACAGAAGGGGTGGTCTCTTGGAGGGGATGAAAGGAATAGTTCATCACAAGCACCAACCTGGCACCAGCACCTTGCTCTTGCAGCCCGTCAGTAGCTTCTGAATACGCCGCAGCTGCAGCTGGTTCTCGTGGCTGCGGGCGTTGTCCTGGATGCGCTGGGCCACCTCCGAGACCGCCTTCACCGCCCCTGGCACACATGCAATTAATGCATTAGCTCCAGATGGATGCACCAGAGCACGGAGCCCATTCTCACGCAGTCAATTAGCAGCACTTTACCTACTTTGAGGCATTTAGCGGCTTCATGTGGCTGTTTTTTGGTCTGGTGCATTAAGGACTATCTTTTTTTTTTTGGGGGGGGGGGAGGGGCATTCTGCATTACTGACTTTGGCCACTGAAACACATTCATCTGTCTTTTGATCTACAAACAAAAGGGGACATTTATTTTATTACTGCATTCCGCTGAACGGACACCATGTGGAATGTCAGCAGAGGACGGCACAAATGCACTGCTGGTTCATACGCAGACAGACATGATGTTTCTGCACAGAACAGGAGCGTGTAGGTGTGAGACCTACACTGATCAGACACAAGTCAATGAGATGCTGGGAGCTACACCCAAGGACAGTGGCGGAAAAAGAGCACAATTTTCATATTTCATACATCGCCTAATTACGCTGAAAATGGTAACCCTACGCCAGGTCACTACAGACAATGTTGGTGTAAACACATGCACTCACAAACCCACAAACACTACTTAACACATGGCCTTACACCGCAATAAACGTGATGGCGAATTTCCGAATTTTTCAATACGGAAAGATTCCGTAATACAGCACCAGGAAAGAGAGAGCATTTTTTTATCTTGTTTTTTTTACAGAGCTGAGATCAATTTAAGGTGAAAACAAAAGCATCTATAACCCGACAGCTAAAGTGCATTAACACTCACAGTCATGACTGCTGATGATATTGTATCCCTTCCCTTGGACGATTATATCCACATTTGAAAGGTGTGTAGAATGCATGGAATTTGTCTTTCCTACTAACCTTTGGACTGTTCAGAATTACAAGAAATTCTTCACATAGGCATTTAGAATGAAAGTATCCACTGCAAATTAAATAATCTGGTTCTGGGGTTCAACAATTCATGCAAGTAGTGAAACTTTTTCTTTTCTCCAAGTCGGGAGGTTGTGTGTTGTTAAAAAACCAAAACGCAACTTCATTTGTTTGACAAGTGCATCATCAAGTCAATAACTGGATTATTTTCTTTTCACTGGAAGTTCTGCGATTAGTGTGCAGCCTGATTCAGGTGTGTTGTCTTAATGCAGTAGCATTATTTTTTAACCAGGTGAGTAGTGATGGTCATGCAGAATGTATTGGAGTAAAAAGTCGTTATTTGGCTCAGAAATGTAGCGAAGATGCAACAACTTAAAATACTAAAATAAAATATCAAAAAGTACAGTAATGAAGCATTTGTACTTCATTACTTACACCACGGCCCAAGCGGTATACTTTTTTGAAGAAACTCTCCAAAATTTTTCGCAGGTTGAAAACTGAACAGTGACCTCGTGGGACCGAAATCTTCAGCTAAAAAAAGTGGTGACACGTGGGAACACAAATCATATCTCCTGAAAGGCTAAACAGCAACGGGGACATCCATGTGCGCACGTTCAAACAAAAGTCTAAAATGCCCTGAATTGTCAGTTATCAGCTAAAACTAAAAATTGCTGAAAATGGAAAACATTAATTTTTTACTATCTCCAAGCAGAAGGTCCCTCTTCACCACTCAGGGAAAAAAAAAAAACACACAAAGGCCAATCCTCAGTTGGTTAAATACCTTCAGAATAAAGAAGTTTGTCCACATCCACGGCCATTAAAAGGCACCAGCAAAGAGAAAGTAAAACCCCTCCTTTATTATCTTTGAATCACTGGAGTCTTTAAACTGTGATCTGATCCTGCTAGTAAATGTAATACCAAGCATGACTAGGCCACGATTAGCTATTTATTTAAGTTATTTTCCCTGCAAAAATGATTATTCATAGAAAGGCTGCTGAGTACCGCTTAGAATGAGCTTGAAGTGTTTTATTTGTCCTGATGACAGGTAATATTTACTTACTTATTAACACGAAATACATTTCATGCTGAAAATGAATTATCTTAGAGATAATGTGCCTGAAGACCGTCACCCGTATATTAATTATAAATAAAATCATTATTGCTATTCAGAAATGCCTGTAATATGTGCCACGTGAATAGGTGGTAAGATTCATTGCTTACTAAAACATTTTAATATTCACCTTTTGTTAAGGGGATAAATAGACAATAAAATAGACAACATTAAGTTGCATTGTTACTGTGGAAACAAACATTCATTTTACGCCAACAGCTGTTGCCTCCTTCATTCTCGTGCAATCGACAGTTGGGATGACATAATGCTTTAAGGCGCCCTGCAAATATAAGCCTGCTTATTTTCTATAAACAGCTGCCTTTTTTCCCAGTAATTCTCTTACCGTGATGCTTCTAGGTCTGATATCACCACAACTTGCAACAAGTTCTAATATTTGACAGTGAACTGGTTTGTTATTACAAGGTACATGCAGGCCTAATTGAGCTAGAATTTAGCACTAAAAATGTAAGCAAGCTGTAACTTTACAAAACCATTAAACCACAAATTTCTCAAAAATTCTCTCGCATAAACTGCTGTTATAATTATTATTATTTCATCATAAAAAACATCATGTTTTTCTCCTTTACACTACCAAGAATAATGTGGTTTGGAACGATACAGAACAGGGTACTAAGAATTTTTTTAATCCTCCCTGTAGCGTTGTGTACAGTAAAGCGGGATGCGCCCTTGAGTGAATCTGTATATGCAAACTCCAGCATCCCTATGGGGCACCATGCTAACTCAGCCGTCTGCATACCACTCCGAAAAGCGGCGCCACCTAGTGGCAATGTTAATAAACGCGCATGCAGGGAACAGCAAGGCCCGGTGCAGCTCCCCGCAAACGTGTATTCCCGTGTATTTGTGTATTTGTGCCCGCAAACCGCACTGGCTTTTCTTTCGGTCTTGCTAAACACAATCGGTTATGTGTTTTGTTAAAGTAATGGCAAGCGTTCAAATGATGCTATGTTGAGTCGAAAACATTGGCGAAACGTTTTGTCGATGAATACTGAGATATACATGAGACATGGTTTTTAAAACGCCTGCGCAGATCCAGGTGCGCTCCTCTGTTTCGTAACCAATCCCGACCCGGACTCGACAGCACCGGCTACCGCACCGATTTACACTGTAAAAGCTGCGGTCGGACACCGGCTTCTCATCTCACCCATATCTGGGCTCAGGAGAAAACGGGGACTGAACAGGTTGCTTCATGTGCTTTAACTCTGATGAAATAATAACCACAACCTAATTGGGTCACTTATCTATACAACAATTATCGGGGACTTCTTCCAGAAATTACTTTTCCATTTTACAACTTAGTAATTATTATTATTATTATTATTTTCCCCCCCCTTACCTTTCTGAAATGTATTTTAGCGATGCCTGTACAAACACATTAACAACTTTTCTCATTTCAAGGGGAAAAAAAATCAAAAGCTTTATCTTTTAAATGCTGAATAGGAATTAGTCGTCGGAGCACTTTAATTGTAAGGCTTTTTAATTAACCTGCGCTACGGCAGTGCTGGGGACGCTTTGCGTGAAAAGCGCGCGGGTGACGGTGACACCGAAAACGGAGCTCGGGACAGAGCCAAGGTGGGGGGCACTTTCAGGGTTAGTCAGCCTAATCAGACACAGTGTTACGTTGAGAGCCCTTTTTAAATAATTCCTTTTAAATTAAGGCAGCGTTAAGTAAGAAATAAGGGAGTATATGCAGTAATGGAGAGAAGGCGAGCGATGGGGCCGAGAATCTGGATGGTTTCCTTCCTCAGAAAATGAATCGCCAGGCTGTTTTAATTTGTAAGCTGGAGCAGAGCACAACCGATGAGATTTTAATTAATACACATAAATAATTCTTTGTGTACATTTCTGCTTAAGAAGGATTTGCTGTTTATTTGACACTGGGATTAGAAATTAATCATTATCGGGCTTATGTTGATTTAGAATTTTTATTTATTAATACATCTCACGCGCGATATCCCCCTGGTCAGGTCCCAATTCATTATTTCAAAATCCATAAAGACAACAGGCTGGTCCCCCACTTTCCGACAATTTCAACAACCCCCCCACCCCACATTAATAGCAAATAAACAACAACAAAGGCTGGAAGAACACTGTCCTTCACCGTCGCAGACAGGGAAGAGCCCCCCCCCCTTCCCTGCCTCTTCGATTCCCACTGAGCTTAAATTCAATTAGCAGTGCAGCTGTCCTTCATTTTTAACCGTGCTGGATATTCGATTGTTTAGGAAACTGCGCTACAATTAACCCAAAAACGCGGAGCTGCTGCGGCGGCCGCTCACCTGACAGCTGAGCGAACTCGGGGCTGTCCGGCTGAGTGTTCTCCGTCAGGTCCCGCAGGAAGTACTTGTATCTGGAAAGAGAAAACAGAATCATTATCTCCCCGTTAGTTTGGAGATGTGAGTGACACTCAGAGAGCATATTCACAAACCAGAACATGGAAAAAAGTGCTCCCATCTACTGTAATTTTCAAATATACGGATGTTTGCTTTATTTAACAGCTGATGAAAGGGATGGTCTAAATCTTGTCAAGATGGCTCTAAGTGTCCCTGCTCCCCCATGTCAAATGAATGACTGCTGGTAAGACATTAAGCATATGTCAACTGCTCTTCCAAAAAGGGTATAAAATGGCAGAGTGCACCACAACACCATTATTTAACCAAGGAGACCAACATTTAGAGGGCACTTGCACTACTCAGAAACAGCAAAGTGTGGAATTAAACCCCAATTCCTGGAAAATGGATATGAAGAGAAAACAGGTATCCAGAATCTATTGTGACTCAGGTGATGTGACCCCAGGCCTAACCCGGAGAGAATGCTTATCTGCCATCCTCAATGCCATTAAGTTCCCCCTCCCACCCCGAGCAGAGTGCAGCTGCAAGATGGCTTTGGAAGTTTCCAGAACATTAAGTGAGCCCACTTCTGCGATTCGCAAATAGCTGTCAATAGTTAGCGTTGTTTTTAGGCATTATTTCCATTAAGAAAATGGACGGGCTTGTAATTTCTCAAGGCAGAGGTTAAGATGCACTCAGGCAGCAAAACATACATTGGACAAGATTCTTGGACTGATGAGTCATAATTCACGCGGCTGAATGAAAAAGATTTTGCCCGTCACCATCAAGCCCCATGCAGATACACATGCTTCAAACGTTACCTGGCTTATGCCTGATTTATGTTTGTTCGTCGGCTGTACATAGAGCTTACGCTGTGGCCTAGACAAGTAACCTACGTCGGTACACACAATCACACATCAGGCCTTAGGAAATGGTACCAAGGCTACCATTTTGGGGAGACCCTAATCCTATCCCACAAACTCTACGATCCTCTAAGACCACTTATAGCAGGGCTTTTCAAATCTAGATCTCGATTCCAGGCCTTGTTTTCGGTTCTCCCGGGTAGTTCGTTTATTAATTACTCATCTGATTGGCCACAGAGGCTTTACACCCGGCACACATGTAAAGGAAAGCTGGAAAATCAGCAGGGTTCGGACCATGATTTGAACAGCCCTGCCCCAAAATATCAGCCCTGCTGGTTGACATCAATATCCCCGTGTGACATGGTTCCAATCCAAAAACGGTCACTAGCACAGCTTTAATGAAGCCAGTCAGCGAACAGCACAAACGAAATCACTGGGGAATCACCTATGGATGCTCCAGAATCTTCTAGAGAAAGCACAGATGTTTCCTCTAAAAGCACCGCATAGCCCAGAGTTACACCTTCAACCAGGAATTCAAATAAACCCAATATATACTGGCTTTTCCCTCCATTAATATTCATCTTCCATTATCACCTTTAAAATTGTTTAGACAGCACATTACAGGACAATCTGCTGTATATGCGTCTGCCTGCTGGATATATAGAATTAATATGGACGAAAGGTAATGGGCAAAACAATTAACATTTATACGCTTCATTAAATATTCACCAGTCAGGCTTTACTACCGTTTGAAGGGTCTTTACACACAGACTTCCTCAGCTTCTAAGCGAAGGATGACGATGATGAAAAAAGTTTATACACAACCACCCTTAAATCCCAGCGGACAAAAAAGTTGAGCAAAGGGTTCTGTAGAAGTCTTCGGGCTCCCGGAGATTCCAGTCAAGCTCTGGGATGTGCATTTCATCACGGAGGGAGCAGTGGGGGAGGAAACAATGGCGGCCCTCGCATTTCCTGCAGCCATGTTCTGATATAAACACCTGTGACAGCGAGAGGATGTCACCCGGCGCCTGTGAAAACGGCTGAAAGCGATAATATCCAGTAGAAAGGCGTCTCTCTCGCCGCCTCGCCTTTAAACTCCGGCGCTGACAGGCCTTTGTGGCTGAGGGAGGCGGCGGGGCCGGGAGACGATCCTCTGCATGAGAAATCAGGCTCCAATTTACCCGGCTGCCGCCCCCCTCCCCTGCTGGGGAGCCTGGCTGACTTGCCACGTCCCTCCAACTGCGCCGTGATACGGGGGCCCACGGACCGTGCGTAAGCAGAGCGCTTGGCATCCGGGCTACGGCCCCTTTGACTGTGACGCCGTTTACCCCAAGTAGGGGGGACGGATACTAGAGTCTTGGAAAACCGTGTCATTGAAATCAGAGACGGTGCAGAGAGATCATTCACGGTTTATAGCATCTTTCGGAGAAAAGCGAGGGCCCGGTGGGTTCAGGAGAGAAATTAAGATGAAGGAATAGCTGCTCCCCCCCCCCGCCCCCGACAGACCAAATGTGGCCACAGCCCAGAGTTCACAGCTCTCCTCGTCCTGGTCAATAGAACCAGAGACGACGGGGGTGACCTTGGTGGCATCGATAGCCAACATTGATTCCCCCCTCCCAGCCTGTCTCCCCAACTCAGCTTCTGTCTCGCAGTTTACCGTCTGGCTCCGTGTTCCCCCAACTCTCAAACGACGCCAAGGGCCACTCGAACCGACCCAGTAGAGGTCACAGACAAGAACTGGGCTGGGGTCACGGCGCCATGCAGAGCGGCGCAACACCCAGTAAAGAGAAGTGATTGGCGATACTAGACCAGCAGGGGGTGCACCTGAGTAAAAACCCACAGTTCGGCCGGAGAATGGGCAGCGGCGACCTAGTCGTCCGCAAAAAGGTCGGCCCGAGAGAGAAAGATAAATAAAAAGAAATACAAAGGTGGAAGGAAATGACACAGCACTCAGATAGCAGAGAAAAACAAGCCGGGGGGCCCTGGTTTAAAAAGGCGGCGCGTGGGGAGGGCGTTTGATAAAACACGCAAACAAAGCCATACTTCAAGAAGACCTACAGCAAAGAGCTGCGAGGCGAAAATGTTCAAAATTAAATTACATCAGAGTTCCATCTAATTTACACAGACGGATAACAGGCAAAATCATATTACTCGTTAGGAACTGGGGGTGAAATGAACAAGCTTGGAGTTAAATTAAGCCTCCTTCAATTAAGAAGCACTTGAAAGTGAAATAATTTCCTTTCTTTATTCCAGTTTTAGAACAAATACATTACAGGCATTATCAGCACTGAATGTCCTGGTACTTATTAAGGGGGGGAGGGGGTGGAATCTAATTAAAGCAAAGCATTTCCCTCTATTGAAGGAAGGGAGGGGTATTGTAATGAGAAATATTAAGGCGTATTCCGAATAATGTAAACGGAAGTCATTCATTTACGAGACCTGCTCTACTCATTACCACAAAAGCAAAGAGGCGATAAGAAGACAGTAATGCAATCTGAATGATATCTATACCAATTAAGTTATTATAATGAAGACTGCCGGATTAGAAAGCGCCACTGTCCTACTTACAGGTGTGCCTCTTAGCTAGCGCATGCTAATTCCTCTGCTTTAAAAACAGCTCATTTCATCTGCATATTACAGACATGTTGGGTCATTCAGTACTAACACACTTGTCACTGGAAGAGAAGGTGGGGATGGGGCGGGGGGGGGGGCTGTCCAATTATTTTACTTAATACACATGCATTAAGGATTCAAATTTCTAATTAAGAGACAACATGCGCTGTCAGGCATCGGTATGGCTTATTGAACACAGCGTAGACCGCCTTGTAATTACCCACGTTTAATAGCTGAAGGAGACGCGGGCGGCGTGCGTCTACTCCGGCCGGCACGGCGGGCGCCTTTCCAGGCGCCTGATTAAAAGCGTGCCGCAGAAACGGGGCAAGCCGGGCTGGGACAGAGAGGACGGCGGCATGTCGAGATCACCCAGCGTCATCGTAAAACCCCACACTGGCTGCCGCGGGAGGAGAGTCGGGCACCCCGGTCTTCTGCGTATGTGCGTGAGGAATCTTCCAGCAGCCATCCTGGGGTCTTGATTTCAAAGAAAGAAAGATTACAAGACAGACGACTCTGTCCCACTAGAGGGAATCTCAGAGGTTGTTAAAGCCTCGACAGCCCAAAAACACCCTCAAAACGTAAGAGCTCCGAATCTGGCTGGTGCCACTCGATGAATGGGGTGAAGGACCCAGGGCCTAACGCACGCCGGGTAGGCGTGGGCCGCAGATTCGGGATTGAATCCCTAGCAAATCGAACACAAACACGCCAGCGCACAAACGGCATCAGTGAGCCGCTTTATCGGAGGACACAGACGCGCGCGTGTGCCGATAACAGGAAGGTTACCACGGGAACGCAGAGGCCTATACCGGCATGCCACATCATCAGCATAATTAGAATCTTTCTTATTAGAGTCCTTTGTTCTGTGGAATATCAGACACTGGCTATTGGTACCTGCTTTCCCACGTTTAGGGTTAGCTTCCTGGCTAGCTTTAAATCAGCTGACGACTCACTACGTTCCTTTATCGGTTTGGCTCTAGGTTTCCCAGGCAGGTTATGGTTGGACAGCAGGAAGATTAGCACGGCACGACTCCGCCCTGGCCTATCAGAGCAAACCAGACACCGTGTAAACCCTGAAAAGCTGAATCTGCATTTGATGATCACGCATCTCACAGATTCATACTCACTATGCAGTCATTCACTTCAATGTCTCTAATATCCCTCCGTACAAACAAACCTACGACTAGCTTTTACAAGCTGTCCAATGAGGTGCCAGATTGACACACTGTATATAATTCGCTGCTGATTCAGTGCGTGAACCATGCAGCAAGAACTCGAAATGTAACCCCCCCCCCTCCCAAACATGGTAATGAATCCAGCTATCAGATAACTTGTAAAGGGCTGTCTGGCTATATCAACATCCATCCATCCATCCATCCATCATCTGCCGCTTGGTCCGGGATCGGGTCGCGGGGGCAGTAGCCTCAGCAGGG
>JAODJX010000001.1:30967429-30988528 GCA_026776945.1 Isichthys henryi
GGAATGGGGGTTGGGTGGGGGGGGGGTGATCGCAGGGAAAAAAGAGGGGGAAAAAAATCGAGGGACACATAAGTAGGAAGGGACCATCAAAACAAGAAGCATGCAAACATTGATGGTTTTTATGGATAATTAAAACTCTCGAGACCGCAATTACTAAAAGCACCGCCTGACGGGACTTTGCGCGTGTCAACGAGGTGCACTCCTGTATCGACAGCCTGGATTGGTGCTGGATCTTCCGCACTACGCCTGTCACTCAGTTGTCCTCTGGCCAATGTGCCGGTATTGACTTTGTGTTACCATAGACCCATGGCCCAGCCCGTTCGGGCCCCTGCGACTCCCGCCGTCATTCCGATTGTGGCAGCTGTATCTGAATTTACTTAGCGGCAAGGGACAAAAAAAAAATCACAGTCGAGTAATTGGCTGTTCTGTCTACCATCCCTGCAGAACAAAGTCATAATTGGATCCCTATTGTTGTTGATTTTTCTTGACATGCTCGGCAGTACCAGTGGAGTATATGATCATATGCCACTTTGAAATAGGCGAGTTAACAGCACCAGGAAGTTAGTCCTGGCCCAGCCACATTCTTTGCCTTCTGGGGCTGGTTTCTAGGACAGAATCTCTACATCTCCTCAAGGACCCCAGGCCACTAGCTACATTTATTATATTTCACCTCCAGCACACCTGACTGAACTAATCATAATCTCGAAGGTTGATTAGTTTAATAAGATTGACGCTAATGTAGCTTCCGCTCTCTGCTTTTGGCCTTCTGAGGCCTTCGTGTTAGACAAAGGCCAACAGTCATCATATTGAAACTGGAGGAGCGTGTCTTATCTGCAGGGCTATCTCATTGTGACTCTTTTAATTCTCCGGGCTCGCCCTGTCTTTGTTTCAAAGCAAATGGTTAAATGAAGAAGCTATTATGAGTGTTTCTATGATAATTTAATTTGAACCCATTATTTGTTTTAATTGTTTCATTCAAGGGGCAGAAGGTCACATCCAAGCATGTATGAGACCTCTTGTGTGACGCTATGTCCCCGAATTCGGAGCTGCCATCTAAAACTAGTATCAGACGCCTTTTGAAGCAGCATTGATTCAAGTTTAAAAATCTCCTAAGATTTTGGGTTCAATTGTTAACAGTGAGTTAAAAATAGCTGCCAGGCTGCCTTCACGTCCCCCAGCCAAGTGGCTTCTGTACGAAACTAAACACAGGCTTCAACAAGAGTGTTTGTATGATAATTTAATTTGAATCCATTATTTGTTTTAACCATTTCATTCGATATCTTTAGTACAAGAGGCAGAAGGTCCATATAGAATGTCTCATCCAAGCATACGTGAGACTGACTTGCACAGATCAATTTTATGGAGGAAATGTCACGCAAATCAGTGTCATTTACATCTGAACGGCTCCAAAAAGGAAATCAAACTTAGGATAAAGAAAAGGCCTCATACCCAGACTCACAGATCTGTTACATTTAAAATTTAGAAATGTCATTATTCAATGTGGGCACTTTCAGATATTACACTCAGAGTTGGGTTGATCTTTCGGAATAGGGATGACTTTTCAATAAAAAAAAATGACATCCGAATTCGATAAGGGATCCATGGTTACCGACAGCCTCGTACCTTGTAGAGGGTGACCTCGGCTCCAGAGGAAGTTCATGACTGATCAGGCCTGCTGTTTACCAGTTGCTAGCAGATTCACACGCAATCACAAAAAGTTACTCCACTGTCTCCTCTCTCTCTCTGCTTTGGTCTCTCTCCCCATACCCCCCCCCTCCCCCCACCACCTCTGCAAGGCTGGTCCCATGCATTATTCGTACGATATTATAATTACGGTGCCAATTAAAGGAACGTCTGGAGTGAAAGTGGTCCCGATTCACCTGTCTTAGCATTTCCTGCCTGGCTTTGCTTTGTAGATGGCGATTCCTTCAGCGTCGCCCCAGGACGTAAAGTGGATCCCTCTTCAGATGTAATGAAGCCGAAGGAGATGATTTCGACGGCGTTTGTGAACTTTCCCTGGCAGTAGACCGCCTCGTACATTAAACACCCCTGCACAGAAGTGGAAAGTTTACTAAGATCCTGGCGACTGCATTTTAATTCAAGCTCTCCGCTGTTATTTTGTTAATTGATTCTCATGAATATTCACGAGAGGCATTAGCCTGAACCTTGTCCCAGGCTTTAAATTGGAGAGATTTAATGGTCACCGTGGCCCAGCCGCCTGTCCTACACTGCAGTGCGTCTCTGAGAAGCAGCTCCGATGACAACAATTAGCATTTTTGCGGTTTTCCTCCAGTGTTGCTGATTTATTTGGATCGCGGGTGTCAGACTCAATTACTTTCGGGCTGTTTGTGTGGAGGTTTTGTCTCCGCTCTTCTCCATTAATTGCTTAATTTGCACGATTATTTATTATTATTTTTTTGACATTCTTACCACGATAAACTATATTTGATCATTTTGCTGCAAATCTGGGAAATGCTGATGTCAGTGCTGTTTTGGGGAATGACGGTGGTATAAATACTTCAGATTATTAACTACTTATTAGATTAATTTACCGATGGGACTGAACTCAAATTACAAGCACCAGATAAATAGCCACAGGAAGCCAGTTTTACACTGTTTATTTAGACTGGCATCTGGTCGATCCATCATCCACAATCAAATGGGTCATAAACTTGACATGTTTGATCATATGGAGTAAAAAGAATTGACGATGTTTACGGGCACACAGGGTAAGTATGAATTGTACAGGGCCGTAAATAAATAAGGGTCTATAAATAGTGGATAGAAAGGCCACACTTTGGATCCTGGCATGGGATACTGGTGCCTCCAGTCTCTCAACTACCTATAAAGTAAATTCATTTACACAGTGGCTTAGTAAGAGGTTCGTAGGATCAGAGAAGGAAGCGGCTTGATCCCGGTCTCCCATTTCCAAACAGAAAGCCCATCACGGCACCATGGCGGCATGGTCTACACAGCCAGCTCTCAACGGGTCAGAGTGCCCTGAAATCTTTTTGTCCCAGATTTGGGATATTTATGAACAAAAGAGTTTGGACAGCTAAAAATATTTCAGTGAATATTCTGATTCCAAATGTTTGGATGGGAATAAATAAGTGTCCACCCAGTTTCGGTAACCCTTTATATCCTATTCGCGGTTATTGGGGGTCTGGAGTTTATGGGCATAATACAGGGAACAGCCCAGGATGGGGGGCAACCCATCACAGGGCAACACACAATGCACTCACACACCATACACTAACACACCATGCACTCACACACCATACACTCACACACAATGCACTCACACACCATGCACTAACACACCATGCACTCACACACCATGCACTCACACACCATACACTCACACACCATACACTCACACACCACACGCTCACACACCATGCACTCACACATGCACACCTATGGGCAATTTGGTAACTCCAGTTAATCTCAACATGTTTTTGGACTGTGGAGGGTAAACCAATGTACAAGGAGGAAAACCTGCAATGACACAAAGAGAACATGCAAACTCTACACGTAACGAAGTAAGGCAGAGACTCAAAACGCAACAGTGCTAACCACTGCACCATCATGTAGCCCTAAATAAACCCCATCATCTACTTTTCATTTTGGTTTCTCTATTACGGGTAAGCAGTATTGGATGGATGGATGGATGGATGGATGGATGATTGAATGATTGATTGATTTATTTAACTAATGTGAACCCATGTCTGTTCAACCGGTACCTTACAGCTTTGAGAATCAATTAAACCTTCCATAGTTAAAGGACTTTTAATGCCATTAAGACTTTCAAAGCATTTGTTCCCGTATGTCGTAATAACACAGTTAAGCAAGTTAATCGCTGATCACGACAGATTAATACCAGCTTTTGCGATAAAGGAGGACAGCAGGAGCATTACTGGGAAGTCAAAGATCTTCTTTACATACTAAGTAGAGGGTGTCAGCTGAAAGCCGTTAATTTAAGAGCAGCTACTCTGTGCTGTCTCAATTTCTTACAGTTGTTTTCAAGCTTCAACTAAGGTGACAAAAATTTCAACTTGAAAAGGACAAAACTGTCTGAACCAACTTATTCGAGAGTGGTATGTTTCTAAAAGTAAGACTTTTAATTGATTCAAAGGCTAAACCGTCTGATTTGTAACTGAAATTAAGTGAAGATCCGCTATAAACATTTCTCAATATAGTTTTCTGGACTTACATGATATCCCTTTGACCCTGTACTGGCAGCTGGATGGATGGATGGATAGATAGATAGATACAATTATAAGTAAAATACATCTTGTTTCTACTTCAGATTCTCATCCCAGCAGGTGGCCGTCCGTTACGTTGTCGTCTCTCACTGCTGGTGTCTTATCACTGACTATTCCCCCAAATGATTTCCTGGCAAACTGAAACGGCCGTGGAGACAGGTGGCATGCAGCCGCCTAAAGGGGGCCGGCGACTTTGAGCGTGAGAGGAAAAGGGGGGATTTGTCTGCCGGCAGGGATGGGCGCGGCACAGGTTTTTTCCGAAACCAGAAGAAAGGCTATGTGCATCGAGGAGAGTGACTGAAACTTCTTCAGCGCTGGAAGAGAAAGACGGGCAAAAAGATGAAAAAGGCGGGGCTGGGGGAGTTGGGGCTCATAGGCTCATTAAAGAGAGGCGGGGAGTGCCTCCTGGAGACAAGGCAGGGTCTGCAGGACCGGCTCTGCTGGGAGTCATTCCCTAACCCCTGAGAGCTTGCGGCTGCTACACTCCCGCAGTCGAGCAAGAAGGAGGTGCCTGCTCCATCTTCTGCTCCCTCCTGCTGGGCAGGGCTTCCAGATGAGAGACCCCACCCCACCCCTCCCAATCGGCAGCACCGGACCCTCGTCATCCTGCGGCTCGGCTCTGATCGGCTGACTACTAGGTGAGGCAGGTTATGCGTAATGGGTCACGGATCGCGGCGCAAGCGACTGTAACAGGTCACTAAAAGGATGAGCCCACTGGTGTCACAGCAACTGAATAATATGTGGAATAGAGTCGTCACCCATCCATCCATCTACAGCCGCTTATGCGGTTGGTGTGGGGGTGATGTTAGCCTATCCCAGGAAGCACAGGTCACAGGGTAGGGGAACGTCCCGAACGGGATGCTGAAGTCATCATGCTGTTGTTCAACATCTCTACAGCAAGACCCTTCGCTGCATTAGTTTTGCCCATAAGTATAATACTGAAGTGATTATCATATCTGCACACTTCCATTTATTGATATTCCAATTCAGCTTTAAGATAGAGAGGCCCTGTTAAAACTAGATGGATGGATAGATGGAGGGATGGATAGATGGAGGGATGGATATATGGATGGATGGATGGATGGATGGATGGATGGATGGATGGATGGATGGTGACTTAGGGCCATGCATTGTCCATCCACTGTAACAGTTTTGCCTGATAATGTGCTTGTGGTCCTGTTGCGGTGGAGTCCTCTTCGGCCTGGCATCCCCCTACACCCCATTCACCCACCGCTCACCGCAAGACAAACAGGCCTGAACGCCTCCTATTCCCCTCTTTAATATGCTTCTTTCTGGCAGCAGATTTAATTTTCCTGTGGCCTTCTCTCCATTAAATTGCAAAAAGGAGAATTTCTTGAATACCGGTTGCCATTTACCGAGGGCCGTATATAAAAATCCCACGGAATGAAATGATTCAATGCCATTAACCTTTAAACAAGTATCACCTTTTCGGTAATTCACTCGAACGTACTTCTGATACCTGAAATGTGCCACAATAGCCTGATGGAGCCAGAAATGTTTTTTTTTTTTTTCCCCCTGGCTCGGTATTTTCAACTCGCATAGCTTTTCTATCCACTGACAAATATGTATTCTATCTCAGGGCTGCCACTTCAGTTTCCCTCTACTTTTCGGATTGTTTTATATCTGTCTGGGTCACAAAGTGTTCCGACCGATATAGTACAAATTGAAAGCCCTTTGAATGTATAAAATTTGACGTAAGTAATATTCTCAAAGTAATATCCACATCCAACTCAATAATGCGTTACCCTGAACTGCTAAAGTGCATTTTTCCCTCCCGTTTATTGTGCCCATATTGCATTGCATGGCCATTAAAGCAGGGTGGGGGGAGAAAAATAACAAGAGAAAGAATGAGAACGGAATAAAAGCGGATACTTTAGCGTTTGCATCACTAGCCTTGCTTTGACCACACTAACAGCACTTCAGTCTTAAATTATATATCTTGTAACCTGGCACCTCCTTACTTCAATAGCGTTGGACTTAAATTAATTGCCTTTCAGATTTCAGCCTCGTAAATGGCACTTAAATGGAGATCTGGAGTGGTCAGATGATGCTTTAATTGTAGCGTGCAGAATGTATTAGCAATGACCTGGAGGCCCCGGTGGCGGCTCCATTCAATATGTATGTATGTGCCGACAACTTAGGGTTTTAAAAGGTTAATTAACCTCTTGTGCTAGACCTTTCCTCAACACTTAACTTTGTCTGAATCCTGATAGTGCCATTAACCCTGCGCTTTAACCCCTCACCTTGACTATCATCAGCCACATTCATCTCATTAAAACTTCGCCTTGATTTTTCTTGACTTGTGCTTCCTTTATTATTATTATTATTATTATTATTTTAATATTTTTTTCCCCTGAAACAAAAATTAGCAGTTTATCGCATATCGTCCGAGTGGATAGACAGGTTTGGCTGCAGAGGCGGCATGCGGGGGATGCATCCAAACCAGTGACAGGAGCATTTAGGAGTGATTACTGTGAGCATTAAGCTACTTTAAGTGGCATCTAGTTTCAGTTAGTTACCAGGCAGCTCAGCCAGAGGCCATCGGGTCCTAAGCTCATGTAACCGCTCGCTGACTTTGGTTGGCCCGCGTGATCGACGTACAGCTACCCAGACTCCATGGCACCGTGGCACAGTGATGTGTGGCTCTGCGGGTTTGGCTCCTGCGCTTCTTAGATGGTAACGGGTTTGAGCCTCGGCCGAATTGCTGCATCTCCATTGGGCCCTCGAACAAGGCACTTAATCCCCCAAAATGCCCCAGGTGTGTCAGATAAACGGCCTGACCTTGTGCTCAGATCCCAACCTTCACTCTTAACTGTGTGTCACAAAGAAGAACAAAAATGGAATATAGAAATCAGAAGCATTTCAATGTACCTGTACTTGTGCAAAATGGAGAAATTCATTTCAAAAAGAAGAAATGCAGCCTCATTTGATAATCAGCTTTGAAGACCTACATTCTTCCACCATAGGCTGAATGACTAGATGCTGGCCAGTGCTATGCGGAAGGATCTTATTATTCTTGAAAACAATGATTTGTTATAGTATATTATGATCTGATGGATTAGTCAGCCATTAAATAAAGTATTTCTTGTGCCATTTCTAATAAGGTCCATTAAATTACCTGCATCAGGTGGAACGGCATCAACTAGGGAAGTTGTAACAAGGTGGGTATGACAGGAACAGAAAGTGTATATTTGGGCCTGTTTTTATTTGCTGTTTAAATCAAGGTCCTGGGTCATTTGTATATGGCTGATATAGTCACAGTTACCTCAGAATATTAGATGTATTTTTTACTCCCTTTTGCAAACCTTACAGGCGTCTATCTCACCTAAATAAAAGCTATTTTTTTTTTCAAAAGCAAAACGGCTTATTTGCAGTTTTTTTTTCGTCAGTCTAGGCAACGATAACAACATTTATTACCGTGTTCACATGGAGCCCCGAAGTTCGCAGAAAGCTTTGTAGATTCCTGCCAGTCTGCTGGGTGAAATTGGCTCCTGTGAAGGTTCAAACTAAAGACGCATATATGATTCTCTCTCCCCCCTCCCCCTTCCCCCAAAACCCAGCTGGAGAACATGGGGGACGTTTCCATAAGAAGAGAAGCAGCCCCCTTTACAGTAGTGATCCAGGTGCCGGCCCATTTCCCAGCATACCTCTGGTGACTGATCTACCTCCACTCCCTGTCTCTCTGCGATGAGGATTCAGCTGCCAGACCTTGAATTCTCTGCATGTTTTCAGGAGAATTAAACACGAAGATGATTTCCATCCATTCCACCACCTTCTAGAAATATCATCATTTGAAATCACGTCTTCGTATGCCTCATTGTTTATGGGTTTGGGGTAAATTTTGAATTCTGATAACGTTCAAGATATGGTCAGACCAAGATGATCTTCAAATACAGATACAACCACAAAAATACTACTTGAGTGCAGACGTGTACTATTTTCCCAACCGGCATTATGTCCTGTACTTAAAACACACAAAAACACCTAAATTAGTTTTCCAGCTCAGGGAAAAATTACTATAAAAGCCCTTTGCAGGACTGTCAAAGGCTGGAATCAGTCCTTTAAATATCCAGTATTGGCATGAAAACCATTAAATACTCTCTAGCCTAAAGCATGTTGACCACAAAACTGATGACATTTTATCTCAGTCCCTGCTAACGAATTATAGTAAAATCCTTAAGCTCCAGTGGTTCAGTTGACCTCACACCTTCTGTCTCATGGGTTTGATATTCTTGTTAGGGTTTGTCCTCCTGATACTCAGCATTTGTCTCTGCAACCATAGACAGATGTTGTCTCTAAGGTGTCCATTTTGAGCGTGTTGTCTGTACTGGTTTGGCACCCCCTTCCAGACTTGCCACATTGGTCAATCACACAAAAATAGACGGTTGTACGTATTTCCTCACCAGCTGGGGATCCAGTACATCGTTCAAAGATTGCTGGTGCCTTGAGCGTGAGCCGTCTGGTTTGAAGTCCATGTGACTGTGAATAGGAGTGCAGGTGTCAAATTATCCCCATTGTAAATAGAAATAATGCTTTCATCCATCCACCCAGTCTGGGAAGCATCGGGCACGTGGTAGCAGGGCACCATGGGAGCAGGATGCCAGCCTGCTAAAGGCCATGAATCACAAAACGAGAATCTATCAATTCCATCAGATTAATCTTAAAGTGCCTTGTGTTTGCTGGCTAACTCTGTGACTCTGCACTGGGTAAGCAGATGGATGATGGATGGAAGAATAAAGACACAGAAGACTGAAAGGTATTGATGATATTGACTGAATGACAGTGTACAACGGCAGTGTTATCATGATTATGCATCTGTATCTCAGTAATATATCAGCGACTGGGTGAATAAGGCCTGGCAGGATGGTTTGAATGCCTGCATTCAGTTTACCTGCGTTCTCTGTACTTGTAACCATTTCTGTTACGATATCTGATGTGTTTGATACCCGCGCCTCTCCATCTTACCATAATGCAACAGTGCCAGAGGTCAGCGTACCAAGGTTAATACCACGTCGTAGATGCAGCGAAATAAGCCGAATTGCGATAAGCCGTGTGGGAAAATGCATGCGCCTATCAGGGAAACAGCACCTTTTTATTGCTGAATGTCAGAGCTCAGCGAATGCGCAGGCAGACCCGCACGGTGGTGGGGGGTGTCGATGGCAGAGCTTCTTTGCACCCCACCCTGGCCGCACTCTGTCTGCCTGAAACAATCAAGCGCAATTAACGGGCCTTGTGCCGGGGCTGCTGTTTGTTCCGTAACCACAGCAACGACATAGATTAACACTTCAGCCGATGCCAAATTAATGAAGTAAAAGCTCTCATAAGCAGAAAGTTAGCGCGTCCGTGCATTAGCATTTCTGTGCAGGTGTGATCACAGGGGCGTTCGCCGGCCCGGAGAGGGTGGGGGTGGATGATGGAGGGTGGGGTTGACGCACTGAATATCCCCTGACATTTAAGACACTAATATCTACAAAGCAAACCTTTAATTTGATCGCTTTTAGAGCTACTTAAATGAAATCTCCCAAGTCAATCAGTGACTGTTTTTTTCAGAGCTGCTAAATTACCATGTCCTTCCCCCCCAGACTGGGGGCTTTCTGACTGAGAAGTCAAAATGGGGTTTGTTCATTTCTATTTTCATGTTCGCTGTTTCTTGCATTATTTTTTTATATATATCTTTTATATATCAGTTACCCTTTTGATTTTGGGCTTTCTCAACATTTTATTTGAGGCTAATGATCTATTTCTAGGGTCAGGTGCGATCCAGGTGCCCCCCTCCCTTTGTACTAGTGTTCCTGGGTAATCATCCCAGTGATGTGTCAGGGAAAGGCCACGTCATCATCAACGGGCATAACTTAATGATCCCAGCTGAGGGGCGGGAATAAGGGGCATTTGAAATGTTGAGTTTGGACCAGAACAGCACGAGTACAAAGCCAGGCTGGTCAAGTAGCCATTTTGCACACAGGCTGCATTTTTAAATGCGACTTTCCCTTTGCAGAGGCGACCTGACTGTTGAGAGCCCCGGCGTTGCCACAAAGGCCATGTCGCTTATCATGGAGTCCCACACAGGTAGTATCTACGAGGCGAGCACCGATGACCATCAGCCGCGGATCAGAGCCCGCGCTTCTGCCGAAACCCAAACATGGCGGCATAATGATCACAGGGATTTGCGATGGCAAAACAAGAGGAAGCTGAGGTGGCTGTGGGGGGTGGCCGGGGGGGTAGTGCTCGCTTGGCGTGGCGGTGGAACCGATAAACCTCTTAAATTTACCCCCCTCTCCGAATCCCACCCCACGCCCCTTCCGTCATCTGCTTCTGGGAGCCCTTTGTCACCGGGGAGGGCCGGCCCTGGGGAGGGCAGAGTGTTGCTCTCACTAGTTGCTGGCAGAGGATGAATAAGCCAAGGCTTTCACAGAGAGGCAGGGAGCTTCTCCCTCTCTAATATTTGATGACTGTCCCTTGATGTCTGTTTACCCTTTACTATAACCAAAACCAACCCTTCACTATAACCAAGCGCTGCTTCAAATAAACCTCTTGAACCTCATCCATTTGAGTAAACTATAGAACATGAACCTCATCCATCTGAGTAAACTATAGCACATGAATCTCATCTTTGGTTTACGTTATATTTATTGAAATTACTTGCTAAATTATAACATAAAAATGGTAGTCAGTTTGACTTATTATAATGAAGATCTTGCTCAATTAAATGATTGGATTTCTTCTAGACTGTATTATGCACAGCATGTAGTAAAACCTCTTTTAGGGCTACTGCAGTTTCTGGCAAATTTGTTAGTCGGGTATGTTTAGCAGATACTGAGCAGGCAGTGAATCGTGCACACAGTATCTCAAGAGTTTTTGCTCACACAAAGAGCAAATATGGCAGCTGTTGGTCTTGAAGGGGTCCCATATAACTATGAGTTAAGATCAAGGTATCTCTGGTCCTGGGTAAAGGTAGCAGGGATATATAAAATAAAATCCTAAGGGACACAGACGAGGTCAGTCCTCGGACCGCCACGTTAGAATATAGACAACATTTGTTTAACAGAAAGGTAATGGAGTTCAGAGAGTTCCATCTCTTTGTGCTGGGAAAAATAAAATGTTAGTTGTATTTATATGTTTTGATACATTTTTTGGATCTCAATTTAAAACATTGAGAACAAAAACAGACAAAATAAAATCTATGGAAACAAGCAACACAGAAGTTTGTTTGGCTAAACGAAATCTGCAAAACTATTTCATGTGCACAGTATAATATACATAGTTATGCTGTGCTGTAGGTTATGGAATATTCTGCACTTAAAAACATTTAGCTAATTTGTGCCAGTGAAGTGCACTCACAACACTGCCCTCTGCTGGGCGGGTGGGGGCCCTGCATTTTGATACTGTACATATGAATGACATGGATTGTACCCCTTAAAAAGAAATGTACTTTCTTTGGTTCTGTTTAACTGAGGCCTGCCTTACCTTTTCTCTTCCGCTTGTGGGGTGGAGCCTTGAACTCTGCTACTTCTTTAAAATACACTGTGCTTATAAGAAATTTAGAAATGAGAGAAGGCCGTTTGGCCCATCAAGCTCGTTTGAGAAGAATTGTACTAGTAACTCATCCATCGGACGGCCACACAGAGTTGTTAAAATCTTATCTAGCTCTGACTTAATGGAATCCAAGGTCTTAAACTGTATTACACTAACTTCTGTTTGCACATGGCGAATTTCTCACATTAGCATCATAAAAATTGTATTGTAAACATATATTTAAAGCAAAACATTTTAGGAATATATGAAAGCATCGAATGGAATTTCAGGGAATGCAACATAAAGGAGAGCTAGCTAAAACTGAGCCGAAAAGCATGGAGGAAAGGCATTGGCATCGCAGGTGGGGAGGAGGCTTGCTTTTCGGTGGCTTGTTTAGCTGAGCAGATCCCAGGACCCCCGACGTCGTGACAGGTGGGATGCCCTGCCAGACGACCGCCTCCCTAAAGTTGATTCTCATTAGACCCACTGAGTCCCGCAGCCCGTTTTCGAAGGCAGCCGAACGCTAATCGCATCTGTTTACTGCAGAAGGGCGGCTGCCGAGGAGAGTGGGCCAGGCGGGGGAGCAGGGGTGTTCGCATAGGTTGGGGAGGGGTGCACCCTTCCTTTTGTCAGCTTACATCCTTGACTCCTGCCCAAAAAAGCAGCAGGACAGCTTCCTCTTCCCCACCAAGTCCCAGGCCAAGCCGCCTGCTGGGCTCGCCCTGATACACTTAGAGACATCCGCCATTTTCTCCTCCTAATTAAAAATCCGGAGAAGAGGAAGAAACAGGAATCGGAGGGAAAGGAGGCCTGGAGATGGGTGAACCAATTATTTTGAAGGGTATTAAGCCATCAGATTTACTTTTATCTTGATTGCATTGTGGAAATCGTGCATAATTAATGGAGGGGAGCTTATTAGGAAAAAATGATTAGGCAAATTACACAGGTGTCGAATGCATTTTTTATGATAAATTTGCTAGAACAATCCTGCATTTCCATCTGTTCTGCTCATATCAGAATGTCACCGCGGAGGAAATTAATGCGGCGGCACAATGCGAAGGGCTTCATCAGAACAAAGTAACGATTAAAAGGGGAGACTTTACGTGCCGATAAACAGAAACGTGCATTTATATTAAACTGTGGAGTTTGCAACATTTGAAACATGACACACAAATCTATGTTTATTGCTTTATGGACACAACGGCTCAACTTTTAAACCTACTTCGAACATGTAATGAATGCTAATTTATGTTTTAAACTACACATAAGTATTATTAATGGACTATTTTTTTCTGATTTTAGAGTGCAACATGAATTTGTTGTTGAGCTATCTTAGGTTGGAGCGTAAGATGGGGTCATGGTACTGAGCTAGCTTAGTTCGGAGTATCAGATTGGATGATACTATTGATCTACCTTAGGTTGAAATATGAGATGGGGTGTTGCTATTGAGCTAGCTTAGGTTGGAGTATTGGATGAGGTGATACTATTGAGCTATCTTGGGTTGGAGTATGAGATGGGGTGATAATATTGATATTTCTTAGGTTGGAGTATAGGATGAGGTGATACTATTGATCTCTCTTAGGTTGGAGTATGAGATGGGGTGATACTATTGAGCTATCTTAGGTTGGAGTATAGGATGAGGAGATACTATTGAACTATCTTAGGTAGGAGTATAAGATGGGATCATGCTACATGTTGCTTCGAGTGCTGGCAGAAGATCCCCACACTCGCCAGTGGGTACAACACAAGGTTTATGTTAAGAAGTAAAAACTGGGATCAATGATTCATGCAGCATGTGGCTTAGCAGCAATCAGGCGTGAAAAGTGGCGGCACAAACATGGTTTTTCACCACTTACAAAGAAATAGTAATGCAGATTGATGACATGGTGATCGTTTTCTGTTATAATACAATTCCCACCACACGCCATGCCCAGTTACTCTCCATCTGTACCAGAAAGAGGTCGTGCCCACACCACACACACCCCTGCATACCATAGCTGAAACAAATGAAACCACTACATTTCAAGGGTGAGGAGGAGAGATTAGAAGTTTTAGCATAATGTTCACATATCTCACAAATAAAATGTGGGAACACTAGCAACCATGTTAAGGTGGATTTCCAAAATCTTTGAACTGACAGTGTCAGATGTTTTCAAAGCCACCAAACACTGATTTTTCTAGAAAAAAAACCTGGAGCTGAATTGGAGAATCCTGCATCATTATCGTGGGACAGCCGTTGGTATGTCTTTTGTTTGGAGTAAACTAGAAATGGGGCTTTAAAACATAACTGGCCGCATCATCACAGGAAGATCAATGAACAGCCCAACAGTTGTAACTGAGCTTATCACTCTGGGTAATGACGTCAACACCGGTCAATCGTTTCCCACAAAGTTCTCATCCTCAACACATAATCCAACCAGTCATAAACAAGTTCTGTCTTTATGATACTATAATAAAGTAGAAAAAAAGCAATTTCTAAAAAGGTAGCAATATATGGCAGTTGTTCCCGTCTCTGCAGACGCCTGTTTCGTCTGCCTAAGTATCCCATATACGTTCCGTTTACACTTCTCGGCGTACATGTGAATGCTGTGTGGGTGTGTAATTTCTGACCATCTGCTCAGTGCTTGGAAGACCGGCGATGCGAGACACGTTACCGTGTGATTCTCTCTAATACGATCTCTCTCTTTTTCTCGTATTTATTTATTATTTCCTAAGTATCCGTCACCGCTAAAGTCACCTTAGATGTAGCTTCAGCGATAATGATAATAAACAGATCCGCCTGATGGGTGGGTAAATAGACAGGGAAGCAATTGCTTCTGGCTCCTGTCTTCTAGCTCAAAAGATTGGCAGCGAGCTTCATAAACACCCTGATGCAATTTCCATTTCATTTTTGCAAAGCATGAAATTAAAGCTATTTATATCTGGGGCGATAATTACATTATACTTATTCGATCCAGATTCATTTTCTTGCTATACAATGTCATGCTTTTAATTAAAATGCCTCTTACTCAGTCCTTATGGTCAGTGGGGCTATTTGTTTATTTGCTCACAATAACGGAATGCATAAATCGTGGTGGGTTACGCGGTGGCGTTAATTACGCAGTTCACTAGGGTGATTTGGCACGGACAGGTGTGTGCATCTCTGATCACTGGTTATTGTTTTAATTTCCTGACTAATTTTAGAGAAGCAGTTTAAACTTTTTAAACAAACTTAATGCATTAGAAGTTATACGAGAGTTGTCTATGTTGTATAATCATTACAGATGTGCCTTATGTCAGCATTACTAGTATTTACTGTGCCATCATTACCGTGTGTTGTAGGAGCTCTGCTATACTGTGTAATGAGTAGAGCTACATGAGCATTTCTGGTTTTGGTAGTATAATGATGAATATACACTCACCCCCCCCCCCCCCATGCAGTTCCAGGTAGGACCCCCCTTTGTCCCCGAACCACTTCTACGGTTGATGAGTTGTACATTCAGAGATGCCTTTCTGCACACTGCTGCTGGGCCGAGCTGTTATTTCTGCACTTGTTCTTCCCATTAGCTTTAACGAGCCTGACCAGTTTCCTCTGACCTCTCTTATTAACAAGGTGTTTGTGACAACAGAACTGCCACTAACTGGATGTTTTCTTGTTCATCACACCATTCTCTGGGAACTCAAGACACTGTATAGTGTGTGAAAATCCCAAGACAGTGGCTGTTTGAGATACTGGAACCGTCACATTTGGCTTCAGCAATCATACCATGTTTAAAATCACTGTGACCAGGAGTCGTAGCGGTTCTAATGCTCAGCTGACCAGTAAGTGAGCCTGACCCTGTTGCCATGCTGTATGTATTCTGTTGGAGCCACGTGATTGGCTGTTTAGAGGAGCAGGTTGTTTGCATTAGCAATTAGCTGTACCTAATTAACTGGCCACTGAGTTGTGTTACAGACGTAACATGTACATCCCCATACCACTGAGCCTGTGATAACTTAATAACTGCAGAGTTCCAAACTTCCTCTGACATTAACTCCAGCACAAAAACTGTGCACCGGGACCTTCAAGGAATGGGCTTCCATGGCCGGACAGCTGTATGCAAGCCTCATAGTACTAAGCACAATGCCAAGCGTTGGATGGAGTGGTGTAAAGCATGCCCCCACTCGACTGGAGCAGTAGAAATGTGTTCTGTGCAGTGACAAATTATGCTTCTCTGTGTGGCCGTCTGATAGATGAGTCAGGGTTTGGCGGATCCCAGGAGAATGTTACCTGCCTGACTGCCAACTGTAAAGTTTGTTGGAGGAGGGATAATGGTATGTGGTTGTTTTTCAGGGGTTGGGCTAGACCCCTTAGTTCTAGTGAAGGGAACTCTTAGTGCTTCAGCATGCCAAGACATTTTGGACAATTCTACGCTTTCAACTTTGTGGGAAGAGTTTTTGAGGAAGGCCTATTGCCCCACTGCACAATGCAAGATCCATAAAGACATGGTTGGGTGACTTTGTTGTGGAAGAACTTGACTGGTCCATGCAGAGTCCTGACCTTAACTCCACTGAACACCTTTGGGATGAACTAGAATGGAGATTGCAAGCCAGGCCTTCACGTCCAACATCAGTGACTCACCTCTGGATGAATGGGCAAAAATTCACAGTGACACACTGCAAAACCTTGTGGAAAGCCTTCCCAGGAGAGTGGGAACTGTTATAGCTGCAAAGGGGAGACCAACTCCATATTGATGCCTATAGATTTAGACTGAGATGTCATAAAAGTTCCTGTAGGTATAATGTCCAAGTGTCCCAGTACCTTTGTCCATATAGTGTACTTGGAGTCTGAGATGTTATATCCTGCCTACACCACTGCCTACGACGCACCTACTACCGTCTTCCTCAAACATCTCTCTTGCCTGCCCTTCTGCTATACCACTGTTCGTCCTGTCATCAGAAGTAACACCATCACCCGCCTGCCCTCTGCATTTAAACTCATCTTAAAATTTGAACGGTGTAAATTGGGACTTTGCCATCTTGTTCATTTGACTTCCTCTGCTGCCCCCTAGAGGACGGGTTCTCCCTTTGAGTCTGATGCCACTCAAGGTTTCTTTGTTCTAAGGAGTTTTTCCTTGCTACTGTTGCATCTGGCTTCTCTCTGGGGGCTTTTGGCAGGGATAATGTAAAGCGCTTTGAGACAATGTAATGTTGTAAAAATGCGCTATAAAAATAAATATTGAATTGAATAACATATGTTATGGACAAGAACGATGTTATGGACATGGTTGAACAGAATGGCTGTCTGTTGGGTAGATCAAGCATGGATCTTACTGGTTCATGCACAGAGCAGCATGATTTGCAGACCTGGGAGTTAGGAGACTTCTGGGCACTTGTGTGGGGGGGCCTGTCCTTGGGTATGGGGGTGGGGTTCATGGTCAGGCTTTCTCAGACCTGCTCCTGTTGACTCCTCATTGGGGAATTGCGTAGTGTGCCGGTCCCTAGTATCTGGGTCTTTCTCGGCATGAGTCTGCAGGATCCGGGGAGCATCCAATGACCTGCTGTCTGTTACCATATAGCATTTACGCAGGGTGGCTGAAGCTAAGCGGGTGGGCCTTCATGGCTTCAGAATGTGGCTTAGAATCCATCTCCAGCTCTGTGTATGCGGGGTTTTCGTGTCTCCCTGTATCTATGGTGGCATGGCGCTCTGGTGTCTTCCCGCATTCATATGAATGGCTGATTTCTAAATCTCTTAATGCCACTCAATGGCTGTAAATCTCTTAATTGACATTTGATCGCCGTGCGATGGACCGGTGAGCCATCCAGCGTAAACCCCTCCTTACAGTCTAGGATCCAAGCCAAATCACTGCCCTCTCAGAGGCTGGAATGTCGACGTTTTCAAGGACGTTGAACTTTATATGTCATGTTATATTTCATTGAGTCTCATCCCATAGTTTATGTATATTGGATAATATGGTAACCCAATGGGCAGCACTGCCGCCTCGCACTCCCCGAGCTGGGGGGCTGTGATCCCCCCACCCCACATGTGGTTTCATGTTCTCCCCATCCAGAGTGTCCCCTGCATCGTGCTCTGTGCAGCCCAGTACTGGATAAACAGCTATGGAGGCTACAGAGATGGATGATGTACTGTGCAGTTATGTATGGTTATTATCAGAAATGGACTGTTACCATTCTTCCCCATATTTGTCTATTTGATGTATCAACTTGCTGGAATGGGCTAGATGGTATGGGCTATATGACATAGACGGTATGTACTCAACGGTATGGGCTAGATCAGTGTTTCCCAACCCAGTCCTCGGCGAACCCCAGACAGTCCACATTTTGGCTCCCTCCCAGCTCCCAGCCAATCAGGAACACCGAATACCTGGTACTAGTATCTGGTATAAATTAGATGTTAATGACTCAATGGTATGGGTTAGATGGTAATGACTGGATGGTATGGGCTAGATGCTATGGACTCAGTGGTATGGATTTGATGTATGGACTAAACCATGTGGGCTTGATACTGTTTGTGACATCACTTGGCAGTCAGGAAAAATGTCCAGTTCTCCACGCGTGTTCCAAAGACGTGTGTCAGAAGTCCGCTCAGTCCTTACTCCTGAGGTATGGTATCTGTCACACATGCGTCAGGTGAGTGATCAGGGTTTGTAGGAGGACCTGCACTTTTCTTCATCACTTTTCACGTCACTCCACATCGACTGCTTTGCAGAAACATAACCACAGTGACCGCTGATGGTGCCCCCATAACAGCACACAGGCCTTTGCTCTGCTCTGCTCTAAAACTTCCTTCTGCCCTCAGAGACCCTGCTCTTCTGTTTTCAGCTGGTTATCTGCCCTTTCCTCCATTAAACCAAAATGTGGATACTCAAATGTTCAAGCCGAGAATCTGCAGCCCATAAAGACATATATTTTGGTCAAAGTGAAAATTTGACTACGTCTAGCAACAAACAAACAGTGTTGCTTACGTAAAATTCTTACATAAACCCTTTAAAAGCATTTCATGTTTTGAATCATGGCAATTTTCTACAAGACTGTTTCTCTCATATCATATGCGTCCCTGTGCTAATATATGTTTTTGAAATTTTTCATGATATTGTTCTACAAGGTTGTGTGTCTATTGCATCCAGCATATCCTCATCATTATGAAGTCTATGGTCTTCATTGCAGAAATTATTCCAGACATTTTTAAAAAGCCCTGTCCTCTATATATTTAATACAATGGATAAAATTTTTTTGTTTGTGTGAAGTTTGAATGGACTAGGGAGGTCTACTATCTCAAAGCTCAGCTCTATTTGGAAAAGTTCTCAGTGCCATTCGATAAAACAGTTTTAGTCATACAGAAATGACCGATTGACCACACTGACCTTGTGCCAAAACCCAGAAAATAATCCCCAGCTTGACAGACGCTCACAATAATGCCAACCGTAGCATCTTATCAATAATTCACCTCTTAATGTTTATCGAGCGGGACCGCAGTACTGGTATATCGGTTATCCAAATGCCATCAAGCCAGATTGATAAAAACGAGCATGCCTTATAAACTGGTCAGCAGACATATGGGTATATAGATATGATTACATTTATACACAGAGTGCTAGTGTTAGGTTGAAAGACAGACTATTGTTGATACTTGGATAGAGCACAATGACACTTCGAAAGGGATTTGGCTGGTGAAACTTCAGGAATCTTACTACCTGTCAATAATTATGGAGATCTGTAAATTGGGAAACACTTGAATGTTACGTAAATGATGAATTAAAGGCTTTTGTCTCTGTTTGACATTGTGTTGGTTTATACAGTGATGCCCCCCAGAATCCTGACCAAAAAGCAAATGCCAGTCATTGGAGAGAGTCCATTCCTCAATGTCATTTTCCATCCATCTATCTTTCAACCGTTTATGGAGTACAGGGTGGCCTGGAGCCCATCCCAGGCAGCACAGGGCACTGATGTACTCTCTCTGACACACACGCACACACACTATGAGTAATTTAGTAGTGCACTCAACTGCATGTCTTTTAGCTATGAGTGGAAACCTAAGTAATACAAGGAGAACATGCAAACCCCACAATCACAGGTGAAGGGTGGGATTCAACCACCCCGACCTGGAGGGGTGAGTTAGCCATGCTAATCATTGAGCCACATGCTGACACAGTTTATTTTTGATGCCCCTAATATACTGAGTTGTGTACTTGGTACATTTCTGGGTGCCATCTTGTTCTAAGATGCCTTTCCATTGCAAATAGCTCACCCTATCCATACTTTCCTGCCCGTTGGCTCCGCCCCCTTTTCGCCTGCCATAGTCCAACGACCCCGAAGACCTTCACGTCAAAGAGCAACAACAAAGAAATGCACATGGGTGATCAGTGCCGCAAACGCCTGGGGGGGCCCGACCTCAGGCTAAACCGCGGCATCAAAAAACACCTGTGGCATTTAACCGCGAGGTGAAGCGCGTGATGCTTTTTACCGTTGGGGCACCAGGGGCTGCGTCCCCCAACCCCCACTGGCAGGGCCTTTCGTTTCCCTGACAAGCCCTGAAGGGCCTGACACAGCAGCGGAGCCAAAGCACTGCCCAAGGTCTCACAATAGGTGCGATTGACCTTTTCCCCATTCCGGGGGTCGCGTACACAATTCCGAGCCTGCCGGCATCGTCTTGAATGTGCCGGAGGTCCACTGTGGTCAAATTTAGACCATGTCCGTGTTTATCCAGGCTCCACGGAATGTCAGGGGGGTCAATTAAAAAAATCATCTGGCTGATTTTCAAACGGGTTTGGTTTAAATCCTGAACAAGCCTCTAATGGACTGATAGCTTAGCCTGTATCTCACACTGCTGTCAGGTACTTTTTTGCAGTGTTGTTTTTAAAGAGAGGAATATGTAAATTATATTTTCTATTTACTTGCGAAGGTAAATAACCTTTAGATTTTTTTTTCCAGGAGAAACACTATTTAAAGATGCATTATTGCATGTGTTTGTTGGCAAATGAGTTGACATTCCACAGTAATGTTGACTGTTGGATCAGCATGTAGGTGTGGATGACCTTTTGCACCGGGGGGGGGATGGGGAGGGGGGCTCACGGAACTGACCGGGAGCTCTCAATGACATGGTGTCCACGGCAGCTTCTCCAAGAGCAGCCTCCGAAGCACCTGGATCGGCCGAGCGCCAATGTTTTGAAGACAGCATGCCATTGCTTGCAAATCAGGGCTCACTTGTCACCCGACAGGCCTGAGCAGCACCCCCACTCTTTGGGCGCGCCGCGGGGGGCGGGCGGGCGGGGGGGGGGGCGGGGGGGGGCCGCGGCGGGCGGGGGGGGGGGCGGGGGGGGGG
>JAODJX010000001.1:31030538-31043601 GCA_026776945.1 Isichthys henryi
CCCATTGCTTCCGGGATAGGCTCCGGACCCCCCGCGACCCAGTAAGGATAAGCGGTTTGGAAAATGGATGGATGAAATATTAAACACTTTATTATAAATTAGACTTTGTGCTAATGATTTTGCCCAACTGTGGGCTAATGTAAGTGTCCTGAGCATGTTTAAGCTAGGCTAGGCTAGGCTATGGTGTTTGTTAGGTTAGGTGCACTGTATTAAAATGCATTTTCACCTTGCTATATTTGCGCCTTACGATAGTTTTATCCGAACATAACCTCATCATAATCCGGGGAGTGTCTGTAATTCACCTTTTGTCGTTAAATATGCTCTGAAATCTCATTCCAATTGATACAGCGCATGAAAAAAAAGATGTTTCCGTCATTGTTAACAACGGAGGAAATATTTAACCAGTTAAACCCATATTAACGAAAAACTATTTCCGCGAAGATGCCATTTCTAATATGTTCACCATCTTCCGGCTGCTCTGAGCTTGTTACTGTCTCGTTAGATACTGTTGATTCATCCTGTGTGGATTCTTCTGGCCATTTATACCTCTAATGAAGTGGCAGTCACCCTTCGAGGACGTCCAGGACGGAGCTTCCCCATGTCGAAGCCGTTCCGTAAGCTGCTGTGCTCATTGATATGGCACTCCGCAAGACTCCACTCTGCAATAAACCCCTTTTCAGAAAGCCACGTGGGGGGTGGGGTACTGGTCGCTGGTCCAGGTCATTATTCCTGTCTGCCAGACAGGTTAGTAGAAAAGGAATTACACTCAGCGTTAATGTTGGGAGCTGGGGGAACATGAAATAAAACAGCGTCAAATATGATTTAATTAAAAAGCTTCAGGAGGAAGTTGGTATCCGAAGGATGTCTTTTGATCATGCAGTTTTATGGATACAGTAGGGGCAGTGGCATGCTGAGGGCTCGCTATAGGTGGAAATGCAGTTTGCACTAACAAGATGGAAGGATGGGGCAGCCATGGTGTGGACTTAAAAGCAATTAAGGGGACAGGGGCTGAGAAGAGGAGTATGTTTTTAGCAGAGACGACAGAGCATGTCAGATGCTTCAGCAGGTAGAAACATTCGGAAAATGCGGCCCAGTGCTTGGGCCTGCTGAAGAAACCATACGTTTTTGGGTGGTCGGCAGTGTCCGTATGGAACTAATGTGAAGTGCAAGATGATAGCGGTGCTCAGGAAGCAATAGAAGCCATCAGTGATGTTCATTTGGGTGCTTAGTCTTCATTATGGACAAGAAAACGAAGTCTGCGGACAATCTGGCTTCAAAATAGCAATATATGATTTTGATGATATCACTGCCAAAAACCACCCCTATAAACCAAAGTGTGAACAAGCCCTAATCGGCGTTTTGCAGAAAGTCCGTCAGCAGAGCTGAGTCCTTCACGTTTAGCACGAATGAACTTGGTGGGCAGATTCCTGTAAACACAGGCCACGTGCAAAAATCCCTCGCAGCATGAATGGGGAAGGACTGGGGAAGGGTAAAAACATCCCTATTCAAGTCAGAAACATGCAGACTCATTAATATTTTATTTCAGACACCCCCAACAGCAAGGCAAACTCCAAGAACTCAAAGATCAGCCTTAAACAATGATGATCTGTTGTCAGGGTCCACCTGTGTAACTACATAATAAAAATAATAATAAAAACTTCGGACATAACATGGTTTTGTGAGCTTTCTGCATGTACGGGGGGCATCTGTAGAGAGCTCATTGCTCCCAAGCCCCCCATGATGATAAGCACAGGAGAGCACAGTCCACCCCCTCCCAAATCTGATGCGCTTCAGGAAAACACTGGGAGCGGAAGGTGAGAAACAAAGCAAAGCATGGGACTTAAGCAATTATTTTTAGATGGCAAATAAAATCAATTAGAGGCACGGCGAGCGTGCGCATGGAACTAATTGGAGCCCAAGGGGTGGTATTTGTTCTCTTAAAATAAAAAAAATTATATGCTAATGCACTCCTTATGCAAACACGTTCACGCACAAAGGGAACAGAGAAGTCATCATTAAATTTCCATTAATAATGATTTGTTCAGATCCGTGGAAGCAGTTGTGTTTTACATTACTCGTTATCCCCGCATTAGAACTCGCGTTCGTACTTGCGCGTCGTTCAGCTAAATTACCGCGACGCGCCGCGTTTTAACTTGTTAATTTTTTTATCTTACATTATATCACGCGGCATTTCAAAAACCGCATTACATTTAGGCGTCATAAATGCTTCCGCCAACGAATTGTGTTTTTTTATCTTCATACATACATTATTATATTTGCACACGAAATAGACCCAGTAAAGGTGTATTACAAGATGGTGAAACGTGGCCGTGTGTTGGATACTATAGTGTCGTTGTCTGTGGTGATTCACAAAAGAGAAAACAAGAAAATCGGCTACATAAGTCAACTCTCTGACTCTTTCGCGGGGGGATTAAGTGGAAAAACAAGAGCGGTAATTAATGTACCGCAAGGTTGCGGCTAACCGGAGCTCTGAACTCGCTCATCCCTTTCAAGTCCCGATGAACGTAACTTTGTGTCTGTAATTAATAGCAAACATAAATATGAATTAAGCAAACGCGTAACGCCCGACCGAATAGCTCACCTTAATACCGACAAAGAGCACAGAAACTGCCCTTACTCTTTGACATCTTAGCTTAAGATGTGTATCATGAAGGCATTTATAAAACGGGAAAGGAAAAACATATTGTCTAAAATAAGGCAATTTATATGTAAATCGGCAATAAAGCAGAACTAGGCCAAATGCGGTAGGAAGTCCATCAGTGGCATACACTTCTCCGAAATAGTTAAAATGCTTGATAAAAGTCATCATATCTCTGCAAATATTTGCTTACCTGCCTTTTATTCTCCGGTTCCGGACAATATTAAGCCATCTACAGGCGAGATTAATATCTCCTATCTAGCTACCTTAGCATTTGATTATTTAGTTGGGTAATTCCTTTACAGGAATATTGCAATAGCCAGTCTTGCCATACAGCGTGATATTAACTGCGAGTGGAGTATCATACATGTTAAAATTTAAGATTGAGCCCCAATGCATTATTGATTGCGTGGTAATTTAGTTTGCTGAAAATAAGTGCCATTGGGTTATTCTTTAATATGAATGATAATGCAATATCTCCCAGCCCTGAAAATGAGGTCCTTCAGCCCTGATGATGCACGCTGTTGCTTTGTCAAACATTTTCCAATTGCCTCTCTCTTTTTTTTTTCCGCAGCGGTGGAGGAGATAGGGTCTTTTCATTAGTTTACAATTTCCCGATTTGTCAGAAGAGGACTCCGCCAGGAGTATTGCTATATTAGCGTGTGGCGTTGCTACAGGGCGGCCCCAGAACAAAGGAATGTGCTGAGCTGTCTCACGGCCCCCGTCGCTGGCGCCCTCACGCGTTACGCCGCCCGAAACAAACCCCAGCCACCGCCAGCCTACGCTCAGGCAAGGTTCAGCCAAAATTTAAGAGCCCTGGTTTTGATTAGGGGCAAATGCAGCTGAACTCGCATGAATATGCTCTATGCACCTCTGAAAATGGAGCAGGTGCCTACGTTTCAGGCTGCCCGTTTTCATCTGTGTTATGGCCTCAAACCGTCTCATGCATCGGCATGTTCTGGATGCACTGAACATCACTGAATGACAGGCTGACAGTGGAAAGCAGGTACATTCTCAGCATCCTCTAAGAATATACATGCAAATGTAGACCCAACACCTGTAATGATTAGTCTAGGACTGAGGAAGATCTGATCTGTGATTTTTTTTTTTTTGCAGTATATTGAATGGTTAAATTTGATATTGCAAATTGTCAACAAAATGCTTTAGGAGTGCTGAAGAAAACATGCAGCTATACTGCAACTACGCTGGGGCGGATCGAGCTTGTGTGAAATTCATGCCAATGCGAGTTTATCAGGCAAGTAGTGCAGGAGAGTGGTATACATCAGCAACTTGCAGTTACGTTAAACATACTGATGGGGGCACACTTCTGGTGGTTGTCAAAGATAGCTAAGTTTAATCTTCCTCTCACTGGTGGGACATTGCCAGTTTTCCCCCTTTATCTCAAAGCCATGACAAAACCAGAATGTTTGAGGCCTAGGCGTTGGGATAAACACTCCCACCAGCGGGGGCATCCATGAGCTTCTTTGGTCCCTCGATCGAAGGCCAGCCAGCATGAAAGGGGGCTGCATAGAATA
This sequence comes from Isichthys henryi, assembly GCA_026776945.1. Lineage (NCBI taxonomy): Eukaryota > Metazoa > Chordata > Actinopteri > Osteoglossiformes > Mormyridae > Isichthys > Isichthys henryi. The sequence goes on from JAODJX010000001.1 coordinate 31,034,733, forward strand.
TGCTAAGTGAGAGGCAATAATTCTTCAGTCCGCGATAACTGCAGCCGTATGATAATGACAGAAAACACAGCCAATATCGAGTGGCCAAAATGTCCTAATTTAGGCGTAATCAGTTTTTTCCTCGGAGAGCTAAGTTAGCCTCTGGCTCTTGGGTAGAATATGCAGCCTGTGGATGCTGCTGTAATTAACAAGCTTGAAACCTGGACCACTGCCATCTGCAGCAGGATCTGAGCCGAAGGAATTAGTAGATATCGAAAGACAAATGCAAAATACATTAAAAAATAAACTTAAACAGCAGTGGTTGCACTTTCTTCATCAGCAGATCGTTTCCAAAGTGTTAATCAGAGAGTGAGGGCTCATGGAAAGTGTTGCTATGTGAGGTCAGGACGAGATATTTCTGCTTTAGGATTTTTCATGGAAATGTACGGCCTGTTAATATTGTTGGTGTAATTGCCAACACTGACTGTGTGGTCATGATTTTCCTAATATTTCATTTCCTAAAACATCACCTCTATCAGGGGTGGCATGGTAGTGCAGTGGTTAGTATGTCGCCTCGTGCTTCTGGGACCTGGGTTTGAATCTCCTTTATGGCTCCATGTGTGTGGAGTTTGCATCTTCTCCCCATCTTGTTGTGGGTTTTTCTCTGGTTTCCCCCCCCCAGTCCAAAAAACATGCTAAGAATAATTGGAGTTGCCAAATTGCCTGTAGGGGTGAGTGCAGGGTTTGTGTGTGTGCAACCCTAACCATGGGTTGAAACCACCACCATTGGGTGTTCCCTCCCTTGCACCCTCAGGTAGGTCCCCCTTTTTCAAAGATTTTTGTGCCCTCCTCCCCCACCCCCCAAGGAAATTTCTGCAGAGCAGTAATTATAGCATGACGTTAAATTTGAACATGTGGATTCAACTGTCATGGAGGCTATAATATAAAACATTGCACTAAGTCTAAAATTGCTTTTTATGAACTTCTCCGCGTTAATTTCTCCACCAACATCAGTTCATGACAGTTTCATGACACATTGTATGAGTATGTAACTATTTTTTTCTATTCATTTCAGAAAAGCACATTGCTGGTTGTGGTGTTTTTGCCCCTTATTGACATTCCAATTTATCCATATGTTGGTACATTTTTCCTCACCTAAAGCTAAATATGGCGTCAACATGATGGCAAAATGGATGACAAAAATATATATATACACCAAAGGGGACCTCCGGCAGTCTTTGTTGCCACTCCACTCCCGGACAGGCTTCAAAGAAAAAACCTTATGGTTTCTGCTTATCAGATGGATGTATGGTTTATGCACTGGAAGCTGATTGGCAAGGGGGATCTCAATGGTAGGAGCCGGTGGGGCCCGGTCTGCTAGATATAGCGTGGAGCACTACACAACATCATCAATAATTCAGTGAAACAAGTAATATATGTATTTTTTCTTCGTAAGTAACATTGTTGCCCATTGTTTGTGTGTAGTTTCATTAGCCAATCGGATGCTGCCCGTACAGTTCATCGTGCCCCACCAGGCTTTTCGTGCTAGTTAGCTGGTTAGCTCAACATTTCATACAATCAGCACTAATTAGAGAAACTACATCTGATTGGATCAGTTTCAAATTCATCACTTCCTGACATATTCATCTCGTTTTTATTCATTGACAAAAGTCAGTATATAGTGTTTTGCATTATGTATCAATTTTTATTTTGTTTAAATTTGCATCTCCCCTAGTGGGTGCACCCCAGTTTGGGAAACTCTCTTACATGGTCGTAAGATAATTCTTATATTAGTGGAGACCGGAGCACAATAGTTAAATATGGTCAGTTGTTGAATTAAAATAAAAGTGCACAGATCATTGAGTAACTAGATGTCAGATTCAATTCAACAATTGTACCCAGACTTCCCTGCCTGTCCATCTTGCCAGAACACTTATCTAGTTCAGGGTCACAGCCAGCATTCCTACACTATAATTTCTGCATTGCGTTAAATGTTCCTGTCTGTCCTCTTCTGGTTAGAAAAGGTAAAACCTGAACCAGATGGAGGCAAAGAGGAGCAGCTTAAACTGTGTCAACCTGCCAGCTACCAGCTGTGGAGCGCACATCTGGAAACATAGCATGAAAACAACCATTTTAATACATATAGAAATAATAAGAGGCTATATTCTGTGTGCATTTTAAAAAACAGTGTAAAACGATCGATTTTCATTCTCTTTTGCATCCACAAATGAACGATTCTGATAATGCTCTTCATATGGCAGCCCTTGATGTAATATTAGCTGGGAATTAAATAGCAGTTGGTAATCTTGGGGATCGGAGACAGTCGATGGAAAAAGGCTCTGGATAGTAGTATATTCAGCCATAACAAGCTGTGTGCATGTGACCTACCAGCCTGGCATCTGTTGCAGTCTAATGATGGCTTGTTTCCGTGGGAACCTGACATCCAAAGCTTTCTAATAGACCTCAACGTTCACCAGGGACCAGATCCGGGACCCATGGGATATCGGCCTCAGAAGATGAGCTTTGGGAATACACCATCAAAGTAGGGTGTGCATGGTCCCACTGCCGTAATGTTACCGTAGGACAACCAGGCGTGGCGCAGCAGTGGTTGACGTGGTTATTGGAGTCTTCCATAAATCACCCCGGGCTATTATAATGTCACCACATGTTGTGCTGGAATTACTGCACACCACTGTAAAATAATCATAAACTGTTATATAGTTACCACGGGCTGTTGTAAAATGATCACAAATTGCGGTAGAATCACCATAAGATTTCCCTTATTGTCATAAAATTGTAAAAGTGCCTGTAAAATGGCCTCCACAGTATATTTGTGAAGTGACAGCTATTGCCATCACACCTAACCGCCCACCTGGTGACTACCAAATAAAACACTGTTTTACTAGTGACCCGTTAGTGGGTCACATCTCAGGGCTAATTGGAGCAGTGGCAGTGAATTGGCTGTTTCAACAAGGTGCTGTCATTATGTGGCACTCTCTGTACTCATATCGTAATCAGACATTACTAATCAATTAACACCACAACCTTTAGCCAATATCAAAAAGCCATCTATCTTCCGACTGTTTTTCATGGTTAGGGTTAGGGGGGCGGCTGCAGCCAATCCCGGGTAGCATAGGGCACAAGGCAGGGGTACACCCTGGACGGGGCACAGTATCAGGAATATAAGCTTGCTTTCTCTTGAAAACAGAGGAGTGATATGTGATTAGATGGTCAGGCATGTCGTCATAAACACAAATATGCATTTAAAGCCGTTAAATTACTTTAGTCAATGCAAAACACATTGGGTTTCATTTTGTTCCGCATGCTCGTTTTGGTACTTTTGGACCAAATGGAATATTCTGGAAAACATTCACCAGCGGTCATTGTTATCTTTCAGCATTTTGTGTTTTGAACAGCCTAGTTTCACGGAAAAGACTATCGACCAAATAAATGCGTGACGACAGCTACAGGCGGCACATGACATGAATCCCAACTCCTCTAACGCATCACTAATATGCAAGATATCAAACACAGTGGTTGCATTAATTTATTCTCCATTTATAGAAATGCATAGGAAGGCTTCTGTTTTCTCAGCACAAGGTCGGCCACTTACCGGGAACCCCGTAGCCTTTTTTTGGTTAATGTTCTGCCCGCCATGGGATTCAAACCAGCAACCTCCCCGGTAACAGGAAGACTCAGACACGCGGAGCCACACAACTCCCAGAGACCCAAGAGCCCTGGGCAGCATTATGATTTTCTGATAATGTCTTCATATGCGTCAGGCGTGTGCCACGTCAGGTACCCTGCTTAAAGAACGCAACATGCTCTCTCCACATGTTTCACTGCAGCCAATCTACAAATGTCTCTGATTTGGACAGATTTCCTGTGGCCTGTGGGTTCTGGAGACAAACCATACAGAGCTAAATTATACGCCTAATGGGGGAAAAGAGAAGGGAGAGATTGCACAGGCCGTGTGAAGGCCTTGTCCCTTTCCTACATCTCCTCCACTCCAACACCCAATATATCTCCAGGTGTCATTTCTGCCTCTCCAACCTCCCCTTTCACTGACCGCTGCCAAGGCTTCTTCCCTTTAACAGCCCAGTCGATCTGGAAACGGTGAATTCTTGTTCATGTAACTAACCTTACTCTGTTTACCAGTGGGCCAGGAGCATTAAGGTGTATTAAGGTGTATTTGTAATAATTACCTTGCCATGGAAACCGTCAGCAGCGAATTGGAAAGACGTCAAGGCTGACATTGACATTTGCATCTCTGTATTTAGTCTCCCTAAGAACAAGATCAGTATATTTAAAGGAGATTAAATGTGATTGTTTTAAGTGGCTCAGATCCAGGTGGAGAATATAACTCTCATTAGTTGTACCAGGGGATGCTGCCTTATTCATGAAAAACAAGCCTATTTACAAGTCTTCAAATAGGAAACATATGACAATGGAGGGTCCATTCCCACAGTGGATTATAATGCAATGTACTGTGATGGATCCATTCCCACAGTGGAGTATAATGCAGTATATTGTGGAGGGTCCATTCCCACAGTGGAGTATAACACAGTGAATTCTGCAAGGTCCATTCCCACAGTGCATTATAATGCAGTGTATTGTGGAGGGTCCACTCATGCAGTGGAGTATAATGCAGTGCATTGTGGGAGGTCAATTCCCACAGTAGAGTATAATGCAGTATATTGTGGGAGGTCCATTCCCACAGCGGAATATAACACATTGTTTTGTGGGAGGTCCATTCCCACAACAGAGTATTACGCAGTGTATTGTTGGAGGTCCATTCCCACGGCAGAGTATAATGTAGTGTATTGTGGGAGGTCCATTCCCACGGCAGGGTATAATGCAGTGTATTGTGGGAGGTCCATTCCCACGGCAGAGTATAATGCAGTGTATTGTGGGAGGTCCATTCCCACGGCAGAGTATAATGCAGTGTATTGTGGGTGGTCCATTCCCACGGCGGAGTATTACTCAATGTATTGTGGAGTCCGTGTGGAGGGTCCATTCCCGTTGACCAGGGTGTTTCAGATGTTCAGAGTGACCTTTAAAAGCTCATAAGACATGCGCTGGGCCAAAGGGAGACACCTGCAGCCAGCCAGGGACGGCCAGACCATCTGCAGTAGTGTTAAGTGCTGACATGTGTAGAGAGAGAAAAAGAGATTTCTGAGCAATAAAGAGGGATTAAATTAACGCAGCTCCTTTAATAACTACACTTTAACTTGGAGCCAGCCGGATATCTCCAAGCAAGCTTATTCTAGATGCCACAGCACCCCCCCTTAATAACATTTCTTAATGTACTGAATGCATGGTGAGCTTTTTTGGGGGGTGGATGAGTGGGGTGTTGGGGCACGACTGATGGCAGTCAGGGGCAATGGGGGATATTTTCTGTAAATTATATGTAAATGCTAATGTACCACATACTGATATACTGAATAACGATAATGAACTTATTTTTTAGAGACTTTTGCAAGTAACTCCCATGCATGTAACGTTAATATTAAAATGATCACAGTTCAGGACATTCCTAACAAAACTACACACAGTCAGTCCTAATACACAATGAATCTTCTATATATTTATTTGCTGATGGTCAGCTGAGGATGTGGAGTTTGCATGTTCTCCTTATTTGGTGTGACTTTTCAGGCCGATAGGGTGAATGGGCATCTTTAAATTATCCATGGTGTGCGATTATGTGCCCTGTGTCAGATTGCCATCAAATTCCAGGGGTCGCCAGGCTCAACCATGACCCTGAACTGCATAACTGCTCATGGGTGATGGATGCATGGATGGATGGATGGATGGATGGATGATTGTATGGATGGATGATTGGATAGATGGATGGATGATTGGATGGATGGATGGATGATGGAGGGATGGATGGATGGAGAGATGATGGATGGATGATTGATAGATGGATGGATGGATGGATGAATGATTGGATAGATGGATGGATGAGTGGATGGATAGATGGATGGATGCTCAGCTGATTAATAAATAAACAAACAACAGAAATGCCTGACTGCCACACCGTGAACCAATCACAGAGATGCAGTAGTGAGCAGCTTTTTCTCTACAGTAAAATATGGAACCTGCACCAATCCATTCAGCGTCGAGCCTCCATGAAGCTCAATTAACCGCAGTGAAGCCAATTCACTAGAACCTGCGGGTGGTGACCCTCCATTCATCCCCGGGTCCCTAAAAGTGGATCAACCGGGAAGTTTGGTAGGGGGAGGGGAAGTGACATCACTCTGAGGGTCTGAAGGGAAGGGAGGTAATGTGCGCGAACACATGTGAACTGTCATCCGACCTCTATCTAATTGACTCGGACCGGGACATAATAATTGTTTCTCCTTTATTCTTATTCTCGGTGATTGACACCCCTTCTGACCCCCATTTGCATCCCAAGGCGGCTTGAATACAGCGACATGATAAATGGAACGACCAAAGTCCTGTAAAGCATGATTTTCCTCTCTTCCATTAACACGCTGCATCTGTCCTTGCAAAAAATGTACAGCCGCCCTATTTACCTATACAAGGCTCTCAAAACTAGCTTTGTCTGCTGCCTTCCTAAAGTTTCCCTGCCCGTTCTCTTTATCCTAAATCCTGGGCAGAGCTGCCCTTGCCGAATGTCTGTGAGCGACCAACACACAGCGTAATTTACCCACTTTGAGAATCTGATGCTCAGAGAGGATTATGGGACTTGTAACACCGTGATACAAAATGTCATCCATCTCTGTTAGGCATCATATCCAGAGGTGTTAAAGTGGGCACGAGATACTGTGGCAAATTCAGGGAGTCTAGGACTTGACTGGGGTCCTTCAACGATTACAATCATACATAAAATTCAACAGGGGAGCCTATGGTAGCATTTTGCCAGGTGACCCAGAATTTGCCCCTATTTCTATCAGGCCTGGACCAATACTGGACAGGTTGCAGTTCTTATATGGTGCTTCCCTGGCTCATACTTGCATATTACTATAGATTCCCAATGAAAAGGAGAACAATTATAATCACCAAGATTTTGTTTCATTCAGCTTAGCTATTTGCAAAGAACAGGGGTATAATTATAGTTGTTTCTTCTGAACAAATCAATGAGTTTCTGTTTTTTTTAAGATACATGGGTGTAATTATAGATCAGAAAAAACAAGCGTGTTTAAATAAAGTTGCCACGGAAACGTTAAACCTGACAATGCATGCTGTTCGATAAACGTGTTCACGTTTACAGCAGTTTTTTTTGCCTGAATAAACCCAGAAGCGGCACTTCGGTTTAGCTTGTAACGCAGAACCGGAAAAAAGGAGAGAGAGGAGACATTATTTAAACGCTCCGCAGAGCAGGGCCGCGGCTCCAGGTGTTGGGGCCTCTCGATTTCCGCCTCCTGGTGTGCGCGGAGTTAGGAGAAACTGCCTAATCATCTGTCTCCTGCGAGGAGGGTCAGATGAGGAGGCTCCGAGCGAGGATGTACAAATGAGATTCCTGTCCGGGGCCCGTTCTGATCAGTAGCAGATTGCGGTATTGATCAAACGTCAGAGGCAGAGAGATGCCATGATTGAGTAAAAGTGTGTACATGATCGAAGCTGAGTCCCGGTGCCCCATACACTGCCTGTCTAATAACACCGTGGGAAACGCTCTGTACCTACCTGTCCGGACTGTCCCTCTTCACTGCCTCGTTGGACCCAGACACTCTCATGACCTTTGCACCTCCACATATATACACACACACACACACGCCAGCCCGTCTCTCCGGTACACAAACGCAACTCGCCAGTCTGGCCGTCAGAATGAAATATTTGTGGTTCAGATTAATCGCTTATCAGTTCGAAGGGTGTGAGATGTGATGAAGATGACAGAGGATCCCGCAGTAACGTCGTGAAGCAATTTGTGCCTAGGATATTTAGATGGGAGCCGGACATTGCAGATTAGTTATTATGGCCCCCGCGGGGGCCACCTGGGGAGTGACTTGCGAATATAATTCAGTCACTTTGGGGGTGGGGGGGGGGTGACTCGCAGGAAGAGGGTAATGGATGAAATTTTGACTGGAAGAGAAATCGTGGAGGGACTTTACCTGCTCGGCACTGGCAGATCGCGCTGTGAGTTTTGTTACGTTTGCTAGCCGAGTATGCTAACCCCAACAGGATGGATTTTGATTTACAGAATAAAATGTTCAAAGGACTGAATTTGTTTCTCCCCCAAATCAGCTTCGACGCTTTATAGAAGTTGCATTAAACCTGATAAGAAGTGCCAAAGAACCACCTCTGAAAATACGGACAAACTACCGCTGCTATGCTAACTGCGAACCCTCCTTCGTTAACATGCCGCGATAAACAGCTAGCCTCACATTCACTGAGCTGCAGCGTTCCACGTGTGAGTGACCTGTGTCAAGGGCATCCATGTCACACAAAAGGCGGACTGGTATTCCTTTTATCACGAAACCAAGGCAATAAAGAGCCGGGATACGTTTCTTTGTCTCATTTACAGCGGGACTGCAAGGTCCCATCTGCTTTGAGGCAAGATCCTCAAAGCAATCTTTGATTTTGCTGAAAAACTATTACTTGGAGAAGAACTCCTCTAATGGATCTTCAAGAGCTCATTTGTTTGAGGCAATTATTCCGAAGAGACACCAACGGAAGCCTTGGATTTCTTAAACGGGGGAGAATATTAAATGTTTGAGATGAATACTTATGGCTGAAAGGGCACGAAATAGGAGGCTATTTTGTTTGTTATTCTTTCTGGTTTTTTTATTTTATTTTATTCTCGAATTGCAAACGGCATTAATGCATCACCAGGGCAGGCTGAGGACCCGGCAGACACAGGGCGGGGGGGGGGGGGGGGTGTTCACCTCGATGCACAAGCGGAAAGGATGATTATGAAGGTCCGGCC
>JAODJX010000001.1:31069390-31080339 GCA_026776945.1 Isichthys henryi
CCCCCCCCCCCCCCCCCCCCCCCCCCCCCCCCCCCCCCCCCCCCCCCCCCCCCCCCCCCCCCCCCTAACATTACCCTGGTCAAACAGGGATGAACTCAGCCAACTGGAAGCAAGCTGTGTGTGGGGGAGAGGGTTTGCATAGTTCACCTTTGAGGACCAAAATGTCCCTAAAGTGCGGTAAAACCTGACGCTTCCTTACTTTTGGGGACATTTTTCTCATCCTCATTTGGATAACCTCAGTTTTATACAAAATCTGTGATTGCAATTAAACTAAAAATGCCAGAACCATTGTGTTTCATTTGGTTGCTTATGGTTAAGGTTAGGGCTGGGTAGGCGTTAAGGGGTTTTTCCCATAGAAATGAATGGAATTTAGACAGGTATGCCAATGTGTGTGTGTGTGTGTGTGGAGGGGGGGGGATGAACCGCAGACTGCAGCAGGTTTCAGGCTAACTACGTGTATCTTTAGCAGTCCATTAACCCTAACCATTGGGGAACCCCGGAGAGTTCACGTTTTTTGCTTCCTCTCAGCTCCCAGGACACCTGTACCAGGTGTTCAGTGTTCCTGATTGTCTAGGAGGGAGCAAAAATGTGTACTATCCGGGGTTCCCCGAGGACGGGTCGGGAAACACTGCATTAATGCATGCCCCTCACCCGCATATGAATTCGTGATGATTTACACTGTGCCGACTAGCGGGCCTGTTTAAGTCCATTTTGTATTTTGTCCTTATAAACACGGACATATGTCACGCCGGCCCAGAACGTGGACCTCGGGGTGTGTCTTTGCATTGGTCACCACAGGAGATACTGCGATAAGCCCGTAAATCCGCGACTCATCCTTCTCTAGCGGCTCCTGCAGACCGGCTGTGTCAGCACGGATTTGGGAGCGAAGGTTCCCTGGCGTTCTCCTTTTCATTCCGGCCCTCTCCTCATACAATCTCTGGCTTGAATTGTTCTCAGTGGTTGCATCTCCTGTCGAACAGAGTTCATATCAGAGATGCAGTTCCAAACTGCGATTCCGCTCTCATCTCTGGTCCAAAAGTACCACTTAAAAATCTAGCCCTGTGTCGTTTCCACGGCTGCTGATTTTGCATCTTTCGCATCTCTTCATATTTCCGTGGGCTAGATCTCGTGTTTCATGGAAGTACACTGGCTTTCTCGGCTGTGGGAGTCCTTTGGTTGGCTGAACAGAGTATCCCGTGCAGAGCGTGTGGTTTGGTCTCGTGATTAAGAAGTGTAAGTGGTAATCTTTAACGCAGTAGCAGCAGAGGTGGATTTCTATAACCAACCCTGGGGGCGTGGCCTTGGTTGGGGGGGCGTCATGTCGATTGGGGCCGTCAGGAGCTCTCTGCAATTATGTGTGCCTCACAAGTGCTGGATGGTTGGGTCCCTTATAGGCACCTTACAGTGTCGCCGGGGGGTTGTGGGATCTCACCATAGTTTCTTTCAGGAGCTACAAAGCTCTGTGTAATTAAAGCCCCCCAAACTCCTTCCTTTTGTCTCCATAATCCTTGTAATGGGGTTTAACTGAGCAACAAATCCTATGGCCCCCCCTTCCCCTTCGTACCTGGCCCCTGCTTTTGGTATGTCCAAATACACAGCTTCTGAGTGGAGGTCTGAGGAAGGTTAAGCTTTGTTTGTGTTAACAACAGAAATGCAGAGGAATGAACCATTTTCCGATGGCTGTGGGGGTATAATCCAAAGAGTGGGCCGACAGTAGATCAGAGCTAATTTAAGACTCTAACTGAATCTGTGCTGTAATAGAATCATGTTTGACACCTTCTGCAGCAGGACTGGAACCAAAAGCACCTTCTGCAGGCCCACGCCTCTGTGGAGCGGGTGTGGTGGTGTTGGTGCTCAAACAGCTAAACGATCTTAGCGGGGATACCTCCCCCCCCCACCATCATGAGCTCCTGCAGTGGTTCAGCGAGGGGATTAGAGCAGATTACACTCTGATATGGCTCCCGATAACTCGCTCTAATGAACGCACCTGCAGAAAAAATGTGTTTTTAATTTCGACCGCCTCCTTTCCTTAGAGAAGTGGCACTGATTCGGTAGCTTAGCGCCGCTCCGATGCTCGTCTGTAGAAGGCTTTTGTCGGGGCGGTATCAGATGGCCAGGTGCTCCTCCACGGTTCACAGCCTCCAAATCCCTTCTAAAGAGGCAGCAGGCGTCTCTGCTACCCAGCATTCCTAGGGGCGTTAATAAGCCGGCTTCCTGGAAACGGCCCTCTGGGAACTTTTGTCTCCTAGGTGGTTGTGTGTCGGTGACGACTGAATGCCGTGAGGCCTCCCTCACCTCTTACCTCTCTGCTCTCCAAAGCGCCCCTCTCTGTCAGTGTGACAGTGAAATGAAAGGAAGTTTTATATGCCTTTATACAGGTACATTGGAATGCTTTAGTTTTCACATATCCCATCATTCTCTCCTTTTTAGAAACATACCCACACATACAGAGGTGAGAGAGAAGCTTGGGGTCTGAGCACATAGTCAGCCACCTGCCCGGCATCCTTGGTACATTATTGGGAGGGGGGTTAAGGGCCTTGCTCAACAGCCCAATAGGGATGTTATGTCTGTCAAGCATGGGATTTGAATCAACAGCCTTCTAATCACAGGTCTAATTCGCTGAGCTACACCCCTCCTCCCATCTCCCATACCAACCGTACTTTTTCGCATGGATTTGCCCACTGAGCTGGCCGCCATCATTGATTCATAGCCGTTGCGGTGGTAATTATGACGGCAGTAGAGATGTGTAGCGGTTTAAACGCGGGTGATGGTCACACACGGTGGTGTGCGGTAACCCCGGCCTCCCTCATGTCCTGCTGATTTATGGTCACCCTGAGATGATGGATGCCCACATGCCCTCACCCCCCCAGACCGCGAGTGCGGTGCTGGTGCTGTGTAACCGGCCCACTGAGCTTAAGTCTCTGTTATGGCTTCATTACGAGCGCTGCGGCCATAGATCACGGCCCTGACAGGCAGGGAAATGGCGCGGAAGCCATTTGATAATGACGCCTTGTTTACAGAGGTCACCCGTGATGCCATTAGCGCATCTGGGGCCCTGGACTGCATAAGTGGGCTAGTCTTTGTGTCAGGGCCCCTGTTCCCAGGTGTGCCAAACCCTCCTGGATATTCCATTGCATGGGGTTATGTGCAAATGGCAGGGAGAGGCTAAACCCTCACAGGGCCCTTTTTCTCCCTGTGATGCCCCCCCCCCCCCTCGTGGCCCATGTATCGTTTCACGAGTGTTACATGCGTGTCACAAGTCTCTCAGTGCGATTATTGGGGATGGGCCCTCATCTTCCACCCCCTCTGTGTCCCTGACTCGCACATCGATCATAATGGGATGCTGGTAAAGTAATTGAAATGGAGCACCAGCCTGCCCGCTGTGTGTGGGGGTCACGACCTTTGACCCCACCTGGGGGCATTAACGCAATAACACCAGTAATGATTCGGTGCTCAGAGACAAGGATACTGGGGGAAATAATTTGGGGTTTTTTAATTTAGCCTCCCCCTCCGCTATCAGTATTGTTATTGTGTTAGGTGCCCGTGCCCCCCCGCCCACCTGATGCAACTCCTGTTGATATTAGATGAAGGACGTGCCATCGGGGGAGCCGTGAATAATCCACAGCATGCCAGGTCACCGGAGCGGCAGTGTCCATTCTGGGTTTACTCACTGCGTGCGAAAGGAGAGGCCTGGCCAGGAGTATCGGCAGAGAGGCTTGTGGTGACAGGGAGGCCACCTCCGCGCGCCATCGGGGGCACGATACAGCACCGCGTCTGGCCTGGGTGTGGTTGCTGATATAGTCAACTGTAAAAATCTCACAGAGGATTTTGGGACAAAAAAACTCACAAAGACACGCTTTGCACGGTGCCATCCAGTTTTGTTAATATAAATAAATCGCATGGCTTCTGGAACATTCTGTTTTTAAGGCACTGTTGTTGTGGGATCGTTTTTTTGGGCAGGGAGCTGGGGTTGGTGTAATGGCACCGTTTAGCACACCAGACCTGCCGGCCCCCACCTCCCCGCCCTCTTAAAGCCGTTAACCCCCCAGGCTGCCCCGGAGTTTGTTCAGCCTCATTTAAAGGGGGGAGAGGGGGCTGGGGCTTAGGACCAGCCGTGCTAGGTTCTTTAAGTCACGCTATTCTCTCAGCTTGTCTCTTAAAGGCATAGTGTCCATGTGCTCTGCGTTCTTAGAGGGACACTTTTCTTTCAGCTTATCTCTTAAAGGCATAGTGTCTGTATGCTCTGGGTTCTTATACTGCATTCTGGTCAAGTCAGAGGTCGGAATGTCCAACTTGAAAAAATCTGAGTTCCGAGTTGAAGCCATTCCATGAGCAGTAACTAATGTAAATAGTGGCTGTGTCACGATCGGCCGGGGAGCGGGTAAGCGGGCGATCGCTCGGGCAGGCAGACCGATGATGAACCCTAGAATCTACTGGGAAGAACACAGAGGTTCTGCCTCCACTCTGCACAGCACTCACAGTACCAGTGTACAGGCCGGCCATGGCATCCAGCAGCTTCGGGGGGGGGATCCCAAGAAATCTCAGGATGTCCCCCAGGGCGACTCGATCAACTCAGTCAAATGCTTTATGAAAATCGACAAAGGCTGCAAAGAAACTCTGCAAATATTTGGGTTTGCGCTCAATGAGAACCCTGAGTGCTAGAATGCGGTCAATGGCAAACAATCCAGACCACTCCGTTCGCTGGTAGGTGAGCAAGTGCTGATGTGTCCTATTGAGGATGAATCTACCAAGGACATTACCCAACACCTACCCAATGGCAGTTTTATCCCCCTGTAACTGCCACAATCCAGGCGATCACCCTTCACTTTCTAGATAGTTAGAGGTCGTCCTGTTTTCCAGTCAGTTCGGATGACGACCATCTCCAAATTGGAAGCAAAGATTGCTTGCAACGCCAGGAGGGCAGCCATACCACCAGTATGGAGAAGTTCACCCCGGGTACCACAGACCCCTGCGGCCTTCCCTACCCCCAGCTGGTTCACCACCTGTGCAGTCTTAGTGAGATTGTGCAATTCACAGCTAACCGGAGGACCCGCCTCCTAACTGGAAGATTAGGAAGACTGCTGCCATATATAGCGAAATAGTTACCATATTACTGATTTATTTAGGCATCAGTATACATATATAATAATATGATTGGTTATAATTCACGGTACTTGCTTCTCTGGAGGCTGCCTGACATTACAGCACCTACTATCTGCTGAAGTCGGACCACTTGAATTTCAGAGTCTATCTCTGCCAGCCGTTCCAAAGCACTGGGACATTTTTGAGTGCCGACTTGTCTGGCACGCAGCATTAAAAGCACTGTCTGTATTATCGCTCTTCGTCTCAGAATGATCTCTAAACAGTCTCTGTCTTACTTTATTCTCATGGCCTGGAGGTAAATCCTGACAAATAATCCGGAGCATTAAAGGTCAAGTTTTGCCCTTTTTAGGTTTGGGGTAAAAGGGGAATAGTTTTAACAGGGGTGAGGGATATGTATGTTGTGAGGTTAGGAGCACTGGGCGGTCTCATTCGCTTGTTTTACCTGATCGGGGGTCTGATTGGGACTCTCCTGATCTGGACGGTGGGCGGCCCCCCTCTTCCACTCGGCAGGGTTAGTATTGGCACGTGCACACATTAGCAAAGCAGGCCGTACTTTTGAGCAGCTTCTGATCGATGGGCCTGGATTTAAAGGCCTTAACATCAAAGTCTATCCGTGCCTTAATGAAGAGGCTGCCGTCAGCTCCCTTTCCATCAGCCCCTTCTGCACATTCACCCTCCTTAGTTTTCTCTTCTAAGCTTCTCTTAGGTTACCGCTACACCGTTTTACTTTTCACCTCTCTGGCTCACATTCAGGTGTGTTTTCCACTTTAAACGCTCCCTGTATATTCTGAGTGCACCGCTTGACGTGAGAGTTATGCCTCTCTTCAGCGTTTTGCAGTGTTTAATTTCTCAAATGAAGTTTTCATCTCCAGTGAGTTATCTGGGGGGGGGGGTCGTCACCTGGCGTGCCATCCCAGCTGTCCCCACACGGCCAGTCTCAGGCTCGATCTGCCCAATGGTCACATTTGACCGTTCCTCACCAGTTTCTTGTGTTTTTTTTAAAACTTGGTCTCTTGAGACTTACCATGGTTTCTTGCTTAAGTGAGGAGTTGCATCAGAAGCCAGGACTCAGCGAGCCGTGCCCGTTTCCCGCCACTGCTACGGTCTGCCCAGCCGGGGGTGGGGGGTGTGAGGCGGTTTCTGCAGTGTGTGGGTATGCCATGTAATCTTTCTTACCAATCTTTCTGCGAGTCCTGCTAGCGAGCTGACAGACAGCCTGTAGGGGGCGACGTGGTGGAACATTCTGTACGCGTCACTCTGACATGGGGTGTGTGTTTGTGTGTGTTCCTCCTCCTCTGGGGAGTGTGTTTCTGCAGGTCCCAGGATCCCCTGCTCCCAAATCTGGCCACACTGCTTTGCGTCTGTATGATAGTGGGGGGGCGAAGGGGGAGACTGGCTCCAGCTCCCATAGATCACAGCTGATCTCAAGGTAAAAATGGCCAAGCATGTGTGGTATAGCCTGTGATACAAAAACTGTCCATGTGCCTTGGTGAGAAATACCCTCAGCCAGAAGGGGCGTATTTCTATTTCCTCTGTTGGCTTATCTTCTGATATGAAGCTAAAAGCACACATCGGGTGCCTTGAGACATGCACCCTGCTGACACCCACCTAAGCTCCCGTCCAGTATGGGCTCTGACCCCTGCCACCTTGCGCTGATAGCCGAATTGTGTCGTTAATATTGTGCCAGTCATTTGCAGCCAAGACTTTTTATTAACGCACTTCGACCCTCGCTGGGGGGTCATACAACCCCCCCCCACTGGACCCATGGGCCTACCTTTGCTTTTATGGCTTGCATCTGCTGCTGGTCTGAGTTGGGGACAGTTCAGTAAGAAGGTGGCCTTTGTCCTTGTGTCAATGGTCAGTGGCGAGGGTAATGGGGGGGGAGCTGGATGAGGTGTATAAGGCAGTCTGGCTGTTGGGTGCCTGTCTGCTTATTCACCCCCCCCCCACTCTGTTATAAATGTCACTCTCTGTCTGTTTTCATCCCTCCCTCTCGATATTGTGGCGTTTGCTTCATCATAAATAAAAAATCGACGTCCTTGGCGCCCGCACCTGCTTTGGCCGTTTTCTGCTCCCACATCTCAACACGTCGTCGATCCTGCATTCTGGTGGAGTTTTCGATGGTGACCCACCATCTCTGAACAAATTACTTCTGGGCTGGTAAAGTGAGCGACCGGGCAGTGTTATTGAGCCCTGGGAGGTGGGGCTGTAAACAGTGACCTTTAGTCTGGGCTCCCGTCCAGCCGGTGAGAATTAAGTAAGGGCCATTTGAGGGCCATTGTATCGCCAGAAAGACCAATCTGTTAAATGTAAAGATGCTGGTGGTACTTTAAGCCAGACCCCATTCCTCTTTAATTACTCCAGCCCTCACCATCTTTGTAAGAGGATGTAACCACCCCTGCTCCGGTGGGCCTGTAACCCCGCATGGCCTTTCCAAATGTACAAACAGCAACTCAGCATGCAGCAATTTCTCCTAATTGCTCTCTTACATTCTGTAACCACCCCCCCCCCCCCAGTCATTGGGAGGGTTGCGCCTTAAACATCTGGACGGAGGAGTTGAATGGCTGCTCACGCCATGACATTTAAGGCTAGGGTCATATGACCCGGCTCAATTGGTCGTGGCGTGTGATGGGGCGTGACAGGTCTGGAACCTTCAGTGACTCCAACAGCGGCCTGGTTTTCCCAGGGTGCCCCTGGTGCCCCATGGTCCTGCATGGCATTCGGAGCTGCAGATCCCGGAGAGCCTTCTCGGGGAAATCTATCATGCATGAGTGAGTGGAGAGCGGATGCAAGCTGGACCGGCTTGGAGATCATCAGATAGCGGGAGACTTTCATCAGGCATGACAAACTCGCTGGAAACTGATGATAAATGCAGAATAAATACAGAATTAAACGCCCCCCGCCCTGACAGGTTCCCTGTCTCCACTGCTTCTCCTGTCTCGGTCACATTCGGCCACTCATCTAAACTCCTGTGGACATTTTTTGAGGATCAGGGGGCCCAAGGTTGCTGACTCATTCACGGCCCTGCTTGGCAAGACCTGTCTCTGTCCCGGATCCATGCATCTCATCTCTGCGGCAGCAGCTGTCCCATCGTTTAACGACTTGTCATCAGCACCATGGCAACGGGGCAGTGAGTCAGAGGGTCTGATGGCACATCTGGCCAGGGTTCAGTTCTTGGCCGTTCTCTGCTTTTTAGGTTTTGTAAGAGTGTTGCTTATCGACGCAAATGTTTTATATCCAGTAATCTGATTCCTGCAGATCCCTTCCCTGTTTGCGATTTTGTTAAAATCGTTGTTAAAGTTTCTAACACCATAATTCTCACCGTGTCAGACCTGAAACTTAATCCTTGCTCTCTTTATCACACTCTCCATGGGCTGATGGGTAAATAAATTACACGTGCAGGTGTGTGCCGCATGCTTTTCATTTGCTATCCCGTTTCAGTGCCTTTGCCGTCCCTTATTGAAGGTCACACCCTCAGACCTTCAGGCTTGGGCTTCTGCGGCCTCCTGGTGTCTGATTTCCACGCAGAGAGAGGATTTATTCCTTCGTTTGTTTCGGTGTCGTAAAGCTTGGAAGGTTTGGGCCAGAAAGCCTATGTGGATATCTGCTCAAGGATACTGCCACCACCGCTTTTCATGTCGCCCTCCTGGTGGTTTAAACCACATTCGACCTTACAGTTGTGCCATGACCCTCAGCTTTGCGGTGCCTTTTGGGCGTCTTCACCTTCCTGCTCTCTTATGTATAATTTACCGCCACCCTAGACCCGTCTGGGAACAAGACGGCATCTGCTAACTCTGAAAAAACATGAACCGTTACTGGTTTCTCATTGATGTAAATATTTCAAATTTGCCTGCAGGCAATATGTATAATCAAGGGTCTGCACCATGGAGGTCTGCGCTTGGGCAGTGTGTGCGATGGAGATCAACACCAGGGGTGTCTGTGCAATGGAAGTTTGTACCAGGGTGATCGGTGGGATTGATGTGTGCACCATTGAGGTCTGCACAGTGGTGGTCAATTTAGAGCTGTCTGTGTAATGTTGGTCGGCCCAGGACCATCCGCATGATTGAGGTCTGCATCAGGGTGGTCTGCAAGGTGGAAGCCTGCATGAGGGTGGTCTGTATGAGGATAGTTTCTCTCACACACAGACATATGGCAGACAGTGAGTCCAGCTCTAGGTCGGTGAGGCTTCAGTACTATAAAAACATTAACACTGATGTCTTCAGGCTCAAGTCACCAATAACATGTCAGACATGCTGACTGAGACCCATGTGGGAGGTTGAGGTATCAGGCTCGCATCAGGATACGATTCAGTCACTGGTACTGGCGGTAGCCGCACCATGTGGGGCTAGGCCCCTGCGAGGGGGTGATAGCCCCACCTCACTTTCTCTGATAAACAGAGGTGGTACGCTATTGCTAAGCGTGTGACAAGTGCGGAAGAGGACCGAGACAGATCAGACAAATTTGGATATGAAATGTTTAGCAAAATCAAATTATCAGTGAAGATTCTGATTAGAGCGGAAGGGGGCAGGAGTGGCAGGACCCCTGAGGTGGGGATATGGAATGGCATTGATTACAGACTGGACCGGCTGGTGGCGGTAATGTTAGACCTGGTGGGTGGGGGGGGGTGCGGNNNCGTTTCATTAAAATCAGGTCAACCTGCACACACAGACTGATGAGGGACGCTGCTGGGTTACTGGGTGGTGGCAGGAGGGATGTTGTCAACATAACGTGTTAGAGGAGTGGGACGCACATGCTCCCACCGCCCCCGAAAAGGATGATTGCCAGCAGCAGAGCCGTTATTATCATCAGAGCAGTGCGCTGCAATCTGTAATTATCGCCATAATTATGCGCTGGGTCCAGCGGACTCCAGAGAACGGTCCGATCCGGCGCCGTCGCCCCTGTAGAAAGCCCCGTGAAAATGACTAAAGTCCCCCCCCCCCCATGATGGTCTGTCTTAAGTGCCACCCCCCATGGCATTTCCATTCAGAGAGCGGCCCATTATCAGAGATGTGTCTTATCATAATTACATGTTTGTCAGAGCTGTGCCGCCATACAGAGGCCGCTGATTAGCGGGGGAAGCGTATTGATTTCTATTGACAGGCCTCTCAAAGCACGTTAATGAAATGTGTGTAAATGAGATTCCAGCGGCTGAGGAGCCTGGGGGGGTGGGGTGGGGGGGAGAGCCCAGCCAGGTCACCGCGGGGACCCCAAGCGGCTGCGCTGGCATGTTTCGACCTGTCTATTGGTGCCATTCACCCGTCTGGCCTGAGTAGATGCGTTTTCAAGAAGCTTTCAGGAAAGTTCTCTCCACAGCTCGGCCCAGATTGTGCATCCTTTCTGGTTTCTGCCTTTTCTTTGGGTCCTCAGGGTGACCATACATTAGCCTTTGGTCCTTGGTTCCTGGGGGCCTCCTCCACAGCTGAGAGGATGGTTCAAACATGGTTCAGACGGTCACGTTCTGGTTTAATTGCTGCTAACCAGCTTCTCTGCCCCTCAGCCGGCCGCCCCCCAGCAATCACGACCGGATACAGAGGCTCCGACATGAGTTCCAGCAGGCCCAGCAGGACGAGGACTTGGACCTGCGACGCCGCACCTATAGCTTCGAGCAGCCATGGGTGAGTGTCTAGACCCGGCCCCGACTGGTTCCGGCCCAGCGGACCACTCACTATCTGCTCTGAGGACCCTCCTGCTGATGGTTACTGTGCCTGGCTTCTGCACCCTAACCCTCTAACCTCTAACCAGCTCCACTCTCCTGCACTGCCTTTACACTGGACTTTGCTCGCACCCCCCCGCCCCCCAAATCACATTCTGCTTGTTCTCAGTGTCCGGCTGGTGCTGGCCCCAAT
>JAODJX010000001.1:31124975-31147212 GCA_026776945.1 Isichthys henryi
GGTGAGCCTGCGCTAGTATTGCCATCACAGGAGCTGTCGCAGCAGTGACAGTCTAAAGCGAACTGGGAGGGCATACTCCGGGAGTGCCCCCCCCCCGGGAGTACCCCCCCTGCCCCCCTACGGCCGTGAGAATGGCTGATTATTCGCAGCAAAATGGGCCCAGCGCATGCTACTGCCTCTGGCAGCTACACATAGCACGGTTTGTTATGACTTCATCGTCTGTGTATTAGTGTGTCATCTAAATAGCGCACTTAACCCCCCCATGCCTTCATATCTGTAACACCCTCCCCCGTCTGACCGCAGGCACGACAGAGAAAATATTATCTTACCTCCGCTTCACGAGGGAGTCTGACTCCTATTGTAACCCAAATATAACCCTACGAAAGCGACCGCAGGCACTGAGCCTATCAATCACTGGCTCTATTGTACCGCCGGGAGCTGCCTGCAGCCCCAATAACTGCTATGTAAAAGGTAAACAAGCCGAGCTATAACTCAAAAGCGTCTCTGTAACTAAACGCCGAGGGTGGGGCTGTGCCCTCCACCTGCGGGACAGAGGCTCGCTAATTAAAATTTAAGTCACCTGCCTTTGCTGAAAATTCACCCCCCCCGCAGCGTTGACCGTTACCAAAATGGCCCATGGTTACGCACCCCCCTCCCCCACACTCTGCCGGGTGCCTCTTTGAACGATCTGTGAAAGTGAATCGCACATCATAGGCGACGGGCGGCGTGAGACTGGCAGAGAGATGCGGCGACGGCTGAGAAAGCCGGCACATAAATACAATTAGGCCGCATTTTTGTCGACGGGTGTCAGAACGAAGGCACTTAAACCCTTCAGTGTGGCAGGTTCAGTCATGGGGGATAATTACTGAGCAGGGGAGGGGTCCTCTTTATTCCTGATCGCTTCTTAAATCTGAGGCGCACACTTTGAGGGTTTGCTGACATCGGAAAAGTCAGCTGACGCCGGTTAATCTCGGTTGGTGGTTTTATCTGGCTGCGCTAATAGCCATTGTTTAGGGTAGGTAATGTCGTGTGGGTGGAGCCAGGTTAGCCGTAGAGAGACCTGGCAATATAATGATGCGTGCCCCCCCCCCCAGCAAGGAGTGACACAAAGAGTCCACAATCAGGACATGAAGGCATAATAATCGCAGTAGCATTAGACTATGAAACATGCAGTCTCCGCTCATCATTGTTGTCCTTAAATAAAACTCCCCCCCAGAAAGCTAACCTCCTTTTTTCCGCGCCGGTCCTAGGACCATGTGTGACACGGCGTGCCGGATCATTATCTGCCAGCTAATGAATGCGATCTTTTTAATCGCTTTTTAGACGGGTTTTAATTGGAAAGGCGTGATGAATGCCGCTGCCAGTTCGGTGGTGAGAAGTAGGTTAATTATGCCACCGTGCAGCATGCCTCACCTTGCAGTGCGGTGCCACCGGGGGTCACGCCTCAGCGAGGCCTGGGCCCTGTGCCGGCAGCCAGCGATCTGTGCCGTCCGCCGCTAGCTCCCACATATCAACGGCCTACCAAACTGATCTGCGGAGTCTGGACGCCATCTCATTTAAGGAACGCCGATTCGTCTTGGAGCAGCAAGGGCTAATAGCACCACGCCCCCTATCTGACTTATTCCCGTGCTCCGGTGTATCGATCCGGCACCAATCTCTTCATTTTTCTCCTGGTCGTTTCTGCTTAAACACCCATTGAGGTAGACGTGAGTTGCGGCTGTGCATGTGCAGGTAATGCAATGAGTCACCTAGGAAATGCGGCTGTTGTCTCGTGAGTCAGCGAATGAAAACAAACAGTTGGGAAAATAAATGCATCCTTTTCTAAAGCAACAATGCGAACTGAGACAAAACCCGGGGGAATGTGAGAGCAATCTAAAGTGCCTGATTTAAAAGCACCAATAAACGGAAGGAACAGTAGTAGGTGCTATGCCACCCGTACGGTCCAGCAACACATGAGATTTGAATGCATGGCAAAAATGTCACAGATACCAGAAATTATGGGATGGTGCCCCCAGTACTGTGCACTGATGTGTTAACACTGGCCTCCATCCCCACTACACCTGGGCGTCACGTTTAATCCGCGTCAACAGGGGTGTCATCCAAGGTGTTGACGTTCCCGTTTCACCACTGGGCCACATATGGCTGCGGTCTGGTACGCGTGCTGTGAGGCTCGACCTTTGACCCCAGGCAGGTGGGGAGCATGTGACAGTGGACCCACCCCAGATGAGAGGGTTCAGACTTTGGAGGTGCCTGCTGACTCTGATCCGTGGCTGTGCAGGGGCCATCCGGGCCTGTGTGTGCACTGACACTGACTCGCTCGTCGTCCGCGGCCGACGGAGCTCGCGTCTTCTGTTCAGAGCTCAGATGATGAAGAGCAGTGTTTTTTTTTTCTTTTTTCAGAAGAGCTGTGAAATTAGTGAAAGGGGCCTGAATGGTGGGATGGGTATAGTCTGTGGGCATGAATATTCACGGCGCCATCTCGGTAATGAGCGGGACGAGAGCGGATCTTTCATCCCGCGCGGCATATTACATTAATGAAGTGCTTTTGTGTTGCATACTAATACCCCACTGTATTGGAAACAACGCTTAAATGAGGCTGTAATCACCAACCCCCCCCTCGGCAGGCGTCTGGCTCTTTGTTCCGGTGAGCCGTGTGACTGACAGCGGGCGCGGCCGCGACTGGTGGCCTAATAATTGCAGGGGGAGAGTCGGAGCAAGATCCTGGCGATTTCCTGGCAGCAGGTAACTATGGGGTGTAGGGGGGTATGCGGGAGAGGGGGGGTCTTCCTGCTGGAGGGTGTGCTTTCAGCTCGAGAATCAGCAGGAGCCTCGGCATTCACATGATGGGGAGGTGGGCTTGCTGTGCTCCCCCCCCCACAGATGGCCCCTCTCTGTCTCGCCCACTTCCTGGGCAGACACGTGCAGGCTGTATTGGCCTCTCCGCCATGTTGGGGCGGGTCCTCGCAAGCAGGAGAGACCATGAACCAGAGCATCGATCACCAAAGAGACAGAGACCCGTGTAGCACCCTGGGCAAGAACATTCCATGAGAACCTGGGGTGAAATCGCATCCTGAATTGCTTTTTTTTTTGGGCTGTAGGACATTACCTTCACCCACGTTTTTCCATGTCAGAAATCAAGCGTCTTGCCCGGCATAAACAAAAGGCAATTTCAGGAATATGGAATCATAAACGATCGAGTCTGGAATTTATATCATCAGCACTCGCAGTCAGATACTGCGCTTTTAAGAACAGCTTGCTTCTCATGTATGAGATGCTGTCAAGGAGATGGCCCCGCTCATTTCGGGCGTCCGCTGCGCTGCCCGATCCAAATGGGCCCGCTGCGTTTATTCTGGTGATTTCACCGCCGAGCCGTCGGGCAGGAACGCAATTTAAGATGTGTGGTCGAGTGGAAAATTCAAAAGTTAGATGGACCCACAGCAATATCGCACTAAAATGCACATTCCTCTGTCAACAAGGTCTGGGTGCTCTGGCAATTAGGAAAAGGGTGGGTCGGGGGGAATTCTATGTTTTTTTTTCTCTTTGGTGGCTCCTAAAGCGCAGATTAAAAGCTTGTTAAATCCGAGAGGAGCCCGTTGACTCGTGAAAATCTTATAGAATTTGATGGTGACTGCTTCATTGAAGCCCCAGTGTCCACAGAGCTCTATAAACGCATGTTTTACGACAGTGCGGGGAATGTAATAGTGCGTGACACAACGTAAAATTTAATCTAAATAGTGAAGACTTTTGGGACAGTAGTATGTGGAACACACACTCTGTCTGGTTATGATAACAGTACAGTACCTCAAATCGTATCGCTTTGATAAACTGATTTTCAGCTGAGTGGGTGACACTTTCATTCAGATATTGTTGTGTTAATTTTTCAATCCAGTGTTTGTTAAAGGCTGTATGTGTGCAGAAATGCAGATAAGTCCAGGGCTTAAGTTGGCCATCGCCCCCCCCAGACGCCCATCCCAGGGAGTCCAATTCCTCCTTGGTTTCTCCTCCTTATTGGTTTTTCACACTTAGTGCATTTTCATTGTGTCTTCTTATGCTTTCCCACTGAAACCAAACCAGAAGCCATCAGAAAATGCAAGACTCCCACACGCAGTGGGCAGATTATTGAATTTAAATACATAAACAGCAGAATGAAGTCCTGCGATAGAGACAGACCTCTGGCTGTTTAAATATAGACATCCCGGCACTGCTTTCAAATGAGCAAAATAAATTGCAGTGCTTCTTGACCCAGCGCAGAGAAAGGTCTGCTAAACAGATGAACACTGGAATTTATTATTGTCAATCTAATGCTTTTTATAAAACCCTTTGAATAAGTGTAGGCACTAAAATACCCCCCCAAAAAAAAAAAAAATACTGCTGAATGTTTGTTCTGACTTTAGAGTGTCTACTTATTTTTACACTCAGAACGGATACTACTACCTCAGATTGCCTGAGGTGCAGGACGGTTATTCTCAGCCTGCTGAAGACGTCTCTTTGATATTACAATGACGTTTGACATATATCGAATCTGTGACAGTTATACAAAGGTTAAAAACGTTTCTGCAGTCTAGATGTAACTGGTAGCTGTCTGTCATACACACACGGACAGCACCAGTCCAGTTGTGCTAGTGCCCTTTAACAGGGAAACCTCATGAAAAAAAATTCAGATTAGCATCAGAGCTAACAATTAGGTTGTGTTTCCCTGTCAAAATAGAGTCGACGTGGTGTGAATCGAATTCAAATGTCAAGTAACCATATTAGGATATTAAAGTATTTTTCTGGTTGTCTGTGGTGGAGATTAAGGGAGGTGTTACATTTTTCTGTAAGAGACCCACAAAATGACACACGTGTTTTTGGTCTCTGTGGTACCCGATGCTGCTCCTGTTAGAGACCGACAAGCGGGTGCATCACACACAATCACAGGACCATTCTCCTTTTTACCATCACTGCCGGGCCGCACAGCATGAAACAGATCTGTTGATTGGATCTGGGTGAAAAGCATGTGATCCTTACAGCGAATCAGACTGCTGCACTTTACAGCAAATTGGATTGCCACACCTGTTTATTTTTTCTTCCTTTTTGTGAAACCTTCCTACGGGTTCTGTTGAGAAAGAGTCCAAAAGACAATTACACTGTAATGAATCTTCAGAATTTACCCCAACGCCCTTCTCATTGTCTTCTCTGTAAGCAAATACATACAGGTTGATAAGTTTAAACCGTGACATGATCAGCAAATGGAGATAAACCAATCAGGAGCCTGGGATGAAACGTGTGATTGGTTAGCAACAGCAGACTTTATTTCTGGTCTTAAAGAGCCTGAAACATTATGGATTTGGGGGGGTCAAGTGGATCTCGGTTTAGCTGCCTCAGCAGAGTCACACTAATTTTAAGCCTTAAATGAAAGAGCCGTATAAATGTTATGTAATTATTGAAATGGCACCGTTTCAGTGAAACGTCCACACTTCCTGTGATTTTCCTTTGTTTGCCAGTGTTTCCACGTGTTGTTTTCTTGTTGACAGGGCGTCTGCCTAATCTACAAACTGGCTGTTCAGAAGTTAGGGACACTTCCCCTGTTGAATGAGGAGGAATCTGGCACGTCACCATTCCGGAATTCCGAAAAACGGGACAATGTGTTTGCGGTTATCCAAAAAAGGCGTCTGGCTCCTTCCGTGCCAGGGGCCCCCATGGAGGTGCTTGTCTCAAGTCCCTGCAGGTTCTTGTTGGCGACTGGATGCATCTAAGCGGCCAGAACATGCAAGCAGATACACGGTAATTGGGTCTTCTGTGTTCTGCATCCAAGCAGAAGTCGGGAATCAATCTGTCATGTTTCTTCCTTTCCATTGGAAATCTTTTGCTCCATTCTGCATCTCTCTCTCTCCTTTCCTGTTCATGTGAAGTTTTCATCGCTTCATTCAGGGGGAGATTCGGCTCCTGTTCTCCTTTGAGCGGCAGTAGCACAAGTAGGTGTCTGGACAGCTGTCACCTAATTACTCTGAGTAATCAATGGCCGCCGCAGGCGCTGCGCGTGTAGAGAATTGCGACAGGTAACAGCACCTGTTGTCTAATGGGCATTTCCTCCCCCACAACTGTGGGGAATGTGTGTGTGTGTGTGTGTTTGGGGGAGGACCTGCAGTTTACAAGGACCAGTGCCCTTCATGTTTAACAGGAGAAGCACTTGCACCACATTTTAACATTCACATTTTAACATTCACATTTTTTCCCGCCAGTTTGTTATTCTTTTCCTTACGTTTAGATGAAACTGTGTTCACTGTGTTTCCTCAGAGTATTACCATTTAGTTTTCCACTCATCCATGTGAAAACAGCAGAGCCATGCCGGTTAGAGTACATTGGTTGGTGGCGAGGGGGGGTACGTAATGGCTGTTTTTTGCTGCACGCTGCGTAATTACTAGAGCGCATTCCCCCCGCCCAGGCGTGCCCCCAACAGAAAGAAACAGAAACACCAGCAGCTGTTCTCATGCTCCCACCATCTCGCTTTTCGTTTTTATTTATTTGCACTACTTTCTTTCGCTCCCTAGTATGACATTTTGCATAATCCTTCCGGAGCTTTCTGCACGCCTCCCCGGCACCTCGTGGGCTTTCCCTCAGAATCTGTATTGTTTTATTTCTGCTGCTCTTTCATCCCGCTGTTATCTGCCATACACCTCGCTGATTACCACTGACTTACAGAATCCTGTTAAGCTTCCTGCCTCATTTTTTTTGTTTGCGATGATGGTTTGTTTTATCCAAAACGTCACGGCAACGCCGCTGAGTCTCTCCGCTGTACAGATAACTTCCCGGGATTTAAAGTAAACAAGGCTTAAGTGACCTTAACAAAGGCGCTGCTTTTAAAAACGATAATCATATCATTTAAGAATAGCATCTGTGAAGTGCAGTCCAAATAATGCACAGCATCCTAGCACTGCTCAAAGCTCTCCGCTGATTTCTGTTCCTTGGAATGTTGGGGTGTCTATTTTTAGTATATTGTGTTATTTCCCTAAAAACAGAAAAGCGTCCCATTTTGCATGTTTACGCTTAAATATTTCAACAACGTGAACAAAATGCATCCATGTGAAATTCCTGACAGACAGAAGTATGTTCTGAAAATTCAGGTCCTGAAAAACTGCATTTTCTCATTAACGATGCCAGGAAGCAGCATTAAAGAGGAGAGCTGGTCACCCTCAAGCTTGTGCTGCCTCTTCCCTCTGGAATTTAATTTATTTTTTACTTTCATTTCTCCAGGAAATATTTGTAAAATCGCTGTGAACAGGACAAAGGGGGTATTCTCATTTTGATGTTTTCATTAAAGCAGTGCGGCTGACATTAGATTATTTTCCTGAGCGTCTCGATCCTTCCACCCTGGTCACACCGTCTGACCACGTCGGGCAACTTTGTTTGGAAAGTTTTCAAATCAAGTCTAGGAGGTCTGGTCCTGTTAGATATGATATACGGGGGAAATAAAGTGCAGGCTTTTAGCGCAGGGCCAGATGCAGGTTAAAGTTCCCGCGGATGTGAAACACTGCCAGGCACGTGTTTCTGCACCCTCTCTCTAGCCGAAACAGCTGCTTTTTGGAATGATTTTCAGCCTTAGACTGTTCCAATTATAATTCCGTAAGCTGCCACTGGGTAAAGTAGTAAAAACATAATACAACATCTGCTGGTTCTTAGTTAACACCTGTAGCACAGGAACTGGCTTATAAACGCGCCATTCGTCATTACCTTTGGGTCGAGAAAGGCGCCCAATCAGTACCGGTGGCGAGCTTTTGGCACTGGATCAGGATTTTATAGGCCTCTATGTGGACTGCTACGCTTATTGTTTTCTTGTATTAGCTTAACGCCAGCACAAATTTTTATGTCCTACTTTATTGATTTTGTTATATTGTTGTTTTAATATTATAGCAGTACGAAATGTGAATGACGCAATAACCATAATATAATTATATGGCAAAATAACAATATTACATGGTTTAATGTGGCTGTCTAATGTGTTCTTATAGTGAAAATGGTCCCTTTTCAGATGAAAATAGTGTGTCAGACTTGGAGTGTCAATTAAACCTTTCTCGAATTCAATTAAGACTGAAAGCGTGCTGTAAGGTGCAGGGCCGCTTCTCCCGATCGTTCCGGGGACACCCCGTCCTGCTGAAGCGGATTCATTATCGGCTGCGGCGCTTTCGGCTCGGACCACCTGCCGAGCCGCAGTTTTCACGACTAATTACACATTACAATGTCAGCCTGTGCGATCGGATGGGGGGAGTGAAACTTTGCTTTGAAAGGCATTAAAAGTAGCAAAAGTGTTGTTTTTAATGCTGACACGTATAGACGCAGATATTCCAGGGTAATCGCACCTATTTCTGGGTGCCGCTCCGACATGAAGCTGTATGAAATGCAGAGGATCGCATTACATGCATTAAATGAAGGGGAAAAAACATCACGTGTCGCCGTGATGCGTGACGCAATAATAGAGGAACAACTGGCAAACGGTTTACAAGTGAAAGAAAAGCGAGCTGGAGAGGGAGGACTGCAACCCCGGGCGGAACCGGCGTAGGGAAAACGGATCGGATGGAAGTGCCGGTCCGGGGCTGGGTTGGCTTAGGAGCCCTGTGATTTATTCTTCCGCCACAGCTGCCCTGGTTTCTTAACCAGATCACCGTGTTTTCCCTTCTGCCTTTAATGAAATTTAGAGGAGCGCCGGGGAGAGTTAATCTCCGAGCCATATGGACAGACTGATAGATGCTAAGTGGCTCTCTCAGACCTTCCAGTGAAAATAATTGTAATTTATGGGGCCAGATCGGCGGATCCATCGCCGCTCCCCCCTATTGCTGAACGCCACATTTATGTCGTATCACGTTACTCACCCCCTCACTGGCAATCAAGTCCAGGTCGATATATTTTGGTGCTTTTCCTGGTGCCCGTTTTCTTATTCTGTGACAAAGTAATACCATTATGATTTTAATGACACCCTAACCCCCCAACAGTGACGGTTTATGAGTTCAAAGCCGGTGGTCTGATTGCAAACACGCCCTCCTCTCGCTTTGGTCAGAAAAGAGATTAAAAAAAAAGTATAATTGCACGTTTTTACGGCCAATATATACCTTATTAATGTGTAGGAACCAAGTTTCTTTAGTAAAAAAAAACGGAGACTGATGCAACCTCTTTTTTTACCGTTAAGCTGAAATTTGAATACATATTAGTTTAAAAATAAACCGTAAAAGTGCTGTTTATTTAATGGTTTTTTTCGCAAGTTTTCTTTTTTAGGTGCTCTGTACTCTTTCTTGTGGCTGGGCTGAGTTTTAAAATATTCTTACTCTGTTTCACACATTGTTCAAGGTTTTTCTTTTTTTGCTCCGGAAAGTACGATTTCTCTGCTGCCTCTCTGTACTTTTCAAACCGGAGCTGCACATTTTTTACCCGTAACTGGGTCATGGTTTAAACTGCCGCTCCGACCATTAGGGCTGGTGGAGCTCGCCTTGTTGCCACCGCCGGCAGCTGCTAACCCCGAACCCTCCGCCTCGTCGCTCTGGTTCTAGCGGCGCGATCCGCAGCCAGCCGCCTCCATAAAGCCTGTGTGACATCTGTCCAGATGCATGTCACTTTGTGCTGTCACCGGAGCCTAATTCGTGCCGCGCAGGATTCTGGGCGTTTGGGTTTCCGGTTTGGTGGGTCAGCCTCCCCGGTTAAAATCGGCTTTTCCATGCTCATAAAATATGCTCTGCGTTAGTATCATTGCCTCGTTTTTAAAAAGGGGGTGTGGACGGAGTAGGAGAGATGAGAGTTTGATTTTGTGAAATAGTTTCCTTATTTCTTGTATGTACGTATTCATGTTATTATATTTTTATATTTCATCGTTGCTCATGTGATTTTATTCCTGTATTTTACTATGTATGCAGTATTTGTCAGTTAAGTCTTTGTAAACTGGAAAGCACTTTGGGTCAAATCGTTTTTTAATAAAGTGCTGCAGTCAGACCTGGTTTTTCAGTGAAATCTTAATGATGTAGGAGATTCGGGGGAGGGGGGGGGTCACAAGTCACAGGGGCTGAACACAAAGGTGTAGGATGGGTTGGGGTTGAGCATTATTTAATATGCAAAGGCATGCTGGTCAGTGAAGGTGAGAGTCATAAAGACTGATCCTTCACACCTAAAAATACATGTACTACTGGTACCTAAGTACCTGAAGTACTGAGTGCGGTTATTTTTGTGATGTTACTCCCCAGGCCCGATCTTTATTACCTTCTCACTATTTAGAGTTATAACCTGTCCCCCCCCCCGTAATTTCCATGTTACACAGACAGCCCAACACAGAGTTTTGTACTCCCGGCTGAGAGGAGCTGGTGACATGAACATCCCCCCCACCACCAGATGGCTCTACGCGACGATCACAACCTCAGATAAATGACATCGGAGGAATATTTTAAAATGTGGGACAAGCTCATGTTGCTGGCATCAAGAGCAGGACCTTCTAACAAACCGGTGGCTTGGGACACTGTGGAGAGCTGGGAGTCCCCGGTAACTGAGTCTAACCCCCCTCCCCCAACCCCTAAGAAAGGGGGCAGAAAGTTACGGTCTGCTCGCTGTGATGACTGCCTGTGCCATCCTCAGAGAATGAGTCATGACTGCAAACGGGACAAACACTTCCTGTTACACGCTAGCAAGCCGAGGTGAAGAAGATCCTGTTCACCAGGAAGGGAGGGAGGGCATATAGTCCAAGGTGTGCCGTCTGTGAAACCTAAGCTGGGTTTCGGGGGGACCCATAATGAGGCGCTCTGTGGCTGGGGGGGTGCTGCCCCAGTCGGTGGTGCGGAGCAGGAATGCAACCCACACCTGCCGTTCATCTTATCGTCTCTCCCTGCGCTGCTTTCTTCAGCCCCAGTTTCCTCTTATCATTTCACAAGCGTTATTTGGCCCATATAAAGTTTTTCGGACATACTACAGTACACCCATGTGCAGCGCACTTTATTTAAACGTTGCATAATCATGCACTGAGTCATACACACCATCCTCCTTTACAGGCTCTGAGGTTCGAACCTGAGACACGCAGCCTCTATATCTTGTAGTTTGCCAACAAGCTATTTCTGCAGTTTTCCACTTTGATCAAACGGGAAATGCTATTGCGGCCACATATTCGTAATCATCGGGTTGGGACATTGTGCCTGTGATCAGAAGGTTGCTGGTGCACATCTCAGGGTCAGCAGAGTGACATCACCATTAACCCCTAATTGCTCGAGGGACTGATCCTGCTTTGGATAGAAGTGTCTGTAAAGGAAAATTATTAAAAGCAATTCTTTTTTAAAAAACGAATGCATAGATTTTAATTTGTAGAGCAGCTAATTTGAAGATCTATCTAAAGAATTGCCTCCTACAAACAAATCCTCAGTGTCTCTCCTCAGTGAATCTTTATTCAGTCTTTATCAAGCCAAACAATCCTGTGACACTGTGTGATATGAGCTACACGGCCTGAACTGAACGAAACCCATAGGCACCATCGCTTGTGTGAAAATAGCCGCTCCTGCAATGCACAGATACCCCATATGTACTCGGGGCATCTCCCGGTACAATATTCTGCTCGGAGTGGCTGGTATGACAGTGCATGTTTGTTTTTTGGGTCCCCTTTTTAAAGTGGGACCACCCTGTCTTCCATCCAATGAATTACATGACTCTTCCTCCCACCATGACAGTTCCTGTCAGATTTATAATACAATTAGCCAGTATTTTCAGTAGCACACTCGTGAAGCCTGTCTGGGCCCTGGGAATGTCGTAAAACACATGACCACGTCACATCCACGCATTTATATATCACTCCATCCATCTTCCGTTACCGCTTATCCGGTACAGGACCACGGTGATATTTATGGTCGTCATATTGCTGTGTTTGGCCGCATCGTTAGCCGGGATTTGAGGCCGTGTGCTTACAGAGTTAAAACAATAATGGGCGCTGTATTAGTGTTTGGCACAGAGTCAGAATCTTCCCTGGGAAAGTGAGTGCAAACATACCCAAAGTCACAAGCCCCCGATCCCGGCCAAGTGACCCGCAGCACCAAGGACGGCCAGCACTCCGAAGGGGTGTGCAGTCATTCCAAGATACGCCCCCAAAGTTTACTGGAATAACACGTGGCATAATTCATATGCGGGATGTGTAAATGAGTCGTTTTATTGGCTGGTTCTGACTGGGCTCAAATGCCTGGTGTGGGGTCCTGGACTGAGCCCCCCTGAAAGGTGGTGTTATACTTTGCTGGTGCTCCTGCTCAGAGATGGGGCACCTTTCCCAGAGGGGAGCATGGAGATCTGGCGAGTGCTTACTGGACCGCCCATTCCTTTCCTGTAATGTTATATGCATCTGAGGGTCAAGCAGGCCTCCTCCATCCTCCCACCCCCTTCTAAGAAGTTCATTCCTCTCATTCCGGGACCCCACCCTCCTCACAGTGATATAATGTTTTTCTCGGAAATTCATGAGGCCCCTGCTGTTTCATTAAGTGCCTCGCGGTCGGTGGAAATCGCACAGTCCACAGTTCGCTAACCCAAGCGACTGGGAGTGAACTAGTCCACACTTATGTGAGATGTAACCTATTTCATGCAATTTCCAAACAGATATTTCCCTCCACCGATCCATCCATCTTCTATCTGATTATTCAGTCAGGCTCATGGGCAGATATTGACAGGTGACATGTCCCCCCTCCTTCCTGGTGGGGTCTTACTTCTGAAACTATATTGGGGGTGGGTGGGGGGGGTGGGGGGGTGATTTGGTGCAGATTAAACCTGAATTTCCATGGTTGCACAGAGTTAGATTCCCAAATAAAGGCATGTAGCGAGACGCTAGTCAAGGGCACCGGAAAATAATTTGACAGGAGACTGAAAAGGGAAGCAGACCTGCCGGTTTCTAGCCCTTAAGTGAGGGGGGGCTCTTGTGCCCTCGGAACCTAAGCCACAACCGTGCTGTGGGGGCTGCCCCCCAAACAAACCAGCTGGCTTAATCACTGCAGGCACACTGGCTCTTCCCAAGGTCGCTTGACGAAGCTGGTGCACTCAATCGCCACTGGAATTACCCCAGAATCGAATTATCCCAGGGTGCCTTAAAGATGTCAGCTTTAGCAAATCTTTTAACGGAGCATAAGTGCAGCATCTTTCATGGCACGGGGATCGGCAGTGTGCCACGGAAACAGGACTGGGAGAATGTTAGTGGAATTAGTGGGAACGGATGGCCTAATTTGAGCCCCGGCCTGGGGATTTTGGGGAGTACAAAAGCCACATAGGAGTCCTCTTATTAGCGGGCGGTGAGGACAAGCCCTTTCTGGGGTTGGAATCTCATGGTATACCTCGTTTAATCGTTTTTTTACGAATCACGGATGTGACCGACTTGCTGTGGTTAAGGGTTCTGACATCCTTTTACGCTGCTGCTGATACAGCAGTCAGAAAACCGCAGTTTGCTGGAACATTAGCCGTAGAACACTTTGACACGTTCAAGCTCGTTAAGTCTCCTGAGAATACTCCGCTTCGCCCTTCGCTCCATCCCAATTAGCCACGTCTTCGGGTCTGTAAACGGTTATCAGAGGGGGTGGCGATAATGTTTTCCGGCTGCATGGCTTTGGTGGCCGGTGAGGGGCTGCAGGAGCACGTGAAACTGCAGCAGCATTCTGGAAGCATGGAAACACTCCCTCAGAGACCCAATGAGGCAGACTTGTAGCCAGAAATACATTTCAGGGGGCAAGGCCCATCAACCCAACCAATATGTCCCTCTCGGTTGATTTTGCTGACCAAGAGGCGGGAGCAAATTTTGTGGGGACTTTAATCCATAATGTTACTCCGTAGCTACATGCCTGCAGTGTGTATCTCCAGTGGAGGGAACAGCAGTGTCTGGGTGTGCTGAAGGGCGGGGGGACCGGCTGGAGTATCAGCATCGATCGCGGGGTGTGGGGGGAATATCGATTGAGATGCGCGCCCCCCCATTCACGTTGCATTTTGCGGCCACCCAAGACCGAATTAGATGAGCGATTGGCCTGTGTAACGTGAGCAGGCCAGAGGTGCGGGGGTAATGATCCTTAAACCCCTCCATTGCCACATGGTATGTGCCGCCAGAGCCAGTGGCTTGAGGATTATCTCCCGCCACGCTATCTATGGTACCTGCCTCCAGAGCCAGGAGATGGAGGATTTATTTCCCATTCGGGTTCGCGGCCATGTAGCAGTTCCTCTGCTTCTTGGCCCGGCTTTATCTCATTTGGCCCACTTCCTGTTCCGTGTCCTGTGCAGCCACAATCAGCTGGGATCGCAGGCAAATGCTCGCCATGCCCGCCATGCCCGCCGCCTGCTTTGCGTAGCGAGGAAGCGGTGAGGAGCCTGTTCGCGGGGCGCTGCCCGTTCCAAGCCCGGGTTGGATTCAGGCCCTTCGATCGGGACGCTTAGTTACATTTTGCGAACAAAAAAACGGGCCGTTAATAAGCCTTTCGGAAGCATACCCACGGCTTTCCCTTTTGGAGGAGAATGCGCCCGTATATTCGTGTCTGAAACTCATAGATTCCTCCCACTCCCAAAGAAACTTAAAATGCTTCAAAGAGAAAAATATCGATAAGTAAGGGATTACGAAAAATAAACAAACTGCATATGCTAGCCACACCCCCTACTGCAGAATGCTCAAGACACATTAGTAATTAAAGCATTTATTTGGTTAATTTATGTAGTGTTGGGACGGTGTGATTAAACTCACTAGGCGTGATGTTTTCTTTGCTACTCCTATAAAAGGATTATTGGTACACCCTCCCCAGCCCAAGTTCACTCGGAGGTGAATGAACATACAGGCTGTTTAAAATCATTTTTGGCTCTGTTTGTCTGAACCGGACCATGTTTCCCACAGGCCTAATAGGCGAGATAAAGGTCAGTGCAAATAGCTGTTAAACGAACCCTGATAAAGGCACTGTGAGGGGTTGGCCCAGTGTGAGTCACATGCGCTGCTCCAATTTGGGCTGGGATCTGTGATACAGGACCACTCGCTGGCCTGCTAGGAGGAGGGTCGGCCACTGAGACTCGACCGTGTCTAGGTTTGACCGTGGTCGCTGCCCCCATCTGCCTGCTGACCACTGTGGCTGGATCTGTACCCAGAATCCCCTGCCAGTGGATGCGGCCCAGCAGGCCTGCAGAGACAAACGATCAGCACTCGGGTTTTAATCGCCTCCTTAGTCACCAAGCCTTGGCACATTTAATTGATTTTCTCCAGCTTCAGCCAGGTCAGGTTCATTGTTTTTTTAAATTTTGTTTTCAAGTCATCTGTTTCCCACTGGTCTCAATGGTCCTACTGGTCAGTGGTATGGTCATTAGTCCCAGAGCAAATGCGAGAGTCTCATGCCTAAAGTGCCTTGAAGAAATCAGAGTTAATATTTACCTTCTTTGCTTTCTGGAAAGTTCTCCTCTCAGTAGGGCACCTTCAAAACCAAACCAGCAGATTATCAG
This sequence comes from Isichthys henryi, assembly GCA_026776945.1. NCBI lineage: Eukaryota > Metazoa > Chordata > Actinopteri > Osteoglossiformes > Mormyridae > Isichthys > Isichthys henryi. The sequence goes on from JAODJX010000001.1 coordinate 31,140,399, forward strand.
TGAAAACTTCCCACCCACTAAAATAATTTTTATTATGAAACAGGATGATGTTTCTGTGTAGCTCTTCAGTCTGACTGCTGGATAGTTTACAGCCTCCTGCGCTGCTTGGGTTCGAAACTCTTCCTGTGGTTTGAAGAATAAACATAGGCTCTGAAACTGTAATGCTCTGGAAAATAATGGCCACTGGATGGCTGTGGGGTCCAGCCCCACACGGTCACAGGGTCTATATTCTCCTCGGGTGGTTCCAGGGGAGTGAAAATCGCACAGTCCACAGTTCACTAACCCAAGCAACTGGGAGTGAACTAGTCCACACATAGATTAATTTATGTGAGATGTACCATCCCTCCTCTCTCTTGTCCCATGTGTGCTCGCTCCTCGTCAGTCTCTGCTTGGGACCTTATTTCCTGCCTTCCTCACAGGTAACGAGATGTATGCTTCAGGCAGCCATGTTCCAGGATCCCTGACATGCCGACGCTGGAATCGGAACCGAAACCAAACATCTCAAACCTCGTGTGAAACCTACGGGATGCCGGTGCGAATAACGCCCTGCATATCTCTTCCAAATTCCTCCCAGCGTGTTGTTGCACATCTTGCTCATATGCTTCCAGATTCAGGAACGGTGCCTCAGACGAGGTGGCACCTGGATCCTTCCGTGCCTCCTCCTGCTTCGCTGCAGGTCTCTGGTATTTAATCTCACGTATACGGTAGGTCCAACCGTTGCTCTCCACACCCCCTCAAGGTGACTATGCGGAGGGAGGCAGGACCGGGGGTCAAGGGGACTGAGAGCCCAGCATCCCCCTGGATTCCTTAAGTCAGTTTTTGGGCTAAGCCATGACTGACAGGCCAGGGAGAGTAACGGCACCCCCCAGGGGTGAACCCGAGCCCCATCCTGAGAGAGATCCCGCTGTCCCCCATCAGTCGCAATGTCTCTTACTGCTTCCTTGCCACACTCCCCTCCCAACGCTCCCAAACACGACTCCCCCCATCAGGAGTCAGCGACCTGTGACGTTCCCCCCGTCTCCTGGAATTATAATCCGGGCCTCTGATCACATCGGCCTGATCCACCCAGGAACCCCTCCCCCCTTCATTTACATTCCCATTTTATGGAATTGTCAAAACTCATTAACCGGGCGACGCCAGGCTCATCCGCGCCGGAGGACTTGCCCCACCCCGCCCTGCTGAGCCCCCCTCCTTCACATCTGCCTGGCTGCTTTATTAATAAAAGCCAACAGGCGCGGCGGACCTGGGCAGGAATGGAAGAAGCCGGTCAAGCGGAGCTTGGGTGGCATGTACCAGCTCCTTCCGGGTTTCGGGGACGGTCGGGGTGGTAAGGGAGCAAGTGTGGTCTGTCATGTGACAGAACTGATTATGGCCCAGTATAACCCAAATTGGACGGACGGACGGACTGATTGATGGCTGACCACGAAGGCAGGCAGGCAGGCAGGCAGGCGGATGGATGGATGGATGGATGGATGGGCAGGTAGCAGTAGCACCACACATTTCACAGTATGTGGTTCTGTACTGTATATAGCAAAGTGAGTTTCGTACCCTGTAAATACATCCCACTTGTCACTGAAGATGAGTTACCCCAGTAAGAGTTACCCCTCCTGGCCATGCATCTGTTTTACCCAGATACTCGTCTCCCCTGAAGCAGAGCAAATAACAAGGTGCAATATCATGAAAACAATGGGAAAATTAGCCTTTTGCAGTATTACTGGCTGGACTCACCTCTGGTTCAGAGCTGAATCTTAAGCCTTGGCATCGTCTAAATGCTTATTCCCTGATTCCTTCGAAAGGTCATGGCTTTGCTGTCAGAGCATTGGGGACGGGGGCCATCGGCAGAGCCCTTTCCTCGGTTCACCGCTCTCTCACCGCTGGCATTTCCTCCGGCCACACTGTGGGCCACATCACCATAGGGCACCTGCTTGGTTTGGCTGCACCCCCTCTTATTCCTCAGCTGGGTTGATAACACCTGTTCCACAGACCTGAATCGGGTAGGAACACTCATGGTCCAAATATTTGGACACTCATTTGGAAAATGAAATATCATATCATAGGTATATATTTTTAAACATTTCCTCACCCCCCCCCCCCGCCATTGCCCAGGGTGCATAACTCACTGAATGTGTCATCACGGTCCAAAGGTGGGTGTCCAAGGCACATTCCTCACGCCGCTGGGTGACAATAGGCAGGTCTAGCAAGGTGTCACTTTACGGTGCCGGCACTGAATGGTGTCACAGGGGCTGATGCTCAGCTGGGATTTCATTGGATGAATGCAGACACACACATACACACACGCAGGCTTAAATATAAATTTCCACCCTGCACTGGTAGACGACCCCTGTCTTAGACCAAAATATGATATTTGCACTGAAGGCTTTTTTCATCCCAATTCTGCGTGTTGTTTGCTGATGGTGGGGATTGATTGGTACCCTGCACGTTGTTCTCTTCTCGCCTAAAATTGTCTTTTGTGGGGAAAGAAACGGGGTTAAACCTCTTGAAAAGGGGGTTAGTTCCCCCCCCCCCCCCCGAGGGAACCAGGAAGCAGGCTCTGGTTTAACGGACTGATAGATCTGATAGCATTTAGCGAAAATCCACTAAAATGCTACTTCCTATGAGCTGTGAGCCCAGTGCGTGCTGGTCGCAGCTGTACCGTTCCAGATAAAGCGCGATGAGTTCGGTCTACTGCGTATCTGTGCCATGGAGGAGCAGAAGGAGGTGGCAGGCGAAGCTGATTAGCGACTCCCGTGCTACTGAGAACCCCAAAGCGCAGCCCAGTGACAGCTGGGGGTGCCCTCTTCATGACATAAAGCGTCGCTGCGCTTCACGGAAGCTACGACTTTCACTTCAGATATGTGGAGCAGACACCTTCTTAACGTTTGAGTGATTTTGACGTCATTGTTTTAATATTTCATTCGAAATGCTACGCTCATCCAGGACTTCTCATAGTAACAATCAATAAGCATAAACGTAGCCTGGAGCAAAGCATAGTGTGGTTTAAAAATAATATCCGGCATTAAAGGCCAATTTTCTGAGGGTCATAAACACAGAACAGATTGTTTGGTCAGTTTTGTGTGTGTGAGAGCACCACAGGGCATTTCTCTGAGAGACCCGGACGCCTGTTCCAGGCTGCACGTTGAATTGTTGCAGGCACAGAACCAATGGCTGGAAACAACAAAATAAAAGCTGTCAGGTTTGCCTACGCAGTCACAGCATCGCCGGGGACTCGTACTGCGGGACTCGCGTATCAGCGCAGGACTCTAGCTGCCGTTGGCATCTTTCTGGCAGGTAACATATGAGGTAACTCGCTAAAAACTTCCCACCCTTCATCTCGTGTAGAAAAATCATTCCAGTTGGCTGTCAGATTGACCCACGCGGTTTTAAATCCAGCTCAAATTTCACTCAGTGCAGACAGGCTAAATCCAGAAATGCTCATCCCAGTTTTTAAGCTGCTTACACACACTAATCATTCAAGGAGGCTGGAATACGCCGCTGATCACTGATTCTTGCAGCAGCTCTCGGATGCAGATGTACTGTGTGCGGTCGGACCTTAATTTGTCTTGCTTCATTTGACTGAACTTTAAGTTCGGGAAATTCTGGCATCACTCGGACTGCAGCTAAGGGAGGTTCCGAAGGTCCGTTTGAACCAGCCACCCATCAATGTCTACATGATGCATGTTAATCAAAACATTTGACCTCCTATGGATGGACTGCGGCAGGCCACACACTAGGCTATGCATCAACCCACACACCTTTGATTTGCGACACAGGAGCAAAGCTGTGAATGCGCTGCTGTGGCAACTGGTGTTGTGCTGCATTTTCCATGCATGTTTGCTGAGGTTTGCACGTTAATAATAGGTCGTTGAAGTGAGAACCTTAAACTCACAGAAATCCTAATGTAAAAAAACCCATTTTGTACTAAAGGCCAGGCTGAATCGAGTCAGGCAAGGGAACTGTGAAATTAATGAAGTTAGTCTCCTCAGAAGTAAAACGACAGTAATTAATTAGTTTACTGGGGGCTGCTTTATATGCTCCTCGGTTGCATTTTCGCTGAATGCTGTTTCTTGTTGCCGGAACAGAAATGAACTGAGCAAAAAAAAAAACATTCGTGTTAATGAACTGTGTTTGTCTGCGTGGCGTGTGGTTAGGAACAACCCTGGTGCTGCAGTTTATTCAGGATGATGCATATCCAGCATTCCTGCTATCTTTTATTCCTTTAGGAGGGAGGGTCAGGCCTGCACTCACATCGGTGACATGAGGGCCTCGTAACCACGGCAACACCCACCACGTCGTACCGTTACGCCCCGACAACGGCCGTCTGTCGGAAAGCGTGTCACGCTCCCATCCGCCGGGATGTCCTCGCTGCTGATAACCACGACGGCGGTACAGCAGCGGTGAGCCCATTCCGACAAGACGGGCGCCAGCTAAATAGAGCGTGCAGAGCGCGCCATTGTCATTTAAATTCACCCCCTCCCTGGCGAATCGGCTTTTCCATCACCGGCTGTTGGGATGAGATCCCACCATTATTCTGAGCTTAGATATCCGGGCTGCACATTAACTATGTAAATATCTCCGCCATTCACAATTAAGCCCGTCTCTCTCCCGTGGCCCGTCTCCGCCGTTCCTGGGTGATTCGACAACCCCGTGAGGCGTCGAGAGACCCTCCGTGTCATTAAGCTTTAGCCGGGGAACGACGGAGGCCGATAATGAGAGTGTCTCATTAATATTCCACTGATTATTTATTTATTTCCCCTCCCACATGGGTGATACTATTTCTGGAGCGCAATCTGATTTGTGCTCTGTAGGTGGTCGAGGTGAACAGTTCAAGATGCAGGCAGAGGTGATATCCTGTCCTCTTCGCAGGCTGAAGAAGGTACAAACCCCCCCGCCGTGTATCTGTGTGGTGTTTTAAGTGCTATATAGTTTCTTATCGTTTCCAGAATGTCTTTGTTGCGGAGATCCGGTTCTTATTACTTTTTAAACATGTGTTTTCTTGCTTGTGGGCCTAACCTGTCCGAAAGGGCAAATTAAAAGGTCTCCATATACTTACAGAATGCGGTTTATGAATCGAGGAATACTGTGGATAAATAAGCGCTTAAGTAAGGCCGGGATATTACGATGAGCTATCTACAGCGGACACTTTTCCTAGATAAGGGTAATTTCCTGTCTCAAAATAGCCTGAACAAGAAGAATGTAGATGGGGAGAACGGGACATCCTTTTTTCCCCGCTCTTCATCCTGTCTTTCTTTGCGAGGGAGGGGGGAGCAAGCTAACTTAATAGTATCACAGGCCAGTACACCTCTGAATGCCCCCCAACATGACCACTGTGGGGGGGGTTGCTTTTACTCAGGACTGGTGGTTGATTGACAGGCGTCAGTGACGGTAGGCATCCTAGGAATCTGACCTGATGGAAAACGCCCTTCCTGCAACAGGGGGTCTCCTCCTGAGACAGGAAGTGCAGTGTGGAGTGGACTGGGGGGGACCACCCATGGACATCTCCCACTCTGATCGGCTCGGCGGAGGCAAGATGCAGGGGGGGAAACTTTTGTGCTGCTGATTTCGGTCCTCACAGAACTTCACAGGGACCGTTCAGGCTTATCTGCAGACAGCTAAAGCACTGTGGCGATTGCCAAGCTTGGCAGTGCTCCGGACGCCTGTCTGTGGCCTCACCCCATATCTCACCTTCTGCCAGAGCCACCTGGGTGTCCGCTGCCTGGCCCGCGATGGACAGCTTCCAAACCGGATTGGTTCCATCAGAGCAGAGCTGCTGGATTCCCTTTATTTTTTTTGGGGGGGGGGGGGGGTTCAGGGTCTATACTTGCATAGGTAAAAGGGCAAAGAGTCAGGGTGAGTGGAGGGCAAAGAGTCAGGGTGGGTGGAGGGCTCAGGATCCCTGTGCTCAGGAGAATCGCTCCAGAAGGTTCCGGAACGGATGCTTAGTGCCCACGGGCCGTGGCCAGCGTGATGTTTCTGAGTGGCGAAGGCTTGCTGGATCCTTGGGGGGCATTCCAGACGGAGACCCCCAGCCCCCCAGCATGTTATACATTTTTAAATAAAAGAATACATTCATCATAATGCATTATTTACCCTGGGTACAATGTTTATGAGACATTAAAGCTCAGCCTTGGCGAATATAGTCTGTCTGATTTCAGATAGAAATACTTTGATGTGTGAATGTATCACCATTCATAATTCAGACCCAGATCAGTGGTAATTAGCCCCTTAAAGCCGCAGTCAGGGCTCTCTGGTTTCTCTCTGCTGCTTTCAGCATCTCTCTCTTTTACCGACTGCGGCTGGTTTACATTCATGACCATGCCGCATGAATACGGGATTAAGTTAATCCGGGGGCTTGCTGGGGTTTGCCGGGGATGGCGTGGTCTCTGACCAGAACGACTCCGGGACACCGGAAAGGAAAGCTGGGAATGACGCCGCAGCTAATCCGGGCGTTTATCTGGCGAGGTGTTAGCAGAAGCGCACAAACACGCTAACACACCCCCGGCAGGTGCCCCGTCGCACGGCAGTCGGCCGCAGCTGAAGGGCGTGGCCTCGCTCAACACCCTGAAGCTCGTCGCATTAATTATGCAGCATGCCGCCGCTCCAAAGGTCAGCATCAAAGCGCGTCCCGCCAAACCCCGGCCACTGCCGCTGCACCCTTCCTTGCCTAACGCTTCACGCTGCTGCGACGCCAAGCCAGAGTCCTTCGGAATCCAATTACGGCTTTTCTGAAGGGTAACGGCGGGTGGGTGTGTGTGTGTGGGGGTGGGGGGGGGGGTGGTGTCCAAACCCCTTCACTGCCTTACAAAAACAATAATAC
>JAODJX010000001.1:31208462-31231060 GCA_026776945.1 Isichthys henryi
CCCCCCCCCCCCCCCCCCCCCCCCCCCCCCCCCCCCCCCCCCCCCCCCCCCCCCCCCCCCCCCCCCCCCCCCTCTATATTCCACTTTCCAGTTTATGGACCCAATGGTACCAAAGTTAGCAACGTGAGGGCAAATTTAGGAAGCAAAGCCACAGGAGATGCAGAGCAGGGCATGCTGAGAGAGGCGCATGCTGGGACAGGAGCATGCTGGCACAGGGGCATGCTGGGAAGGCTTATTATTCCTCCGGTAACCTTACAGCTTTGTTTACAGGTCCTGACAGTCGCTTTATGGCCAAAACGGTGGTAGCCACCTTATTACTTTAGACGGGACAAAAACAATAAGCTGTGCGAGGGAGACTGAGAGAGAGAGAGAGAGTGGAGGGGAAAAGCAAAGAAGGGAAGGAATGTTTCTAATCAGTGTTGTAACAGTTTCTGCGAACGCGGCAGATGTGTGTAAACAGCCGGCGTGTGACCCCATGGCGGGGGCCTGGCTCGTAAATACCACAGCCACACAGAGACAAAACACTTTGCGGAGACGGTGAGAAAGCATGGGATGGCCCCAGCGGAAGGAGCAGCCGCGGAGAGCCCCATAAGGGAGCCTTTCGGGGCCCGGGCTGATTAGCCAGTTTGACGATTTAGGTCATCCTTAAAGATCACCACGGGGTTTCACGACTTGGCATGGAGCGCGAGAATTTCACATGGATTTGTGAGAAAAGCAAAGAAATGACTGTCATAGGAGTAATATAAGCATGCAAAAATAGAAATGCTAAATATTTTTCTTGTTTTTGTATCTGTTGTTCCTTCGGGTAAATGGGGTTCAAGCAATGCTTCTGAGAGAACTGGATGACTGCAAATACTGAAATCTCATGATGAAGTCCCATCTGAATTGAAATTATGTGTAATGATGATTTATTTGCCATTTGCATGAGTATGAGTTCATGTACAATGGAATGTTTGAGTTTTCGCATATACCATCTTTCTCCCCTTTGAGACATACATGCATTTATACCTACAGTTGAGAGTTAAGCTTGAAGTCTGAGCACAGGATCAACTGCCACCTGGGCAGGACCCAATCTGTTGTCTTTGGGGCCCCATTTAAAGTCTTTTTGGGCCCTCCCCACCCTCATCTAAAGTAGTAACTGTTTGTGGCCAGTAGGGCCAAGGTTTGGGGGCCCACGCAAATGAATGGTTTGAATGGTGGAAAGCAGTATCACTGCATCTAGGAAACATCCCGATGGACCAGAGTATCACTACATCACCTACATCGGTCCTCTCTCCAAGAAGTAGGCGTTTCCTGTCGCATTCCAAAAACACACATCAGTTGTCAGTCAGTGCACGGCAAGTTCACATTCAAAACATTACCGTTTATTTTAAAAGCTCTACTTATGACCGAGATATGTTCCGAATGACCTTTCGTAACGTGAAATGTTCGAGAGTCGTTATTCAACATCATTTTAAGGATATACGCAAGTACAAAGAACTAGGATGCTGGGCGTTCGCACGCTACGCTGCTGCGCGGCCTGAAGTCGTACTAGGCAGAATTGTTGCGCACGGAAAAATATTGATGTTGCGGACAGGAAACGGGAGCCCAATGAACGCAATTTGGACTAACAGTCCTCTTCGTTCGTATGTCCGAAAGTTCGTAAGTAGAGGAGCGTCTGTATATTTTTATTTATTTATTTATTTATTTATTGGTTCCTGAGACAGTTGAGTCCTGCAGTTCAATATAACCACTTCAGAGCGATAATAAAATGCTGTGGAAGTTAAACATTCAAACTAATAGTTCAGTCTCCCAGGTAACTGTGGTTGTGGCAACCAAGTCCTTATTTTGGATTAAGGCAAACTGCCGACGTTTCCGGCGTCGTTATCTGCCAGTAAATGGAATATTCAGTGTTAATATGTTTACTATGGATATGCACGGAGTGCTGTAAACAGATATAATACAGACCACTTCATTTGAATCATTTGAACTCAAGTGAATTCGATTTTGCCCTTGAAGTCCATCCATAGCACTTAGGCAGAGGAGAAGTTCCCTTTAAAGAAACTTGGTTCTTTGATCGTGTTAAACAGAGAGCTTCAGCCAGAGCCGCTGGTCCTGCATCTCTGCAGCTGTTGCTTTCTAGGATTCTCTCTCGTTGCTGTAGACGGGCGTAATGACAGGCTGAGTTTGGGGGTCAGAAAGCAAGTCAGATTCTATGGCTGGGCAGCCTCGTACGTGGTGGTTGAGACCCACTGGGAGAGTTGTGCCGCTTGTGTCGATGTGATGTGGCTTGAGATGTAGACAGCCAAAGACCATTGCCTTCAGAGGATGACTGTGGGAGAAGAAAATTGGCACTTGGATCACCTCCCTTTATTCATACATTGTTGCCTTTTTTGTAGTTATACACTCACCTGTACCCATCAGGTTGTAGGATCCAGTTACAGAAAGGGTTTGCAGTTGTACCTTTAAGTGTAGAAATTGTATTAGTGAATTTCTGGCTGTATATTAGTTATTTGTGAGAGATAAATGTCACCTTGGGTTAGAGAGAGTCATTTCAAGCTTCATGGTGTGAAAGCTGAAGGGGTGGCATTAAATGTTCTGAATCCCTGATGTGCTGTCTGCTCTCTTTCCAGGGCCCGAATGCTCCAAGAACTTCAGCTCCACCAGTGGCGTCATCAAGTCCCCAGGCTTCCCTGAGAAGTATCCCAACAACCTGGATTGCACCTTCATGATCTTCGCGCCCAAGATGTCTGAGATTGTGCTGGAGTTCGAGAGCTTCGAGATGGAGGCCGACATCAAGCCGCCTGCCGGGGTCTTCTGCCGTTACGACAGGCTGGAAATCTGGGATGGTTTCCCTGGAGGTTTGTCGGAATGTTCTTTACAGAGGTGTTACACCACAGTGCACAGCAGAATCGTTCGATTCATCTGTGGCTCATTTACTCTATAGTTACATTTTATTCAGCAGATGCATTTATTCAATGTAATAGAAAGCAAGGTCAAACAGTCCCTGAACAATTGGGGGTTATGGGCTATAATCAAGGCCCCAACAGTGAAACCATGCAACCTTCCAGATATAGGCAATAGCATTCTAACCCACTGAGCCACACAGCACCCCCCTGGTCTCTCCCTGATGCAGGCTGTGTCCTAGACTGGGATTGGTGGGCTAGCTGTTAGAGCTCACATGAACAGCAAGCAGGCTGCCTTGCTCATACATCCCTCACATATTGAGGGTTCTGTGTTTTTCCGCATCAGCAAAACACAGCCCCTGCGGTTCCTCTCCGGGTGCCACTGCGGTGCAGAAGGATGGAGTGGGGCCTCATGGTGTTGCAAATGCACCAGCAGATTTCCGAGGAAAATAATGACTTTGATTGGTGGGGTTGGTGCGAACATGGGGTATGGAGGCAAAGAGGGAGAGGTGGCATGCCAGTCACCATGTGCCTGAGCGTCTGCGGGATGTGCGTCTGCGCCTGTGTGTCTGCGGGCTGCTTTTTTATTATCCAGTTTTTCCTTCTCCACTCTCATCCTGACAAACAATCCCTCTGATTGATTCCCCTTCACCCCCTCCCATTAATAATGACAGGAAGCTCATAGGTCATGTGACTCAGAAAGCTTGGCCTCTCAAAAGCTTCCTTAACAGCAGCACTAGCGTGGCGTCAAAACAGAGAAGGTCCAGACATAGCTGGGCCGGGCCCTGGGGCCTGTGGTGCTCTCTGGGGGCCCCACACATCCCGAAAGTGGGCTGGGCGACCTGGGGCTTGTGCTTGCTGACCTCAGCTCATAGGCTTACAGCTGCTTTCTCAGCCCCTGAAGCATGCTTGGGCCCCGGTGTGTCTCCCTGTACTTCGTTCGGGTCGGATAACTCTGGGCCACCAAGAGGGAAGAGTAGAAACACGATGAACATCCATGAGTTTCTGAAACCGTGATGTGTAAGGCTTGTGCAGTGCCCATTGCCAATCATGGCAACTCACATCGTTCTGGATACTGTATCATTTAGCTTCGGGCCAAACCAGCCAGCAGTTGACAGGACGCAGTAACACCTTCCTTCTCGCCGGCCGTAGAGCCTCATCTTTCTCGTTTCCGCAAGGTTCCCCCAGGCTTGTCCGTCACTCTGCAGGCCAAGAAAGAGCAGCTAGCAGTTGAGCCAAGGATCTCATTTCTTCCCGGCTCATAAGAGTGTCTTTGTTTTCCACGCATCTGCATTGGGTGTGAATTTTAACGAGCTGTGCGATCGTCTGGAAGAATTTCAGACCAGCCAGGTGTGTCTGAGCCGCTATGGGAAGGCGGAGCGGCCCAGTTTGGCAGGCGCGTCCAACAATAGTTTATTTATACGTCAGATTCAGAAAAATCCTTTCGAATCCGAGAAGGAGAACAGGTGTTAATTAAAAGATGGCGAACGCCATGAGGAGTCGTGCTCCTGCCACTTAATTATCACCTTTATTTTAGTCTCGGGGTACAGAGTCATTGAGAGCAGGAGACCTCGACTCTAGGGTCTTGGAGCAGAGTGAAGTTCTGAAGTTTGTGGCTCCTTCTTCACTTACGAGGAGGCGGCAGAAATGAGCATGTCCCTGTGTTTGGTGGACAAGCTTATTGGGAGGAGCAGGGCGTGACAGCGTGGGGTGGCTTCAAGGCCTGAAAAGCGAGCAGCATATCAAGGCGGCGGCCGCACTCAGCACGTGGGGGGGGCAGCTTTCCCCAGCAGCTGCCCTGCTCCCCATCTGCCCATGTGGATCTTAGAGCACTGAGGCTCGGAGGGAAATCCTGGCTAACAGGAGATGAACTCGACAGGGAGGGTGGAACATCCCCCAATATAGCCATGCACATTCTGGGCCCTCCCTCCCCCGGCCTCTAAATACCTTACCTCCCCCGTCCCTGCTGCTCAGCGAACATCTATGAACATCACCCTCCGCTATCAGAAGCTACACCTACCTCCCCAGTAAATTAGCACCCTCTCTTTCATCTCCGCTCAGCACCCTTAAATGATATTTCCTACATGGGTGGGGGGAGTGTCACACATGGGAGATCACAGAAGCTCAAATCAGAGATAAATGAGAAGCCCCACCCACCCCCGCCACCATCGCCTTCCTGTAAGTGTGCGCTCAGTCTGGCCACCAGGAGGCATCGGTGTTCCTCACCTTCCTCCATGTTAACCATTGTAAACTGACCTTCGGATTAATCTGGGCACTTTTTTCCAAGACCTTTGCAACTGGTGCCAGTCACAGCGGAACCAAATTAATTAGTACTCACTGAAAAAAAATACTTCATGACATTTGCAAATGGGGAAACGTTCTTATTGGCTTCCCGTGGACTTCAGTTCAATTCAGTTTATTTTTATATAGCACCTTTCACAACAGGGTTGCCCCAAGGCACTTTATATGAGTGTGTCGTAATACTCAGTGTCTATGGGTGTGTTAAGATGCTAAGATACTTGCCTGCTAACCCAGGCTAACTCTCAACACGCAGTGTTTGGTGTGTTGAGAGGAGTTGGCATGCTGTACACGTGATCAGGAGATCGCTGGTCGTTGAGCAAGGCCCCTAACCTTGAAATGCCCCAGGGACTGTCTGACCCTGGTTCCTCAAAAATGCAGGTCACTTTATTTAGCATCTGCTAAACAAGTAAAACATAACAATGTCTGCACAGTGGGTCAACACATCGGCCGCTACTGCGGTCAGAATACACCGGGCCGCATCATCTCCTACACCGGCGTCCTGGCCCTGACAATCAACACGGACAACGCCATCGCCAAGGAGGGCTTCTTCGCCAACTTCACCATCATGGAGAGGACCGTGCCAGAAGGTCAGTTGTCCTTCAGCTGGAGCTACTTGTTGGGGGGTGGGGTTGGCGTCCCAGTGGACACGGAGCAATGTTTACTTAACAGGTCACTGTATCCAGTGGGGTGATGGGTGACAGGAATGGACAGAGTGAATCTTGCCGAAGAGGAACTCCTCTTTACTGGGGCCACAAGCTGATTCTGCTGGATCTCTGACGCGTAAAATCCCAGAAAGATCAGATTGCCCAGACTGTTCCCAGACAGTGTTTTTTTAATACAGACTTTCATAGACCTGAAATCCCCTGCTCCCACAAACCCTAATTTGAAAAACGTCCCTGGCGAACTGTGGAAATGTCTACAACTTCCACTTTTTTCCTTGGCATCAGGATCGACGGGCATTAAATAAAGCTTTAATTATCCCAGATGGATAAAGACACCCACTGGGATTAATGCGCCTGTGTTTCTTAAGTAGTAGTAGTACTATTATTATTTTTGGAGCGGTGACAGTGACCCTCATCATCAGCTCTCCCAGCTGAGCCTGACACATTGAGAAGACGTCATGTTGCCACTAAACACAACTCGAGCCTGTCAGTAATGTCAGTTATGGGCCTGTCAGTAATTTTCTTCACTTCAAAATCCCATAACACCAGCCAGAACTCACACAATCACCAGAGATTTCTACACTGCCAGGTTCTTTATTTCTCAGTGCTTTTCTTTTTCTTTTACACTGTTATTTGGCCTCTTCGTGTGAACTTTCCTCCAGCGCCTCAGTCGAAGTTCATTCATTTTAAAAATGGCTCGCCTCATTTTTGACAAGTTGTCTCTCTCGCTAAATGCCTGTTTTTTTCCCCTCCAGACATATCGACCCGTGCCACAGCTGGTCTTTTAAGGTCGCCGCACGACCGATTTTCGCGGCGGAAATAAATAAATTAATTCCCAGAGAGTCTTTATGACTGCAGATCCCATTAGAGATGTAGCCAACACCCCTGCCCCCACCTTTTCCATTTTGGGGAAGGTGGTGCAGGTCCAAAGACCAGAAGGCTGTTAGAGGGTGACACCCATACTGCCACTCGACACCACGTGACATGAACTCACACAGATGGGTGCCCCATCTGCTGTGCCTAATCGAACCCGCATTCTTGCACCACTGATAGACACCACCCCCCCCCCCCTTGTGAGTTGGGGTGTTTGTGGACATGGCACCTGGCCAAAGCGCCCCCTGCTGCCGAACGTGAGACCCACAGAGCTCTTCCACGCCTCGGCGCTCACAGATTTGGTAGCTGGAGATAGAGGCTGTTTACTCCATGCCATCCCCAGATCTCAGAAGCCGTGTCATATGTGCTATACTTGTTTAAAGAGCGCGTTTGATGGGCCACACTTGATACACTGCCACTGTCCGCCTTACATACTTTTTCCAAAGCTTGCCCTACGACAGTGGATTTAACATCAGCTCCACTGAAACAATGCTTTTCCCATTTCTTCTCACTGAGGGGCAATTTGAGGATTTTTTAAGGTCGGTGCCATAAGAGGGGCCATAATTTATACAGGGGGACCAACCTATCATTAGCCAATGATATGTTTTGAATCGGTGATTGACAGGGGCTCCAGCACTCCAGCGACCAATTAGCTTTCAGCTAGGACCAGTTCCTTGCTCCTAGTATCAATAGCCCCTGTAAAATCCCGAATGCTTTTCAGACTTCGACTGCAAGGAGCCACTGGGGATGCAGTCCGGCGACATCACCTCTGACCAGATTGTGGCCTCATCCCAGTACAGTCTCAACTGGTCCCCAGAGCGTTCCCGCCTCAACTACGATGAGAACGCCTGGACGCCGTCCCAAGACTCTAGCAAGGAGTGGATACAGGTGGGTGCCTTAGATACCCCCCCCCCCAACACACAATTATGGGCTTCTCATGAATTAATAAAATGCAAAACTCAACCAATTAGAGTGACCAGGCTTTCCCAGAAAGGGCATCTATCCTGCACCCCACTCAAAAGACATTTACCGGAATAATCTGCACATTAATTGAGCTAGGGATATCTGCTCCATGCCCTGTTAGCTTAAGTAACCCCATCTTTACTCAGCGTCGGGGTGATCCTTGGGTAATATCGAGCGAGGGATACATTTTCGTTTCACAAATCCACCACAATCGCCTACGGTACCTGCTCACCATCTCCCCCAGTTGGAATTTCAGGTCAATTGCAGTTTATAGAAGTGTAGGTTATTTTGACCCCTCGTATCTTACCTGAAACTGAGCCCTTCCTGTCAAGGAGTTGTCACTGTGTCAGGCACAAAGGACCCCGGGGGAAATTTCTCTGATCCTCCTACATCCCCCCCACCCCAACCGCCACCATGATCGAAAGACAAACCGCGAGCCACTCTGTCACTGAGTCACAGACCCACCGTCACTCTGATACACTGACACAGAAATCCGATCCCAGTTCATCCCCTCCGGAATGCTCCGCGCTGCCAGCAGGTCCTAGAAAAACATAAATGGCAGGGGGATTTGGGGCCTTGTTCATGTTCTGCTCAGAATAATTTCAAGATTTAGCAATCGGCGCATTTAGCAAGCATCCAGAAATAATCGCAAAACAAATTCCTGGCGCCCCGCAGTCCTAGAGATGAAGTTCTGGGCTTTTGTGGACTTTGGCCTCAGAAGAACATGGTGTTTTCCACATTTAGGCTGCAGAGAGACGCTAGGGAATGGAGAGAAGTAGAGAGAAACCTCCAGGCCTGACATATGCTGCCCTTGAGGTCTGAAATGGGAGGCCATATGCGGTGCCCCAGGGTCCAATAGCCTGTCCCATTCAGAGCCAGGGTCCCCATAAGTGAGGCTCCCTTGCAGCCATCAAAATACTCACCCCCACCACACTGAAGCCTTGGAGATGTAGGACTCCCAGGATTTGCAACATTCGCCTGGGCATAGTTATCAAGCTGGAGACGAGGACACTCTTCTGCCCCCCCCCCCCGACACACACACAATACCCAGATCTTGCAACTGTCCCAGGAGCCTTACCCTTAAGAAAAATAACCACATTTTGTCTCAAATCACAGAGCAGCCAGGGGAACATGAGAGTCTTTCAGGATCTGACCCCTAGACAGAGGACCTGGGGGGGGGCTTTTTTCTGGGAAGCTCCGGTTTCTAAACGGGTATAAATGTTTTTGTTGACTGGGACTTGAAAAAACATCCCAATCAGCCTGGTGGGCACCACTTGTCGCTTCATGTTTTATTCACGATAATTAAGTCAGCTTCATAAATATTTCCTCTCCTCCTTGTTAATCCTGTTTGTCTATTTCCGGTATTAATGTGTCCTTAAACAGACTGCCACCCTGCCGAGTAAAGGTGATGCATGTACATCTGTAGTCATTGCCACTCCGTACAGGGTGTTTTTGGCAGGACACTGACAGCAGCTCTCCTGTCTCCGGTCGTGGTCTGATAGGTATTGGAATTTCACTCAGCCAATCAAATGTCAAAGTTCTCATCTGTTTCCAGGGGAGCGTGAAAGGACCCTGCCATCGATGTTTAATGTATGACCCGTAGAGTCGTCTCTGCATGGCCCAAGCTCATTAAGCCACTTAATTACAACAAGTGTTATTAAAGAATCAAATTCTCTGCTCCGTTCTGTTTAAGCACATTCAAGCGCTGAAAAACAACCTGGGATGGTGAAGACGTGCCAATTATGTCGTCTGTTGGACCCCTGATAAATTCATCTTATTATCTTGTTAATTTCCAAGCGGGTGATTTCGGTGGGCAGCTATGTCGCCTGGGAGGGTCCATCTTTTTCTCCAGAATTTTATAATCAGTTTTATTCAATGACCTGTCCAGGAAGTCTTTTGTCAGTCGTGTGACAGCAGAATGGGATACCTGCTGAGGATCCTTCCGTAACGAACCGTGGGGGTTTGAGTCGAGGTTGAGGTTGGGGCCCTCCAGACACATCCTGCAGCTGCTGCAGGCTCTGCACTGCCTTGCCGCTGAAGTGAGGTCGGTGGGAGAGCCCATTCGCCCACCCACCCGCCTGCAGCGTCTTTATGGAGCCAGCCCCCAAATGACAGAAAACCTTCTTGCTCGAATGATCGTGCAGCATATTTAGGTGCTTCTGCCCGGATTGAGGGAGGAGAGTAGAAATCCAAAAATGAGGAACCCTCCTCGAGTATCGTAGCACCCACCCCCCCACTCCCCGTGGGATGTCATGAATAATTCCCGTACTGGGAGGAAGAGGTCCAAGGATGAGGTGGGGGGCCGCGGCCGCAGAGCGCCATGACGACATGTGGGATGCGATAAAAGAAAGCGGATCTTAAGCCAATCATATTCGCTCAGACAGCGAACATTGATCACGGATGAGGCATGAATTATGCATCTAGTCTGAAAAAGTCAGCTGTCGATACTTAAAAGCACTTTTGCCCTCTGCCATATAACAGTGAGATACGGCTTTACCCCTGAGCTGCATCTTCTATGGCCTTTATAATAATTGCTTTCCATGCACATATAATTTATTTACGAAGTGGCTGCCATTTTCATAAATCCTGCAGCATTAATATATTAGCGTTCGTTCCTTGTTATGTGTCACCATACCATCTTTCTGTTTTGATCGGTCTTAGGAGCATGCTAAGCATTGTGGGTAGCCAGAGTGGGGGGGTCTTCTTGGTCATCCTTTTAGTCAAATTATTAATAAACGCACGATGACAAAATGGCGGCTCCTGATGAAGAGCCGAGTCTTTTGACAGGAATGGCGGTGTGGGGATTTCTGTTACCTGCACACCGTTCCCTGAACTAGCTGATCAAATCGTTCCCAACGTTCAAAAAGCCCACCAAAATGGTCCTTTGTGCGCTAATTAACACCCGCACCCTCTTGCCTGCATCTGGGAGGGAAGTCGCACTCGGCCGGAATAACCAGCATCCTGATGTCCCGACGTCCAAACGCTTTTTCAATTAGCCATGATCGGCGGGGTGCAGCGGCGTCCTTCTCTCTGCTGTTACCGAATCGCACCCAGCAGTGCCAGGCACTGACTAATTAGAGTACAGGCCTCTAATTAACATCGGCTTCTCGCCGGCAAAGCCCAAGTTCCATGGGCTTGGCCGCCACTTGCGGGATACGAGCTCCTCTCCATGGTGGGTCTGACCTGCACTCCAAACAAGGTCTCTCAGATTCAGTAGGACGCTTTTACAGCAGGGAGATTTTTAATTTCTACCACCTCCCAAAATCCACCCGGGTGGCTCAGAGAGATTATCCGACGCGACCGGAAACACAACGTGGCGGCCGTCATGCCACGTCCTTCCACTGGGGACTCGTGTCTGTCCTGGCATTCCATTCCCAGGTCCCTTTATCCGCCATCCTCACACCCACGCTGCCTCTGTTTGCTTCGGATCACTCTCACCCAGCCAAGAAAGAGATTAGAGTTTGGGAAAGTTGTGTATAATTTGATGTTTCGTATAGGAGCGGGCGGCTAAAAATACTGCAGTAATTCTGCCAGGTAAGCCAGGTGATGAATTAGAGGTTGGGAACGGAACTGGCGTCTCTCGGCATCAAGTAATACAGCTTTCATGAAAGGGAATTAATTATACCTTTAGTTAATGGAATTTTTAGGACGTGAATAACAGCCAGGTGAAATACATAAAATTGGAGGCAGCAGCTTCAGTTGACAGATGAAACGGCAGTTTTGTGACCCACCCCCTCTCCACCAACATTGTTTTGTTTATTAGGCAGCAGCATGGGGGGGCGGGGGGAATGGGTCAGCAGCAGGGTCGTGGCACAATCAACTGTTGCCAGGTGATGCTTGCATTTGAATTGCAGAGCGATTGCTCATCTTATTGTTTTGTTTTGTTTTCTGAGAAAGCGAGATGTAGAAAATCCACGGAATATTAATGCCCCGGACCCTCGATTTTACTATCCAGCCCACACATGCAAACGTGGACAGCTGCTTTCCCCCCACGGTCGGAAAACATTGAGGAATGCTGGGAAATGTTCTTTCCAAACCTCCTATGGCTCAGTTTTGGGAAAGGTTGTGAACGGCGGAAATTAGCATCATCGTCCCTCGAGCCGTCGCAAAGCATCACACAGCCCACACAAGCCACCCTGCTTGTGGAGACTCGCTCGCTGAAACGTCTGAAAGCTGCCGGGCTTAGCAAGGCGGCCACACAGTGGTGCCATTAGTGCCGGGGCCATGGCTCTGATCACACACCTGTGCCTTGCAGCTAGACTGCGAGGATGGCAGCCGCTGCCTGGCGTTCCTGTAATCGCTCCCGCCAATACGCGGCACCAGCTATGAAGCTTGGTATTTTAAATGCTCACCACCGCAAAGTCGGGCAGAAGTGGAAATCTCCTGGAAATTCCATCGGTAGGAGCCGGGAGAGCGCCGGAGGTGCTGGGGATGCCAAAGTAGAGCTCGATATGATGAGCGATGTGACTGTAATGGTGTTACGTGCAGATGGAGGGAGCCGAGCTGAATGTGCCTTGCGCGGTTCAGAAGCAGACTGATTGTGCTGTATAATACGCTGCTGCTTGGGCAATGTTCCCGAAACATTTACAAAACAGCCGTAGTGTCAGCATCTAAGTTCAACGCATGTTCACTTTGCGTTCCACAAGCATTCTGGCCCCAGCTTAAAGTGGCCATTAGGATGAATGAGTCTCCTGCTTTAGAGTTTTGATGGGAAGTCGGTTTCATCAATATGTCGATGCGATTGGCGGGACCTGTCTTCCCCGTTTACGTCGACAGTGGTAGCCTCGGCTAGCTGCATCTCAAAAGCCACCTGTGACATTCCAACAGCTCCCTGTCCTTCTCTCTGGGGTAAACTTGGTGGTAGTCGCAGTATGCTTTGACCTCTCTACCCTGCCTCTGAGCACTACGCCCTCTAGTGGGCAAGACAGGTATGTAGAAATATGCCAGGCATGTTTATTTATTACACTTATTGGCTCATGATGTAATGACCATGAAGGTAATCTGGTCCAAACCTTGCCTTTATTTAATGGGAGATCTTCTCTTTAGCCAGATTCTAAATTAGTATGTTCTGCTGGACCACAAATGCAAAAATCCTCCTTTTGAGTGGATGAAACAGCAAGACACTTAGCCCCAGATAGGATGATGTTGTGGGTGCTCGCTGAGTCTGTCAGTGATGATTTCTCAAAACCGAGGCACTTTGAAAGCAGGCAGACATCTCAGCATCAATCGAAAGGTGCAGTGGAGTGAACAAATTCGAGATTAGCAACAGCGGCCTAGAATTACATGGCTTAACAGGTCTAATTGTTATGCAGAATGCTTCCAAGTCCAAGCTGTCACATCCTGAATCACGTCAGTAAGTTTCCCGGTCTCTGGTCTGAGTTGCCACAGCCAGAACCATCAGTTCACTAAGCCTCACTGTCATTGGCCCAAGGTGTACCAGCCAAAATCGTCAGTTCAGTAAACCTCGCTGTCAATTGTTCCAAGCTGGTAACGAGTGGAACAGTTCACATTTTGTCACTTCGACGGTCTATTTCCCGGCTGCCATCTTGCTTTTTCTTCTTGATTTCACAAATAACCACAAACGCAGAGATATTTTTCACCATGAATAAGAAAATGAGAAAATGCATGTAAACAAACAAAAAAATAAAAAAAACTCAGAGTCTTTTGATATTTATCTCGAACAGTCCATGGAGTTTTCACGCCTGCCATTTTGATGCTTCTCTTCACGATGAAAGGTGCAACATTATTTTTCAAGAGCGACACGATAACGACCACGTCCCTCCAGGCTGCCTATGCTAATTAGCCAGTTATCTTCATTACCCTAATTTAACGGTTGCATTTGTTATCTCCAAGCTGCTTCGGATTTCGGATTATCTGAGCCGCATGCAGTTCCATCGTTCAGCGCCCCCTGGTGTGCAGCTAGCCTGGTCCCCCGCACCCCGGCTTTGATTTATTTATCTCCAGCAGCTCTGGATCATCCGTCAGTTTTCTGGTTCGCCTCAGAATTACCTCAGAGGCAATCTTCAAATGGTTCTCTCCGAAGGCATTATTTGCTGCCCCGAATCTAAATTTGATTGAGTCTGTTTGCCTTCAATTGTATTACAGCATATTAATGCCATCATCAACTGCCTCTAACAGCCATTAAACCCTCACAGTCCGCACTCCATTCGCAGCCATTTGCATACTCTCTCCGTCACTCAGCCACTGTGTTTCTTTCATCCCCGGCTGTGAGCAGCTTTTCCACACGCAGCTACAGATGACACATTCCGCTAAGCATTTCTGACTTTTTCCATAAACAGGCCAGGGGAGAGGTCACGTGGGTGGGGGTGGGGTGGGGTAGGGGTGGAGAGGGAAATCCCTGATTGGATCACAGCTTCTAAGAGCACGGAGGAAAAATTTGTGAAGGACGTTAAAGAGGGAGGAAGCAGGAGAAACAGAGTGTGACAGAGAGAAAGACATAGAAAGGAATCTCAAATTGAGGTTGCTGGGAAGGGAGAAACTCCTGTGCCACACCCTGGAGTACTCATTGTCACACCGGGAACATGAGCGTGAGTACTCATGGTCACACCGGGAACATGAGCGTGAGTACTCATGGTCACACCGGGAACATGAGCGTGAGTACTCATGGTCACACCGGGAACATGAGCGTGAGTACTCATTGTCACTATGAAACTATAGAGATATAGAAATGTGTGATTGCTTCACAAGGTCTTTCTGAGCGATATAGGGAGTATATACATCTTTGTTCATGTTTTTGTGCATTAATGAATTGTTTCTTTACAATTCTCTTTATTCATTATCCCACTCGATCCAATAAGCCCTTGTCTCCCATCGCAGGAAATTAAGGTTCTTTCTTTTGTCTTTTCCATGATGATTATTATATTTCTTTTCATTATCACTCTGTCGTACCACTTTGGCTTAATAAAATATGTGCCAAGTCTTCAATACCACACTTTTCTTTCAGTATGTGTCCTCATGTTTTGTGTGTGTGTTTGAAGCCTCACGTTCCGCTTCCATGCCTTCCCAGGTGGATCTCGGATTTATCCGCATCGTTTCGGCGATCGGGACACAGGGAGCCATTTCCCAGGAAACCCAGAAATCATACTATGTGAAGTCATATAAGGTGGAAGTGAGCTCCAACGGCGAGGACTGGATCATGTTGAAGGAGGACTCCAAGCACAAGGTAGGACCATCGTCTCCTGAGAGCAGTTAGGGAGGTCGGCATCACCAGGTTTCCATTTTAACCAGGTTGTCTTTGATTGGTGTAAACTTCAGAATATTCACGCCCGAGGTAAATGGGGAGTTACTCCTCTCAGTGTACCATGCACATTGGAGGAGGGGCTCAGATCTCAGATATTCTTCGTAGCAGGAGCTGGGCAACCCAGAGAAGGGATGAGTCACAGCAACGTGTTGCCCCCCCGGCTCTCTCTACGAAGCATGGTGCGTCACTGTGTATGAGGGAAAGTATTTTTGGACACTATAAAACAACCGCAGTGAGCGGCCTACTTTTTTGTGAGCAGTGATGTAATTTTCATTGCATCCACCGATATGACCCCATTGGTTAGGTCTGTGATGGGGGCGATAAGGAACTATAAAAAACAAAAAAACAAGACCAGTCACATAGCTGAATGGGATGGGAGTAAACAGACTTGCCCCCCCATTAGATTCCTGTAGTTAAACGGCTGATCTCTTAAGCACTCTTTGAGAAAAGTCATACCCAACCCCAAGTGAACTTGCCGGTCACTGCATAGTTAAAAAGGGAGTGTTTGTGTGTTTACAGCCACATGGAGAGCTCGTATACGCAGTCGACAGGCTAACCTCATTGCCCACGTGCTCGCCTGCGAGTACTGTGTACCCCAGGTCCTCTGCTGTAACCTCCCTGGAGTGAAGTCCACCCTTAAAGGCACGGCTGCGGGGTGACGTTGAGGTTATCTCCGATTCGGAGACTCTTAAGTGCTTCTGTGCAGAGAGAGAGTCCTTTTAGCCGGTGCTGATCGCGCAGTTTGCTCTGAAAGGCCTTTTAACGGTTAGCAGCAAAGTGGAGCATCAGCAGGACATCTGGGAATTGGGAAACCTATTATTAATTTCTATCTGACATGCAAGTGACGACCCTCAACTGTAGCCAGTGACAGTGCTAATGTTTCTCCACACCTGTTTTATGCATCCAACTTTATGTCCCAACCTGGGCCTCATTCAGCATGACCATGACCTTATTTTGGTAATAACTGGCTCATGGGTCAGTCCCATTGAGAGCAAGCCACATAGTTCTGAGCAGTATGGGATGCCACAAGCAGTATGTCAATCCAAGACAAATTAGCTGCCGTTGCTAATGGGACACAAGGAGGAATGTGTCAATAGTGTTAGTGGGTACTGACTGGCATTTCATCAGAATGAAAAATGGTGCATTTATGTCTGGGAAGTGGAAGGTACCTGCTAAATATTTGGGAGGAGAGCAGTTTTTAACAGAGTGGACTGGCGAGCAAGCAATACTTGGATGTTGATCTTCATTGCTGGAGCGACTGGCCTGTGTGTCACCCATTCTTTGAGTAATCACAATTAATCAATGTCTTTTTCACTCTTGTTTGTCTGCATCTCAGATCTTCCTGGGCAACACCAACCCGTCTGATGTGGCGATGGCAGAGCTGCCAAAGCCCACGCTGACCCGCTTTATCCGGATCCGGGCTGTGAGCTGGGAGGGCGGCATCGCCCTTCGGTTCGAGCTGTATGGATGTAAGATCTCAGGTGAGTCCTGGCCAAGGCTTTGGCTAACATTGGCTCCATGAAAGTAGGGTGAATTCACATTGTCCTTTAATTGCTAGCTGTGAGAACAATGCCCAAGTACACTGATGAGTCTTACATAAAGGTCATTATGTATTTATAATACCTGATGTTTCCAAAATCATTTTGACTTGAATGCCACTAAAAGCAGGAATGATTCAGTGATCTCTTGCCGAGTACTGCCTGCTCCTCCAACCGGTCTTCACTCGCTCATTTGCATTAATTTCTCTCCCCACACACCCAGTGTTCTCCGTAATGGGCCGTTTTGATCGCTTGTGGCTTCAACTTGCCGCTCCGCTATTTCGAAGCTCTTGCTTATGACTGCCGACCCTGCTGCACCTGTGGGGGCGAGGTGCAGCCCTTCCGCAGGCAGCTGGAGCATCTGTGTTTGAGGGGGCGGCCGGCCCTATGGAGGCCACCAGTTGCGGTCGTGCTGTGTCCATGCAACATCACCACTCTGCATGGGTAGCATGGCACCCACAAGCACAGAATCTGAAGATACCCCCGAGGAAGATAAAGATGCCCCAGAACTTCTGTTCTCCCTTAGTCATTTACACCAAAAGGCAGTGTGTAATCCTGAAGCCAGGCTGCTTGCATCTGTTTTACTTTTGGGTTATGATCCAGCGTAAACTGATACACAAGGATGACTGTTAGTAGGGTATTCACGTAACACATCCCACTGAAGGAATTGGACCACTGCTGTGGTACTGAGGCCTCCAGGGAGAGAAACAGTCAGGCATTCTGCGAGGCAGAAGCAGCAGCGATACCATATGGATTATTTTAATCAGTAAATGTGCCTCACAGCCTGAATGCTGCTCCCATATCTCAGAGGGTTTGCTGGGTCAGTCTTCACAGCATGCTTTCATTTTCAGCCCCCTTGATTTCAGAAAATAAGCTATTCTTTCACCTGGATGTAAAAAGGCAACTGGTTTGCAGTGTTTCCTAGCAGATTCTGACAAAAATGTGACAGCCAAAGGTGAAGGAAAACCTTACATAGGTGCTGGTTTTCCAAAGCCATGAAATTCTGGTTTGAAACAGTCATGGTCTCACTGTGTTACTGCGCTGTCACAGAGGGGCAATTTTTCATCACAGATACACAGATGATATTTATGTAAAGAAATACATTTCCCTTATTGGACAGCTCACATTTTACATTATAACTAACCATAAATACTACCAGGTTTCTACCGGACAAAAAAAAAGTTTATATTCCATCCACAGGAGTACATCAAAAAAACAGCATTACTTATTTGATTAAGTGTTTACAATGAAGCCTCCAGGATGCAGGCAGCTTGTCTCTGTATGCTGCTGGTTACGGTGCTGCAAGCATCAAATGTGGAATTAATAATCCTCTGGTTCGGGGGGATCCTTTTTGTACAAGACAAGAAGCGTAAAGAAGGTGAAGAGACAGAAGGTCGGGTATAGCTTGGAGCTGAGCACTGTTCTGGAAGTGGAGAGACTTTCTGAGAAATGCTGTAGGCCATAAAAATTAGCATGCAAGGCATTGGGAGCCACTGATTGAGGTGGCAGGACCGGATAACATGCGATCACTGACACTGGCACAGGAAACACAGAGCTGGCATGAAACCCAGAGACAGGGGTAGCTCCTGTCTTCAACTTGCTGCACTCTTTCCATACAGTCACATTAAATCTCTGCGGTTTTCCTGTGGGGGCGTGAGCCTTGCTGTTAACATCCTGTGCGACGTGAACACATGGTGTTCCCAAGGAAGGTTTAAGCACACGCCGTCCAGGTCCTGGACTGCAGCAAAACATTTGTTCACCTTCACACTCCAATTGTTGTTTGCAAGGATATGAAGACCTTATTGAACAGCGGCTCAGCAGAGCAACGGGTCAGGTGGTCCATTTATACAATCTAGCCTAATCTAAAGATGCACATTTCCTGAACACTGAAAACATGGACTTTTTCAGAGTGTCCTCGTAACATTTTTAGACTGTTTCCAGGGAGGATACTTTGCAGCTGACGTTGTCTCCCTCTTCTTCTGTCCCCCATGCAGAGTACCCCTGTTTGGGCATGCTGGGAATGGTGTCTGGCATGATCTCTGATGGTCAGATCACAGCTTCCTCCCACATGGAACGCACTTGGGTGTCAGAGAACGCCCGTCTGCTGATTGGCCGCTCGGCGTGGACTCTGCCACCACAGGCCCAGCCCTACGTCAGCGAGTGGCTGCAGGTGGACCTGGGCCAGGAGAAGCTGCTGAGAGGCCTCATCATCCAGGGCGGCAAGCACCGTGACAACAAGGTGTTTGTCCGCAAGTTCCGGGTGGGCTACAGCAACAACGGATCCGACTGGAAGATGATCCAAAATGCCAGCGGGACTGGCAAACCCAAGGTGAGCTGGACTGACATGCTGTGCCAGGGACTCTTCCTCCCTATGCAAATGTATATATTTCTTTCATAGACTGTTCTTTATGTTTGCTATAATAGGAATTCATAGACAACCTTAACAGCGCTTTTACCAAAATAAACAGAGCTCTGTCTTGGTTTGGCCACTGGCAGCCAGGATCTAGCTGGCGGTTTCCCCTAAACATCTTGACACGCATCTTGACACTTTACTTCAAAGGAAATTGTAATATGTGCAGAGTTTAAGAGACCTACACGCTCTGCAAACGCAGCAGATCAGTAGTGATGGCCAAATGAAGCTTCATGAACCATTTGCTGTATTTTCTGACACCACTAGATGGTGGTCTCTACTCAAAAAAGGGCTCAAAGCATGCCCCAAAACAAACCAAGGGTGCCATCTAGTGGGGTCAAAAAAATACAGAAAACAGTCCATGAAGCTTCATTTGGCTATGACAACATACCAGGATGCAATGTCATGAGATTGCCAGAGGGTGGCAGTGTGTTGGTTCTCTTTTCTATGCATTTAAATTATTGTGGGCACAAAGAAAATTGTCAAGCTTCTTCCAACCTTAATGTCCTCGCTCAGCTACACAGTTTCCCCACTCCCTATTAGAACAGCATTTTAAATAGATTAATTTTTTAAATTGAGTCTGAGAGAACTTTTAACAAGTCTTATCTATAATTATCGACACGAATGAGTCTCACTTTGCCTGACTCACCATGTCACGTAATGGAAAATAATGGCTGGTGCGATAAACAGTCAGTACTAATTTCGTGAGCATCGGTGGATTGCATCGGCCATAGATAAGACTATCACGTGCCTGAAGCTTTGGGGCAGCTCAGTGGAGAGCAGATTAGCGTTTATTTTAAGCTGTTTGGGAAAAACGCTGCCTGGGGCGACGGCTGGTCCCAGTCTGGGAGGTTGAATCAGACGCAAGTGCCAAGCGGGAAGATGAAGGAGATGTGTGAGATCTCACATGATCCGGGCACCTCGCAATTCCCCACTCGATGTTAGCTCAGCAGTCAGGTCGTCCCTTTAAGTCTACTTTAGGTCCTGAGCTTCAGTAACGAAGTGACGGCTGGGAGGTGAGATCGACGCCCACTAAATATTTGAGAAGGCAGCAGTTTTTATCTGAGTGGACAGGAAAGGAACCAGTACTGGGCTCTCCAGAGCGCATCCACACGGAGGCACTTTCCCAGCATAAATCTGTGGGTGCTCTAACGTGTCATTGATGAATGAGTGAAACTGAGACACCCTCTACCGTTGTTTGCTCTTTTTTAATAAACCCCCACCCCCCAGCAGCCATCAAAAACAGAGGAAAACATGTTGTGAATCTGGGGGCCTTGAAACTCTCGCATCGGCTGGAAACAGGGTTTCTTCCTGACTAGTGAAGTCAGCTTTCTGCCCTCGATACCCAGACACTAAAGGCCATGAAGCCCAGTGTTCCTGCCTACACTGGTGGTTTTTGAGATGTCATTTTGGGGGTTCTGCATAGCCTGATCTGTTTTTACTGAACCCCTCCACATATTAGGCATCTCCAGCAATCCGTGACACCCCCCGCCCCCAGACTCTCAGGGTGTACTCACACTAGCCAGTTCATACTATGGCAGACTTTGAGCCCCAAAGTCCAGTTTGTTTGACTAAGTGTGATCGCTCTATAACACTGCGCTTAACCGTGCCCTGACCTGCTTGAAGAGCTGGGCCGGAGTACCATTAATAGGACTTCGGCACGGTGTGCATAGTGTGATCACTAACCGTTCCTGAACACGGAACACAGAGATAATGTCAATCTTGTCACTGACACACGCATCTGCACTATAGGTACATGAACCAAACCCAGAAGGAACTGATCAGGAAGACTGCATAGATTGCATGCATTTATCCACAAAACTGTTTTGCTGGTCTCTGCAGAACACAGCATAGCGGAATAACCTGTAGTTACTGATGCTAGTTTGATGATGTCTGTGTAGCCCGTTTGCTATATTATAAAATCTTGCTGTATTATAAGATCCCTTACATAAATCACTGATTTTAAGCAAGGGAGATCATATTTAACTAGGTTATATTTCAGTATTCTATGTATTCTACACAGCATGATACCTGCACTTCTGACATAGGATATAATTGAGTTTCAGCAGTGGTTCAGACATATTGAGTCCATCATTCTGATTCGATGGTTAACGATTTATAGCATTTGAGATGCCTGTAAGAGTATGATTAGTACCAGTACTAAAGGAATGTAATACAAACAGCTTCCAAAAATGCAGTACAATGGTACCATTTCAGTACCGGTATCCTCTGCAGCACTAGTCTGCACAAACTCTAAGATATTTGGAAAATGTGGGACTATCTTCTAGTAAGTTTAGCATGAATAAATAAAAGTCATTTTGTTGCATACTTGATGAATTTGAGTCTGTCATCATGCCTAAAACGACTGCAAATAAGCCATAAAATAAGGACATAAATCATGAATTCCATTGTGCTGTGCCACAGTGCTTTCTTTCGTATATTTTCTTCAACACAAAAAAATCGTACAATAATGATGAAAGCGTGCTGGGGCCCGGAACCTGTAAGCGCAGACCAGCGGGGGAGTGGGGGGGGGGCAGTCGTGCTAGGGCACGGTACAATACAACTGGGAAAAGTGTGAGTACGCCCTCAGATGCTGACTGAGGACTCTGCCCCTCTCCCTCTCTCTGTACCCCCCTGCAGATCTTCGAGGGGAACCAGAACTATGACACGCCAGAGCTGCGCCTGCTGGAGCCCCTGCTGACGCGCTTCCTGCGGATTTACCCGGAGAGGGCCGCCACAGCCGGCATGGGGCTGCGG
Organism: Isichthys henryi; assembly: GCA_026776945.1. Lineage (NCBI taxonomy): Eukaryota > Metazoa > Chordata > Actinopteri > Osteoglossiformes > Mormyridae > Isichthys > Isichthys henryi. The sequence goes on from JAODJX010000001.1 coordinate 31,230,113, forward strand.
CTCGAGCTGCTAGGCTGCTCGATCCCAGGTGAGTGCCCCCCCACCCCAGTGCCCCTTTCAGGCCCTGGGTCCCACAAGGGCTTTAGCTCTGCCTCCACGATTAAGGGTGACATGCACTGCTGTGGTGACAGTCTGACCTCTGGAAATCCACCCCCAGCTTAGCTCTCTCTTAGAGCATGGGAGAGCAGAGCATGCTAAGTGCTCTCGGATGGGCAGTGGGGTACCGTCCATAGATGGTAAGCAGGGGTATAATGAAAGGGCCCAGCCCAGTGGGGCGGGCGGTGCCGCTATTTTTATAGCCCCTACAAAACAGCAGATGTTGGTGGCTTCCTAATATGAGCCAGTATCAGTGGCCAGTGGGTGGAGCTATGAGTGTGTGTGTGTGCATGTGCATGTGTGTGTGCAAACGAGCGGGTATACCTTACCTTATGGAGACACACTGTCTCTACAACGTGATGAATACCTGTTTTTTTCCCTTATGGGGGCCAGTTTAATAAAAATCTGTGACTGCAATGAAAAAAACTAAAAATGCAAAAACTTGGTTACTTATGGTTATGGTTATGGTTATGGTTAGGGCTGAGTAGCGGTTAAGGTTGTCGTAGTTATCGTTCGCTTTTTGCCCATAGAAATGAATGAATATCCCCATAAAGATATGTTTACCCGACATGTGCATGTGTGCATGCATGAGTGTGTGTGTGTGCATGCATGAGTGTGTGTGTGTGCATGCATGAGTGTGTATGTATTTGTGCGTATGTTTGTGTATGTGAGCGTTTTTGCGTGTGTGTGTGTGTGCATGCATGAGTGTGTGTGTGTGCATGCATGAGTGTGTATGTATTTGTGCGTATGTTTGTGTATGTGAGCGTTTTTGCGTGTGTGTGTGTGTGCATGCATGAGTGTGTGTGTGTGCATGCATGAGTGTGTATGTATTTGTGCGTATGTTTGTGTATG
>JAODJX010000001.1:31244658-31261327 GCA_026776945.1 Isichthys henryi
ACCTCCACATCATTGCATTCAGTTTTTATTCACGATTTGTATAGTGTCCCAACTTTTTTGGAATCCGGTTTGTAAAAGGGGTAAATTAAAGCTAAACCAATTAAAATTATCAGGGGGCAGTTTCAGAAAACGGGTAACTTGTTGGATTTCAAGCATAGTTGGGTAAATGTAAGTGAACAAAGAAAAAGTCCATTTAATAAGTTATCTGTGTTAACAACAATACTTGCTTTCTGAAACAAGCCCATGGTCATAAAATATGGGGGGATTGTAACCCCCCAGTAATTAAAACCGGCCAATGCATGTCCCTGGACCTCCCTAAATGGGTGGGGAACCCAAATGGGTGTTCAACCCAAAGTTACGCCCTTGAATAGACCCCAGAAAGTACTGGTGACCTATTTCACTTAATATTAAAGAGGTTTGCACAGCAGGAGAGACAAGCCAGGGCATAGATTTGGGTACAGATGGTAGGGGCATGTCCTTTTGCGTTTTGGGGGGGTGGGGGATTCGGGGCTGTTTGGCCCCTACCAAACACATGCCCTTGAAGATAGAGGTGCAGTTTGTCTTACGGTCAGCAACTGTATTATCACGTTATGATTGTGCCACATAACCTCAGCATTAAACAAAATCACAGTGCTAAAATAGAAAATACAAACATGATAATCACATGTTCCACCTTTACAGAAAGGTGATGAGTTTTTCCACACAGGGAAATAGGGACACCATTATCTAATCTGACTGCATTTAGATCATGAAAACATCATGGGGCTCAGTTCAGCAGAGGGAGCATGTAATTTAAGTGCAGCAAATCATGAATTATGAAAATTACTGGAAATGATTCGACACGATAATAGAGTTAAGATGGAGTATTGTGGAAGAAAAATGCAGAAGACAAAAAGGAAAGACAGAAGGGATGGTAAATGGGTGGCCTTCATCCAGTGGTTAATGCTGTCCTGAGGTAATTAACAACTTCCTGTTGAATGAAGAAGAATTCACAGGCAATTATCCTGTGCGGTTCAAAAGCAACTTTGTTACCTTAGCTGAATAACCCCCACCTGAATTCCAAACAGTGTCAATCTTCGCAACTGGATCCTGGTGGGAGTAGTTTATTGGTTCCCTGGCTGGCGGTGGGGGTGAGGGCCCCCAGGATTGTCTGCTCGAACCCTCTTGAGTGACTTTGTTTCCATAAGCTGTTGTTTCATTACAGATCTAAAGCCCATCCTCAGATTACAGCAGGTTGGATGTTCACTGAAGACAAGACACCTCTTTTGTTTACAGTGGTTTACCAGAAGCAGATCACCATGGAAATAGTGGAACCTTTGCTATTTTTTACTATGGTCATGTCAGCTTTGGAAGGAAGATACCCAAAGAGCAAGGACTGCTGTATCTCCACAGGATACCACACACGATGAGAGGAAGCCTTTGCCTTACACTGATAGGGCTTCCAGAACCAAGAATATCTTCCTTGTGGTTCACGGAATGGATCTGCTGGGTCCTGCTATTTAAATAGTTTGTTTATTTCATGACCAGGGCTGGACTGGGATTAAAAATCCATTGAAGCCTGTGCCTCTCAGTATAAACGCAGAATCTGATGTTTCCATGGTCTTCCATGGCCTTCTGGGTAATTTTATAATGGGAGGAATGTTCTCAGCTACTTTTCGAGACCATTACCTTGTTTTTTAATGCTTTTATTCCAGGCCTTTGATCCACGTGGGGTCTAATGAAGGTCTCTTTCTTTTAAATAGAAAAACAATGTGTGTTAAATTCATCCTAACAGGAGAGTGTTTAGGAAAACGCTTCAGAATACAGGGGTTTGTTTTCCAGATGTGCCGCAAGCTAGAATTTGCACCACAGCACAGCCCGTTTGTGTCTGCGAAAAAGCACCACAAGAGGGCAGAATTGTTACCACAGCCCAGTCTAGGATATTGTGTTTGGGAAAATTGATGAACAGATGGAGAGGTGGCTCAGTGGTTAACACTGATGAGAATCCAGCCTCCATGCTTTGTGTGTAGTTTGCATGCTCTCCCTGTGTCATGTGAGTTTCCTCCGGTGGTCCAAAGACACTAATAGGCATCTCTAAATTGCCCTAGTGTGTGAATGTTGGTGTATATATGTATCCTATGATGGACTGGCACCCTGTCCAAGGTGTTCCCCAGCCTGGTGCGCTATGATATCTGGAATAGGCTTCAAGCTCTAACCCTGTCCAGGATAAGCGATTCTAGGGGGAAAATTATGTTGTCAGATAAGAAATAAATGTTCTGGTCACGTTTGCCTGTCCTTACACTAATCATGCCCCTGATTTGTTCCACACTTTTATAGCAAAAAGAATATAGCTTAATAATTAGTCCGAAGTTACATAATTGTAATCGTATGTAGTGTGTCACTGTACGTGTTCCTTAATTTAAAATGTGTGTCTTAATTCTGTACTTCTAATCTGTGTTTTTGTGTTTCTTTGTTTTCCCAGAAGGGCATGTAGGGTTAGACTTTCATTGCATAGTGGACCTGACTGTTTACTGTGCATAATCTTGAAAAAGAATATAGTCTGTACAATGCAAAGGATGTGATTAGGAAGTTGTGGGTTAAAAATTATTCTTAATGTGCAGTGAAGAGTGTATTTCCAGGGAGGAGAAAGCCGCTGCTCCCATGTCCTGTGAAGATCACACCGTCAGTCTCGACTCAGCTCTGCAGACAGTGTAAGGCAATGACTACCAAGCATTTTCCAGTATTACAGCAAATAAGACATTGTTATGGTTCACTCGTGCAGCCTGATTAACAGGAATAGCACAATGCAGCTCCTGGCATGATTGAGGAGACTTTGTTTTGAGTTATCTGGGGTGTGGATTACACCTGTACTTTGTGTGAAGCATGTCCCATGTTTGGGCACAAGGAGACGGAAGGGATGGGCCTCCACTGTGCCCTGCAGTGCTGAATTCTTCTGTCCCTTTAATTACACTGGAGAGTGACTCAGTGCTGATTACAGAGCCGGATGACAATATGGATGACTAATCTGTACAGGGCCACACACCTGCTAGCACGGGCCTGCGATGTCTGATACACAGATCCAAAGCTAGGTATTTTATGCTAAGTCTATATCTCAAAGGTACAACAGCAATGACCCTCTTGGATCTGAGCTTGCAACCTTCAGGTTAGGAGGCTATGGCCTTTACCACTGTGCGGTCAGCTTCCACACCGCATCATAAAGCACAATCCCTCTAGTTTTAAGTCAGAATCTAAGGGGTGATTAAAAAAGGGAGATGTGTATAGCTTAGTGGGTTGGGTGTGTGCCTGTGATCAGACGAGCACCAGTCAGTTTGAATCCCATGGTCAGTGAAGTGATATCATCATTGGGCCCCTGAGTCCAGTTGCTTCAAATACTGTTCGACTGTGCTTTCTCAAAAAATGTACGTCGCTTTGGATAACGGTATCTGCTACAGAAATAGTAATGAAAAATGAGTTAAGTTCAGTGGAAAGCTTGTGTGTTTTTACAGAAAGGACCTTCCTTTCATCAACAACCCAGTAATCCTAGACAGCCGAACTGCATTTTCAGCTTTTTCCATTTTTTAACTGTTTTTCCAGATGGAATTAGGGATAAGGTGTCAGGAATCTGGCAGACTGCTCCAGCATGGAAAAAAATAAACATTTTTGGGGGATCGGTAGACAGGAACGCTGTCTGCGCAGACGCTGGGTAGCCAGTCTGCTCCTGGCTGCATCAGGAACAGTTCGGCCCAGAAGGAGGGAACAAAGAAAACATTCCAGATCTGAAGTACAGAAACATGGATTCCAGGCACAGCTGGAATAAAGTGATTGTGGGGTACAATATAGAGTTAATGCCCGTCCCTTTAAATATGCGAATTCCAAAAATGGGTGCTGTATTGCGCTCTTGCCTCGACATGGATATTCTGCTGGATCCGTGACTATCCTATGGCAGTGCACACTGAAATGTAATAATTTGCAGTTTAGTGGGTGTGACTAAGTGGGTGGCGGGGAGGGGTTAGTGAAACTTTAACGAAGTTCACGGCCTGGTTTGAGCATCTTTCCTTGAGCAGGGAATCAGCAATCAGACCCGGAACCTGCACTACCATCCCGGAATGGTCAGCTTCTGTCCTTTAAGAAACGACGGGAAATCGGGTTGCGTGAGAATAATCAACAAAGGTCAATCAAACCCTCCTGATTCATCAGCAAGTTGTGAACATACTAAAACAATACAGAACACAAATAAACTTTATCTTAATCTCTGACTTCAATCTCTCCACGTTACTGCTTAACTTCAGAGGTGTGCTTTTACTTTGACGTACCTGTTTCAAAGCTTCTCAGAAACACAAATACGATGAACAAAATGGTGTATGTGATTTTCACAAGGAAATACATGGGCTGGGTGTGGTCACTTAAAATAGGGCTGAAATTTGGAAGGATTAAAGCAGATAATTTCATAATTGAAACAGCTGTTTCCTCACAGAATAAACTGGAGAAAAAGCAGAGAGTATGTGTGTGTGTGTGTGTGAGAGATCTAAAAAGCATGTCTTCGAGATAAACAAAGGGAGGCATGACCAGTAGCCCTCTTCTTAAATAAGTCACAAAGCTTGCCATTAAGATCCGGCCGATCGCAAGTGACCCTCCAAACACAATCGGTCCATTGAACATTCAGCCAGACGTTCTCATAAGGCTGACGTTCTGGAGGGTGTGTCATGGCCCAAGAGAGGACCAGCTGTAAGAAAGTCTGAATTAGCTCTTTCTCAATATCTACTGTCTCAAAAAAAGGATGTTGAGTAGTGACACACATCTCGCGGCCCCCTGCCATGCCCCTTGACAGTAGCAGCATTGTTTATTTTTAAACTTAGGTAAATGCGGATATGTGCATTTTACATAGCAAGACGCTTCTATCCAATGCAATGTACATTTTTCTAAAGCGGGGTCAGATTGTCCCTGAAGCAATTTGGAGGTTAAAGGTCTTGCTCAGGGTAAAATCAATCATTCTCCCAGCCATGGGATTCAAACCAGCAACATTCTGATCAGGAGCACAACATTTTAACCCGCTAACATCAGGGAATCTGTTTTGTTTGCTTTTCTCTTTTACTTCTGTAGACAAATGTGGGCAGTGGTGGCTTGATGGTTAGGGAAATGCACTTGTAATTGAAATATTGCAGGTTCAAATACCAGACCGGCAACGCACCACTGAGGTACCCTGAGCAAGGTATCGCCCCCAAGCACTGCTCCCCAGATGCTGAATTAGCTGCCCCCTGCTGTGTCACGAAAAGTCACATGTGGGTTAAGCTGTCCATAGGGTATCACTGTGTGTGTGCCATCGGATGGACTGGCATCCTTTCTGCCTTGTGCCCTTTGCTTCCTGGGATATTCGGTAACGAAGTGCCTGTACAAAGAGTTAAAAATGACGTGACAGTGCTCTGCTATTTACTCCACTGGGCATTCCTACTTGGAGGACAGAGACTAACAAAGAAATGACTAGGTGGAAAAACGTTTTGAGATGACCTTCATGCGAGGAATGCGTAGTGAACTAAAACGCTACATTTCCAGTAGCCTATAAGCGCATCTGTGAATCTGTAAAAGGGAATTATTCCCATTGTATGTTAAAAATCTAACTACCAGAAAAGCCGCAGCGGGCAATCTTCTGTCAGCCGGAAGAGGTGGTCAGATGGTCAAAAACGAGAGTATTAACCGGCTGCTTCGATTACATCCATTACCGGATTACTGCGGAACCTTGAAATCGCCCAGCCTTGCGTTTGGTTGCCTTTTCCTAAGCACAGCACAGCATTACACAATCACCCCCGGTACCGAAAAACCCAGAGAGAGCTACGCGGCCAATGGCTCGGAAGCGAAGCTCGGCTTTGGGCCGGACACAGTGACGCGTTCCGGGGCGGGTACACCAAAAGCAGAGTGGCCAGCTCGCTTCTGGCTATAGGGCGCTCCGCTTAGGGCTTGTTGGGGTACCGGGACGTATTTTTGTGTGGAAACAGCTGGAGAGGTCTTTCCGGACGCGTTTTATATTCCTTTGTTACTCGGTATATAATATTAATCCACTTTGTTCTTTTTTGGATGCGGAGAAAATGGTTTAAAGGACTACTTGAAACTTTTTTTCCGTTTCTAACCTACTAATTAATAAATAATCTGAATTTGCTGACGGAAAGGGGAGTTTGGAAGAACGGGACTCGGGGTGTCGGAGCGCCGCGTATGAAGACGCTCGCCGTGGGACATTTCACAAGGTTATCCGCGGATAGTGCTAAAACGTTACGGTTCTTTGTTATCCCCAGAAACGCCGATCACCGTCTGATTTCATTGTGTGGGTTTAAAATGATGTATTTACTTATTTTCTGAGTTCGGCTCTCCGGATCTGCTCGTTTTCCAACTCGTAGCCGCAGGAGCAGGAATGCGGTCGGGATATTTCTGGGTGGGGATGGGCGGTGTGAGTGTGTAACAGTTCCCCCCGGGGTTTGTTTTATTAAGTATTAGTTTGTTCCGTTGTGCTTGATCGTCATTAGACGTTGTGTTTAGCGCAGTGTGTTGAGGCTTTAGGTTGTGTAAAATATCGGCTTGACCGCCGACGATCCCACCCTGGATGCATCGGGCAGGCCTGGCTAGGGTAGGGTACGGTGGGGGGGGGAGGGGGCTGATTTATTCGCATTTACAGTCTGTATAAACGCCTCTGGTTTCTGTGCGGATCAGCGATTGCTTTGCTGCTCGAGTTAAACTGTTACTTTGTCGCTTAGTTGTTATGTTTAACTTTACTTACTCCCGGGTATCTTCCTCTTTTGTTTTTTGTGGTTGTTTGAGTTTTGTCTATTTTTGTGCCGTGTGCCTCGGTCGGTAATATAACGTTTAACGGGCTTTAAATTGAATGCTATAACTTCGTTTTCACACGTTATTTAATGAACTTTGAAGGGAGGGGGCTGCAACCATACCGATTGTTTTTCAAACCCAGTTTAGATCGGCCAATTGGAATACGATCTTTCGTGTTTAATGCCGTAACGCGCCTTTTGCATTTATCCCATAACACGTGTGCTCAGTGCACCCTTATTTCAATCCCGATCTGCCCTTTATCCCTTCGGGAGATCATGTAGCTCCTGTGCTTCAAATGCTACTGTAGAAAACTAACGCGACTGACCTGCTTTATAAGTGTAACTGTAAGTTATCCCATGTGCTACTAGTATAAATATTTGCAGTACCTGTATCGGTGGGGCACGGTGCTTATCATATGAATAAAACACCACTAGAATTCGTTTAAGTAGATATTTTTGGGCAGAAGAGTTGGTTTGTTGGTTGGTGATAAGCTGGTAACTGTTGCAGTTGTTAAACACCAAGATCTACTGCTTCCAGTGAGATTTTGCTATCAGGAAGGTCAGTTTTATTTGCCATTTGCCTGAAAGAATAACACAGACTTACTGACAGATTATTCAAGTGTCAGTGATTTTCTCAGTGTGGAGTCTGAGACTAATGGGCAGTTTCGTCTGTGTGACTCTGAAAGTCCTTGATCATCTCCTACTTGGAATTTTTAATTCGCAAGCCGGCATTTTTAGGAATCTGCTGCATTTGCTGCTGCTTCTACCTACTAATCACTTAAACTCTGACTTGTCCGGACACTTCCAACCAGCCCGTGAGTGATTAGCTGGCGTGTTACGGTCATGGATTTGTAACATAAACTTGTTTTTTCAGCTGCTTTCAGGCGCTCTGTGACTGTACCATTGAATAAGAAACGTAACGTGACTCGGACCAATTTTTTAAAAAATCCTGATTTATAAACGGGCACATCAAATCGTTGTGGGTTTTTTTTTATGTCTAAATGTTCATACTTTCAATGAGTCTCATTTGTTAGGGAAGTCGCACCTCTAAAAGATTATCACAGCTTTTTTTTTTTTTTTATAAAAAAGGCTGAGAACTGTGGGATGACGTTCACATGAAGTGTGTGGTCAGAGCTGTTAGAGAAAAGGGTGCCTGCTGGGTGCACTAGCTAACCAGAACACAAACCGTACGACAGTTGTATTTAGCTCGCCGACAGAGATGTTCCCTTAGTTAATATTTGCCTTGGCTGATTTAGAACACATGAAGTTGCACATTATGCCTTTATGACATCCTTGCCTGCATAATATCCTTGCTGGTCTCTATATTCTGACTCATCCCCACCAGTGAGTTTATATGCCTTTACTGGCTGTTGTCTCTCATGGGCTCCCACACAATTGCAGTCTTTTCACCACAGTAACCTGTTGTGTCTTGAAGTCGCATTCTGCTACGCATTGGAGTGGCCAACAGGTGGGGTAGTGGTTACCGATCTGGTCTTGCAACTGAAAGGTTTTGTGTTTGAGTCCTGTTGGACCAAAGAGTCCGCTAAGTGTAAACAAAGCTTGTCTCATGGGATTTGTTACCCCCTCCTTAAGAGATCGCCTGTCCGCAATTGACGTTTGTGCCATGCATATTGAATTGTTAATCAGGTATGATGTGTGATCAGCAAACGAAGGACGGACACTGTCCCTTGCAACTAGACATTCAGGCCCTCCTCCCTGAAAGACTTTAATTAGGGAAATGGAAGTGCTGTTTTAAGAGAGGAGGGAAGGGAGGGGTGAGTCATAAATGAATAACTGTGACCTCAGGCTTTGGATAGCAGCTCTTTGCGGGGGGGGGGGTGCTTTACAGCTAGAGAGAGAGAATCCCGTTGCTGATTTTCCCCTGCAGAGGAAGCGACAAGCCCATTGCGACTTGGCCACCAGGCCAAAGGGCTGGGGAAAGCATGCTTCCTGTTGGTGGCGATGCAGATGGCAGGCCCCTCTTCTGCAGATGGCCCCCCGCCCAAGACGTAAACACCAGCTCCAGAGATCGATACTAAACAGGAGTCACGAAAAACTCAAAGCCTCACACTGCTTAGATGTGGCCTCTTGGAATAAATTCTGACATCTAATGTTAAATCCAAATGGGATCTATCGTTTTTCTTACTGAGCCACATTAATTAACTGGTCTGGTCATGTGGGATTTTATTTGTTTTTGCCCGTTGCCCCGTGACTTTGTGTGTTTGGGGTGGTCCATCATTTAAAAGTATAATGATAGTAAGTCAAAATGTCAGGCAAGCTATAGGCTGGAGTGGTTTATCTATTATCCAATGACTGATGCAGTATTGGATTTTTCCTGAAGCAGAGTATGAATTCAGATGAGGCTCGTTAGTTCTGCGATTCTAAAATAAAGACTGCGTCATTTTTCTTCCTTTCTCCAGCTATTTGGGCTGGTTTCCTCTTACGCTTGTGGTCATCCAGCATGGAGAGCTTTCCGTACCTTAATCCTACTCCATATTTGTTCAGAAATGTGGGCTGAGGAGAGAGCCAGTGCATGTCTGTGCTGATAAGTTACCAGGCTCCTGCTGGTGAACGTTGGAGGAAGCGCATGTCTGGGCCTGTGACAAGCTGCTTCACTCTGTTTAAAACCTTTGAATGTTTTGGCTGCGTCTTCTGGCACATTCCCTGTTTTCACGATCAGAACGGTGTCCTTTCCTCTAGCACACCCCCCCTCAGACCATTGACATCTAAGATGGCAGTAGATGGACTGAAATGGTCAATGTTTTGGGTAGAGGCCAGTCAGCATGATCTTCTGGGGTCTGATTGATCCAGCTGCTTTTTATAGAGGCTGTCTGGATCTAGTTCCGGAGCTGCAAGCTTTATTTGGGCTTGGTCAGAACTGGGGTGATTTTATCTGGTCATTAATTTTCCTTTTTTTGCTGGTTGGATGAGAGATGCACTTGATGTACAGTATTGATGCATGAGATCGAGGTCTGTGCAATACGAGATGCTAGCTGCAAGAAGGGTCCTGATGCTGCATGGCTGCATTTATTTCTTTGTTTAGCTAGCATGTCCCTTTTCGTAAGATGAATTTTCCTGAAATGATTGTTGTTAGAGGTTGCTCTGTCCTGTACAGTTTCTGCAGATCCTCGCATTGGCAAGTCATGGTGGTTAAGTAAATGTTTAAAGGATGTTTTAAGGCCGGTTCGTACTTCTCCATACAAGCGCAACATTCGCGTATCCACTCTGCGTATGCGGACACGGAAACGTTCATAGTTCTCCAGTCAAGCCGCATACTTTGCACATGCGCACAACATGTTGTATTTTATATTTTATTAAGAATAAAAACAATAGAAATGTATTGTTCTGATATTCCCTGAGCACATTCCACAGCAGTGGAATTGTGCCTGTTTCTTTGCGTTTTACAAATTCGGAGAGCCAACTCACAAGGTTGCCAACTTTGGTCAGCCGGCTGGCATAAGATTTTCAGTTTGTACGTGAGTGCAGACTTGTCTCAAATGCATGTACACGTATGTAGCAGTTTTATTACCTTGTGAGTAGTCTGTAGGGTTTGCGATGTACCCCAGCACTCGTCAAAAGCATCCGTGGTATTTAAAGTGGACGCTCCTGAATCGATCATGTGCAGTGCGTCCAGAGTTGCGTGTACGCCACTGCACAGGCAGAAATTTGGAGGGCAGCAGGCATTGGTGCAGAGTGACTTCAAACGTGTCCCAGACGTTGGAGCAGACACATCCGCTAGTAAGGGTGTTGGGTACAGCAGATCCTGTGCCATGGTTTGGCATGGCCTCTCCCTTAGTCATTATAATATGTGGGGTTTTTTGAGTTAGACAGTGCCTGTGGTGTTAGGGGGAAGATGGCTGAGGACTGGCTGCACGTTTCCTCCCCCATTTCACATGTCCAGTATATGTCTAGCTCTCTCCGGGGGAGGTGTGGCAACTCAGTTGTCTTGGGTCACTGGTCGCAGACTGAACTGGCGGTCTCTTTCAGATGATGGCGATGGCCTCAAAGCGCTGTTTGGTCTGCTCTTTGACTGGGTGTTTGCTTGAGTTATTTGGGTTTACTACCTTCTTTTTGACCTCCCCCCCATTCTTTGTGGACACGGAGAGCTTCCATTTTTGGTTGTGGTAGGCAATGATGATAGTGGGGCTGGCCTGACTCGGACCTGCTTCCATGCTTTTTTCCTGCACTGTGAGCAGTTTTGTGTGCTAAAGCCTGAAAGCCACCTGGAAGCCTGACTTGGAGACACTTCTGAGCGGCTCTGGCTGACCCGATCCCAAACAGCGCCTGCTCAGCGCAGGCCAAGGTTCAGACTTGGGACTCTGCCCGCATCTGGCAAGATTTTTTGATTTCCCCCGATTTTATGCGAAGCAGCCGTCTACCCTGAAAGGTAATCCTGGTTGTTATCGCTGACATTCCAGTCCGAAATGTCAGACAACCTGGGATGCAGCCCTGAGAGAACCACTGAGAGAACCACTGAGAGGTCAGGGTGGGGTCAGAAGATCACTGTCCTTTTTAGCATCGAAGGTGTGACTGTATGTTTATACTCAAGGTCTGTTTTGAACGTTCATGAGTGGGTTTGACACACCTACATGCCCTCAGTCAAGCCAAAGTAAACAAGGTATAGGTCATATGTAGAGACACCTTTAAAGTAATTGAAATTCTTCTACTCAGGGTTTTTTTTCCAGGGTTTGCAAGATAAGCATGTTAGTCTGTTTATGTAATTTATGAAGGCTGTGGTCTTGCCTATATTCACTTTATCACTCGGCATTCAGTGATGGGTTGAGCACCATAGAAATTTTAGGGGGCTTCAGTACACGACCTGCAAAAACATACGTGTAAAAGTATAGTTTTAAAAGCAGGATTTAAAGGGAATCTGCTTTGTTGCTCTGTCACTGTCTTCTGTGGCACCTCAGGCAGAAGGATCAGCACTAAGTGTAAGTATGGCTCAGGGCGTAACGCAGACAGCTAGGCGTTGGCCATGTGAGAGAGGCGGCTCTGGGCAATGGGAGGTTTCTGTGGTGGTACGGTTCAACGGAGCTTCTAAGATGGGACTCTGATATGCTACAGCTGATGTCTTTAAAGTCTTCAAACGGTACTGTGTGTGGCTGCCGTGGCAGGATGGAGAAGTTTCTGGCTGAGATCACAGTGTCGCTAAGTAGAAGTTTATCATTCAGTCACATGCGGGAGGTGTAATCCTAGTTGATGATCAAATGGAAAAAGCAGGTTGAAGTTTATGCTACCTTCAATCCCGGCTTGCCGTGGGATGCGCTCGGGGTGATCTTGGGACGCTCGGAGCAAATCAGATGTCTTCTCGCCGCTCTGTCTGCTGGATAGTGTCGTCTCTGTTCGGCGCCAGCTTGTAGGTGTCACAGCCGGGCCACTCTCATTCTGAAAGCACATTGTGTAGTGGTCGGGGGGTGGGGGGTGGTAATGAACAGGAACTCTTATGTGGGTGGAGATTGTGATCTACCAGGAGTGTAGTTGGGGGAGGTTGCATTGAGCGTTCAGAGCTTTTGCTGGAGGAGTTCCAGTTCTACAATAAAAAACAAAAAAGGCTCTTTCTCCTTTGTCTGGCGCTTGTGTAATCCGATGAAGCTTCCTCTTCCCCAGCATATGACAGAAGGCTTCTGTCTTGGCTTATTGCCCTTCTTTTTCGTGAGGAACACCTGGATTTGGGTCCGATCCGGTGTTGTTAGACTGCAAAGTCTGCATAAACAGATGAGTTGTGCCGTGGTCAGCGCCTGTAAACCAGAGGCAGAAGCTACCCGCACTTCTCCCCAGAGCGGGAACAGGCCCCAGGACCACATTCTTCACGACTGTCGGCGCAAGGCAGATTTAGAGATGCGGTCTGTCCCAGTTGTGTGTCTTGGAGGAAGTTGGCTGTCGGGGGAGCATGTAGGAAGGGGGAGGGTGGGGGGCTGGAGTGCAGGATTTCAGGAGCTGGGATGGCAACAGCAGCTTGACCAAATATGGCCGTAGACAATCCCAGCTCCCAATCCGACACTTGGGCTGTAGTGCAGAGCACAGCTCGGCGAGGATTCAGTCGTTCAGGAATGTCAGGATTGTTCAGGCCTGATTTAGGCTTGTATCTTTGGTCCCGCCCCCATGAGTCAAGTTCCGGACACTCGTTACAGGAAAGCTAACCAGTCAGCTGCTAGTCACAGCTTATTGAAGCGTTGGATGTTGTCTCTTTGCTCTATAAACAAACGGTGTTTCCTGCCACTTGAGTCAGTCCTTACCAGATCACTGGCTTGATAATATGGGCCAGGTCCTAGATTGTAACTGGACTATAATTGGAGATAAGCAAGGAATTTCAACATAAACTGAAAGATTCATATGAAGAAGAGCAAAGGGGAAGTAGTGAATTACAGCGGGGTAAGCCGCTGAATGTGAAGGTGCTTGATCATGGAATAAAAGCTGATGTAGTTAAAGGATTCATGTAGTTTGGCATGGGGGTGAAGGTCGCCACGTTGAGCAAAATAGCAGTTGTTTGTTTCTGAAAATGTTGTAGCCGTCTTGTTTATCAGAGACTCTGCAGATCATTCGTACAACAGTAACTGGTACTCCTGATGGTCTCTGGCTTTTGACCACAAATCCTTAGTTCTCTGAACAGTCATAGGATTAAGGCATATGGCTTTCTGGGATTTGTTATTTAAGCCCCATCCATGTGACCAGAAGCTTCATTTATTCCCCAACAAAATAAAACAACTGTTTCTGAAAGCTCCCGTCTCTTGAAAAACAAGGAATGGCATGAATTGGTCCAGTTCTGGTGGAATTTTGGCATTCTTTACTGACGTAGCTGCTTATATTTAACTAGTGAGATTCAGATGTCAAAGGAGTCCTGTACCTCCGTCACATGGCCTAGTGCTCATGCTAATAGATTTGGCAAATGACGAGTTGTTGACATTATAGTCAATGAGATATTAATGTTACCCGGGTCTGTTTTTGGTCTCTGGCGTCTGCCTGTATGGAAACATGGAGCTCTACCGGTCTTGTTTTCAGAAGCTTTTAGTTTCTGAAAATGTTTTTGAAAGCCAGTGGACCAATAAAGGGACTGGTCACATTTTTAAGGAGAATCCTGACTCAATGCTCCTCAGTTGTTGCTTGCTCTTTGAGCACCATCAGTTGCAGATTTACGTAACATCACAGCCTTTTATCTTGAAGCATTTAGCCTCTCGGTAAATTGGTTACAAGTTCTAACAAGCATCCCAGTAAAGAAAATTTCAGTGGAGTTTAACAACTTTTGGCAGCATTTGGAACTGTTGTTCTTGTGGCTGCAGGCGTGGGCTTGAGCTCAGCCGCGTATGGTTTTTGGTGTGAATATGCTTCGAGTGCCACATTATGCTACATGTAAGAGATTGAGGATGACTCGTCATTTTGAAAGAGCCATTTTATTAAAAAAAAAAAAAAAAAGACAAACTGAAATGCTACGCTAATGCCGTTACCAGTGACCTCTGTCAGCCAGCCTATCATGCTGCGAGTCTAAGAATATGCGATCTAATCGGTGCCTTCCTCCTGATCTATGACTGAGACTCCCCTTTCTCTCATGCACAAAGAGTTCATGCTGATGTCTGCTCGCCCACAGTCATCTTTTGCTAATTGCTCCATGTTTTCTAAACTGTTTTTTCCTCTCCTGCTCTCCGTTGAATATTTCCACCAAGCCTGTTGAGCTGCCAGGTCCCCCGCTGCTGCTCCCGGTGTTTATTGGTCCTTTGGGTGAGCGCTAGGCACGTTCTAACCACAGTTAAGTGGAGGAACTGCTCCCTGCTGGGGCTGCTTCCTGTGTCGCCCCTGGAGACTGGTCTTATTTAGAGATGCGCTACCTGTGGGTGGATGGAAATGTGGCTGGAGCAGCGTCCCATTTGTTGAGTGAAACCTTCCCAATCTAGCATCAGGATATACTCTTTTAAATACGTCTTTGTGATTTTGGTCCATGATTTGAAGATGCCTTGAACCTCCCACCACACATTGGCTTATTTTGATTTTATTCCCCCCCCACCTTGTGTTCTGTAGATGGACCCAAAGATACTGTGTGTGCTGTTAGCAGTAGCTTGTTTCTGCAATGCCCAGCAAGGTAAGCATGTGTGTCTGTTTGGCCATGTTCGCGTCTGGTATTAACACGCCTCTCAGCATGCATCTCGACCGATCGATTTTAATCGGATCTCACTTTCCAGCAACTTATTCAAATTAGCACGTCTGTATGCAGAATATGCTGAACATTAAACGAAGAAACAGAAAGCTATTTTATCATTCCAGGGTAAACAAACCGCCTAAGATCTAAGATGAACACCTTAATACTCAAAATGAAATAATTATATCTATAAAAATTAAATGAATAAATATTTTAATATATAGATGGGTGTTACACTGGTGTTGTATGTTTTTATTAATACATCCATTATCTAGGATATGGAACCCACATTTTTACCTACATGCTTTAATTTTAATGTTTACCGCTATGCTTCACCAATATTAAAGCGCGGAGCAGCTTTGACATAAGGAAGCTTTATCAAAGTGTGCGTTAAATATTTGATCTGTGCAAATTCCCAAACATCTTTAATAAATCACTTCTTACACAATTTGTTGTTCCCGAATTTGCGCATTGACATTTCCGTGCGAATGGGTCGGGACAGATGGATATTAAACTCATTCCCCAGCAGTTTCAAACTTATTTCTTGATGTTGTAGGGAAAAAGATGCGTTGTTCACAACAGTTTAGTACACGATGGCCCATTCTGCACCGACATAGGCTCTTACCTGAATCATGTCAGATACCGTTCGCACGTTTAATGCGTACATAGGTATGTACACCCACATCAAGATATCGGTTGAGAAGGCGGTCCTTCAGTGCTGCCCGTGACACATTCGCGTTCACACTGCCATATGAATGTGGCCATGTCCGTCCCAAACCACCTCCGAATGTGGTATGAGCGAGCGGATCTCGATGTGTTTTCAATACGTTTCGGGTAGGTTCACACCTGTATTTAGCACTGTCCACTTGTGATCGAATCACCCAAGACGCATGTTAATGCTGCCAGGTATGACCAAGGTCGGTCTCTCCCATTTGGTCTCTCTCTCCTGTCCTTCCTCTGCTCAGTCGCTGAAATGCAGCACATGCTATTTGTGGTGAGGGCCGTGAATACCCCACTCTCTGTTTTCAGAGGGTTTGCCCGCACCATCTGATTCATCTCGTCGTCTCCCCCTATGGGTGAGGCGCGTGCACACAACCTTTATTTGGGTGATGTCACTGTTCAGGAGACCCCTCCCTCTCCAGCCTCATCCAGGATGACACAAAATGGAGGGAGCGGAATGTTCCATTCTAGGCATCCCTCACTAAGAATGTATTTTCCATTTATAGCCGGCAGCTGGTCACCAAGACAAGTGAGATGTCTGCACTGTGGATTTCTGGGTGCATGAGAAGCTCTTTTGAATTGTGCTGCTTCGTTCCTCCCCTTTTCCTGCTTTGCACAGATGGAAACGAATGCATCAAGGCCAACGCAAAATCCTGCGGGGAGTGCATCCAGGTCGGGGAGAAGTGCGGCTGGTGTACAGACCCCGTAAGTACTTTTTCAAGGTATTTTCATGCTCCTGAGTTCCCTTCACCATTGGCAGGTTGTACCGGAAGGACAGGATGCTTCACATGCCTTCGTTCCAGCAACCACCGGTGGCCTTTCAAACAAGGGATGTTGGCTAGTCACCCCCCCCCTTCAAGAATGCTATGTTTATATGTATTTATATTTTTCTTTACTTGTATTTATTTACAGTAGGATATTTATAAATGAAAATCGAAAAAATGAAAAAAGTAGCCGAAAATCCACATGGGACTGAACTTGAAACAGTCCGGTTCTGTAGTATCATTTCAAAACACTGTCAGTCAAAAAG
>JAODJX010000001.1:31273226-31285445 GCA_026776945.1 Isichthys henryi
TTAAAGCTGCGGAGGTTCCTATATCCCTCCCCCCCCCCCCAACACACACACCCACACCAGAGCTGGTAGGTTCAAGGTCCTCGGTGAAGATTATTTTTAATATACATTTAAAGGAGTGTGTGGTGTGTGTGGGTTAGTTCCCCATCCGGTTATTCCTTGGCTTGTGCCTGTAGATTCCAGACCCCTGTATCCCTGAATTGGACAAGTGGGTATGGAAGATGGATGGATGAACATTTCAAAATTACACGGGGCAAGTTACAGCTACTGTTTACAGTACAATAGCTGTTTTTATGTTGATGCACCACTAGGCGGAGCTATTACATTTGAAGACCAAAGGACACCAAATACGGGGTGCAGATTCAGTAACTCAGTAAATGTCTGTGCATTGTCTGTGTGTAACATTTTTGAGCGGTTTTACTACATGTGCTTTTTTAAGTGTGTTGCTGTAGCCTAACACTTTCTTATTGAGGGTTTATATTTTGTCTTTAAATTGCTTAGTGTGCCTGGAATTTAAGATTCAAGATTAATTGTCACATGCATGAATGTACTTGTACGCCAACAGAGTAATGAAACTGTTGCTATTCCAGACTGCAATATTCCAGTCCTGCATCATAGAAGAATGATGGAATTAAAATAGCTAACAAAATAAGTACTAAAATATACGAATATATAAAAAGTAAAGATGAAAATATTTGAGTTTCCTGGCTGAATGCATTTATGCCTTGTTCAATAGAGGACATTTGAAGAATGTTCGGCGTTGCTACTGGAAATCACGTTTGGGTTACGGAGGCAGGACGGGAAGAAGGAAAACGTGAGAGAAATAGAGAGGCCCCACCTCTCTGGGGGGGAGGGGGATGTGATTTTAGGCTCTAAGGCTCTCTGCCTCTGCATAGATGTGGCCTGAAGCAGGACAGCCAGCAGGGAGGTAAGCGGTTGGGGCTCTGTGTTGGGTTTAACAGCATCTGAGGCTCAGTGTGGGTCAGGGCTGACGGAGGGAGCTGCTGATCTGCACTATCTTTCCCCACCAGTAGTTGTATTTCTTTAGCCTTAATGTCCGTGATTTAAATGTCATGTTCGTATTGTGTATATATGTCCCGGTATGTATATTCTGCTTGTAACTTTGTCACTTGCACTATGACCAACAAGAATATTTCCCCTCAGTGTATCTGACGTTGACAATGAAAAATACTTTGACTTTGAATCCTGTTTCATTTTGCCGCCCTTCCGCCCCCAGATGATACGACAAACCATGGCTGTGGGGCTCTTCCTGTGTTTCTGGTCCTGGGTCCCAGAGGCTGATGGTAAGGAGCTACGTGGTGGACATTTGGGTCATCGAGGTTCTGGGGCGGGTGCCGTCCTGGGCTGATGGGGCTACCAGGCTCCGGTGACGTCAAAGGGACCCTCTCTGTGGTTCTGATGCCCTATTCTTGCTGTGTCTGCCAACCTGCCCTCTGGACCGTACCACTGGAGGCGGCCGGGGGGAGCCATTTTGCCAAGCCACAGGGGTGACCAGCTGTCAGGAGTGCCTGGCATCCGGGCCGCAATGTGCTTGGTGCAAAGCAGAGGTACGTGCAGGACATCAGTCCATGTGGGGTGTCCACATCACCCTGTCTACATCCGTCGTCACTATGCTGTCGTCTATTACCTGCTAATATCGTCGCACACAAACTAACACCCTTTAAGGTGACCGCCAGTGCTCTCTATATGTAACTGGGGGTAGATCTCTCATCACAAAATTTATTTTTATATGGCACCTTTCACAACACGGTTGCCCCAAGGCACTTGACATGTATGCATGGCAATCCATTATTTCATCATTTATACAGAATGGTTTATGATACAGAGACAAGGGACAGAATAAAACTGTCACACTTTGTTTGATAACATCTAAATGTCCACCAGGAGCACACTGGAGTAGAGCTCTCTAATTTCCTTCCTTTATGTGTGGGTCATAGATCATGTTATTTATAACCGGGGGGGTGTCAGCATGCTTTACCAAATCCCTGAGGTCGCCTTCCCCCATTTGCATGTGAAAGGGCTTCGTCAGGCTTGGCCAGCACACTTGGGAGCGCTGTGGTACGGTCCAGGCCCTCCTGGCGCGGGGCTGCCCCACAGCTGCTCTGGAGGACCCGCGGGGTTCCAACGTGCTGCTGCAGGACCGGCCCGTCGCCTCCCGCCGCAGGGACCTCGGGCACCACCCCCACGACGTCACGCAGCTGCAGCCACAGAAGGTTCTCCTGAAGCTACGACCAGGTATGACTTGCTTTTAAAAACTTTTTATGTATTTGCCACACACTTTTATCCAAAGAAACATACAGTTTTTTCAGAAAGCATGGTCAGACAGTCCCTGGTGCAACTGGGGGCCCCAATGATAAAATCTGTCAACCCTGGGATTTGAATCGACAACATTCCAATTCCGGCCACAGTGTCCTAACCTGCTGAATCCCTGTGAGCTCTGCTGTCAAAACCCCCTGCAAATTTTGTCAGTGTTCCCAGGGTTATTAATTAAGCTGATTCCATTCTCATGGGGAATGTGGAATGAGGTACCATAATCACGTTCTCTCCCAAAATTGGGGTGTTCTTCTGTTTACTGGGGTTCCCAGTCCTCCACTTTACAGGCCACTTCCTTTTGGACAGGGGAACCCCAGACCTTCGAGGTGAAATTCCGACGTGTCGAAGGCTACCCTGTTGACATGTACTACCTGATGGACCTGTCCTTCTCCATGGAGAATGACCTCCTCAACGTGAAGAAGTTGGGCACGGACCTGATGGAGGAGATGAGAAACATCACGGAGGACTTCAGAATCGGTGCTGGACTCGCTTTTATATCCAGAATATTCAGTCAAAATGACAAATATGTTAAATAACAAGAATCAAGACCTGTAGAGTTTTGTGGAGGTTCTCCAGAAGGATGTGAGATTATTGACACCTTTAACCCGTTTCTCTGATATCTGGACTTCTTGCCTTTGTTTAAAAGCAGCTGTTTGTAACCCTTTAGGATGATATCCAAGTCGTTTATGAAACCAATGATGGTGATTATCTTCTGGCCTGCAGGTTTTGGGGCATTCGTGGATAAAACAGTGATGCCCTATATCAGCACGTCTGAGCAGATGCTGAAGAATCCCTGTAAGAGGGTGGAACCCAAGCCCTGCGCCCCAGCCTTTGGTTTCCGGCACGTTCTGAGCCTCACCAATGATGGGAACCTTTTCAGCCAGATGGTGGGGGATCAGCATATATCAGGAAACCTGGATTTACCAGAGGGAGGGCTGGATGCACTCATGCAGGCCGCTGTCTGTGAGGTAGGGGTGATGGTGGTGGGGGAAGGGGGTGTATTCTGGACAATGCACTCGTCTGTTTTCTTTCCGGCCATTGTCTGCATGTGGAACGGGAAATCACGTTTACTTTTGAAGTTCTCATAAAGACATTGTTGGGCACAGTCTGGATCCCCCCCCCCCCAGGAGCAGATCGGCTGGAGGAATGTGACCCGCCTGCTGGTTTTCTCCACGGATGCCGGCTTCCACTTCGCAGGGGACGGGAAGCTGGGTGGGATCATCCTGCCCAGTGACGGGAAATGTCACCTGAAGGACAATGTCTACACCATGAGCACGCGCCAGGTGGGGGTCCTGTGTGCGGCCAGCAGGCTGCGCTATGGAGCTCGGTGTTCATCATTCTTTCTTCATGGTGGCTTCTCAGGAATCATGCTTAAATGTTATAAGGTTGGGTGATTATCCTATAGCGACCTCCAACGTAAGCCTGACTGTCAACATTTGCCTTTGTCAATTGACTGATTAGCTGCTGGGTAAACAGGTCAAGATCCTGAGAAAGAATTGGTCATAATTTACAATCCATTTTACCCACTGGCCCAACAACAGAATTGAATTGAACAGCTGAAGGCTCTGAGTGCATGTCGGTGCTTCAAATTGCTCCTGAAAACTTACTTGCTGTTTTAGGCTAAACCTAATTAAATCTGACTCCAGCTTATGTAGTTTAAGAGCTATTTTGCAATCATTTAGTTATGAGCTCCAGATAATTCAGGCCAGAGCTACTTATTCCTGTTCTTTGAGATCAAACACCACAACAAGCTTAGGACCAGTCCAAATTTAACACACCTGATACCGGAGGCTCTAATACTGAAATGCTACTGAAGGATCTAAGTATCGGGGCGGCATGGTGGTGCAGTGGTTAGCACTGTTGCCTCACACCTCTGGGACCCAGGTCGAGTCTCCGCCTGGGTCACATATGTGCGGAATTTGCATGTTCTTCCCATGTCGTCATGAGGTTTCCTCCGGGTTCTCCGGTTTCCCCCCACAGTCCAAAAACATGCTGAGGCTAATTGGAGTTGCCAAATTGTCCGTAGGTGTGCATGTGTGAGTGAATGGTGTGTGAGTGTGCCCTGCAATGGGCTGGCCCCCCCATCCTGGGTCATTTCCTGCTTCGTACCCATTGCTTCCGGGATAGGCTCTGGACCCCCCGCAACCCAGTAGGATAAGCGGTTTGGAAAATGGATGGATGGATGGATCTAAGTATCGTCATCAGATCTGTTAAATAACGGTTGCACCTGAACTCTGTTGGGTGGTAGATCTCCAGAAGCAGGAATGAGTTTGTTTGACCTTGTTTGTTCTGGATAAGGTTGCAATTATAGGAATTTTTAAGTTGGAAACATTACATGGAAATGAACAGGAATATAAAGTAATTAATGGGAATAAACTGGAAATTTGCAAAATTGCATGTTAGCCTATAAAAGGGAACTTAATTGTATTTGAGAAAAAAAACCATTTTTATGGTACTAATAGTGATATCATTGTGAGTAATTGTGTGTGTGTGTGTGTGTGTGTGTGTGTAAAAACACCTCAAAATAAGCATCTGCATGAAAACGCACTGGTTGTAAGTTAAATTCTATGTTGTATTATTCATTTAGTTTGCTTTCTTTGCCATATCTGACAGCTTGTGCAGAGTTCCACAGAATTCAATATTTCTAAAAATCCCCAACTTAACTTCCCACGGAAACTTTCCGAAAAGATTCTGTTCCTTTGCAACCCTACTTCCCATGGAGGGTTTTTGGAAAGTTTCCGGAAATTTACCAGAAATTTTCCACCCTTTTGCAACCCTAGTTCTGGATTACAGCGTCACGCATGCTTTTGCCCGATGAAGCAATATCCATGTACTCAATGTGTGACCTGTTTGGTCTCGGTTTAGGGTCTGCAGTTTGGCTACAAAGTAACATAATGACAGCTTTCTTAGTCAATCTAACTTGCCAGCTTGGTTTAATCGAATATGACACCTCATAAGCTCAAATGATCAGCTCGTGTGATCACTCAGGGTCCTGAACTGTCGTATTCCTGGTTGACTCAATTCAGAGGCTGCACAGAAGTTTATTACTGCTCAATATAAACCTCCGGTTTCCTTGAACCAAATGACGGATCAAAAATTGAGAATTGTCAAGTCTAGTTCACACGTAATCCTGACCAGAAATTGATTTCAGACCCCCAAGAAGTAATTTAAACTGTTTATTCGCTGGGTAGACACAACTTACACCAATCACGATTCAAGACACAGAGATCAACATAAATCTAATGTAAGTATGAAACGACATTATAGTAGACTTCAAGACAACACACAAAGTGATACAAACCCCAGCAGAAGATACATATAGTATTTGTGAGAGAGATTAGACTACTTGCTAATCACAGAGTATGACACAGGAGCTCTGACTACAGAGTGACTCCTCAGTAAATGACTGAATATGATGGAGACGTTAAGTGTCTTTATTAATCAAGGGGGCAGAGTCTCCCAACAAGACAAGGTTTCCCCGAATTTCTTTATCTTTTTAATATTATGATATACTGCTTTAAGACTGAGTCTTGCTGAGCCAATTCAAATGAGACCAAGCATGAATATGTACATTAATTACCTTAATATTAGACAGTGTTTCTCCCGTTTTGGCTTTCTCAGTAACCTTTCTGTGACCCGGGACAGGCAGCAAAAGGGCAGGGAGAGATGAGGAGAGGGGCCTGGTGGGTTTATGGGCAGATGGTCTGTGAGTGTCTGCCTGTGGACCACTTCTCGCTCACTCAGGCTGAGGTGAGATCACTGGTTGTATCAGAATGATAGTCTGAGCCCAGACTCATTGGAGTCAGGTTAGCAGTTCCATACTGGGGGGAGAAGCAGCACAGGCCCAAAGGAGTCCAGGGTCACAGAGTCCTGTGTGGCCGTGGGCCTCACACATTATTTCATCTATTTATCCATCCATCCAACCTTCCATCCATCCACCTTTCAACCGCTTATCCTGCAATTTTTACACATGACCTTGTACTGTATATTAGTGCCCTGTGTTTAATAATTGGTAGAGTTAAGCAATATGGTGTTAGATGATGGGTGGTTGGATGGATGAGCAAATCATTAGAGTAGTAGGAGGGCAGGATCATGGAGTTGCTGGGGGAATCCCTTCCTTTGTAAATACAGGGCTGTGGTGTGTACACAGATACCTTTCATGTGTGTGTCTCGGACCCGCTGCTGTCTTCTTGTCTTGTGTTGGCATGTCATATTTCCTGTGGTTGATCCTGAAGGACTACCCATCCCTGGCTCATCTGGCTGAGAAGCTAAGGGAGAAGAACATCCAGACCATCTTCGCCGTGACCGAGGACGTGGTCCCCCTGTATGAGGTGGGAGCTGCAGGGGTTTCCAGCACCAGTGATACTTTAGTGAAGAAGTTCATGTTCAACTGACCTTTGATTAGATAAACGGATTATCTGGGACATGATCCAGTGATGCTGAGGTTACAAGAATCTGCTTTGCATTGGGCTGAATATGGAAAACACCTGTTGAAAAATGTGCCAGTTTACCTACCTGGATCTTCATTCTTACAGCCTATTCAAGGGTCCAACAGCATGTTACCATTGTCTGTGCTTTTTAGTTCTGTACTAGCACTTCTGCTGATTTCTGTCTGTGTATTTTGCAGTAAATTGTCCCATTATCTTGGTTCTAGAAACTGAAGCAGATATTTCCTACTTGTACTGTTGGGACCTTATCAAATGACTCCCACAACATCCTGCAGTTGATTGTCGAGGCTTATAATGTGAGTTCAATTCAAAGTTTTATTGTCATACGTACAAATTACAGAGTGCAATGGAATTCTTACTTTAATGCTCCATCAGAGACTACACAATTAACAGAGTAGTGCAACATTACAATAACTAACATTAAATAAACAACAGACAATAAACACCTAATAAATAAGCTATTGACAGAGCATCCACAAGTGCAGGTGTGAGGTGTTTTTAAACAGCCTGTAGCATGTGTACTGAGAGTGTGTTAGCAATATTGCACATTCTAATCTGAGGGCCTGGAGTGACCTTTTGAGTAGAGTTCCAGAAGCACAAAGCCTGTCTCTGCCCTCAGGACAGGCCACTGCAGACTCAATGTCATCGTATCCATAGAAATGTGGCTGGTGACCTGTGCCCCTCAGGCTCTGACCTCGGAGGTCATCATGGACAACAGTGAGCTGCCCCCTGGGTACCAGATTGAGTACAGCAGCACCTGCAAGGGTCATGTGACCCAGACGGGGGAGGCAGGACGCAGGTGCTCCGGTGTCTCTATTGGAGATGAGGTAGGCGTGTCCCAGGTTCCTGTTGGTAGGCTACCGCCTCCCTAAGCATCTCTGACACATGCTTCCTGCCACCCCCCCCCCTCCCCCCTCCATGGTCAGGTGACCTTCCAGGTGAGCGTGACAGCGCCGCCCTGCACGGCTGAGACGGCAGAATCGCAGCTGCTGATCAAAGCGCAGGGCTTCAGTGAGGAATTGGAGGTGCTGCTCCGCCCTCTGTGCCGCTGCCAGTGTGCCAAGGACGGCGAGCCCCGCAGCGCCACATGTAGCGGGGGCCGCGGGACACTGGAATGCGGGGCCTGCAGGTGGGGGCGCCCCCTAATGGCGGGATATTTAGACACATCACCCTACATCCTTTATTGTATGCACACTCAAGCCATTATTGTGTGACATTCAGCAGGCAGGATGGAGACCAGATCCACTTGACGAGAGGAAGGAATTTGAGTCTGATTTGGATAGGGGGTGGAGATGTAAAAGAAAGCAAGGAACAAAAACAACTAGGGGGGGCCTGATATTCACTGCCTTATGAAAATACATAAGGGCCAAATTACTGGATCATTATTACAGTTCAGCACCGTTATGCAGCAGTAAAGTGAAGTCAGCTGAGTGCCTGAATCTATTGATTGGCTGGCCAGATTACACCTCCATCTGTCATCAATGGATTTTTTTTCTCAATCTGTGACAGAATTGACGGGAGGTGGGGGTTCAGGGAACATGAAGAATAATTTTCACACATGATTTGGCCACCACAGTCTTGACCTTAACCACTGAAAGGCTTTGAGATGTGCTGAAGAAGAATTTACAACTGTGCTTTTTCTGGAGCAACTGAAGAGTAATACAGATCACCCGAACTTGACTTTTTAATATGTGGTTAACCGCCATGCCACCTGCTGGTCATTCCCAATACCTCAGGTGTGATGTGGGTCACGTTGGCACGTTCTGTGAGTGTGAGGCAGCCATAGCAACCATGGGTGACCTGTGCCGGCGGGACAACGCCTCGGAGGTGTGTGGCGGGCGCGGTGACTGTGTGTGCGGCCAGTGTGTGTGCCACAAGCTGCGCCGGAGTTCCGAGCATGCCTACTATGGACAGTACTGCCAGTGCGATGACCTACACTGTGACCAGCACCAGGGTGTCCTGTGCGGAGGTATTTTCTTCAACAAAAAGGTTGTTATGATAATAGACTGTTAACAGGACAGTCAGTAAAAACTTCATGCCTTATTTAATCTAAGTTTTTCAAGGCATCAGGAAACAGGAACAGTTGAATAATGCTCGGAAATGTGAATAAGAAAAACTTCTACAAGCAATGTTAATTCCTCGAAGTTACGGGGCGGGGTTTGTGATCTGCTGGTGACGTCATTGTGCACTGACCTAGTGTGCTTTGCGGGTGTAAGGGCGGGGCAGGTGTGAGTGTGGTGTGTGCCGCTGCTCCCCGGGCTTCAGCGGCAGCGCCTGTGAGTGCCCCACCTCAACGGTGACCTGCCTGGGACCCAACGGCCTACTGTGCAGTGGGCGGGGCCACTGTGTCTGTGGCACCTGCGTCTGCGGGGATGCCCGGTTCCAGGGCCCCAGTTGCGAGCTCTGCCCCAGTTGCCCGGACGTGTGCGTCATGCACAGGTAGGGGGCACCACATCCGGATCCCACCTGAGGGTTTGTGGGGTCTTTGGAGGACACATTGACCCCACCTTTTCCTCGGCAGGGAGTGTGTGCTGTGCCAGATCTCTGCCCCGGGTTTGGTAGATGGGCACTGCAACACTGAGTGCAGTTCGCTGAACCTCACGCTGGTTCCGGGCCCCCAGTTCCTCCCCCAAGAGCGCCGGGAGGTGGGGCTTCGGCGGTGCCGTGAGAGGGACGCTGATGGCTGCTGGGTGCAGTTTTCCCATCAGGCCGAGTGGGGGAACACCTCTGCCCACCTCACCGTAGCCCTCCATAAAGGTAGGCCCCAAAGTCCCCCGACATACATGGGGTCCGGGCAACTCTGGTCACAGCAAAGAAGTAACATTAAAGATTATGTACATTTTTAGCATGCCCCATCTTGCTCTTGCATCTGAGCACAGGGCCAGCCATCCATCCAGCGCCCCTGGAGCACTTTTCGGGGAGTTAAGGGCGTTATACATGTGACTATTTTGCCATGCGGGGGGATTCGAACCAACAACCAATGACCATAGACACAGAGGCCTAACCAGCCACACGCTGATTACCTAGTCCAGTAGCATTAGGACATCAATCTTTGCTGGCCTAGAGCTCCTTCTCTATTGATTCCACCCTCCATTATGAACTAAGAGTTTAACATCCCAATCCAGTGGCCTTCATTTTGATGTTTCCTATGTCATCTCCTCCCAGAATGCCCACCGGGCCCCAACGTGGTCCTGATCACGGCCGTGGTGTCGGGCTCTGTGGTCCTGCTGGGCCTGGCTCTCCTGCTGCTCTGGAAACTTCTTACCACCATTCACGACCGCAGGGAATTCGCCCGTTTTCAGAATGAGGTGGAACGTGCACGCTGGGACACGGTGAGTGCAAGCTCTGATGGCAGCAGCACGCGAGTTGCTGCGATGGGGCATTCAAATATGCAAGGGGGGTGTTATAATTTTGCTCAAGATGATTCCTCTGTCATCATTACTAGACATGGAGATAATTGGTTGTGCATGACTTCCTCTTCATTCTAGGGCGATAACCCGATCTACAAAAGTGCAGTGACCACAATCAAGAATCCAAAATACAAGGCACACTGACACCCCTCCACACAGGGTTCCCAGGCTCCCTTACACTTCCTGTTCGGAACTTCACTTAGCAGAGCACAATAGGCTATAACTGTACCCAAAGTAAATTATTTGGCGTGTGGGGTTAGCCTCACTCGCTAACTGTTGCTAACCGTGTTACGTTTAAGTGACCGTACTTTCTGAGTGACCCTAAGTAACATTCTGGGTGTTCAGTAAGAAATGCAGGAAGTCATGCTTAACAGGGACCAATGTCAGTCTCTTTTAACGGGATAGAATTGTTATATTTTGTAAAATGCATAATACAGCTATTACAAAATGGAAAATATTTCATGCTACCTGCATATACCAAGAATGATCAGATAAATGTGAGAAATTATCAGATAAATTAATTTTCTATAAGCTTGTCAACTCTAAAAGTCAAAATGCTAATATTTCTCACTCAGTGATTTTTATTTTTGGAACGTGAAAGTATGAGGGCGAGGTGATCCCCCTTAGTCCCACAGGAGGGCAGCAAAATGAATAATTTCTGTTACACCGTTCACTGTATTTCATAATGACGTAATGCTAAATGCGGGTTGATGTCTCGTGTACTGACTTGACTTCTGTAGCTTTAGAGATATGCAACCTGCGTAGTTAAAATTTATACTATAAATGCAATAAAACCTCTGTTAAAACAAATGATTGTGTGTGTGTGTGTGAGAGAGAGAGAGAGAGAGAGAGAGTGGAAAATCTCCCGGAAAATCTGCCTCTAAATAGCCAATACTTACGTGCAACTGTATGATCACATGACACACAGGAACACAGGAAAATTTTTCATGGCGTAACAGACAACTCAGGGACTATAGGAAATAAATGGTATAAATTCTTTCATCTTAATATTTCCAGTACTTTGTCCAGGTTTGAGAAGTAGAGAGCCTGAGCTGTGGCAGTCAGCGTGTACAGTATTATGGTCTGTGTCTGCTGAGCCCTGATGTTCAGTGCTAATCCTCATGCTGAGCTGCTAACCTAAGCCAAACTCCACAGCACCTCCTATGGGAACGTCTGGGTGGATCCCTGTAGTAGTGGGGGGGAGGGGGTATTAAAGGTGCAGGTATGGAGGGTAGCTACACGCAAGAGGACCTCCGTGGCAATGTCAGCAGGGAGGGAGGGAGGGAGAGAGAGAGAGAGAGAGAGAGAGGCAGATGGGGGGGCGGTGGGGGATGGGGCAGCTTCTGGAGCCATGTGCTAAACAAGCAGCTGAGAAAGAGAGTTCTGGAAATAAAGAAAGGTGGGGGGTAGGGCTGCATTCAGGGGGTCAGCTTGATGTTCAGCCACAATAAAATACCCCTGATCTGACATGTGCCCGCAAGCAAGGACCTTCGTCCTGATCAGAGGCTCCAACCACAGGGACCTGGCATCCCTGAGAAAGGGATACTAGGTTGAAAAGTGCATATAATTATACCGCTCCACCGCTTACGGGATATTTTTGAATCTATTAAGCTAGGAGGCTGACTGGAACAATACAGGTTAAGTACCTGGGGCACCTCCTGGGATTTGCAGAGGCAGCCTGCTGAGTGAGGAAGTTTCCTTAACCATTGCGCCACCTGCTGTCCCCAGACCGCAACACTTCTCTTTGGTCCTTGAAAAAGAATGGGAGCGCTGTTGGTTTTTGGTGATAGAGGGCGCAATGCAGCTCTTTCTATCTGTCATCTGGGTCACATGTTTGCTGCAGATATGTCACTGAAAGGGGGGGGGCACGCTTTCCACATGCGCTCGGGGGATGCTGGGAGAGAGCAGTCAGAGGATGTTTCCTGACAATATTTTTCATTTTGGTTCACTTCATGGTGCAGTGTTTAGCACTGTTGCCTCACACCTCTGGGACCCAGGTTCGAGTCTCCGCCTGGGTCACATGTGTGTGG
>JAODJX010000001.1:31285545-31297515 GCA_026776945.1 Isichthys henryi
CATCCTGGGTTGTTCCCTGCCTCGTGCCCATTGCTTCCGGGATAGGCTCCGGACCCACCGCGACCCAGTAGGATAAGTGGTTTGGAAAATGGATGGATGGTTCACTTCAAGGCTCAAGGGATCAACGTCCTACTCAGGCAAGTCACAGTAGAATCATACTGATTTAGGTGTGTATGACACTTCTGTGAGCAAAATGAAATACCAGATATATACCAGGTACAAGAGTAAACCTTTCAGGCAAGAAACTCCAAAGAGAGGATGTGAAGACTGGTAAATGTTTATTGACCAGGTGGACCTCTTTGTAAAAGCTGGGATCGAATGCAGCAAAGAATGCTGGGAAAGATGCTATTCAAACATGCTGTTTCAGAATCAGCTCAAAAGTGGCATAACCCAAAATCTGGAGCAATCAAGGACTACCATGTGCATCAGCAATAGCTTTCTCTATAAGATGGTAAGCATAACTCTTCAGAGAGCCAGACGTATTTGACAGAGGCATCCAGTTCATGATGAGCTCAGCTCTTCATTAGCATGTAAATTTGGCACGCAGCTCCATGAAGCCTAATGGCGCATTGTAACCATTCAGTGAAGCCCAAAGACTACAGATACCATTGGCATAAAAAGGATTTTATGTCTATCATAACCATATGTGAGCCTCCTCTTCGCTATTCCACCTTTTTCCGATAATATCCAGCAATTTGAAATAGTGTTAATTATGTAGCGATTACAGCCTTTTGGTCCCAATGACTTAGAGCCCTGTGATAAACCACACATCACTTTCCTTGCTGATATCCCATCCCTAAGCTATAGCGGCAGATGGAAACATGGATAAGCCCAGGCTTCCCGGATTTTCCAATACATGGCCGGATCCCATGCCGATTTGAATGCAGCCTCCTCTACTTAAAAAGCAGAAACTCTCCAGGAAAACGTTAATGTGAGATGACTGATGCGCACACCCCCCAGGGGATCTTACTTCTCTAACTCAGATCACGGCGGTACAGTGGTGAGTGCCAGTGTGAATGTTGTACTTAGAGATAAACTATTTACATACATGCTTTTGATCAATAGACACGTGGAGGAGTGTGGGACTCTCACATGTGGCACTGGCTTTTGTCCAGCTATGTCACCCTCAGCCAAACCATGACAAACTGGGGGGAGCAAGTCAAAACCATGCTGCTATCCTAAAAATGGGCTCTGTGTTGACGTCAGTTTCAGGTGTAGGTGGGTGGGCCTTAAAAATAATAATAATAATGATAATAATAAACGTACGTATAATTAGCAGATGCTTTTGTCCACAGCTATACAAGTGAGCCATATAGCACATTGCATACATATACATGCTGTCGAGGAGTCGAATAGGCATAAGTGTAACTAGGCTGAGCTTCCAGTGCATGTCCAGGTGCAAGTGAATGCAGTTTTGGAGATGGAGCCACAACAGCAACTACACAACAACTTTAACAAAGTAAGAACCTAATAAGACTATTTAAGGGGCTAAAGTGCGACATAAGAGCATTCAAACAACATAAAGACAAAGAGGCATCAGGCTAGTAGAGGAATTCTTGGGACAAATGGGTCTTGAAGCATTTCGTGAAGGTGGAGAGGAAGTCTGGTGGCTGGACTTGGCCCAACAGCTCATTCCACCGTTGGGGAACCACACAAGACACCCACCCAACACTTTTTGCGTGGTGGAGGGAGCTATATGCACCATTGGTTTGCTGACCAAAGGGAGCGAGATGGGACATTTGATGGAGATGGGTGCCTGTCCATTGATAGACCTGTAATAATAATAATTATTATTTTTATTATTATTGCTCATAAACTACTCCCTGTCTATAAATTATGTGTTTTGTCACATAAACTCAGGCCCATAAAGTTTTTAAGGTCTTAAGGTCAGCAGTTTGACAGACATTTCTATAGGCCTAGATATCACAGCCAAAATTTGTGATGTTTTCGCTCTATGTGTAAATCTCAGAACCCCATTCCATCAGCACCACGCTTTATATTCAAAATCAATTTGTCATCTCTTATCTAGAATATTATTCAAATGCTTAAAATCCAGATTTTGATTATTTTTTTCTATTATTCTCTTATCCAACATTATCACCGGTTCTTGGTGTCAACGTATGGGGAACGTACGGAGAATATGGGCATTAAATGACTATGTTTTTCGCAATATCTTGGTTAATTATGCTAACTTTCAAAATCTACGTCGTACTGTTTAATCATCCAACTTGTCGACAAATTAAATTAAGTAATTATTCTTAACTTCTCTTTGTTTATGAAAATAACATAAGATTTAAGAAGACTTTTTGTTTACAACAAACAGCGAAAATACGATACTATTTATCACTGATTTCGGCTGTTTGAATCACTGAGGAAATACGGCGGTTATTATAAAACCGAGCAAACTGTATTGAGTGTAGCTTCAAATTGACGTCAAGGCTGGGGGGCGCAGAATAAAAGGCGCCCCTATCTGGCCGAGCAGCGCAGTTGACGCTTCACCAGACTGAGTCATGCTTGTGGATTGCTGCGTTGAGGAAAAGTGCCCATCCCATTTATAGCATAATGGTGTTACCGCTATTTGTTTAACTCACACTTTAATGCGAATGTGTGCCAAAAAGCGAGAACCTTACCTCATCTTTTCTTACTACGTAGGTGTCTCTAAAGATCCGTTATGATTGTGTGTCACATAGGCCCACTGAATATATATATATATATATGTGTGTGTGTGTGTATGTATATATGGCTATTTAAATAAGTACACGAACATATAAGAACACAAAGAGGAAATAAAGAATAAAACAAAATAAAGAAAATCTGATTCTTTGATAAGCTTCTTGCATTTGTATCGTTAAATGTAAAAAAAAAAAAAATTAAGGACTTAAAAGCAGGTGGTGCTGCGGTTAAAGACGTTGCCTTGCAGTCGGAAAATTGCAGTCGGAAACACTGCATTTGCCAGCAACACACTCATTGCTCATTGTAAAGGCCATTATAAAACTTGAACCTCGTTTTTTTTTCTTTGTAAACCATATAAAACACACCGGACTAAGTCGCGCCCTTTGTGCTGTTGTATAACCTTGCCGCACCACGGGGCTGTGTGCCGCGGGGTCTGCTCTCGGTATCGCGGTACCGGTCCGATTCAGTCCGGATCACATGTTGCTGACCTGTCCTTGCGATCTGTGGAGCGACCCGGGGGGTGGAAGCCTAACCTCTAACTTTGGCTGCTGACTGAGCTCATCAGCCCCCGTCTCGCCACAGGTGATTGGTGCCACTCGCCGTCCAATCGCAGCGCGCTCGTTTCGCCATCGCAAAGTTGTTAACCCCATACCGGAGTGTATTCCTCCGGCTTGATCAGCTTTAATCTCCCCGGTGCTCTTTCCAGCCGCCCCCTCCCCCTCCTTCAAACCCTCCCGTTGATTTCCATAATATTTTACAGGCACCAAGACGCGTGTCGGTTCGGCGGGTCTGAGAGATCGCTTCGCCCCCGGAGATGGTGTCCGGAGGGAGACCGACAAATGTCTCCCAGTTATTCTGCTGCATGGCGTTTGCTGTTTGCCAAACACCTATCAGTCTCGTTTTTTTTTCTTTTTGATAACCTAGTTGCCCAGGACAGCTAGTTAGAATGTTGAGTGTGATTGCCATCTCCCATCCGTGGCGTTACTGGTAAGTTCTTGCTGATTTTTATGTATAATTTATATTTTTCGCATTATAATCTCGTCCAGTACTGGCGTGTCACAGTTGTAGCACCGATTGCCATTTTCTACGCGTGCTGATGTGTAGCGAGCATTATGTCTCTCCAGCTTGGCTACATATGTATTAATTCCGCCCATGGTTGTCGCGTCAAGACAATACTTGATTTTTATAGTGTTTTTTTTCCTCCTCTGTTGAATGTTGAGCCAAAGTGTGCTGCTGGGTGTTTTTTTTTTTAATCAGTATTTCCTTGCGCACATATCGCCCCGATTATAGACAAAGAGTCGGCCGCGATCTAAGTGAAGGAAGGTGACGCTGTCTTTTTTGCTCGAATCTTATAATGATGGGGGGGGGGGGTAAACTTGCTGGTCTGTCTTGTCCGACTCCCCCCCCGGCCGGCCGGCCGGAGCCCCCCGGAGCCGCAACGCAAACTGCGTACGCAGCGCGCAGCCGCTTCACCTTTGTCTGGGTGCGCGCAATACACGCATGTGTCTTTAAAAATAATTAAAATAAAATAAACTTAAAATGGTGTGTCGATGTGGATAAACGGCCGTGGGCATGCTATGAAAATGCTTTTCTTTTCCCGGATTTTGCGTGGTGGGTGCTAGGGGGGGGGGCTGCCCTTGTGTTAAAGGTGGAGGTTGACGTGTTGGCGTGTTGACATATCGTGGGTAACGTGTCGCGTTAAGTGCGCGTTTAATGTTAACTAGCTGAGAGTCTGGTCAGTAAATGCGCGGTTAACGTCAACTAGTGAGCAACTAGTTAGCAAAAACCCGTTTAGTGTTTCATGTCAAAACTATGATTAGGGAGGGGGGAGGGAAAGGGGGGCACGCGGTTTGGTGTGGAATCATTTATGGCTTTTTGGTTTTCATGGTGGCGCTGTTCGAATACACATGCGAATAATTTAAAATATTTAATGACAAATAAAAGTGGGGCATAGTCCGTTGTGACACCGTAATGTGACATGCGTCAGATCTGGGCTATCAGTCCGGGGTCGCCTTGTCTGCTCATCTTAAATAAATCCATAGGGGAATATATCCCCCCGATGCTTCCTGACGCCGGATCTAATTGCGGATGATTGAAAATCGTCCACAGGCTGCATTTAAGCCGCTACTAGTCATGCATGCGTTTAAGATGTTAACGTCTGCTTTGCCGATTTGAAATCTTTTTTAAGATAACATTTCCTGAACTTGCCCTAATTATTGTTGTTTTTTTTCTTCTTTCAAATGTATACTGCAAAAAAAATTGAGTATACCATCTGGAGATTCAAATGTATGTTCAACAATATTCCTGCACAAGGGAAATGGTGAGGACAGAATAACTATCCACAAGCGAATTTTTCCTTTGTGCTGAAAGAAATATGACCTGTATACCCCGCAGCTGAAGAGTGTTTGGTGGAACAGGGCAATACATGCAGTATATCTGTGAGATATAATGCTGTAATCTCCCTGGGGATTGCAGTCTGCTGTTCTCTGGGAGGTTACGTCCCTAGTTATAAACTGACCCGACTGACAGTAGGCGAATGTAAATTTTTACGGTGTTGCATGTATAAATGTGATAAATCTTCAGTGCGCACTTAATGCATCTATTTTAATGCCCTTGCCAGTGCTGAGATTTTGTTTGAAACGGAGCTGTGTACTGCAAAGCAAAGGGTGTGCTTTTCTTAGCTGTACTTTTTAATTTTTCCATGAAACTGGACAATTCAGGTGCTTGGACAGCACAGTGGGGGGCAGCTTGTACAGTAATGGAAATGGGGGGTTATAAAATTACTGCTTGGTGTGGGTGCAGTTTTACATAAAATGTCCTGGATGTTTTCCGTATTACTGACATGTAAAAGCCTGCCCTTTTCTGGTAGGGATGAACGGTGTTTGGCAGTGGCAGCAAAGCATGTTGGGTAATGCACGGTTGGATGTATTTCTGCAGCCCATTTTTCTCTGGGTTTGCACTGAACTGGTAACCTGGAGCTGGTTGGTGTGGAAAGCCCTGAGGTCTGTCTCTAGGCTGCTTTCCACCAGAGGCGAAGTAATTCAGCTTCTGGGTGTGGAGCTAAAAATCATATTAGTGGCAGTCAGCTGGAAAAATGGAAGTCATAACAAGCCTGAACATGGTGATTGTGGTGAACGATTTGGCTGGAGTCAACAGACAGAGGGGTGGGTCGCAGTTGTTTTTTTACAGGTTAGTTGGATGTCCAAGAAGTGCCAAAATATCTGCTAAGCAAGACCATACACATTTGTGACGGGGCAGTGGTGGCTCTGTGGGTTAGGATGCAGTGCCTGTGATCAGAAGCTTGATAGTTCATATCCCACAGTCAGCAAGGCGTTGTCACCATTGGGCCCCTGAGCAAGGCCCTTAACTTCCAATTGCTCCAGCAACTGGCTCACCCTGTCCTCTTAAATGTGCATCTCTTTGGAGAAAAACAGCTGCTAAGTAATGAGAATGTAAGACATTTCAGCTGGGTTTGTAGGTCCTGCTGGGTTTTAGGGCCTGGTCATGAGTGCCAGGAGGAGCTCGGCTGCCTTTAAGAGTCACTTGCTCTGGAAAGATATCTGTACAGATGGGTAAAAATTACTGATTATCATCATAAGTGTCAGCTAATCGACAAAAACAGTATTAAAATCCTTTGACTTCAAAGAACCAGCTTGATGGATCAGGCTCCTAGCGTGTCTATTAAGTGTGGATGTATTTATCGCAGCTGGGGTCGCTATCGCTGGTGTTGGAATAAGAGGGTTTTTTTGAACGAGTAAATGAATTTGCCTGGCTGGTGGTAGCAACCATCTGATTTCAATCCGAGGAGAAGCACACGGCGACTGTTGCTCTGAAATGCAGCTGTTAGATGTGGAGATTCTGCGATAGACTCGTTCTGGGCTTCAGGCTTGTGTCTTACCCACTTAAATGTCACCCATCACCATGAAATGAGTCTCATGGGTGTATTTCTACCAGTGCGACTTAAGACTCATTTCGTGGTGATGGGTCACAAATGTTCTCTGTGGTGATGCTGTATATGACTGAGATGTTTGGTTTCTTGATCTTTTTGGTACGACGTGCTGAAGTGGTTAGCTTAGCCTTCCCTAGCCAAATTCCCAGTTGCGACCTAAATTTAATTTAATGCCCCTTTTTATTGTTTGCCTGGTGGTAGTTTGGAATTGCCTCTTTGGTATTAAAGTTTTCCCTCATAGTGTTCTTTCACATATTACAGGTGGAAGGTCGACGGGTCTCTGCATAATACCAGTCCTGAGGAAGGTAGCTAAGCTTACTAAGGAGCTGGCTGGTCTTGGCTGGGTGAGTTGTATTTCTGGCAGGGTTTCCTTGGCCCATGTGGTAGCCAGCTGTCCACCTTTAACGAGTTTGAAACAGGGGAGAGAGGGAGGACTGCGATTTTAGATGTTTCCCCTGCCTGCTTGCCAGTCTTTAGCCTGTTGGTATGGTCTAATCTTCTTGAGTGGTCACGTGCCCGGTGGGCGGAGGGCCGCAGTTCATTTACTGGGTGCGAGCACAGCCTGTGGTGGCCCAGAGTATGCAGTGGGTTGTTTGGACTAACATTGTGCTGGTTAGTCCCTCTGGCTGCTCGGATGACTTGGATGCTTGTAGTGAATCTGTTCGTTCCAGCAAATGTTTTTTTTTTTTAATTCATTGGATCTCCTTTCTACTGTTTAAAGTAATAACTTCAAAGGTTTTTCAGTGGTCTGTCCTGACTATCTCATCCTCAGTGCTGGTGCTGGTGGGATGCTTGCAGGGTGGACACCAAAGCTCAGTGATCTCCGTTAGCTTTCATTCACCTGACATGTGCCTCAGTGCAGTTGGACCTTCAGCTCCTTGTTGCATATGGTAGCTAGTGTGCTGGCTTTCTACTGCGTCGTCGTCCACCTCCAGTGACTCAAGTGTGTGATTGCATTTGTGTTCAGCTTCTTAATCGATTATGCCAGCACACTTGAGTCCAGTTAATGGGAATCAGTATGTGCCAGATAGCTGTGGTTCGCTGTTTTGGTGCCCGGTGCTGGCTCTCCCAAGCTGATCAATCTTGGACTATAACCCTCCCAGATGCCCATGGACGAGTCTGATAGGGCAAGCTCTCCAGACAATAATGGGTCTTGAGTCCATGCAAGAAAATTAAGTATTCCGTAGCGTAGAGTGTTCACAAGGCAACCACGGATTTAATGATGAATTATTTTGAATGAAAGGCAGTCTGGTGGCCTAAATGGTGATGAACTTTAGGCCTGTGCTTGTCTGAACGTAGCTGTAGCTTCACAGTGTAGGGTGGTGTCTGGCTCATCCAGCCCATTAATTAATTCGGTTTGATTGGATCTTTACAACATTATGAACTGATGTTGTAGTTACCAACTCAAAAACTATTGATTCTTTCAGAGGATAAGGTGTCATTTGACTATGTGGGGGGGGGATGTCAAATGTTTCATTGATTTTTGCTTTGTTTGTGGGACTTCAGCAATGGTGAGGAGAGAGATCATTCAGCTTAATTTGCATCAACCAGCCATTTAAATACTCAAAGGCATATAGCTATCAAGTGATGTACTTAATTATAATTTGTACTATATAATTAAGAACTGTAGAAGTATAGCAAGTCAGAAATCTGAAATGCCAGGGTATTTCAGGGCGAGTGTGTAAAATGCACCAGTTAATCCTAATTATGAGTTCAGATGGATTGGGGAGGGGGCAATACAGATAGCGATGGGGAAATCGAGCACCTGGGCTGCCGCAGTGGGTATTTAAAAGGATGCTGTGTCAGAGAGGTTCTCTGTTTGTTGCACTTCCTGTCACTTGACATGGTCCATCATAGGACTGGACAATTAATCGAAAATGAATCAAAACCAACATTCAGAATCTCTAATCAATGTTGTTTACTTCATTTAAAAAAGATTCTATTAATGCCTTCACCAGTGTGCGTTCATCTCCTGTCCCTTTAAAAACATACTACCACGTGTTGTCACATGACTCCGCCCTGTCCAGTCTGCAACATTGAAACAACATGGAGAAGAACTCAGTCAACACTGAGCTGGCTGACTAAGCAACTCCAGCAGCATGTACCAAAGAAAAATGCTGTGTCCGTTGTTTGAACACATTATGGCTTTAGTGAAGTATGCAACAAAAAAAGAGGTCACTGCGAAAAAACTTTTAGCTACCAAAGGTAATACCACCAAACCATTTCTTAATGTTTAAAATGCAGTGGAGACTGCTTATAGTGATCATGTTTACAGTGATATAGTGTATACTGTTAGGTATCAAATAGCTTGGGACAGAATCATTCCTGTACAAATACTTTTTCAACAATTTGCTTACAGTAATTAAGTGATCTACTTACAGTGTTCATTTTGGGTCTTTTTAAACATGACAATATCCGGAAAAAATACAACTTTTTTTTTTTTTTTTTTACTTTGATAGCCCTAATTTGCCTTGCGGTAACCCGTCTGCTTCTGGCTAGCGACCTAAGGCTAATGCTGCATGAACAGAAAACATGACTGGGGAAAAAGTCATTTTCTCTCAATGAAAAATTGCCAAAAACAAGCCAACAAGATGCAATAGCAAAACTACAATACGCTATATTTTATATACAGTACTGTATTGTAGCATATTTGAATATTACACAGTTCATTAACTTTTTTCAGCACAGTAATTTGCTGAAAAAAGCATTTGAAACAGCTGTACTGTGTTTTGAAATCGTCAAAATTTAGTGAATAGCGACGTTGTCTGTTTTATTACCTTTGTGTAATTGTATAATAAATATACAAATGTGAATTAGATGGTAATATGCCTGAGACATAAAGAAAAAGAATCTGTTATGATGATCATCCGCTGGTACTGATCAATTTCACCCTGACAGATGTGATCACTATAAATAATTTATGTTTGCAAGAAATGCAAACTATTTACTTTATACTTTTTTAGGAAACTTGCTTGACCTTTTTATAAGACGTTCTAATTTCAAGTGTTTTGTGCTTTGCTTTCAGTTTTTCAAAATGTTCAATGAATAAGCATAAATTGTTCATCTGTGTTTCCTTCAGTTATGTTTAAATCATAGTTATACAATCTCTCATTAGAAAGCAAATCCCAGCTTCAGTAGTTGACCATATCTACAGTACGAATCTTGTCAATGAAATGAGGGCAAAAAACAAACAAAACACTAGAAACGAAATAATCGTTCATTAATTGTAATCGAGATGAAAATGTTCAGTTAACCGTGATATTGATTTGAGGTCATATCACCCAGCCCTAGTCTGTCATGTCTTCGGGGGTCAGGGAGGCCCCTAAGATTATGCTCCTGTGAGCGTGAAGGTGTTTGGGTCATCAAGGCTACTCCTGGTAGGGGAAGCTTTGGGGCGTGGGGGCTGGGAGATTGATGGGACAGCAGGGCAGTGTGTGTGTCTGTGTGTGTGTGTGTGTCTGTGTGTGTGTCTGTATCTCCTCCCCCCATCCCCCTTGGGTAATTCGGACCCATGAAGCTAAGCTTTTACTAAGGCATGGTTGACTTTGCCCCAGCTATTGAGATTCAAACCTGTGACCTTCCAGTGAAGTCAATTCGACTGCTTTATGTTTCTTAAAATGATTGAAATCTCCTGCCCCCGCATGGAAGCAGCTCGTCATTTTGCCCCCACCTCCCTCACCCCCCTTGCTTCCCTTGATGTGATCCACCCCCTTATTTCCCGTGAAGGTGGCAGGTGGCACACGCCACATTTCAGATGTCATCGCCATGACCTCATTTCTGCATTGCATTAGAGGCTTTGCTGCTTGGTCTGGAGGTGATTGGCGCACCGTTAGTGTTCGTTACACTGCAACATCGGCAACGATGGTGACGCGTGCTGGAAGGCCAGCTGCAGCGCCCCCATCAGGGCTGAGTCTCCTGGCTGAGATCTTCTGCTCTGGAGCACCATCTGGGGGCCTGTTCGTGGTACATGCCCCCAACAAAGCCAGAGGGACCAGTGTGTGAGGCAGAAAACCTTCACTTCTCCACTCTTCCTGCTGAGTTTGCCTTGGATAGCTGTTTTCTGGAGTGAACCATCAGCGATGACATCACTCCTCACGTTCTTCTGAAACGCTCAGAAGCTCAACACAAGCCGTTTATGTGGTGACTGTGTTCTGTATTCTGCAGAGACACAAACATCTGTGTTCTTTTCATTACCCTTTCTCTGTCTGGGTCATAGGCTGCAGTAAATGTAACGGTACTTTAAAAGAACTTTTGGGTTTGGGTAGTGGTCCTTCAAGAAAACATCTCACGAGACCCCCCTGCACATCGATTCTACCAAATGTCTCGCAATTTATGGATCTTTCTTTTGCAGGCCTCCCTGATGCTCTTCAGATATCCTGAAGAATGTGGCTATTTAGGGCCAAGGATGGGTGTATTCCCCCCAGAATGGGCAGGTAAGCTGCACTTATATTCATCTGACAGTTGGGAGGGGCATCATCTGTAAAATGCCTGTCTTTTTTTTTTTTTTTTGGGTGGGGGTGGTGGTATTTGAAGCAGTATTTGTGCTAGAAAAGCAGATCGAATGAACACTGCATATTGCACTATTCCCTTCTTTCTCCAGCTCTTGGTTGCCATCTGGTTGCTGAAGGTGGAATTGCAGGAGGTGGCTGGTCTAATAGTGAGAGAACATCTCTCCCAAAATGGAGCTCTAACTGTGGCAGTATGGGTGATATGGCTCTTAGTTTAGCAGATAGTCAGTCTGTATCATTCTTTTAAAGCGGTGAGAGGTCCCTCAGGGCCTCCTTAAGTGTTGTTCTCCTTGTCCTAACTTGTACTTAAAATGTACTAGCTGGATTTGGTTGATAACGCTCTGGGGTCTAGGGGTAGGGAACACACTTCCACTGACTAAGGCATGATCACACATTTCATTCAATATCATAAACTTAATTCGTGGCAAATTATTTCTTATTTGTTTTGGCATTAAACTCATCTTAATCTTAGTGTACTTTGTAAATATGTCAGATTTATGTGAAGTTGGTCATTTGACATTGAAGTATAGACATTGCAAAATGCAGTTTGGATCACTTGCAGATACATTATAAAAGTACATAGTAAGCAATGGTGGCAGTTTGTTTTGATCCCAGATATCTGCTCACCAAAGTCTTGGCTACATGAAGATGACTAAATGGTGTAGTTGTAACATTCAGTTAGGTTTTTCTTATTTATTTATCCAACTCATGTCACTATTTCTGGCTCCTTTCATTGAATATGTAGGAGCCCCCATGTGTATGCATGAGCCAGTCACACTTGGCCACCTCCCCCCCCCCCCCCCCCTTTTTATGGCGCTGATGGGGATGTATCTGGATCGC
>JAODJX010000001.1:31301664-31320146 GCA_026776945.1 Isichthys henryi
GTTTTTGGTGATTTGGCTGTTCACCTTGACTGTCCCCCCAAACTCAAGGTAGCATAAATAGAATTGAACAGAATGACAACTTTCAGTCCTGTAGCACTCTGTTAATTTTTTATTAGTGGTTTAGTTTGTTGATGTGCTTTAATTGTGCCAAAACAGAATTGTTTTTCTAGTTCCATCAGGCAGTGTTTAGCTGTAGACTGTTTATTGTAAGGATTGGTTAATAATGCTGCATTTTAATTTTAAATAGATGCTGTGCAGCAGTGTTCAAATGCTTTTAACAGGAACATCAAGCTGTAAAACACCTGCCAGTAGCTTTTTGGGATTTTTCCCACAATGGCTCGCTCTGTTTGGTTTGTTTTCTGGTTGAATGTGTGTCATATCACAGAATAGCAGCTGGTTTAATTTCCCTTTGCCCTGACAGCTTTTCAGGTGTTTCTCAGGTAGTTCGTTTTTGCTGAAAGGATTTTGCTTGATAGGGTGGAAATTTACTTCCTTGATGGAGCCAGTG
Organism: Isichthys henryi; assembly: GCA_026776945.1. NCBI lineage: Eukaryota > Metazoa > Chordata > Actinopteri > Osteoglossiformes > Mormyridae > Isichthys > Isichthys henryi. The sequence goes on from JAODJX010000001.1 coordinate 31,302,173, forward strand.
GGACAGGTTTAATATTTCTACAATAAGTTGTTTTCATATCAACTCCTCCAGTCGTTGCTGCATATTAAATTTAAACGGGTGAATGAGTGGAGCCCCTAGTAACTGTGTTCTGGATGTGGGCCCTGTTGATTTTATTGGAGGGATGAGAGGGGCCTGCAGTTTGATTCGTTCTTCCTTTATGGCAAGCCTGACCTGGGTCCTGTTGATGTGCAGCCTCTGGAAGAAGGAATGAAGGAGTGCAAGCTTTCTGTCTCCAGCGGGACTCCCTCTCAGCAGGGGCACAGGCCTGTAGTACTCCATTGATTTCAGGGCAATTGAGACGGCACATGAGCTGCTGTCATCTGAAATGTTATATTACACACACCTGTTGTTTAAACTCTGAGAATGAGAGGTTTTTCTGATAAGTCTTCTAAAATTGTTCAGTACAGGCACAATTTTAGGCACAAATCAGAGGTAAGTTTCTGTGAAGCTGTACTCGCTACTAATATTGCTAATACGGTAGAAGATCTAACAAGTGTGAAGTTGTACCTGCTTGAGGATGACCACTGGCAGGCTCTGTAGTGACACTGGAGGTGAATTTTGCTGGATTTGTGAGACGTGCATGCGTGCCTGCTTAGAAATGTTTAATGGGCAGGTCTGCCTGAAACAGCGGGTAGTTGAGTTTTTTATTTATTTATTTTTAATAGTTTTTCTGTCTCATGCATGTCTAGAGTTTAATGTGCTTCTGTGCTGAGGTGGTTTTCACATTTTATGTGGATTTTGATGTGCTTTACAATTGAGAGGCATAAATCACAGTTGTGGAAATTGTTTCCTATCTGGGAAATCCATCCTATACTGCATGTGCTTTTGGGCACAGACGGTTCACATGTCAGGTCTTCATGGGGCAATATTCAGTGGTTTGCTAATATTTTCAAAGCGTCTTGAACCCAAGTTTTGCATGAGTCACACTTCGGTGAATTTGCGCTTTGGCTGCAGTACCAACACTTTACTTTTCATATAAGGTTAAAGCATTGAATCTGAGCATGTATGTTTCTTTTATTATGCATTTATTTGTGGAAAATTGCCTATAATAAACCCTTTTGGAAGGATTCAAAACAAGTTAAGCAAACTTGTGACTTGGGGGTTAAAAATTGTATTTTTTCTCGCAACGTTTTGAAGGAATCAGACAAGATATTCCTGTAAAAAATCCAATTAATGTATGTGCCGCAAACATACCCAGAAATTCAAACCATTGTTCTTAATTAGGCTTTATTGGGAGAGCTGATTTGGAGAAGATAAAGGGTGGTCTGCGTTATTATTTTGAAATACTGCTCACTTCTGGCAGCAATCCATACTACATCTCTGCCCATAAACAGTACATTGGCAGTTTTTCACATTATTGCTGTAGCGTAAAAAATACAACACGACTACCTTAATGGTAATTCCGTACAGAAGATTAAGTTGTGTTTAACATGCTTAAACTGAAGCAAAAGGAAATGTAAAAGCAGGATTCTTTGATGTCTAGGTGACTGCTCACTCCAATTCATCTTTTTCCCACCTGCAAATAGCACCATTTTAATAGTCCAGAGTAAAGCAGGAGTGCTTTAATTATGTTTGTAAATTTTTTTTGCTTGTTTAAATGGTTTGCTTTTAATCAGTCGTGCACTGAAATAGCACTAAGAACCATGATCTCCTCTGCCAGAATATCAGTTTCTAAGAACATAAAATGAATGACAGAATGATTGTGAGATGAGTCAGCTTTTGCTACAAACAAGATTTTCAGATTTGGTTCATGTGCTTTTGAATGCACGTGTGCTGATGGTCTTTGTTGCAGATGTCTGTTTTTTCTGTTAAAGGTGTTTATTTTTAAACAACTCTTGGTATTAACAAGGTTAGAATTTTTTGCATAATTGATCTTTGGACCTTCATGAAAATATGAGTGGGCTGCTTGTTGGAATTATTCATTTGAGCTACAACTGTGTGTCATTCTTCTTCGAGTGTGCTAAACGATCTTCTCCACGGATGTTTCCGAATCCATATATTCTCTGTAATGTTCTGAACACCATCCAAGCTGCAGTTGTTCACTGGAAGGTGAAGCTTTTTAGTTTGAGAACATTTTGAATGCCTGACTACGGAGTAGTACCAGTGTGTTAAATGCTGTGTTCCATTTACCTCGGAGGTCAGAAATTGGAGCTAGGAATGTCACACCATATTAAGTGCGTATATATACTACTTAACTACTTAACTATATTAACTACTTCTAGCTAGGTTCATTGTTAGTCATTGTTAGCATTACATGCTATTTTGTGCGTATAAACTTTTTCGTGTACAAACCCTGTAGCAACATGTCCACAGGTTGGACAGCATTGTATGTACGACTGACATTTAATGAGATACAAGTTTGACAAAAGTGCTAACAAACAGCATATATCTATATGAACTCAGAAATTTCAACTATCCAGTTCAAATGGAACGAACCATATGTCATTTGCTGGGGGGTGTCACCATAAACACCCCCTGAGGAAAGTGCAGGGTTTCATCATAGATGGTACAAAGCACTCTTGATAGTTTGTAATCTGATTAAAATTAACCAGTAAGCCTCTTCATTTAGGAACATGGGTCTGAATGGGTTTCATGCTTGTGCTGGTGTTTGCAATGCAATTAATGATGGAATTTCAATTGCTGGCATTATTTTAATGACAGTATTGACAGTGATTACAGAATGAGTACACCAATCGTTTCTGCAATTTTGTAAGCTGAGTTCAAGACCAGCTATTTTCACTAGCTTCATTCTTCTTCAGTTTGTAATTTCAGCATTGTGCGGCAGGTAAAAATACCTGGCAGCATGATCAGCAGCACTGTTGGAGTTATAACTGATGCTTGGCAAACCTATTATCTGGCTGAAGCCTTCAGCCTTGTGTGAAGAAGGCTGTCTCTTTACAAGGAAAAATTCAAATTTAGCTGGTTTTACTATGTGTGAATGTATTATGGCATGCCTTCTTGATGTCTGGTGTTTTAATTGATAGCAATTCACTGGTGGCTAATTGTTCCACACTCCCAGACTTTTAGAGCATCTTTGCTTTTTTTGTTTGGTGATCCTGTTTTTTGTAGACACCAATAAATCCCCACCCACACCCATTGTCAAAAATGGGCAAGAGCATGTGTGCACCTCTGCAGTATATTTGCAGCCAAGGCAGATATTAAATTGATATTAAATTATATAACTGGTACATGAAATTGACCGCTACAGTTATATGAAAGGCACAGAACGTTTTTGAAATTTTACAACCCCTAATCTGATTTTCTATTGGTTTTCTGTGTTGGGTTCATTTATCTTTTTATAAATATCAGAGAACGTCTAAATTGCAGGAGGGCTAACATCTGAGGCTTTAAAATGAATAGAACTGGCGTATGTTAATGGTCTCTGGCAGTGACGTGATCCCTGGGAATAATTAAGGCCTGTTATTAATATGCTTGCAGTTTTTTTTTGTTTGACTTTCTAAATGGTGTGGCCTTTTCCCTACTGTTTTGTCGGCTCTCCTGCCTGCTGCTGGACCAGGTGACTGATCTCATGAGGTCAGCAGAAGGTCTGACTGCGTGTTACTCTATGGCCCAGGCTGGATGCTTCCCAACTGATCATGCACCCTTGGCTTGGGGCCTCTGGGAGGGAGGTTGGGGGGGTTGTTCTGTAGTGTTTTGGCAGCTGGGATTGAGGTAGGGCAGGGCAGGTTGAAAATCTGTCAGCAGATCACCTCCCGCTGGTCGCTCAGGTGGCACGGTGTTACATAACAGTCAGGGAGTGACAATCAAGATGTAGGCCTGGCATTTCTCCGGGGCCATTATGCTGAAATATCTCCGGCCGTCTGGCTCCCTGACCCACTCTCGCATTTCCCACTGCCAGGGGAGGCAGCAAGAAAGCCTCAATCATACATGCCCAGGGAACGGCAGCTTCAGTCAGCATCGGTGCTGATTTTTGCCCTGTCTGTAGGGGTTTCTTCCTCTTTAATAGGTCTGTTTATCATTAATGGGTTTTTAACAGTTTTGTGCAGTGTATTAACTGCTGTCGGGTATTACTTTTGACCATTTTGGTGTGCATATTTGTTGCTTACTTTAAAATGCTGCTATGCAGCCACTCCTTATTTAGCAAGTTCCATTCCAACGACTAGGGTTAGGTATTGGCACAGATGCCTCAATTTGATTTGATTGTGATTTCATAAATGAACGATTCGATTCAATCTGATTTGATTGTGATTCAGTATCAATCCGGTTGGAATGAGTTTTGATAACAACTTTTCATATTTGGAGAGATGTTGAAAAAGCTATAAAAGGAACACGTTTACAAATGCAAAGTCACAGGAAACATTGTGAACTGACAGCAGTTCACATACAATAATATCGATTTCCTCTTTGCATTGTTTGTTTTTATTTCGCTTTAAAGCTGTTTCATGTCACCATAAGCCTTGTACTGAAAATGATGGGTGTGAGAATCTGACCTTACTTTATTTGATTTGTTTGCATTCACCTGGTTGGAGTGCTCTGTTACCATGACTGACAATGCACCAAATGCGAGGTGATTTCAAAATACTATTGCAACCCTCCTATAGGTGAGAGGATAAAGTAGCACCACCTATATGATAAACAGACTGATAAAAGTGAAATTCTGAGAAAGTATTTTCGAAGTCTCGAGGAAAAGGCATAAATATACTAGATCGACCTTGGGATTTTGTGAATCGATATTGAGGCATAAAAACCAAGGTCACAATTTAATCAAAATCATTCCCCCCCCCCCACCTCTACCACCAACCAGGTCTTTAAGTGAAATGGTCGCTTCGTGAAATTCACAGTAACCTAGGCATTACTGCAACTGTGCTTACAACTTCAGCCTTTCATACTCAGATTTTTATCCTTTAAGTAGACATTAACAACATTTTGTACATTCTACTTCAAAGGTCTGTCACTCCATGCATTGTCAGGCTTCAGAAATTTGGTTGCAAACACATGCATTGCTTGGAAACTTTTGTGTTTTGTCATTTGTTGCCGGATTTGCTAATGGTCACTAACCAGGGATTGGTTGTATTTTCAAGCTTAGAAAAATAGTGCGTCCTACACTAAAGACTAAGGATTGAACAAATTATGTATCACTGAGGAATAAAGCACATTTGTAACAATGGAAGTAGAATATCAATTAAGAAACCCTGACAACTCACTTATTATTAATCCTGCTTTACGATTTAAAGGGCACTAGCTGGTGACCAGTATGGAGAGCAAAGTACCAAAAATAGAGTGACGGTCTGACAGGGGCTGCTTACCAACACTGACCCACAAATTATTTAAAAAGCAGTATAGAGGACATATTACCAAGGTAAATACCCCCACAAATGTCTCATTGGCAGGGTGTGTTGAGACAGATTTGAAGTCTTGCTCTCAATTGCATTGAAAGTCTGTAAAGAGGGAGACCATTTGGGTGTGACTTTCAGAATAAGAATTTGGTGGGGTCTCTCTCTTGTCCTTTGATTTACTCTTGTTGGCCTGTTAAACTCCTCGCGGCTGGTTGCAGGTACTGGTGGTTAGTGTTGGGTGGTGGGCGGTATACTGGTTCATACCAAAAGCCGTTTTTTATTATTGTTATGATATGGATTTTTCTTATACCGCAATATATAGCGCAAATAGCCTACACAACGTCCAGAAAGTGGCGCAGCCGGAAACTGTTTAAGGGGGGACCTTTTTCATTGCTGCACCACTAAAAATGTACCGCGAAAGATCAAAAATGGAAGATATAGCTGATAATGTGATCTGATTAGATACTTATTTTCAGCATTATTGATACCACCAGTGTGGTTTTTGCCTCTCACCACACTTCACACAGCACCACTACAGCGCAGGTGCGCGTGCTCGCACACAATCGCGCAGCCCCTCCCCTCTTTTCAGTAGCCACTGAACGCATTCACTCTGGTTAACACACACATACCGAGTTGGCCGAACACGGGATATTCTGCACTTGAAGGCACTTCGTAACCTGCTTTAGTAAAAAAAAATAAAAAAACGCAAAAGTGCCGTTTGAAAGCATTTTGCAAACGAGAATGGAAAGGCTAAGCCTTTAATCATAAGCCTGTATGCAAACAGTGCTACAGAGTTGTGGCGGCGAAGTCAAGTAGCACGTCAAACTTGGCGAAGCATCTTAAGACCAACATCCCAGTCTTTTATGATAAATTTCGCGAGGTCAGTAAAGCTCCAGCAACACTGAACTATTAAACACATCAAAAATGTTTACTTGGCCAGCGCACACCTTAACATTAGCCGTTTATCCATAAGCAGTTAGCCAACAAACATGTTAGCCGCATGTTATCATTAAGGGAGCGGATGGGCGCAATGGTTATATAAAATAATATAGTTCGTGGGAACAATGCAAAAACGTAAAATAAAAATGTGTTATGTAAAATCCCGTAGAATGTGGTAAATGCTCAGTTATGCTTTAAAAAGAAATACTGTCGCATACCGTGAAACCAATGTAACTTTGAAAAATACTGTGATATAAATTTTTGGTCATACCGCCCAGCTCTACTGGTGGTCCTTTATTTTGGTTTTTATATGGCATTATGCGTGTCCTGTTGAGATTCTTGTTTTTATGACTGCATTATGATCGTTAACATTCAAATGCAGTTCTGTCTCATGAATCTTGCTATATGATGAAGGAATATACTGCCATGCTAAGCAAGAGTGTGTTGTACATGATTTTTTTTTTTTTATTTGGTGGCTTTTCCATGGAAAATAAGTTTTATGTCCAGATTAAATGATTTTAAAGCTTTTCTGTTTTTTTGCTATAGCTTTGTGGATTTATGAATGCACTCTAGCAAACCTAATTTTTATGTTTTTCTGAAACAATTAAAGGGTGCCCTACATAAGGGTCTGTAAATGGCTTTTTAAATGGTTTACTGCACAGTGCCAGTCTGAGATGTTTTTGTCACTTGAAAAATCTGGTAATTATGGGTTGAATTGTCAATTTAGTTGCAGATGAAGGTGAAAGTCCATTGCATCTTTATTGTATATTATAAAAGCCCAATATATCTCATGTCCTGATCTCTTGTGAGAATGAAATTGGATTTCTGGATTTTGCTGCTCATTCTCTGCTTTAAGAAACAGTAAATGACTCTTGATGGGCAGCACAGTTCCTCAAACAGCCCCCTATTCTGGGTAGGCCTTACAAAGGGCCAGTTTACTGAACTACCTTTGAGTGTGCGCGCATGTCTTTTTCTGCACAGATAATCTGAAACATAACAGGTGGCAGTTTACGATTTGTGTCCCTCAAGTGATTGTATAAATCTGGGTTTTGGCCAAGCACCAGTTTAAATAAATCTCTTCATTGTTGAATCATTGTTTAAGCAGCAGTAGTGGTTATGGCTGCTGTAGTGGGATGCCCCCACCCCCATCCTGTTTGAGCTGAAGTACATTCACTCCAGGTAAAATCTCAAGTATTGAGAGATGTTGGAACAAACTTGTCAGGAATTCAATCTCAATTCAGTCTTGCTTAATTAAGAGCTTACTTGGAATGGCACTTCATGCAAATAAAAGTGGTACAAAGGTTAGGACTCCTCTGGGCCTGGAGGATACCTAACACCACATCTGTGTCCTTTGAGATTGGTGGTATGGCAGTTTTGAGTCTTTCAGGGTTACTTGGCTGGTCTTATTCTGAGAATATATGTGAAATGTGTGAACAAGCTGATGACTGAAGGGGGGGTTGTGGAGGCAGCGAGAGATCCTTTGAGGCTGAAATGAAAATATTCCTAGTATGAGTAATAATATTATGACTAGTAGTAAATAATGAGATGTCACCTTGATGCATGAACCTTCATAAGCCCCATGTTTTCCATTTTTGGTTTGAGAAGAATATCATATGTTTGGCTGTACAATACAGATTAAAATTAGCCATTTGCCAAAACTATGCTAATGCCAGTTTAAACAAACCATGTCTGCTTGGCAGATGGTCATCGCTAAAGGCTCATTATGGTGTAATATTCATTTAAAAGGTTTTTCGGTGATCCAGCATTTGACTTACTGTGACTGTGAATAATTATTGTCTCTCGGAGCTGCTTGAGTGGAATGTGGTTTAGGATTAGTTTCGTACTTCATGTATATGTTATCAGCAAAGGCCGTATTTGATTTGCTTAACGAATTCTTGTCTGCGCATAGCTGAGGAATGACATGTAGTACAAGTTGGGCATGGGCCGATCCACACATTTTCAGTTCCAATCTGATACTGATACACAACTGCCGGCACCGATACAGATTCTGATACGATAGCTCTTTTCACTTTAGTTTTTTAATATGATATTTATATTTTATATATTATTTTTAAGCTAGTAAATGCAGATGAAAAATGTATCCCAGAAAATCTTTACTTAGGCTGCTAGAAACGTACATAATGTACTGTACGTTTTTGGGGCATTTGCAGTTGAATATGTATTTTCCTAGCTAGTATACGCAAGTGGCAAATGCTTAAAATGCCCCATTTTTCTCCCACTGTCAACAGCACCAATTACACTTTGTTGCAATAGCAGCCCCTCATGTATCACAAGTTATAGCGAGTTCACAAAACAGACCAAGCTAGTGACTCCCAAATCATCCATTGCATTTTTCATATCACTTGCACTGTCTCACACAATCACATGTGCTTTGTGTAGTGGGATTTTCCACTAAATGCTACTCCCACCTCTCAAAACTTTTGTTTTTACAAAGATTGCACATTTCTGTGCTTTCTAGTTGCTGTTTAAAGCATAAAATACTTCCAGATCGTCACCCTCTTATCTGATGTTCTTATGCTCCCCCAACTGCAAAGGGTATGCACATGACATCACAGCAGGTGGAAGTCACTGCGCTCATGTCCACTGAGTAGCAAAAAATCTGAGTGGCAGTGTTGTTGTTCAGCTCGAATGCCGCCAAAAACGCATCTAAAATGAGAATGAGCTGTCTGGCAATTGATTGTACAAATAGATTTAACATGAAATAGAAGCTTTCTTTTTAGAGACCGCCAAAAACAAAAGTATCGGATGTGGATCAGTCATGCATGGCTGATACCCGGTCCATCAAATAGGTCTGGATTGGCACCAATACAGATCCAATATTCAGATTGGTGCATCTCTAGTACAATTACAGTGTTTCATCTAGTAACATTTCCCTGTGGTGATCTGTTACACCAAAATCTTTGTTGTTGCGCTACAAAAAATCTAATCTAATTCCTTGGTGACTTGCTTGGGAAGCCTGTTTTCTGCCCCCACCCCACATGCACTCATCACAGAACAGACATTTAGCTAGGTGGGGGTCAATGATGAATCTCTCTTCTCACTCTTTTACACCCCGTTCAAGCACACTGAAACCCACTGATACATACAGTAATACCACGTCATGTGTCAGTTCATCTTGGGTTGAATTGGACTTTCAGTTTTTTGTTACATACAGTATGTGGGGGAAAAATACAAATCGTCTTAAGTCACTTTACTCAACCGTACGTCAGTAAGGCAGTGTTGAAAAATGTCAAAATATGTTGTATAAAATCAAAGTTTAGAAATTTAAAAATATCTTATTTATCTGGTGTTTGGTGCTGATAACTCCAAATTCCACCATGTGGCAATTTTGTTGTTGTGCCCACCAGTTCAGTTCTGACTTGTTTGTGGTATGTGTGTCTCATTTGTGTTGGATTTGTGACTTTATTTGCCCCATTGGCACTAAGCGTTTCTAGTGCTAGCCTTATGCATCATACTACATCATTAGAAGATAAGGTTAGCATGATAAAACATCACAAAACGGACGACCGTATTGACAATCGTGTATGACAAGGAACAGATTTTAGCCCACATTAAGGATGAAGCTCCAGGGATGAAGAACACTGTCATCAACAAGAGGAGAGGCAAGATTTATGAAAATTCTCTCCCTTTGGATTGAGTGGCAGACTTGTCAGTGTATTCCCATAAACCAGATGTTGATTCAGGAGAAAATGTTGTCTTTGCAGACCTCAAGAAAAGGTTTCCCGATGTGAACAACAGAGTTCAAACCAAGTGCAGGATGGTTTATGAGTTTTAAGCAATGACAGACTCTTCACAGTGTGAAGATCCAAGGCGAAAGTCCCGTCAGCTGATGAAACCACAGTGTCCAAATTCCCTGCTACATTGGCAAAGCTTATTACTGAAAACAGATTGTTCCAGAACAGATATTCAATGTAGATACGACCGATATCTACTGGAAAATGATGCCAGGCCATTCATTTATATGCAAGCAGGAGAAGGCTATGCCGGGCTTGAAGGTTTCAAAAGACTGTTTGACCCTTATGTTAGAAGGACAATGTGTGGGCGACTTACGCTACCAGCAGCTTTCGTTTCATCATGCCCAGAATCCTCGAGAGCTAAAGAACATCCCCAAGGCATCTCTTCCAGTAATATGGATGTCAAATCATAAGGCTTGGGTGACTAGTGAAGTTTTTGGGGATTGGTTCTTCAACCACTTCGTACCAGCAGTGGAAAAGTATTGTAAGGGGAAGGGCATCCCATTTAAGATTTTTCTTTTGTTTAGACAATGCTCCTGGCCGCCCAACAAAGTCACCTTTCATCTCGGCGTCACCATCATTTACCTCCCTCCCAACGTGACCTTTCTTCTGCAACCAATGGACCAGACGATCATTGCCCTATTCAAGTGCTACTACATGAGACGTACACTATGCCAGTCTGTAACTGCAACACTACTTCATGATGGCGTCACACTCCATGACATCTGGAAGGCATGCGACATTTACAAGGCCGTAAACCTAAACGCTGCTTGGAATGAAGTTTCAAGCACAAGGAGGAACATTGATGGATCCCAGTGCTCAGTGCTTTGCAAAGATTTCGGGGGGATGTCAGAATGTTTTGGCTCTGTACAGGCTCATCCTGGAAAAAAATGAGCATTTAGGGCACTCTGGACCACTTTTTTCAGTGTGTCGAGACAGCCTCAATCTTGTAATTCTGATGAGAATCTCCGTTATTCTGTCATTATGGTGTTTTGAGGGATTGGGAGCGATAATAAATCTACCCAGTAGTCTATCCCATGGTGATCTAGTACAATTAGTGGTAACTTTCTGACATGGCTTCAGTGTGAATGCGAATTGGTAACATATTATCATGTTGGAGGTGGGAGTAGTGTTGGGATCATGCCACCACTAAACAGCAATAATTTAAAAAAATTACAATAATGGTCATGCGTTAATTTATTTTTTGTAGTATACCCCCTTCCATCCATCACATTGCCCCCACACCAAACCTCTTGATCCACAGGAAACACCGATTTGTTTGTGGCCCAATAATTTGTTAGTGCCAGTTAAATTGTTCTTAATACTGTTCCTCCTGTAAAATCATGTTGAATCACATCATGATGAAACCCTAGTGCAAAACGTCTGTGCTGCGCCCATGGTGGATCATTAATAATTAATAGCTTAAGCCATCAGAGTTCAGACCTGATTGTTTGCAATTGTGTTGCATGATCGATCCGTCGATGGTGCTAATCATCTGAAAAAGAGCTTGGCGTTTCAAAAGACTTACTCTGGATCTCGTGTTTCAATTGAAATTTCTGAAATGCATTGGTGGGGATTAAAACTTGCAAGCCTCAGTCTTTCCCGAGAAGTTGAGGTTGAGTAATTGTTTTGTTATACTTGAAAGGTGGAATCCGCACCTTTTATTTTCATGTATTTAAAAGGACATCTATGTTGTGTCTGCAAAGCATGGCTACAGTGTATGGCTTTGCATCTTGGCAGCTCTTCCAGAGTATGTTTATTTTAAATAACAGGATTCAATAATTGCGGTTAGGGATGAAAGGGCAGCTTTAATGAATGTGCTGCTGACAGTCTGTGCTAATGGCTGCATCTTGAAAATGGCTTTGATAGTAACGGTCGCTGGAAAAAGCATTTGTCCTTACGTATGAGTGCAGAGTCTGAGTTGTTTAGCCCTTCGAATCTCCGATTTATGAAAGGAAAACGTACACCTCAACATGAACGCATGTCATGCCAAATGTCTGCTTTTATATGAAATTATTAATATAATCAGCTAACATGTTTCTCATCATGTCTTACCTGTGGACATGCCAGCAAGTGTGAGCAGCTATTGATATGCCAATAAGTATGTTCGAGGCGGAGATAAGCCATGTGCAGAAACACCAACCGGGAATGACATAAAATCGCATGCGAAATACGGTAGTTTGTATTTGCTATTTTTATCATTTTCCACTCACATTTCTCTGCCAAAGAAGCTTGCAACAAGTTCAATCATTTCTCGACAGCAGTGATGAAATTAATTCATTCCCTGATGCCGAATATGACAGCGATGAGGATTGTTTTAAGAATTTTTTAATTTTTTTAAGACTGGCACAAAACAAGCTGGTTGTTCTTAATCATGCTAGAATAATTGAATTGATTACCTCGTTCTGCCATACTTACCATATCTGTTGTTTTCAAGAAACAAAACTACAAATGATATACCTTTTTGTCTCATTTCACACTGAATTCACCACTAGACAGGCCCAATTGGGTATGGGGGGTTCCCCAGGTGAATCTCATTCATATTTATGACCACAGCTGTTTGACAAGGTAGCGACAATTGAACAAAAATAGTGTCAGACATATGTAAGTGATAGCTCTCTTTATGAAACTCGTCCCTCCATTGGTCTGCGTTTCAAAGTTTGGTATATGTCGACCAATTTGTGATTTTTGACATTCTAGCATGTTTTTGCAAAATGTACTTTTCTAAAAAAATATTTTCTTCATACATATATATATATCTTGTCGAAATACTGCTATCATATTTTTGTGGCTGTATTTGCACTAAAAAAAAATATAGGTCACACTGAATCATTGTTTTGTGCTGCTGATGCATACAGAAAAGTCAGAGCAGACAGACATTTTAAAGTATCTCAGAAGGCCTTAGACCGCTGAGAGGTACTGCTAAAGGGGATGGCTCAGCATTCTGGTGCATTAATATCAGGTTTGTAAATTATTCACCTTAGCTCAGCCCACATTTTTTTCACTTCCATTTTAAACTTCCATCAGTTCACTCATTTGCCAGCTATTTATTCAACGTAAGACTTCCCAACTACCATTCTTGGCAAATAAAAAATATGTTGTGGGCTAGAATGCGTGACAGTCTCAAACATGGATTGTGGCAAATGTTCAAAAGTGTGGCTTCATTACACTAGACAAGGCAGAGTGCAATACATGCATGAAACTAATAAGCTGCTCGCATGGTTGTACATCCAACCGAACCAAATGTTTATGGCCACATGGGATCGATTTGTAAGAGTTCAGTGTTTGAATCCTTGGTCTCTGAGCCTGAATGAACCATCTTCAGCCAGTGGTAGCACTAGCACCTCACAAGCAGGGACAGTCATTGGCATTAGGGAATGATGAGCAAAGGAAAAAATTGAACTAAATAGCGTGTAAATTTGATGTGGTGAATTGTAGACCTGTTGTGCCACTTGTGCACACAGACAGAATATCCTTTGAAAATGAGATCAGTGCAAAAAGTAAGTGAAACCCCAGCAGTAGCATCTTCACGTTCGCGTTGTCTCGATCACAGGACTGGCTCTCTGACCTAAACAGTGTGCTGTTTGTCAAAACTATTTCTTTGATATGCTTGTACATGCCATTGCTATTTAGTAAATGAATCATTATCCATTTATCCTTTTCATTAGCTTTCTATTTTAAATTTATTTAGCTGTGATACTAAAAATGGCACAATTTTACTAAATGTAGGGGTGGGTGGTACACTGGTGTCAGTCATCACCGTTGTAATTGTGCACCACAATATGAATACCGTGAGAAGTCATCAGCCTTATTATACAACAGGCTATTTATTTAAAAAAAAAAAAAAAAAACATTTTATTTTCTTCAGAGTTTGTATGAGTTGTCTATTTAACACACTCTGACGCTGTGTCAACATAGCAAATTTAATAAATTAAAAAATAAAACAGATTTTGTCTAATTATACACATTAAACAAAATAACCTGGTTGAATATGTTATGCTTTTGAAATTTACTACTATACAGCCGTGGAAAAAAATTGAGACCACAGCAGAATTTTTTTGTTTCTCTCATTTGTCAGTTTATGGGTGTGCAGCTGTGAACAATATATACTTTTTTGCAAACTGAAGCCTGGTTCTTTAATAAAGGGCTTCTCCCTTGCTTTATGGGACTTCAGTCCTGCTTCTAGGAGTTTGATGCTTACTTACTATCCTGTACTTCACACCTGTACTTATTGTCTGCCATTCCTTTTGAAAGTCACTTCATGTCATCCTCAGATTCATAAGAAACTGTTGCATAAGTTTGTGGACTCTGGCATCAGGAAATTGTTCTGCCCTCTACCTGGTTTTTCGTCAATCACTGTGTCTCCAACTTGACCTTATTGTTATGTACTGCTGTCTTAGAAATTTTGAACCTGGAAGTAACCTGCTGATCAGTATAGCCTTCAGCCAGCAGAACCATGATTAAGCCAGGATTTAAAAAATGCGCGGTCCTTCTCTTTGCGCTAATGTTTCAATGTATATCACCACAATGAATCGTAACACCCTCAACAAAAAAGTCACAATGTTCCTAACAGAGAATCAACTTTGAAACAAAAAACATACATTTTCAAGGCTACCAGCTATCATGCACCTGGCGTGACATGCATTCACGTTGAAATCTTACATCAAGTATATATAATTCTGTTATAACCCTAAAATTAGCCACATCAATAACGGGTTATTTTCCAAACCATACAGATTATTTACAAGGTCGTAAAACTGTTTCATCCATGTAAATGCATGTGCCAACTTATCTCTAATTGGAAATCTCACTCCAGCCAGCTGACCAAAGTTGGCAACCCTGCGTTTTTGAAATTAAAGGTAAAATTAACTTTTCAGCTGTATGTATTTTATTTACATAAATGGATAGCACATGCTACTTCTCCCTAAACAAAAATGCTGTGATATACCGTCACCATCCAAAAAGTGAAAAATACTGGGATACCCACCCCTTCACTGCTGTCAGACAAGTCTTTGTATCTCAGCTTGTTCATGAGGTCAGTTTCTGTAGAGGCAGACAGTTGTAATACATAAGCATAGCATTCATTTGGGGCAGCAATTGTGCCTAGATTAAAATGATCCTCTTTCTGGTTGTAAATTCTCTAAAACAGTTTTTCTCAAACCAGTCCTAGGGAGTTTTTGCTTTCCCCCAGTTCCCCGAGAGTTGGGTGGAAGCAAAAATGTGTTCCGTCTGGGGATCCCTGAGGACTGGTGGGAAACACTGCTGTAAAGCAAGTGTCGTGGTATAAGAATGTGAAATGAAGCTGTCCATGTTGATAATAGGCTGTCCAGGAGTATATTAATGCTGATTCTTTAGCCTTGTTTTCCAGATGCTTATGTTTTTTCTGTTCTGTTTTGTAAGAAGGTTTGAATGTCAGCAGAACATAATGGACAAATTCCCAGTTTGCAGGCATATCAAATACAGTGACACTGGGGACGCTGTACAGGACACGCTTGTGAATTTAGCTGTAAATTCAGTTTAATTTCCAGATTCAGTGTAACTAGATGTTTGTATCCAACAATTAGTGCCTTTAATTGGGTGGGTGCGGGCCAGTCTGCACTGTTCCTTGTTTGATGGCATCCCCCGCCCCCCCCCACCCCACCCCACCCCCACCTTGAATGTGGTCAGTCA
Organism: Isichthys henryi; assembly: GCA_026776945.1. Taxonomy (NCBI): domain Eukaryota; kingdom Metazoa; phylum Chordata; class Actinopteri; order Osteoglossiformes; family Mormyridae; genus Isichthys; species Isichthys henryi. Next base: position 31,317,855 of record JAODJX010000001.1, read on the forward strand.
AGTGAGGGTGTTCCTTAATGTGTGATGAGTCAGTATGGCAGAGGCTCTGTGTGAGACAAAGGGTAGATATTTCTGTTTTCTATCAGAAGGATGTAGCCCTGGAGGGAATCCTCCCCATACCCCCACCCCAAATAAGATAACAACAAAAACGTAAAACAGTAGTTGTTAAATAAAAATAATACAAAAATGCTTTGACCTAATAAAATTAAAATAAGTAAATCAAATATTCTCTCAAGTAGAGCTGGGCGGTATGACCAAAAAATTTATATCATGGTATTTTCAAAGTTATATCGGTTTCACGGTATACGACGGTATTGTTTATTTTTTTAAGTATGACTGCCGAATATATTACAAAATATATTGAATATATATTAAATATATAGACTTGCCTTCTCTTAATCTCAAACTGAGCTTGAAGTGTCGTTTCATATAAATTAATTTTATTCTAGCTATTTTTGGAGAGTTTGAGTATTTGTCTACATTTTAGTTTTGTTTTTATTAATCATCTTTGTGTGTTTGTATATGAAACTTTTGTCTTATTTGTTGCCATCTTCGTCCTGGAAGAAAAGATATTGTGTCTCAATTGAACCTTCCTGGTAAACAAAGGATAAAAAAAAATAAATGGCTAATGTTAAGGTGTGCGCCGACCAAATTTAACATTTTTGATAAGTGTTTAATAGTTCAGTGTTGCTGGAAGCAAGCTTTACTGACCTCGCAAAATTTCTCAAAGACCGGGATAAGAAATTCATATCATAATAAAAAACGGTTTTCGGTATGAACTGCTATACCGCCCAGCACTACTCTCAAATAAAATTGATATCCATGAAGGTGCACATTTAGAAAACGATCTGTACAGTATTGACATTAGCAGTTTTCAGCTTCATTCAGTACAGTGTCGGCTGAGTGGGGTGCAGATCATGCCTGTAGCCAGTCCTCCCCCATTGCCCTTGGACACTGTTCACCTTTGATATGTTTTGACTCTGTCACTCATTGTGGATTTGGGTGCTTTTATGGCCAGGGGACAGTTTTTAAACTCTGGACACTTTTTTCAAGTGGGAATTAGCAGCTTTATCAAATGGCCCCAGCCTCCAGGTCTGTGTTTTTTTTTTTTTTTTTTTTAAATGTCTAGCCTCCCTTGTGCTTGGGTGTGTATTATGGTATGTGTATGAGTTATGAGGCCTTTCCCCTCACCCTTCATCATGATGTACAGGATGGTCTTAATTGAATTTAATTTGATTGATTTGCTTTCTTTGAGCTTGTTCATCATACTTGCTAATTACTTAGTCGGTTCCTTATACAGATGATTGTGGCTGCTTCGTAAATGTGTAGCCACCTCCATTGCAGGTCAGCGGCTGGAAGGGCCTCCTGGCACGTTTTAAGCTTTCATTATTGGTTGCCTTAAGATGGTTCCTCCTGAAACCTGCCAACCAAGTGCCTTAATGTGGATTGTTATGGGATTTAATGATGCTTGTTAAAGACGAACTGGTCAGCAACAAACATAATTGTGTACCCTATCTCTGCCATTACTTTTGAAAGTAATACAGCTATCTATTTAAACTTATAAAAATATGGTCAAATGTACATGTTACATAACCGGTTTATCTGACCTGTTGTATTCTATTTGGTTTCCCCTAAAACTTAATTTTTCGTGCAGGATAAATTACACAGTAGAATGCAGTGTATTGATTTTGGATATTGTGGAGAGTTTAAATTGGCTTATGTGTTCGGTTGCCCCTTGAACTTGTTCTCTGTAGGTCTCACGTGAAACTTTTAAATGTTAGTCACACTCACATATAGAAAACTATTTTCAGGACACTAGGCTGAGTAAATTTTTTGATATGTAATTCAAGTTTGGCATTCTCCAGCCTTGAGTTGATGCCAGATTCCTGCTCTTAGCTTACTCTGGTTGATTTTGGAGTCATTTCATTGCAGTGATTGGAAGCTGGAAGCTTTGGCCGCATTTGCCACTTGTCTTTCTGCTGTATGCTTGATCATTTGTATCCCTTGACCCTGTGACTCATATCTGTATACCGCCACCCCTGACAGGAGCACCACCTCCAGAGGGCCATATCTGCCCAGCAGGTGTACGGGGAGAAGCGGGACAACATGGTGATCCCCGTACCGCAGGCAGAGAGCAACATTGCCTATTACGAGACACTCTACCCTGGGGAGTTCCGGATGCCCAAGCAGCTCATTCACCTACAGCGTGAGTCATGGTCGGCCCACAGCTGGCCCTTAGTCCTTGTGTATTTTTTGGGGGTGGGGTGTGGGGGGGGAATGAATCTGTGGCCA
>JAODJX010000001.1:31345578-31364447 GCA_026776945.1 Isichthys henryi
CCCCCTCTTTTCTCTAAAAAAATAATTCCCCCGTCTTGCTGCCCCCCCCCGCGGGGCCCGCCGCCCCCCCCCCCCCACAACACCCCCCCCCCCCGGGGGGGCGGCGGGCCGCGGAGGCAATATAAAAAAATATATAAAAATAAAAAAAAAAATTAAAAAAAAGAAATGTTTGTAGTTCATTTAAACATAACCAGTGAAGAAAGTGCCTTTCCAAGATTTTTGACTGGGTGAAATTTAAGGGGATTTGGATTCAAAGTTGCAGCCTTGGTGTGGCCATGCGAGTTAGCAATGGGAGAACCAAATAAACAAATGGGGTGCCAAGTTAGCAATGGGGGGTGCCAACTAGGCAAGGGGGTGCCAAGTTAGCAAAGTGGGGGGGTGCCCAATAGGGAAGTGGTTGCAAATTTGGCAATGGGGAAATACCTAAGGGGTACCAGGGACGTCAGATAGTCAAGGTGGCTGGCTGACAAGCTAGAAAGTCATACTGATTTGGCAAGGGGACACCAACCTAAAAAGGGGCGCCAACTAGGCAAGGGGGGCGCTAAGTTAGCAAATGCTTGCCGACTAGGCCGGGGTGCGCCAAGCTAGAAAAGGGTGCCACCTATGCAAGGGGGCACCAAATTAGCAAAGGGGTGCCGACTAGGCAAGAGGGACACCAAACTAGAAAGGGGAGCCAACTAGGCAAGAGGACGCCAAGTTAGCAAAGGGGTGCTGACTAGGGAAGGGGGTGCCAACCTAGAAAGGGGCACCAACCAGGCAAGGCGGGCACCAAGTTAGCAAATGGGTGCCGACTAGGCAGGGGCTGCCAAGTTAGCAATGGGGCACCAACTTTGCAAGAGGGGTGCCAAGCTAGAAAGGGGCGCCAATTCAGCAAGGGAGCACCAAGCTAGAAAGGGGCGCCGACTAGTCAAAAGGAACGCCAAGATAGAAAGGGACGGTGACTATACAAGGAGCGCCAAGTTAGCAAAAGGGCGCCGACTACGCAAGGGGGCGGCAAGTTAAAGGGGCGCGACTAGGTAAGAGGGATTGCAAGTTCGATAGGGTCGCTGACTAAACAAGGGGGCAGCAAGTTCGATAGAGGCGCCGACTAGGCAAGGGGGCACCAAGTTAGCAAAGGGGCACCAAGATAGAACGGGATGCCAACTAGGCATGGGGGGGCAAGATAAAGATGCCGACTAGGTAAGGGGGCACCAACCTCGACAGGGCCCGCCAACTAGGTAATGGGGCACCAACTAGGCAAGAGGGGCACCAAGATAGATAGGGGCGCCAACTAGGCAAAGATGCACCAAGATTGATAGGGGTACTGACTAGGCAAGGGGGCGCCAAGCTAGAAAGGCGTGCCAACTAGGCAAGGGGGCGCAAAGTTCGACAGGGACACCAACTAGGCAACGGGGCGCCAAGCTTGATAGGGGCCCCGACTAGGCAAGGGGGCGCCAAGATAGACAGGGGCACCAATATAGGCAAGAGGGGCGCCAAGTTAGATAGGGGTGCCAACTAGGCAAGGGGAAGCAAAATTTGATAGGGGGGCGCCGACTAGGCAAGAGGGGCGCCAATATAGGCAAGACGGGTGCCAAGTTAGATAGGGGGTGCCAACTAGGCAAGAGGGGTGCCAACTAGGCAAGAGGGGAGCCAATATAGGCAAGAGGGGCACCAATATAAGCTAGAATGGCGGCAAGTTAAATAGGGGCACCAACTAGGCAAGGACAAGCAAAATTCAATAGGGGGGTGCCGACTAGGCAAGAGGGGCGCCAAAATATGCAAGAGGGGCATCAAGTTAGATAGAGGCGCCAACTAGGCAAGAGGTGCACCAATATAGGCAAGAGGTGCGCCAAGTTAGATAGGGGTGCCAACTAGGCATTAGAGGCGCCAATATAGGCAATAGGGGTGCCAATATAGGCATGAGGGGCGCCAAGTTAGATAGGGGCGCAAACTAGGCTTGACGGGAGTCAATATAGGCTAGAGAGGCACCAACTAGATAAGAGCAAGCAAAATTCGATAGGGGGGCGCCGACTAGGCAAGAGGGGCCCCAATATAGACTAGTGGGGCGCCAATATAGGCAAGAGGGGCGCCAAATTAGATAGGGGGCGCCAACTAGGCATTAGAGGCGCCAATATAGGCAAGAGAAGTGCCAATATAGGCAAGAGGGGTGCTAAGATAGATAGGGGCGCCAACTAGGCTTGTGGGGAGCCAATATAGGCAAGAGGGGCGCCAAGTCAGATAGGGGGCGCCAACTAGGTAAGGGCAAGGAAAATTCGATAGGGGGGCGCCGACTAGGCAAGAGGGGAGCCAATATAGGCAAGAGGGGTGCCAATATAGGCAAGAGGGGCGCCAAGTTAGATAGGGGCGCAAACTAGGCTTGACGGGAGCCAATATAGGCTAGAGAGGCACCAACTAGATAAGAGCAAGCAAAATTCGATAGGGGGGCGCCAATATAGGCTAGAGGGGCGCCAATATAGGCAAGAGGGGCCCCAATATAGACTAGTGGGGCGCCAATATAGGCAAGAGGGGCGCCAAATTAGATAGGGGGTGCCAACTAGGCATTAGAGGCGCCAATATAGGCAAGAGGTGCCCCAAGTTAGATAGGGGGCGCCAACTAGGCATTAGAGGCGCCAATATAGGCAAGAGAAGTGCCAATATAGGCAAGAGGGGTGCTAAGATAGATAGGGGCGCCAACTAGGCTTGTGGGGAGCCAATATAGGCAAGAGGGGCGCCAAGTCAGATAGGGGGCGCCAACTAGGTAAGGGCAAGGAAAATTCGATAGGGGGGCGCCGACTAGGCAAGAGGGGAGCCAATATAGGCAAGAGGGGTGCCAATATAGGCAAGAGGGGCGCCAAGTTAGATAGGGGCGCAAACTAGGCTTGACGGGAGCCAATATAGGCTAGAGAGGCACCAACTAGATAAGAGCAAGCAAAATTCGATAGGGGGGCGCCAATATAGGCTAGAGGGGCGCCAAGTTAGATAGGGGGCGCCAACTAGGTAAGGGCAAGGAAAATTCGATAGGGGGGTGCCGACTAGCTAAGAGGGGAGCCAATATAGGCAAGAGGGGCCCCAATATAGACTATTGGGGTGCCAAGTTAGATAAGGGCACCGACTAGGCAAGAGGAAGCAAAATTCCATAGGGGGGCACCTACTAGGCAAGAGGGGCACCAATATATGCAAGAGGGGCAGCAATATAGGCAAGAAGGGCGCCAAGTTAGATAGGGGCACCAACTTAGCAAGGGAAAGCAAAATTCGATAGGGGGGGCGCTGACTAGGCAGGAGGGGCTCCATTATAGGCAAAAGGGGCGCCAATATAGGCAAGAGGAGTGCCAAGTTAGACAGGGGCACCATGTAGGCAAGGGGAAGCAAAATTTGATTGGGGGCACCAACTATGAAAGAGGGGCACCAATATAGGCAAGAGGGGCGCCAAGTTAGATAGCGGGTGCCAACTAGGCATTTGGGGTGCCAATATAGGCAAGAGAGCCACCAAGTTAGATAGGGGCACGAATATAGGCAAGAGGGGTGACAATATAGGCAATAGGGTCATCAAGTTAGATAGGGGCACCAACTTGGAATGGGGAAGCAAGATTTTATAGGGGGCGCCGACTAGGCAAGAGGGGCGCCAATTTAGGCAAGAGTGGCGCCGAGTTAGATTGGGGCACCAACTAGGCAAGGGAAAGCAAAATTCGATAGGGGGCGTCGATGAGGCAAGAGGGGCGCCCATATAGGCAAGAGGGGTGCCAATATTGGCAAGAGGTGAGCCAATATAGGCAAGAGGGGCGCTAAGTTAGATAGGGGCACCAACTAGGCAAGGGGAAGCAAAATTCAATAGGGGGCGCCAACTAGGCATGAGGGGAGCCAATATAGGCAAGAGTGGCGCCAAGACAGACAGGGGCGCTGACTAGGCAAGGGGGTGCCAAGTGCGATAGGAGCGCCAACTAGGCAGGGGGGCGCCAAGTTCGATAGGGGGGCTGACTAGGCAAGGGAAAGCCAAGTTAGATAGGGGGGAGCTAACTAGACAAGAGGGGCACCAAAATAGATAGGGGCGTTGACTAGGTGCGGGGGTGCCATGCTAGAAATGGGCGCCAACTAGGCAAGGGAGCACCAAGTTCGATAGGGATGCTGACTAGGCAACAGGGGTGCCAATGTAGATAGAGGCGATGACTAGATGAGGGGACGGCAAGTTCGATAGGGGTGCCGACTAGGCAAGAGGGCACCAAGTTAGATGGGGGCGCTGACTAGGTAAGAGGGCAACCAAGACAGATTGGTGTGTCGACTAGGCAAGGGGGCGCCGTGCAAAATAGGGGCACCAACTAGGCAAGGGGGCGCCAAATTTGACAGGGGTGTCAACTAGGCAAAGGGGAAGCAAAATTTGATAGTGCCATGTTTGATACGGGTGCCAACTAGGCAAAGGGGCGCCAACCTAGAAAGGAGGTACTAAGTTAGCTAAGGGGTTCCAACTAGGAAAGAGGGGCTCCAAGATAGATAGGGGGAAGATAGATTAGCAAGTGGTGCCAAGTTAGAAAAGGGATGCTGCCTAAGCAGGAGGGATGCAAAACTAGAAAGAATTGCTGACTAGACAAGCAGGGCGCCAAGAGTGATAGGGGTGTCTACTGGGCAAGGGGGTGCCAAGTTAGATAGGGGGACGCTGACTAGGCAAGAGGGGCGCCAAGATAGACAGGGGTGCCGGCTAGGCAAGGGGACGCCAAGCTAGAAAGGGGAGACAACTAGGCAAGGGGGCGCCAAGTTCGATAGGAGTGCCGAATAGGCAAGGGGTGCCAAGTTCGACAGGGGATGCCAAGTTAGCAAATGGATGCCGACAAGGCAACGGGGTGCCAAGCTAGAAAGGGGTGCCAACTAAGCAAGGGGTCCCCAAGTTTGATAGGGACGCTGACTAGGCAAGGGGGCGCTAAGTTATAAAGGGGTGCCAACTAGGCAAGGGGACGCCAAGCTAGAAAGGGGTGGCAACTAGGCAAGGGGGTGCCAAGTGCGATAGGAATGACGAATAGGCAAGGGGTGCCAAGTTCGACAGGGGATGCCAAGTTAGCAAAGTGATGCTGACTAAGCAGGAAGGATGCAAAACTAGAAAGGAACACTGACTAAGCAAGCAGGGTGCCAAGATACATAGGGGGTCGACTGGGCAAGGGGGTGCCAAGTTAGATAGGGGGACGCTGACTAGGCAAGAGGGGCGCCAAGATAGACAGGGGTGCCAGCTAGGCAAGGGGACGCCAAGCTAGAAAGGGGAGGCAACTAGGCAAGGGGGCGCCAAGTTCGATAGGAGTGCCGAATAGGCAAGGGGTGCCAAGTTCGACAGGGGATGCCAAGTTAGCAAATGGATGCCGACAAGGCAACAGGGTGCCAAGCTAGAAAGGGGTGCCAACTAAGCAAGGGGTCCCCAAGTTTGATAGGGACGCTGACTAGGCAAAGGTGCGCTAAGTTATAAAGGGGTGCCAACTAGGCAAGGGGACGCCAAGCTAGAAAGGGGTGCCAACTAGGCAAGGGGTCCCCAAGTTTGATAGGGGCGCTGACTAGGCAAGGGGGCGCTAAGTTAAAATGGGGTGCCAATTAGGCAAGGGGGTGCCAAATTCGATAGGGGCGACGACTAGGCAAAGGGGGTGCCAAGATATATAGGGGCGCCAACTAGGCGAGGGGGTGCCTCATTAGGAAAAGAGCGTAGACTAGGCAATGGGGGTGCAAAGTTAGATAGGGGCACTGACTAGGCAAGAGGGATAACAAGTTCGATAGGGGCGCCGTCTAGGCAAGGGGGCACCAATTTTGATAGGGGCGCTGACTAGGCAAGGGTGTGCCAAGTTAGCAAAGAGGCGCTACCTATGCAATGTAATGCCAAGCTAGCAAAGGGGCACCAACTAGGCAAGAGGGATTCTAAGTTCGATAGGGTCGCCAACTAGGCAAGGGGGTGGCAAGTTCGATAGGGGTACCAATTAGGCAAGGGGGCACCAAGTTAGCAAAGGGGCACCGACTAGGCAAGAGGGGCACCCAGATAGATAGGCACGCTGACTGGGCAAGGGGCACCAGGCTAGATGGGGGCGCTGCCTAGTCAAGGGGGTGCCAAGTTAAAGGGGATTCGACTAGGTAAAGGGTGCCAAGTTAGCCAAGGGACATCAACTAGGCAAGGGTTTGCCAAGTTAAATAGAGGCACCGACTAGGCAAGAGGGATTCCAAGTTCGATTGGGGCACAGAGTAGGAAAGGAGGTGCCAAGATAGCAAAGGGGTGCCAACTTGGCAAAAGGGACCCCAAGATAGATCGGGGCACCGGCTATACATGGGGTTGCCAAGCTAGAAAGGGGCGGCAACTAGACAAGGGGGCGCCAAGTTGGATAAGGGCGCCAACTAGGCAAGGGGGCACCACATTAGGAAAAGGGTATTTAACTGTGTGTTTATGTGTCACACCCTGCATGCCTTTTTCCCCGTGTTCCCTGACGCGTGGCGCTAATGAACCACACCTGTTCCTCATTTAATCCTGCCTCTCATTTCAGCCCTTGTGTGACTCCTTCATATGTGGTGTATATAGTGCTTCCTCGTCCTGAGTCACCCAGTCCTGTCATTGTATTGTTGCATGTGTGATCCTGCTGCCTGCCTGTGCTACCCTGTGCCCCGTGTTCCTCCCCTGCTCCCCCAGCCTGGTTTTGACCCCTCGTGGTCTGTTTATTTTTGCCTTTTGTGTTGTGTTTTGTTGGAATAAAGTCCCTTCTGCTTTCCCTGACGCCTGCTTTCGCCTCCCCACATATGTGTGTTACTATTTTTGAAGAGTTTGCAGTAACTTTTATTATAAGTGTCCTTGGGACGTGAGATGGAGTTATTTGTATATTACGTATATGATAGTATCCTTCCATCCATTTTTCAAACCGCTTATCCTTCTGGGTCGCGGGGGGTATATGATAGTATATTATATTATTAGGGGGCGGCATGGTGGTGCAGTGGTTAGCACTATTGCCTCACACCTCCCCATGTCAGGTATTCCGGTTTCCCCCCACAGTCCAAAAACATGCTAAGGCTAATTGGACTTGCTAAATTGCCCGTAGGTGTGTATTTGTGAGTGAATGGTGTGTGAGCGTGCCCTGCGATGGGCTGGCCCCCCATCCTGGGTTGTTCCCTGCCTCATGCCCATTGCTTCCGGGATAGGCTCCGGACCCCCCACGACCCAGTAGGATAAGCGGTTTGGAAAATGGATGGATATTAAGTTCTCTTTCACCATGGTATACAAAATGACAGTCAAACTTTTTTATAGGTAACACAAATGTCGAATTATTTAATTCTGAATAACGTGACATTTTTATAACAACTATACAATATATGTTGTGTGTGTTAATATATTTAAGTCTAATTGATATTGAAATATTAAGTTTTATTGTTATAGTTGCACTTCAACTATGTATACGTATTTATATGAATTAAATTTCATTTTATTTCTAATTCCTTAAATTCAAAATAAAGTGGCATTTTTGTGCATTATCATAAGATGTATTATTGTTTGGTGCAAAATATTGCATCAATGACTTTTTTCTGATCTATTTCAGGCTACCACTGTGTCTCTGCGACAGAATAGCAGTCAAAAGTTCAAGTAAAGAACGACGTAGATATTAGGTTGACAAACTGGTCGGATCACTTGTTAATCTTTGAACGAGATACAGCTGCTTTGGTACTTTTAGGGAACTACTTTAGTTACGAAGACAGTGGCACCCGCAGAATTCTACACAATAAAAACATTTCTTCATTCAGATATTCTTAAGTAACTGATTACAATAGCACATTTGAGTCACAGCTCTCCTAACCTTTCTGCATACATTACCCATTATCCAATCGAAAACTGAAAATCAATACGCCCCCCAATTACAATATCTCTTACACGACTACGGCAACCTGTACTGTAAATCATTAAGAATCCTTCTCTGACTCAAAGCCAACATACAATTAAAAGTAAGGTCAGAACTAAGAACAGTATTTGTTTCGCTCACAGAAATACGGTTCCCAAACCATCACAGATAACACAAACAACATTTTAATGCTAATATAGAAAAGGCTGAAAGGTCGATTTTGGTCAGAGTTTATCCAAATGACGATATTAAATTTAATGTTGATAGGTGTGGATCAAAATAAACAACATGCAGTGATAATTTAACGTGTGCTTTTACTGTGCACAAATACATTTACATTGTATGGACATTATTTATGACGCCTGCAAGCGAGTCGAACCCTTTTTTTCCAGTAATATACGGCACTTTATTTTTGAAATGTTATCGATATATTTTACAACTATTCATGAAAATACAATGTTTTAAGGAAATAACCATGTTTCAAGGAAATATATACGTTTTAAACGCGTACTTATTATATTATTGAGTTTACCCGGAATAAATTGGCTGATTGGCTGAATAAGATGTTTATCATTTGTTTATCATTCATTATAGTTGTCAGTCCGATATAGTTGTTTACGTGTGACAATTATACATGATGTTGACATAACTTTATAATTATTATTTCATCCATTAACTGGTGCTGGCTGTATTATTTGATTTTAGTATGGCCAATGCGAATTTATTTGTCAGTCCAAAATTACATAATTTCCTTCTAATTTACATGTGATTCTACAAAAAGTCATAAAAATGTTGGGCAGTCTGTAATCAGTTATTCAAGAATTTATGAGTTTAGGAGCGTTTTTACAGTGCAGAAAGAACGCGTGCTGATAATACAACCCAAGTCGAAAGCTTTAATATTGGGGCTTTTGTTTATTCCAACCATAATGCCACGTTGAGAACAGAGTTCTGATTCAAAGCTATTTTATTTATTAGCCCTGAAAAAGACTACACCAGGCAACCAAAAAGCGCCGAACACAGGATTGTCAGACACTGAACTCTAAGATTCACACACGGTGAGAGATTTACGAAAGCTAATTACGCATGAGGATCGGACAGGGTACACGCAAGACACAGGCAAACACACGCGCAACAATAATGAATATAACCATTAAGAATAACAACAACAACACAAGGGCTATTTGCAACTTGCAAGCGGGGAACATGCGCAAATCGACCAGACGGCGCTTGGCTCACCAACGCCACAATATTATTGAAGACAAGATGATTCCTATTGCTGATTGCTATTGTAATCATGCAGTTACTTAAGAACTGTTAATTGGAAGGAGGAAATATTTTACAGTGTATTTTAGATCTACGATTTAAGGCACTGAAAAAAAAATTAGCTAATGGATTTCGAGAATAAAGTAATAATATTTCGGTGAAGTCTATAGGAGTCAAAATGAGACGGGTATTTCCCTCGTTAATGTCCCTGTGAAACACTTAAGGAGGACGTTTTTTTTGCAGAAATGCCTGTAATCTCTATTTAAGCGACAGGTGAGAAGAATTAAAGCTGCACAACAAACAGAAACGTCAGAGTTCTTTGTAGGAAAAGGTTTACAAGAATGTTACTGGCATTTTTAATTGAAGTTCAGAATTATACACGCTTAAAAGTGTGACACGTCACCATAATTATTTATATGTAGTAAAGCGTTACTGAATACTTTTAATTTTTGTGTTTTCTGATGTTATGTATTTTGCATTTGTAGTGTGACTGCTAAAATGCCATAGTGTTGTTTCAAATATTTTACCAGTAGATGCCGCAATACATCTTTAACAGACGGTGAATTACTGGTGGAGTAGAGTAATACAGCCTGATTTGTCCGCGCCCCCGCCGCTGCTGGCCGTACGTGAAACAATAGGCCTATATTCCACCGAGTTCACGGGCTTTCTCTGTTCAGTCGGTGAATTGCAATATCAAATGTTACATTTCTCTCTTAAACTCTCTTAGCATTTTTTGTTGTATGTCATTTCCCGTTAAATAGGACTGCTCCCGTTCGGTTACAAGTTCATTTCCGTGTTACTGCGGCTCTATAATGTAGCGGTGTTGCCTTGGAAATCAATGTATGGAACACCCGATCCTTCTCTTCCACAAAATATATCTGACCAACATTTTAGTGGAAAATGGTGTTTTCATTATTTAATTCTATTGGGATTTGGAGATAATACACTGTATGATGTTTATGTAAATGTGATGTTTTAAGCGGAACATTTAGAGTAACGGTGGAATAGGAGGAATGATTTAGTATTGAGCCCAGGATAGCAGGATGGATCCAGTATGACTAGATTCAGATGGCAACTATTAGTGAAGCGTGTCCTGGAAGCGTTTTAAAGAGATGTAGCTTCACACTTTGAGAAAGAGAGTCCTGCTCCAGAGTTAAACTAGAGTTTTGATCTGGTGTTTGCAACCTGTACTCCCAGCCAGGGGCTTTGCGTGTTCAACAAATACTCAGCAGCAGGTGTTTGTCAGATCTCTCAAAAAGTGCACCAGTTAAGTAAAGGCAACGTAATATTTGGTCCTGAAAAGTAATGTAGGTTAAAATATGTGGACTATACTGAACCTGAAACAAAGATAACACACAGCTATTCTGCTTATAATTCTCATTTGTTATAGTTTTGGCGTCCTGGCCCGCATGTCCCCTGTATTGTGTCCTGTGCTTCCTGGGATTGATGCCAGGCTCCTGATGACCCTGTATAGCAGTGTTTCTCTGCCTAGTCCTCGGGGACCACATTTTTGCTCCCTCCTCAATTCCAACTGTACCAGGTATTCAGCGTTCTTGATTGTCTACTTCAAGGGATTTGGGAGGAAGCAAAAATGTGGACTGTCAGGGGGTCCCCAAAGATTGGGTTGATAAACAGTAAAGAAAAAGGCATGGGTGCATTACAAAACACTGATTTCATCCATTTCCCATTTACATTTTCTGAATTAGAGTAACAACAAGGTCCAAGGTACAACACTGAAAGGTCTCAGACTCTTTCTGGAGGTGTGACTTATGTCAGTATTTGGAAAATGATGTGAAAAATTTTATGAAGTTTTGTATAATAAAGGATGTTTAAATGTCACACTTTCCTGTGGGAAAACCTCCTGTTTAAAATGCTGTAGTAAACAGTCTTACTATTCTGGCTTATCACTAACAGCAGTCAGCAGAAACTTATCTGCCATCTCTGTGCCATTGTTTGTGAGAATCTCTAGCTATTAGCTGGAGGGAATTGTGAGAGTGACACATGGCTTTAATTCCCAGACGTCTAACATTATAACCTATAACTCACCCAGCAGCCATGCTCACTCACTCACTCACTCACTCGCATAGCACCAGACATTTATTTTATGCACTTTACTGTACCATTCTTCAGTATAACACCTCCATGGGCCGCACACTTTATAGCTAGATTTTGAATATGATTTGTCTATTTCAGGAAAGTAAAATGGGATATTTTACACTGCATGGGTTTTAAATCTCATACAGTTTTATGAAAACATTTATTTAAAAAATAAAAATATTAATACAAATGTATTTAAAAATGTATTATTTAAAAATATTTACATGATCATACTATTTATCACAGAACATTTTTATTGAGGAAAGTGAAATACATTCGCAGACTCCAATTTTAAAATAAAGTGTTCAGAACCTTGCACCAGTCAATAGATTAAATGTTTTAAAGTATATTTTTAGGCAACTTTCTTATAAAAGAAAGTCGTATGTTCATTCCTTTCTTGCTACAAACACACTGTGATACCCAGCTCCAGAAAGGCAGGTAAAATTTTGTTATGTTTGTATGTTCTCATACTGAGGTTTAATGTGTGACATGCTAATGGCTATGATTATCATACAGAGTTTATCGGTGCTTATTTGAAGATTGTGCACGTTGTGCGCATGTTGGAATGTGACGGGTACAGTTTTGAAAGCTGGCACTGAACGCACTCAGGTAACAGTGGCATTAAAACACACCTTCCTCTGCCCACCGTCACTATTCACTTCTTTACTCTGTCTGCCATTCAGTGGAACACAGGAAATGTAAATCAGTGTCATTCTCCCCCACTGAAGTGCCCCTTTTATTGCTGGTTTCCTTTCTGTAGACTTGTGTCAGACCAGGAAGAAAGCAAAGGATTCTGGGGGCACTTAGTGCAGGTAGGAGGGCAGCTGGTCAAACTGGGAGATGAAGCACTTGACAGTGGCATAGGATGTGCTTGTGTGTGCCGACCAGCCGCCCAGCACTTCCCCGGCTGATGGTCCCCCAGCCTCTGAGTCTCGGACAGGTGGGGGGGGCCACGCAGCATGCAGGCTCCGCATTAGGGCTGGGCTTTCAGCTGGGGCCCTAAGTGCCAACAGCCCCGCGTTTCATCTGCCTCAATATAGGGGCCGAGGCACAACAAATAAGTCGCGCTTCGTGACACACATGCTGTATGAACTTGTTTATATTAAAATATATTTATGATCCTTATGAGCCTAATGGGGTATTCTAGGCGGGGTGCACCCACAAACTGCGCAGACTTCTGAGTGAAAGTCTGCTTTCATATGCATTATTCGTGACTTTTGAAACATATTATTTTGTTGTGTTTTTCACCACATTTCGTATCCTGATGAATATTGTGTCTCCATTTAAAGACTCCAGAATTTCTTCCTCCAGGGTTTGCGAATGATTCCGCCAAAGTCTGCTGGCACAGGAGGCCCAGTACAAAGCTTGCCACCAGTTTGCTGATCTGATAGTTATCAGGCTACTTTTAATCTAAGCTGTACTGTGCTTTCAGCCTATTATAATAACATTTTCTTGTTTTGTTTGAAAAAAAGGGCTTTTTGCTTAACTGTTGTCATTGATATTAGGTTTTATTTTACAAACGAATCATGGAACATTCCCGCAATATAATTCCTATCATGATTCAAATCAAATGAATAGTCAGTAATAATGGAGTTCCATCCATGTATAGGCAAATTTTTTGTAGTGGAGGGTTATCGTTGTGTGCTAGTTTGTTTATTTCACTTACTTTCAGATATTTCAAGAGATATTACCGTCTGAGAGACAGTGATATACTCAAACTGTAGTGTGATTAATGATATATTCATCTGTTCTCCTGCTTCAGAAGACAAGCGAAAAAAAAATCTGACAACACTTGACACCAGTTGGAGCCCGCACAGGAGACCCATGACCTACGTGACCTTCAAGCTGGGGTAACTCAAGCGAAGTAAACATGTTTTGGTTGTGATCATAATAAGTTGACATTATAGGGCCTTCAAATGCCAAAGGTTTGTTTCCCAAATATATGGAGGGAGGGGTTGGACCAGCAAGGTCTGCTGTTCAGAACAAACGGCAGGATCTGCACATCCATTTTTCGAGATCATTCTGTCATGTTTGTCGTGCCCTTAGTTTAAGTTTTTGTGTGTCAACATAAAATACTACTGGCTCCTTACCTAATGACAAGTCATCTTCCAGAAAAGGAACATATTTTCCCCTTATGTAAGGTCTGCATTCATATATTCTTTGTTTGTTTGTTCATTTGTTTGAATCTCTTTAACGTCTAATTGGATCCTAAATCTATTCTTAGGTTTTTTTAAGAGTTAGAAGGTAGGTTCTGCGTTTAAGGTAGGTTTATGTGTTTAAGAAATACAATTGAAAGACAATTGAATCCATAGGGAAGTGAGTTTGGAAAGGTTTATCGAAATCAGCATCAATTAGGAAAAGAGTTTGGCACTTTCTGTAGGAATGTTTATACGTGATTGTTGTCTCCCCCCAGTTCTATTAGGTTTGTGGTACAAACACTTGGTGGAAGATTCTAGAAGGATCACAGCCTCCCTAAACATCAATCAGGTAAAACACCTTTCACTAATAAACCAGCTGTAGGAGGGTGGTTATTGCTGCTCTGCCTGGGTTATTGCAACCTTAGGCAGAAATTTGGCTTTTGCCAGTTTTTGACTTTTAATACGAATCTGGAAACAAGGAAACTTTTATCCTTCTGAAAGTGAACAGAAAGGTCTGCAAGGAGTCTGTAAACATCTGTATCACACCATATCACCCGGGATGAGACAAGCATCACAGGTTCTGCATCAAAGATATTTCCCTGCAGGAGTCAGTGAAGTAGAATAAGTATCTCACTCACTCCAAAGGTTCAGATGGAATAACATCGTATTATTTTTATTTTTCTCCTTCTATACACATTTAGGATACATTTATGTAATGTTTATGACTAATTTGTGACATTCTTGGAAATCCTATGTAATCAGACAGATGCAGTCCTGAATGGCTGGCTCCTTCTGTGCTAAGCGGTGTTGCTGATCCCCTGAGTGGACACAATCAGCTCCACTAATCCAGATGATGCTACTCCTTTGTAGCTCAATCAGAGCGATGGATTTCAATGGCCTCTAAAAAAAAAAATGAATTTATTGCCGTAGTACTCCTTTCAGTTATTAAATATTGCCAAGGCATCTTCAATTGATACATAACAAAATGTTTATTGTTTTATTTTTTTTCTTATGCTGATTAAAAGTCCAGAGAATTAATCAATGCATCACTTTTCATCCCCCAAATTGCACATCTCCCTACATATAAATAAATTTCCATATCACCATAATATAATCGTCGCTCAAGTGCCCCCCCATCCCAGCCTCCCCTCACAGATGTGCCTGCCCCCCCCCCACACCCACACCCACACTAATGGCTGTTTTTGCAGTGATGCCACTTGAGGATGATCAAACACAGGGGTAAAGGAGAGGAGAGGAGAGGTGGAAGGAATAAGCGCAATGGAATTTAAAAGCAGCTGGCAGATGGCTTATCAGAGGCAGCACATAATATCCTGACTATAAGATCCTTATCAGAGGCCGTGGCTAAACCAGTAGCTTCATGCCTCTTTTACAAGACAAGAAGACTACATTTTTGGCCTCTGCTTCCTGCTCAGATAACGATTTGCACGGAAAGGTGTCCTCTCTGCGTTTACCGTACCCTCATAGAGTCACGGTATAAGCTGGGTCCTCTTTGGGTGGGACTGACATAAAGCCTGATCTGAATAGTCATGTGCACATGTTCTGAGTGCTAACAATGTTAATGTCCAAAAGGGGCTTTACAACAGAAGGGTGGGAAAGTGCTGGAAACACAGCACCTGAGAATGAGGGTGACAGTTTGCACATGGTCTGCAGGTGGAGTGTCACCCACATATATCACTGTCCCAATTTTTACAGAAAGAGTTCTGATAGAAAAAATAAACGTGAGTTTTGGGAAATTTACACAGCCTCACAAGCGCCATCATTCCTGAGTCTTTCTGTACCGTGAATGACTCAGAGAGAGAATGTTAACAGGAGAGAACAAGTGAACCAGCGACAGCACGGTCACATGCTCAGAAAACCTGACAGATGCAGTGAGAGCACAGCGAGACTCTGTGTGCAGCCACTGCACACTCTGCTAGTCTGATCGTAGAAGCACTCCGATGACCACAAAGACTCAAAAGCTACATATGAAACAGGAAGGGATTCTGCCAAGGAGGACACCAAGAAAGAGAAAACGAAAGAGCAGGTGGGTTTCAGATTTACTCAGTGAGACAGAATCCTTGGGAAGCGCCATTTACCTTAAAACCAGCACTATTCAGCAGAAAGTTAGAGCTAACGCTAACACCAGCATCAGTCAGCTGAAGATTAGGCTTAACACCAGCATCAGTCGGCAGAAGGTTAGGGCTAACGCTAACACCAGCATCAGTCAGCAAAATGTTGGGCTTAACACCAACATAAATCAGTAGAAGGTTAGGCTTAACCCCAACACCAGCATCAGTCAGCAGAAGATTAGGCTTAACCCCAACACCAGCATCAGTCAGCAGAAGGTTAGGGCTAACGTTAACACCAGCATCACTCAGCAGAACATTAAGGCTAACGCTAACACCAGCATCCGTCAGCAGAAGGTTAAGGCTAATGCTAACATCAGCATTAGTCAGTAGAAGGTTAGGGCTAACGCTAACACTAGCATCAGTTAGCAAAAGGTTAGGCTTAACCCCAACACCAGCATCAGGCAGCAGAAAGTTAGAGCTGACTCTAACACCAGTATCAGTCAGCAGAAGGTTAGAGCTAACGCTAATACCAGGAACAGTTAGCAGAAGGTTAGGCTTAACTCCAACACCAACGTCAGTCAGCAAAATGTTAGGGCTAACCCTAACACCAGTATCAATCAGCAGAAGGTTAGCGCTAACGCTAACACCAGTATCAGTTAGCAGAAGGTTAGGTTTAAACCCAACACTAGCATCAGTCAGCAGAAGGTTAGGCTTAACCCCAACACCAGCATCAGTCAGCAGAAGGTTAGGCTTAACCCCAACACCAGCATCAGTCAGTAGAAGGTTAGGCTTAACCCCAAAACCAGCATCATTCAGCAGAAAGCTAGAGCTAACGCTAACACCAGTATCAGTCAGCAGAAGGTTAGAGCTAAGGCTAACACCAGTATCAATTAGCAAAAGTTTAGGCTTAACTCCAACACTAACGTCAGTCAGCAAAAGGTTAGGGTTAGGGTTGTGCTGCTTCTATGGAATCTGATGTGTTTATGAATGTTTATGTTGAAAGCAGGAGCCGCTGATCCTGAACTGTTCTGGTTAGACCTGTTGAAAGTCTTTTATCTGTTGGGCTGGACCTTTTGGCAATCAGTGTATGTGGTGGCTCCAGCGATGCGCACGTAGACATCCCTTGCTTCGGCAGTGCTGGAACCAGTCCCAGGCGAAAAAAATCTACTCATGCTGGTAGCTCAGATAAAGCGTCGGTCGCCCTCTACTAGTGACAAAAACTCAGGGACAGAGTATCAGCGATGTCTGGAGATTGCAAAGAATACAACTGTATACAGTCTCCCAAAACATAAACTGGAAGCACAGACAAAGAGCTGCTATTCTGGCTTACGCAGAATGGAGGCCTAATTTGCCATTGTTCTCCCAAGAAAATTGGCCATTACTGCTGACTGCTCATCATAGATTGCATTTCAAAAAATATGGGGCTGTTTTGACACCGTTTTCAGGTTGACCTGAAGAGTAGCTGGAGCAGATCCAGCCTCTGCTGAGCGTTCAGGTCCATGGTGAGCCGGATGACTGCGGGCTGCAGCAGTAACCTGTTTGATTAATCAGCTCCTCTGCAGCATGTCAGACGGGCGCATTGCGTAACAGTAAGTAGACAAGGCTTCCCTTTGAGGAGGCGCAGGAGCGCCGGCTGCGTTTACATACTTCTGCATCAGTCCACTGTATCACATGGCTTGTGAACGCCAAACCTCGGTTTCACCACCCTCCCCCAAGAGAACCTTTTAATCTCTATGTCCCACGGCACATCTGAAAGCCGAGGTAAGAGATGTAGAGATCTGAGAGAAGCAGACTTTTAATCAGTCTGATTTGGGATAAGTGCAGCATCAAACAGGACAGCATCTCAGCAAAGCCCACAGCTGCTCGTCATCCTCATCTGCAGCTTCGCAAACCCCTGCATTAGGACTTTAACCACTATTGTGTGGCAAACTAACATTTCCACACTCATGAAACTGAAACTGAGGCACTATGTTGCCAGAAGTATTGGGACACCCCTCCAAATCATTGAATTCAGGTGTTCCAATCACTTCCATAGCCACAAGTGTATAATATCACCTAGGTATGCAGACTGCTTTTACAAATATTTGCAAAAGATTGGGTCTTTCTTGGGAGCTGAGTGAATTCAAGCATGGTGCCATGATAGGATGCCACCTGTGCAATAAGTCCATTTGTGAAATTTTCTCGCTGCTAAATATTCCACGGTCAACTGTTAGTATTATAACAAAGTGGAATCAATTGGGAACAATGGCAAGTCAGCCACGAAGTGGTAGGTCACGTAAAATCACAGAGCGGGGACAACGCATGATGAGGCGCACAGTGTACAGAAATCACCAACTGTCTGCAGAGTCAATAGCTGCAGACCTCCAAACTTTGTGTGGCCTTCAGATTAGCTCAAGAACAGGGCGTAGAGAACTGGGTTTCCATGGCTGAGCAGCTGCATCCAAGCCTTACATCACCAAGTGTAATGCAAAGCGTCGGATGCAGTGGGCAGATGAGGGGCGACCCCACGCTGCCTCACCCACCCAAACCAGCACCTTCCAGCAGGGGACAGCAGTAGTCCCATTGGATGCCTGACATATCGCCCTCTTATCCAGGCCTTTTTTGTCGGCATCTGCACCAATAAGCTCTATTATCAGCATAGAATCACCATGACTAAGACAGGAAACAGAATCCCTTCATATTAGAAAAAATTTCAAACTTTAGTTTGATTCTTCATAACCTGTTCAAAAATGCACATTCTTTTAGCAAATTCATGTGTAAACTGTTAAAGTTTCTCCAGAAATCTGTTGTACAGAAATAACTCACCATAAAATATATGATATACATAGAGAATTCAACCTGGTTTAAATCTGACATGGTAAAATTTCAACTCATTACATTCATGTGTACAATCACTGCCGACTAACTCCCGTGGTTTCCGAGTCCTGGGAGCGATCTCTCTGATAAAAGCTGCATGCTCCACCCTGCCTCTATATGTTGGTCCTGTTTGGTATGATGCAAAAACACAGAGCAGCTAAATTCCACTAAACACCGGGACCTTCTGGAACCAGTCATTTCAGAAGCTACGCTGCATCTTTACTGTCCTCTGTTTGCTTACTGTCATTCTCCTCAACACCTAAACTTACGTCTTAGCTTAAAAAAGTGAAATGAAATGAGGGAGTGTTTAACGTCAAACGCTGCTCCTTAAAGGAACATGCTATGCCCCGTGCACGGTCAGAGGCCTTCATGTCTCCATTAACACCTCATTTTGCCCCACAGACATAACAGTGCTCATGTTCTATGCTCTTCCAGTGAACCGAATCAGCTGTCTGAAGGTGACTGCACAGGAGCGGAGTGTCATTAAAGACTCTGCTGCAGGTTAACTCAAAGTATGTTTGCACAGTCCCAACACACCTGTCTCTGTTCTCATTTTACAAAGTACACCTGAACCCCAGTAGTTTGTGTGTTTATGTGGAGGGGAGGGGGGGGGGGCAAAAGAAATGATCTTA
>JAODJX010000001.1:31367787-31391874 GCA_026776945.1 Isichthys henryi
ACCCAGGCGGGGACTCGAACCCGGGTCCCAGAGGTGTGAGGCAACAGTGCTAACCACTGCACCACCATGCCACCCCTTGTGTTGTACTTTGTATAACTATGTATGTGACAATTAAAGAATCTTGAATCTTGAAGGGAGACCCTCTTCCGAAGCTTGGCTGTGTTCTGTAGATGATAAAATGCAGTAATGCTTCTTATGTGAGCATCGAAAACATAATTCTGAATCAATTAGACGACCAAGATTTCTGACCACTGTGTTGGTAGGTTGTGTAAGAAGGCTACCAATGTTGAGGTGGTGGAACTTATTTTGTGCATCCTTGGGACCAATTACCAATACTTCTGTTTTTTCTGTGTTTAACATAAGGACATTTTTTGCTATGTGCTATGGTTTGGTCTAATGCCAGACTGATATAATTCATTAATATTATTTTTCTGTAGGAAAGAAGACAGCTGACACACTACAACCTTTTCCCATCATCTTTGAAATGAAAGAAAGATTTGAGATAGGTCAATAATTTCCTAAGACTTGAGGTTCGAGATTTGGTTTCTTTAAGACGGGTTTAATACCAGCGGGAGGCTATACTGGATTTCAAACGTTAACATGTAATGATCTGAAACTCTGAAACACTAATCACACACTAGGAATTCAACACTCAGAAAATGTGGAACATAATAAAACAAGGCACAAGTTTGACAAGGAGAACACAGAAGTAATAAACACTAGGAAAGAAACAATAATTAAGAGAAACAGACAAGGCTGCTTCCTGGCCAGCCTTGAACCCAAGCCCAGAGGGCTCCACCCTCTATTCTGCACACTCAACCCATCAACCCACCTTGTGGCCATCTGTGGAACAAGAATAACACACTAGGGCCAAAGACAATGAGAGGCCACAGGGGATGGCCAGCGATTGCTGCTGGCACATGGGGAAGAGACAGGTGACCCTGACACCACACCTGTTTCTGTAGAGTATCGATGTGTCAACTTCCAATCATCGCTTCCCTAAGCCGTTCCCGATCTCGCATGTCTCTGCTTCTCGCCGTCTTGTTCTGCTGTCTTCCCACTGCTGACTTCTCACTGCCAATTCCCATAGTTTGTATTGCAGTAACAGGCCAGTTCATTTAAACCATAATGCCTTTGTCTACATTTTTGTCTGGTCTGAATGATAAAATCACTTAATCTCAGTTTAAACCGCAGCCACCCCAACCCTTGCTGTTTGTTTCATCGCTTTTTTTGCGACAACAAAAGACCCACCGTTGACAAGTTGGTTGTGTTTTATGCTACACTGACTCTTTATAGTTTTGTTCCAGTCACTCACCCTGATAAAAACCTACAGTTGTGGCTCTTGATTTGGGTGATATTATCAGTGGATGAGTTTATTGCTCAGTATTGTTTTAATACACATAAACAGTTATATTGTTGGATTTAAAGATTAAGTTAGCACTTTTAGGTCTGTTGAAGTCAGTGACACTGCCAGGAAAACATAGAAACTCGTTTGTGTGCTGAGCCTCCTTCTGTCCTTCTATCAGTGAATTAATTCATTCATACTATCATGGCTGTAAATTATTGGAGGGATGGGGGATGATTGTAACCCCCCAATTATCAAACCCTGGAAATAGCCAATACATCCCACTGGAGCCCCTTAAATGGGAGGAGACCTCAACCACCCCCCCCCCCCCCAAAAAAAAATAATGCTCAACTCAAAGTTATGCCCTTGGATACTATCAAGGTCCACTTGTGTAGACTTCTGGAATTTTCCGTAGATGTGTCACCATACAGGCCACAGGATATGCATGCATGTAAAAGGAGGCCAGATGCATTCATTTATGCTTAGATTTTCTACTGCTTGTGTTTTTTCACTTTGCTATTTTGCTAAATAGCCTAATAGAATTTTTATATATTTGCGAACTGCTTGCAGCCCAAGTTAAACCTGTATGTCAATTTCCTTGCCCAGGTGTTACATTTCCTGTAACTGAATGATATGTGAGGCAAATTACTGAAGAGCAGCATCTTTGGTTATGAATACTGTGTCTTGACTGGGACTTCCGCACTGAGGATAGGATTTCACTCACATGGGTTCCGTTTCTCTTGATTTACCTTAATGCCACATGACTGGAGTGTTTGAGAGCTTTGAGGCAGAAAAAAGTTTCACCTGCGTTTAATGATGCGTCCTTAGAGTAGCATACCTGAGATTCTGCTTTTGGTTCACAGGTCAGAGCAAACCAGTGGAGTTCATCTTCAGAAACACAGTACTGGTTTCATCTGTCCCCAGCTTGACTCTGCTTTTTTCCCTCGACATGCCACTTCAAGCTCTTCCAACCTTTCTGTTAAAATCTCCAAATAAACAAAATGTTTTAAATACTGTTGTCTGGTTTATAAACTGCAGTCATGTTTCAGCCCCATTTTCCTCAGTTAAATGTAAGGCCCACCTGAAGTGTGTGTGTTTTTAGTCGCTTGAATCCATCCGGAGTGAAAGTGCATTGTTAATATTTACTACATCGTGTCGGCCAAGGCTGCTCACTGCTCTCAAGTGATGAAGTATTTTTGGGAATCGTTACAGCTGACGATTTACCTCATGCATATTTACCAGGTTATTGCTTGTAACATGTGTAAGGAACATGTATTTACAACGAAAATGTGACCGCATATAACACACGTGTGGAGCGTTAAAAGCCTTAAAATAAATTCAATTTTTATTGCAGAAGCAATAATGTACTCTCACACTGAAAATTGTAGAAAAATGTAACCTTCAACTCCAGTGAATTTTAAGGGAGAAGAAAAATCCCTTGTTTCACAATTATTGGCACCCCTAACAATTTCTAGGAAATAAATGTAATTGAAGTATTTCTGTCATTTCTACAGTAGTTTACAAAGTTGATCAGAGGATCTAGGAACATTTAATTAGTAATTCATCACTTCCTGTTTCCCTGGAGTATAAATATGATGTGACACAGAGGCCATTTCTCTTATCCGCTCTTCAACGTGGGAAAGACAAAGGAACACACCATTCAAGTAAGGCAGATGAGTGTCGACCTTCACAAGTCAGGCAATGGCTACAAGAAAATAGCCACTCGCCTGCACCTGCTCATGTCTACTGTCAGAGGAATCATTACGAAATTTAAAACACCTGGAACAGTGGTAAACAAGCCTGGACAAAGACGCAAGGTTATTATGCCACCACGCACAGTGAGGAGGATGGTAAGAGAAATAAAAAGTATTGCAACAAATGGTAGCATTTTGGGGTCACAAAGTATCCAAAACAACTGTCAGGCGCTATCTACATACCAACCAGCTGTTTGGGAGACATGCACGGAAAAAAAAACATTTCTCACTCACAATCATAAACACGTAAGTAGTACTGGGGCTTCAAGTGGGGCCATGTGCTTTGGTCAGATGAGACCAAGATAGAGCTTTTTGGCAACAAATACTCTAAGTGGGTCTGGCGGAACACAAAAGATGAGTATGCAGAAGAGCACCTCATGCCCACTGTGAAGTATGGGGGAGGATCGGTGATGCTGTGGGCCTGTTTCTCTTCCAGAAGCCCTGGGAACCTTGTTAGGGTGCATGGCATCAGGAATTGAAATACCAGGACATTTTAAATCAAAATCTGGTGGCCCAAAAGTTGAAGATGGGTCGTCACTGGGTCTTTCAGCAAGATAATGACCCTAAACATGCGGCCAAATCTACAGAGAAATGGTTCACCAGACATAGAATCAAGCTCCTCCCATGGCCATCTCAGTCCCCAGACCTCAACCCCATTGAAAACCTGTGGAGTGAGCTGAAGAGGAGAGTGCAGAGGGAAGGACCCGGGTCGCTGGATGATTTAGAGAGATTGTGCAAAGAGGAATGGTCGAAGATCCCTCTTTCTGTATTCTCCCATCTTGTGAAACATTATAGGAGAAGATTAGGTGCTGTTTTGTTGGCAGAAGGGGGTTGTACAAAGTATTAACATCAGGGGTGCTAATAATTGTAGCACATATGATTTGATGTAAAAGAATTATTTCTTAATGTGGGATTTTTTCCCACTGAATAAATGCACTAGAATTAAAGGTTGGATTTTCCTCTTTTTTTCATTGTGGTCCTACATTATTTAGAAAACAACTGAATTTATTAGAAGCTAAAGAACACATCTTAACCAGGGGTGCCAATAATTATGGAGGGCAGCGTATGTGTGGACCGTGCTGAATCCCTGCATATCATGTTCAAACCCTGAGACCTGGTTGAATCCAGACTATCCAGCGTCTTTCCATTATAGAAATGTCATTTCTCTGTAATCACTTGAGCGTGCTCAGTAGCAGAGCATTTCAAAGTGCCTCTCCCTGCTTCTTCATGTCGTCCTTTTTCCTCCCAGCCCACTGGCTTTGGCCAGGATGCCGGGGACCCAAGGATCTGCCCTCAGCCTTCACCCTCGAGCTTCCCGTTCAGACCCGCTAATGAGCAGCTCTCCTTCCCAAACACCTGGGGCCCCAGCACATCCCTTGCTTCCCCAGCAGAGAGGGGCACACACCATCCTCTGCTACTTAATGGCAGCTTTTGGAGGGTCTCTTGAGGAATGGTGGTCCTGAAAGCCGGCACTGGGTCCATTAATGTGGCTCCTCCATTTCATTCACATGAAAATACACCACAGTGCATCATAATCATCATAAGTGAAACTGCAGGCTGAGTAACAGCCAGCGTACGACTTCTATTTCTGCTTAAATACTGTATATATGTGTATATACAAGACAGGGCCATGGACAGCTGACAGGGCAGAGGCTGATTCAGGGCATTTTCAGTGGGAATAAATGACTGGATCATAGTGACAGGAGGCACGTGAGAGTCACTGGGGAGAAAGAGGGACAAGATACATATCAGAGTTAGTGGAGAGAGAGCGAGTGGCACAGAGAGTCAGTGGAGAGAGGGACACAGAGAACCACATGAGAGTTAGTTGGGAGAGAGAGTGACACAGAGAGTCGGATAAGAGTCAGTGGGGAGAGAGAGGGGACAGAGGGGTACCTAAAACTGCCCCGATAAATTATCAAGAGGACACGGAAAGTTTCTGACTTGAGTAGAATGCACCGAACTGAAGTCTCACTGTTACTTTATATTCTCACCATTAACTTGTTTACCTGTAACTATACAGAAAATGTGAAATTTAAACCAAGACTTGTGCATCCAGTAGTTATGGAAGGGGAATTTTGCGTCTTAGAGGTGAAATGACTTTGAAGTCATATGAGGGTGGAGAGATTGTTGTGCTTCTACTTTAAAGTTTGTTGTGATTGTGGGTAAAAATTATGAAGAAAGGCATCAAGTCATGAGGGTAGAGGAGAAATATGAGGGTCCTGCAGTGTGCAACCTTTTGCTTATGCAATCTGCAGGTAACGGCACTGAGAGCATTAAAACATACAATCCCCATTCCTGTGTCTCTGTTATCCAGACTGATGGCACATTAGCAGAAAGGGGGTAGAAAAGAGCATAGTGTTACATATCGGGAAAAATATTTGTAGGTGTATGAAAATGGGTAAATGTAGTGCATTTAGATCTGTATTTATAATGGAGATCCAGATTGATAAACAAACCCCAGAAACCATCACATGACTGCTGGGTACATTTAAAGAGCTGGCATGTCCACTGATTTGTTTGCTTAGACAGCAAGTCTCTTTTAATCATTTTCTCACCATCTATGTGACTTTTAACTCAACCCTGTGTGTGACTCCAAGCCATAGCAAAATGAAATCAGTGATCAGTAATTTCTCAACCACGTTCTACATGCTTTTGGAAAAGTTGATGACACATTTCTTTGAAACATAGACGTCAGAGATACCATCAAAGACTCATTCTACTGGTATGTTTCTGGAGAAAAGCACTCACCTTACCTGTCGGGGCAACTAACAATGTTTACGCAGTGATGAGATTAAAAAGTCAATATCTAAAAATAGAGTTAAACTAGTCAAATTAAGCAGGAATGAATCAGACATGAATCTGATTAGTGTCATGTAAACTGAAGTAGGACCACAGCCGCATGTTTGAATCACACCTCTGAGCATCAATACAACTGCAGCTTGCTGGTATTTTGTTGGGCTCTCCTCGGTTCTGAGTGGTTCCCTCCCACAGTCCAAAGACTTAGATGATGTCATTAACCAGTGAGAGACCTAGCACCTCTTCCTCAGTCCACAGCACACTTTGTTGGGTTAAATTTGTCAATTTGATTCTTATAGAGATTCATTCTGAGAATATGATACTGTTAGAAAATTCAAGAGGCTTTAAGTTATGTTTTATAATATTATTTATTAAAATAAATGACATTTATTCTGTCCAATGATATCAATGTTAGACGTACACTTATACTGAAAATCAGCTGGTTTTATCATCACTGTATGTCATTTCTTTATAAAAACAAAACACATTTTTGCTGCAGTGCTGTAATTCAGAACATTATTCACAATAAAAAGATGAGATTGTAATTACCAAGTTTTAATTTAAAATGATAATATTCCATTTACATATTCATTTTAAATGAAAGTATGATGTGTGTGATAAAATTATAGCCCAGAGACGTTTATGGTTGAAATGTATAAATAACACAGTATTTTTCAAAAAGGCAGATGATTGTGAAACTATTGGAAATGGGTGGCTGCACACATGGCCCACGACCAAATGAGAAAGTCAGAACTCGCCCCCCTCATATCTGAAGGGGTGCGACACGCGCTCCGGGTAGCCGCTAGAGGTGTAGCTCCCATAGCGGTAACTCTCCAGACTTTCCCCTTTCTCGGGTTTGGGAGGGATCGACTCCTGCTGATACGTCAAAGCAGATTTGATGACCCCAGAATCATCCGGAAGCTTCAGATCAGGGTAGGAGCTGGACGAGTTGCCCTCCAGCAAGGAGTTGCAGCTGGGCAAGGCCTTGACATCATAGAGGCTGTCACCATACTTCACCACGGCCGGTTTGCAGGGCTGGTATGACACCTTGGTGGTGGTGGTGATTATGGTCTGGAGGCCGGTGGGGCTGGCAGCTGTGGGTCCCGCGTACCTGCACGGGTATTCGCTGTTGTAGTAGTGCTGGTTGGAGTTGGTGCCAATCTGCCCATAGTCGGCCCGCTCGCTGTAGCCCCCCTTGCCAACGACCTGCTTCCAGCCACGGTGCTTTCCGGAACCATCATAGCCACGCTCGTGGATCCCCAGGGGGCTGGTGCTGAGCTGCGGCCCACCCAGACTCATGCAGGTCTTACTGGGGTCCACCTCGGGTGGCGGGCTGCCACGGTCCTTGTAAAGCGCTGTGTAGGGGCCTGGGCCCAGGTACCCGGGCACAGTGAAGTCATAGCCGCATGGCGGTCGTGTGACATACAGTCGTGGGTTGGCAGCCTTCTGCAGTGAAGCCGCGTCACCGGCGGCACCAGGAGAGTCAAAGGGGAACTTATATGGTTCAGGGTTCTGGAAGGAGTAGTGCTGTGGCTGGATGGGGAAATTAGACTCCGTGATGATGCTGAAGCGGTCTGGGCCATCCATGCAGGACAGGTGGTGCAGGCCGGGGTAAGGTCCACCTGGGTCATGGTACCTCCCGCTCTGTTAAAGAAGTGAGACAGTGTTCAGGGTTGGGGTTAGGTTCAGAGGTAGGGTGAGCGAGTTAGAGTTAGGTTCAGGGCAGGCTCTTACTTCTGGCTCTATTAGTCGTCGCTTCTGAGGGAAATGTGGCGAGGAGATGCGTTTCTTCACTGCGCTCCTCCTAGCCTCTGTCTCTGACTTTGTCTCAGGTCTCAAGTGGTCATGAACTCCTTTAGCCTGCATCGGCATGAAAATACCACCTTTTTAATTCCTGTTATTCATGCTTCCCATGCATGTTTCATTTAGAAATTAGAGTATTATTTCCTTTGACATACATAGATATTTAAACATAAGGATAACAAAGCAGACACACATGACAGACAGACAGAGAGACAGAGAGACAGAGAGACAGACAGACAGACAGACAGAGGTAGACTGACAGACCTGAAAAAATATGGATTTTCCATCAATTCTCCAAAAATTGGTCACTGGATATCCACTGTGACCACGACAAGGTATCAACTCCAAAGCAGAGTTACAGTTGGGACAAAGCTTCTCTGTAAAATGCAATAGGACAATACATCAACTTTACAGAAGAGTATATAATGACAAAAGGCATCATCACTGATCAAGCCCAGATGACTTGAAATGATATTACTTGTATTGTAATCCAGAGTAGCTCATTTTAGAAGTAAAGTTATGCTTCATCTTTGCTGTGGTTGGACCTGTAACTTCATCTCTAGTTCTTTGTTGGAATGTCCATAATATTTACAATCCAAATTTTACATGTGTTTAAACACTGAATATATTTTAAATGAGTGTTTTAGTTTTACAGAACACTTATTTTCAGTGCTTTGTTATATTTACATAAGAGCAATTTCCTTTGGTTAATAATAAATCAGGAGTTTCAGCCATGATTTACATGTACTGGCGTTTGCAGTTTGGTGCCAGATAGAAAACGTTTGCAAGAATTTACTCATTGCCTTAGATGCAGCAATAAATTTGCCTTATAGGCCTAACTACCCTCACATATTGCATTAATTCTCATTTCCTTATGCACGATATGCTAATAATTAGCTTGTCTGCAGTGTTGTTATTTTCTGATATGTGTTTATTATTATTTATTAGCTACTGCAATCATCTTAATTCTTTCATTTCTTGAATTTATTTTGCTGGGTGATCTCCGAGAAGCACTCACGTAAGCATTACACTGCGTCATGATCACGCAACAATAAGAACTAGACGGAGTTTAAGCTTGTGAGGAAAATGGGTATTCAAAGTAAAATCTAATCGGCTGAATACGAAAATTGTAGAGGTTAAAACTGGAGTACTCTAAATATCAATGTGGCTTTTACATAACGTGTATATAACGCTTACCAACACCGCTTTATCCGAACACTTTAACCAAAAACGGAATGCCGAATGATTAAATAGAGCAACCCGTCTTTGGCACAGCATGCAATGATGTAGACACGTGCAATGATATTTAAAAAATAAAAAACAGTATTAAATTGAAGGATTATACTGCATTCACTGCTCCTAAAGTGTGAAATACTGGATATCATTCGTTTTGTCGAAATTTGCTTTTATCTCTAAGTTTTTCTTCCAATGCAGTACTGTTTTGGCATTTATCTGAACAAAGTTAATTTATTTTACACGTACACGATACATATTGATGTGCTTTATATTTTCGGGCCGTAGACGTCAGGAAAACGAAATTCATTTAATCGTGTAGACTATTAGCATTTTGAAACTGAGAAACACTGAAAATCTCGAGCCACTCAGGACTACACTGTATTTTATGTAGCTAGTTTGACTGTCCGTGCTGGTGTTAATTATAACGAACTAGTTCAGTTTATTGTTCCAGGGTGATAAGCTGCTTTGAAATGACCTATGGAGGGACACGTGTTTCTCTTTATCATGCAAAATGTTTTATTCGTGCAAATTTGAGTGAATATAGCCTATTTGTTTCTTTTTATAAGTAGCTGTATGATGTTTTGACATGACGAATAAATGAATGAAGTAGATAAGTTAGATCAGCTGGCCTAAGTTTTATTAGTTAACCGAATCCGAAATGAATAATTCTTGGTCAAAGCAGAGTAGCTACGGAAACCCATTTTTGTTGTTGTTGTTGTTTTACTTAGACTTTCAGCTTATATCCGCTCTTCTATTCCATGGATTTGTTCTGTAGTTGCGAACTCAGCTAATCGAGACGACTCTGGGCGAAGTAAATTTCTTTTTGTGTTTTGTCGGTTGTCCGTTATTGTGAGTGTCGGACGTCGTGCTGGTGCTAATTGGCCGGTGTGTGCAACACTGAGTTATAACAGGCCCACCACACAAACATAAGCCTATTTACAACAAAATCAGGTGAATGGGTGGGGTTGGAGGGTTATGAACAATTTTACCTGTCCAGCCCTGCGCTGGATCACATGTTGGTGACAAACTTGTCCATATACTGGAAACTTTGTTTTGAGTGACAGACTATTGCGCAATTCCCTCCGGGCTTGTGAATAAAGACTTCCGTTTTATGTCGCGGTGGAAATTGTTTGAATTAGGCAGTTCCAGTTAAATCAGCTAAGATTAACTGGAAGTACCCCCCACGCTTAATATCCTTATTTCAACATCGGGAAGGCTTACGCCATTTCACGAAAAATAACGAGAAAATCGCAAACTTTGAGGCGTAATCAGTTCATTTTCAAACTGTCTATTTTTATATGCCTATATTTTAAGTCGACTGTTCACTCTACCAGTCACCATGTTAAGAGTATGTCTAAATTATAATTATTGTATAAATTACTGATTCAAAATCCTATTGTATATTGCTGCATTATTTTATTGGCTAAACTTATCGTATAGCCTATAATTATCAATTATAAATCAATCCATTGGATATACAAGCCTGTAATAAGATTTCTAAGTATCCTAGTAAAGTAAATGAAATCGATGTGGGGCACAAAGGCATAGTGAGTGATAGATCTTACTTTGCTGTTTCTGCCGAGCCTTGTCGCAGATAGCGGGCCGGAGCTGCAGCTTGGTGCCGTCCGGCAGCGTGCAGCTCCGGCTGCAGACCACCACCCCCAGGCAGGACTTCTTGAGGATCTGGCAGTTGTGGTTGTTGGTGTTGCGCATGGCCCAACCGCTCAGGTGCCGCTGCGCATTCTTGTCTTCGCCGCTGTAGATATAGCGGACGTAGCCTTCAGTCCATTCCTGGAAAGTGTCATACTGCTTGATGTCCTGGAGAGAAAATGGGTGCACATAAATTAATGATTAGAAACAGCGGCCATACTTGTGATTAAATGTAATTAGGGAGAAAAGGTAAGCATTAAGTAAAGCAGAATTGTATGAAAATGGATCCATCCGTTTACCGTCGTTTTATATTTAGGAGACTATAACCTTTACTACAGAGTCTTTGACAACGAGCGAATAATGCTCATGTGATCGCATACTTTATGCGAGTTAAATTTCTCAGTAACGCAGTGGGCGAAGCAAATATGTTCAGCGCGTAAACATTTATAATAAAGCATATGAATAATTTACATCAGTTGGATGAACTAAGTCTTCCACGGCTATTAACCGTGGCAAATAGGCAGCTCGCAAGAAGTGTCGGTATGCAGCATACCTGAGGCAGCCGAGGGTCGTTTATATCCCAGGTTAATTTCATCCCCAATGAACAGACACAATCTGAGTCTTCAAACTGTTCTGACGGTTTTGACATGACGGAACTGGTGAGGAAAAAAACAGTAAACTATCATTCGAAAAAACTCATAAATGCATGCCCGTGTTCAATAGTCATTATTCATCACAGAACGGAGGCTTGAAAGTATTAATATTTCATCTAAGCACGATATCCGTCAAATTTCATACTACTACAAACACGAATGGCCATTCTGCCAGTGCGCTTTGCTTAGAGTTTGCAGGTGTTTGCGGGTCTCAGCCGCGCCCCCAAACTACCGGCAGCGTAATAAGCGCCGCTGAGCGCCTGCAGGTTCCTTTCAAGGAAGAGGGTGGACCTCTCCGTGAGCCTCGTCAGTCCTCAGGTTAATCTCCTGAACATCTCACCTGATGGTCCTGCCCTTCTCTTGCCTACTGTCCACAGAAATGCTGCTCTCTATTGTGTACAGAAAAATCGCCAGTTTAGGCTGAATACATTCTTGCTCATCAACCTTAAATTTTGGTTTTGTTCCCATTTAAATCAAATGCATCGTTATGTCTCGCATAAGAGCCACGGACATGCCAGTATCGAATTCGTAGCTTTCCTTTTCCCCTTTCTCCTAATGTGATATATTTTTGATGATGCTCGCATCTCATGTTTAGGACAAGGACACACCGCACTCCGCCAGAAATTCCAGTTATTGTTCTGGCCACTCAGCTAAAATTAACGTAATCATATAACCAACATTGTTAAGAGTTACAAAACAAGATTACCTTCTTCTATAAATGAAAGGCCAGTCAGGAACATGTATTTAAAATTGACTGTAAGTAAACTAATGCACCAAACCAGATTATAGAATCACTTGGCACAGATAAAGTCTCATGAACACAGTTTTATGTAAACCCCCCCAAATGTTTGACATCTGGATTGTCAATTGAAAGAAGT
Source organism: Isichthys henryi (assembly GCA_026776945.1). Classification (NCBI taxonomy): domain Eukaryota; kingdom Metazoa; phylum Chordata; class Actinopteri; order Osteoglossiformes; family Mormyridae; genus Isichthys; species Isichthys henryi. The sequence continues at coordinate 31,379,903 of JAODJX010000001.1, forward strand.
TCACCATAAGCAAAAATACTTATTTATATAGTCAACATAGATTTGTGGAGCATTTTCTGTATTAAGTGTATTATTAAGTATAAAATATGGTCCAGCCCTGAAACAGTTTTGTTCACCAAGGTACAAACATTAATATACCCCCAATGGTACAAAAATGTTCCTCAGAGTCTATTTCTCTATCTTAAATGGCACAATTACCTACAGTTAAAGTACATCTGGCAGACCCTTGAGGCCCCAGTGACAAGTAATTATACCCTCAAAGATACAGATTGGTACTTTTTTTTGACAGTGTATGTTCATACACATCGTGTGCAGAATTATTAGGCAAATACTATTCCAGCAATATTGTTTAGCAAATTGGGCAGACTTATAAAAGTAAATTCATAAGTTTTCTTTCAGTCCAAGTAAATATATTTAGAAAGAAGATGTTACATTAGTCTGTCACAAATAAAAATAAAAGAAAAACATTTTTCAGCATGCACAATTATTAGGCATTCAGAAACTTTTAAAGTGGATTTCTCTCTCTTCACCATCAACAGAAAGAATAATGAAAAACAATCTTAGTTAATCAGTCTATAAAAGGAATTATGAACTGATGACCATTCTATACGGTCCACCTGCATCTCCGGTTTAACGTCCTGTACAGCCACTTCTCTACTCAATAACCACTATGAGCCTGTTGTTAATTCAACCAATCAAGTTTTTCATTTGATCACATCCTATATTATCCGACGCAGCTAGGACCGCATCCCAGATGCAGCTCTGAGAAGCTGCTGTTTTCCACCTTGGTAAATCTCTTACTTTAGTAAGACCCAGTAGTTCCCAGTGGGAGTTACTGTCAGGCGATGGAGGGGGGTGTAGGTCATAATTCAGTAACCTTTCATCTTTCTTGGCCAGTCTATGGAAAACTTTTATGCATAGTAAGGGGCGTTGTCTTGCATGAATATCATAAACTTTTGAAAGATCCTGACTTTTTGTACCAGTGTATCAAGAAGATGATATCTTCTATAAGTTGACAGGAGAACTTGCACTTAATTTTTACACCATCTGCAAGTTGTAAAATTCTGACAAGTTCATCACTGATAATTGCAGTCTGCATCCTTACTCCTCTACCACCTTGTTGGTGCTTGAAGGTGTCCATCCACTACCCCATTCTTCTGCTCAGTCTCCAGACGTGTCCATGCCCATTTTTGAGGTTTTAGCTTGTGTGCCTTACTAAGTTGAGGTTGTTTTCAGCCTTCGTGACCTTATCAGTATCATGCAGCACACTGCACTTGAAACTTCTGGAGATTCTGTTCAGATTGCAGTTTTGAAAAATGGTGGCATTTGATTCTAATGAGTTTCTGGAAGTTCCCCCTTTAATTTGACAGATATAGGCAGTTAATTTGTGGCTTCTTCTCTCTCCCTGCTTCTTCCGTCTTTGGCTGTTGGCCATGAAACACTCGAATGTATGGTGATCATGCTTTAAAAGTTTGGCGGTTTAGAATGTTTTGCATCCCTCAGATATGCACTTTATTTTCTAATAATTTGAGTTATTACATTTATGGCTACATTATATTCTAAGCACAATTTATTTTTTTTGGCTTTATTTGCAGAGCAATGAAGATAAAATATATTTTTTAAAAGTCATCTTTATATTGCACATACATTTCACACGTATATATACATACGCATACGTAAGAGTATATACGAGTAAAAATCATTTCATGATGCTTTCATAATGATTCATTTTCAAAGCGTTTTCAAATTTAATGTAAGTATGGATTGATTTTAAGCTTGTAATTATTCTGATTTTTTGTGTTCGCTATACTGTTTTCTGTAACCTAACTCTCTGTTTTCAACCGCGTCGGGTTAGTGATAAGATCGCTGATTTGTTACGTTCATCCTATAGGATGGTATAGGTATACCATTTCCTAAATCATTCCGGAAAACTCATTATTTACATTGATTACTATATTTAAGAAATAAATGTGGAAATTAATAGAACATTTACAAAAATAACGAATTTCATAAACAGAATTAGTCGTGTAACCATTTTTGATTATTATATATATATTAATCCAATATACGTACATATTTTACACATACACGTGGCAGTTAAAAATGTATACATGTATGTGTACGTGTATAAATAGCCTACATACATGTAGACAGTTATTCAAATTAACACATTCGATCTTATTTTGTTAGTTAACCTTTTTTAAAAAAAAAATAGCACAGTCAATACGGTCGCTTATTAAATTATTTAAGTTTAATATATTTTATTAGAACTTTGTTTATTAAAAATGATCATACTTGGTTTATTCAAACGCAGTCCGAGTTTGCGGCTTCTGCTCTAAGCGCTTCTTCTCTTATTTACATAATACTTTCCGGTTAGGTTTATTAACTGTCACTCTGTTTTGAGTAAATATGAAACAATTAGACAGCTTTGCATAAATTCGATCGTGATAAGCAGTTATCCCCAAAATCCAGTCGATGGTAAGGGTGATTGTGGAATCACATAAACAAGCTTTACGCGATATTTTACTGTTATTTACCAAAGAAAAACCAGTTCAACCAAAGTGATGTTTTTACAACAATAACCACCTCAAGGTTTGCAAAAGTGTCTCGAATATAAACAAAAAAATCTAACAATAATTCGTTTTTTTTCTATAAAAATTACATTCTTATTGATTTGTATAGCTTAATGAACTTCTTATTTAGATGGAGCACATTTTCCCAGCTCTTGTGAGAGAATCTCTGTTGTGCGACCATAAGATAGGCCTGAGTGTCAGAAGCAGAGATAAATCATGATGTACCTGACGGGCCACAATGCAGCCTGCATGGGACAGACGCCAGCTTTTCTTTGAGTCACATGAAAGTGCAGTGTTGAGAATCACTCTACTGGAACCAGGACGTCTTTTAAGAATATTTTAAGGGCTGGCGAGCGCTGCTAAGACAGGAACAAAGTTAAGTTAACGGGTATACAGGTACCGCGCTTACAGGCTGCCATGACAGCACATGCCGCATCAAAGCAGGTCTGGTTCACAGGTGACAGCTATCGGCCAAACAAATTACTTAGTGCAGAACCTGCCACGTTACCTGCATGGTCTATTAGTAAATTCCATGTAAAGCATAACACAAATGGCCCTTTCCATTACCCACAATTCCCACAAACAGCGATGTATTCAAAGTCTCACCGTAATCATTAAAACGGTCCACATGTGGATTGGAGTCGCGAAAATACATTTTTTTACGCGTAGTGTTCTTTAACAAATTATTAACATTACGACAGTCATCAATACATAACTCCTGGAAAGTATAAATAGGTAAAAGCAAAAGAAGGCAGAACAAAGAAAAGTACCTATGTGGTGATGCATAATAAAGATCTGAATAAAAAAAGACATTCACTGTTTTTTGTATTACTCTGTGTTAATGGTGTTGCAATGTATCACGACATACCAACGTAAGGCGCCGTGTGGTGACTCAGTTGTGTAAAAATAAATTGAATTTAAAAGAGAAAGAGCGAAAACCAATAAAATACAGACGATTAAAACGAATAAGATACAAACTTCTAACCCTCCAAGTAACGTGTATGGTGAGGTAATGCCGCGTAGTACGGTACAGCGATTCAGTACCAGTCCGTATAGAGGCTACTAGCTGCTTCACCTGGTTAATATGGTTAGGATTATAGTTAAAATGCTTAATAAACTCTTTTGTATAGCAGATGTTAAAATGAGCGGGTGTAAACCCCGACTATCACTTACTGCTCTTGTGGTTGTTGTCCCGTATGTTATCACTATATTAAATGAATGAATCCCACAGCTTTCACTGGCGTGTTTGCAGTCATCCTGTTATCACAGACCGTGTCCCAAAATACCCTAATAGACCTAATCCAATATTTTCAAACACATGACAATAAATCGACAGGAAATCGAATTTAATTAAACGCAGTGTTGTGCTTTATCAGCACTAGCCATTTATTAGACGAATAAACACGGGAAACGATCAGGGTGGGTGACACAGGTTTAAAGAGCAGCGACCCGTCCGGCTATCGGGGTAACAGCGATGCAATCAGCGGTGGGATAAGTCAGATAAAATCGTCCGAGGGCTTTCCCTTCGTTTACCTCCAAGAAAGAGGTATTTTTGACACTTCACCAAAGCGCTTATCGTATGTATATATTATGGCCATATCTAATGAAAAATGAAAGGCGAGTACCATTAACTTTGGCGTTTGCTCATTAGAATCACCTGCGATACTCGGACTTCGGAAGTCTCACTAAAGCAGCACAAAAAAAGAAGTCATGGTTGTAAGTCAGTTTTAAAACTCGTTTACTCTCTTTTAACGGCATAAAGTATGGCGTTTGCATAGTGTTTGACATATTGACTGTGCGTGAGTTCATTGTACCGTATAGCGTTTCTCTGCCAGCATAACACGAGGGTGCGATCTATTTTGTCTTTCTTGCTGTCGGTAAATGGCGCTGCAAATGTTTTCAAACAGCTACAGAAAGTGACTTTAAATTGTAGTGTAGTGTTAGATTCAAGCCAAGCCGATTCTGTGATCCAATAAAAAAGGTAGAAAACCCACGCATTTTAAATGCAAATAACAATTGTCTTATTTGAGTTCGAGGTCGTTTTAGAAGAAGCCTTCGTCACTAAAAATGCCGAAAGGATTAGTGATGCTCTTCTTGAAGAGAGAACCTCTAAGTCTTTGGTAAACCGGATGGATAAAGTAATTAGTGAGGTAAACGTCCTTTAATAACTTTGTTTATAAATGTTTACAGTCATTTGGCAGCCCGAGGTTGTGATTTGCTATTTTCATTAATTTTATTTAAAAAAAAATAAGATTTAAACCTTTTTAAAATGCATTCAAGGAGCTTGGCAGGAGTGAGTTCGCCAAGGTCTTTCTGCTTCTGAGAGCCATTGAAAACGTGTGTCAGAGTGATGAAGACCTCATCCAGTCCTTCATCCAGCATGGTCTTATCGTAAAGATAAGTGATACACACTAGTTTATTTAACATGTGGCAGAATATGCCACAAAACACATTTAAATAATGAAAAGAATGATCTTAGGAGGCCTGACCAATGCTTTTTGTACTGCACATGTTGGCCTGGTTTGAAAGAGCTGTGGAGTTTTTGAAGGTAAAGGATCTACAGCACCAAAAAGCCCTATCAAACTTAATTGAAGCATTCTACGACACCTCCATGGTGAGTGACCTGTCCTCTCCCCTTGGTGCCTGTGCTCCCCACAGTGCCTGTGAAGGCTGCGCTTCCTCTGTTACATTGCTGTGCTCATCACATATCCTGTCTAACTTGCCCTTTTTCTTCCCTTAGAACATCTGCCGGATCAGCTTGCAAGGTTATTCTAATTTTCCTGCATTTCTCTCCCTTCATGTCATTAATGCAGGTGCTTTATCATATTCAGTTCCTGTTTACTGTTTCTCTGCCTTGGTGTTTCAGGGAAGTCCCAGATCCATGACATCTTTGTGCTGCGATTCGGCGCGCTCGTCGCAGACACTGACGTACAGTTTGACCTTCGTTTAGAGGTGAGGTCATTTTGATGTGACGGGATGTGAACGGTGCCTAAAATGTGACACCCTGTGTTCACAGAGTCATATGTCAATAAACAGGTGAGCTTCTGACAGGATTGGTTAGTAATAGCAGAGGTGACTTTTCTGTCGTGCTACGCATGGCCTTCTGTGTGCATTGGGGTACATCGGGAGCACCAGATGCTACATTTTTCCATAGCATGCTGATAGTTGCGCATCAGCATTGGCTAACTCCTTTCACATAATTCCAGGCTATTCGAACAATAAATTCAATCCTTGACGGAGCTACCAAAGAGGAGAGGAAGAGACTCAGTCTATCTGAAGACCACTGCTTACTCCTGTAGGTTTCTGTTGTATGGCCCATGGAATAAAAATAGCTGAAGCCAAATGCTAGTATAGAATTTTCTACAATGTCTGAAGTTGCTGCCCTCTAGTGGAGCTTTTAAAAAGTCCTTTCATGAATTTGGTACATTTTCTCCCTCCCCAGTGAAGAACTGGCTAAAGTGCTTGTGAATGTTGGTGGTAAGTACGTTGTACACTGATATTTATATGTTTGAGACTCAGTCGTGGTGATATACATTTGGGGGTTTTAATGTGGAGTCTGAAGGCAGCATGGCCCCCGTTCAGACTACGAAATGCAGGTGGCTGTCTCTGAATCACTCTGCCGCATGACTACCAAGAAGTGGAGAGAGGAGCTGGTTTACAAGTGGTTCCCAAACAGAGTGTTTGCGGAAGCCTTCAAATCAATCAATGACCGGGAATTTGAGACTGTAAGTTTGTTTCTTAGTTTTTATGATGTGTGTGTGTGTGTGTGTGTGTTGGTTTACTAAATTTTTGACACAGCAGTGCACTTTTAATATGCAAAAACCCAAAATTCCTTTTTCTTTTTTTTTTTTAAGGATTGCAGAAAATTTCTCAACAAACTGAATAGCCATTTTGGAGATGAGCGAAGGTACATCACAGCTTGTCCACCCAATACTTCCACGTTGCTAATATATTTGCAATATCTTAGCATTTTATCTGCAACTTTAAAAAGACTTCTACCCTACAATTAAGGATTTTATGCAAATGTCTACTGCACTGTGCTAGTATCCACACTCTTCCTTGTTTACCAGCAAAAAAGTGTGTTATACGTTGTTACCACCCTCCAGGCCAGGGCTATGCAACTCGCGGATCAGCCCCTGCTGATTTTCCAGCCTTCCTTTACCCATGAACCAGATGTGAAGCCTCTGGCCAATCAGAATCAGTAATTATTAAACGAGCTACCTGGGAGAACTGAAAACACGGCCTGGATTTGGAATTGAGGTCCAGAGTTGAATAGCCCTGCTCCAAGTCAAATGATAGGCTTGGCGGAGTCAGGCCCAGGGCACTATAGTAGTGCTATCAATTTATCTCAGTCTTCCAAGAAAGAAGTGGCAAGGCAGCCAGTAAACATGATCAGATGTTTATGGATGTCTGGAAATATGGGTCACTTGACATCTAAGTCTGTTTGTAAATTGCTGTTGTTTCTGTTCCATTCTGCTGGACAGGGTGTTTACATTTCCCTGCATCAAGGCCTTTTTAGACAAGATTGAGGTGAGCATTGATACAATCAGCTGTTCAGATTGTATTCATTCACACATCATAATACAAGTTAAAGCTGAATATAGTCATGTCATCATCGTATGATGCTCAAATGGATCTTCGTTCATTATAACGTCATATCTGTAGCTATTTAAACCAGATGATGAGAATCTTGAAAAGTTCTGGGTAGATTTCAACCTTGGGACATGCTGCATCAGCTTCTTTGTGAATGATCCAGAGGTAGGATCACATTGGCTTTTTTTGTTGATGGAAACAAGCATAATGACATCTGCATTGACTGCTTTAGGTGGTCCATGAGGTTTGTTATGACGAGTGACTCGCTTGTGTTTCGTCATGCTGTTGTGCAGGGGGCTCTTTGGGAGTCAATAAACTTGCCAAAAGCTGCCATCAGTGATTATGCCATCAAAGGTAAGCAGTCAGTTTTAACCCCAGAGTCATGCTAGTGTCATTCCCAACATGCGTTTTATAAGGAAGGGAAGATGTAGCGAATGTGCTGCCAGTAATTTAGCTTTGACTCCTGGCCAGGTGTGTGCGATCCTGTGCCTTTTTCTGTGTTGGCAGAAAAAGATGACCAGAAAATCCTGACTGTTCGAATGGAAATTCCTGTCGCTCACATCAATATAAAAGGAAGAACTGTGACAATCATTTTTGAATCGCAGTATGACATCCAGAATGCAGTCAGGCGTGTGCTTGGAGACAATTTACAATTGGTAACACGTTCACATTGTAAAGTATGCCTTTGTACTTTTTAGCTGGCTTATGATGTAGAGTAAATTGTAACTTCACAGAGTATTCAGATTTATGTTGCAAACTAGTGAGTACTGTATTCAGATAAAATGAAATGGTTGGTTTTCCATAATGAAATGAAGCCTTATATGGGCACATGTCTGATGCATTACCTTCATGTTTCAGCAAAGTACTGAGGGACAGTCCGTGAGCAGAGATCTTCTCAATGATGAGTATTTTATATATAGTATTTTAGAGTATTTTATTTAATGCTCTCTCTACTTCAGAACCCCAGTCCTCTTCTACTGTAAAAAAAGTAGGCATTGTCTGTGTGTCAGTCCAGAATTTCCTTCAGATGAATAATATTTTTGAGTGAAGTACTGTAACACACTTCCTTTCCAGTTGCTCGGACCCAGGCTGTTTAGATGCTGCTGATGTAAGTGCTGAACTGAAACTGCCTCTGTTTTAGAGCAGTCACTGTTTGTTTGTAAAGGAGGTGACACTTTGTCCTTTTACAGGCGACTGCTGTCGATGATGATCAGAACTCACCCGCATCAGCATCGTGAGTCATCTTTTCATAATGTGCTCTTCTGCATTGACCCATGTGGAGTATTTAAACATCATCTCGTGTGCTTGGTGTCTCCAGGAAGAACGCCGAGTTCCTTCATCTGACTGATGAGTCAGAAACAGAGGTTTGCTTCTTGCTTTAGCAAGTATTATGGGACATTGGTGGAGGGCAGGGGGTGGTAACACAGCTTGACATGCTCTTTACAAGCCATGTGGGATGTATTTTTTGGGTGACGGATATTTGTTTGTGTAAAGTGGATTTGGTAGGTTTCATAGCAGTGCTTCTGTGAGGTAGAAATTTTGTGTGTGTGTGTAATAAAAGGTCTGCTCAAATCCTGAGGTCAGCTGACCTGCTGTATTACTGTTGGAGTCGTGACTCCAAAAACTGCTCTGAGGGCACCTGATAAATGGCTGACCCTGTGCTCCATGCCCAGGCTTTGCTCTCAGCTGTGTCTGTCTCTCAGTACCCGTAAGAAAAGTTTGTAATGTTATACAGATGCTCTTCTACTTATGAATGAGTTGCGTTCTGAACGGTCATTCGCAAGTCGTTATTCAACATCATTTTAAGGGCATACGCAAGTACAAAGAACTAGGATGCTGGGAGTCCGCATGCTACGCCGCAGCGCGGCGGGAGTAGCGGCCAGAAGTTGTACTAGGCGGAATTGGCGCGCAGAAAAAAAAAAAAAAATGTTGCGGACAGGAAACGGGAACTCTACAAACATAATTTGGACTTGGTCCTCTTCGGTCGTAAATTGAAAGTTCGTGAGTAGAGGAGCGTCCGTAATGGTGTAACGGCCAGGGCTGGTCCTGCTTCTGTACAGTGTGCGTTGCAGTGTGTATTTGGACTGGCACAAGTTAATGGTGCAATATCTCAGACTAAGTGTGCCATGTCAAAGGGATTTCCACATGGCAGCAAGACGGACAGCATGTCCTTCCTGGCAGCTTTCAGGAGCTACCAGGTCAGTGTGGGGGATAGAATCACTCATTAGAATCACTCAGTCACTCGTTAGTTAGTGATGTTCCTGTGGATCCTTTCTTGTTCTCCATGAGCTGTTTTAAACTGCGCCCCCTATATTCCCCTCAGCTGGCGATGACCAAAAAGAGACTCTTCAGTCTCTCTGCTTCCTCAAAAGGGTATGTTCACATTTTTGAGGTATTTTTTCCCCATAAAGACACTTCTGAATGAGCAGCTGCAGGATGGATCACATACAGAAGCTGCCACCTTCTTAATACATATGGCAGGAACACTGACTAATTGTTGTTTGAATGGCTTTGTTTTACTCTCCTGTCATGTATCCAGCTTAGCCTTATCTTCCCCTTTGTTTAAAGCAGCTTGTATGTGGAATAATGTTGTCCCAGACTGCACATGATGCTTATGTGTTTGTGTTGATGCTCTTCCTTTTTGATTTTAATGCACAGGTTAGTATCACTTTGCACAAAGGTCAAAAACGTTAATGAAATGCTGGAGGATTCTGCCTAAATGTTGCAAGACAATACAATTTGATAATACCCAATTCAAAGATTCTGTTCTCATCTTGTGCAGAGCTGCAAAATCCCTCCAGGACACGGGAGACAAGCCAAAAGAATCCCGCAAGGTTAACCGACTGTTCAGAGTGGGGTTGGGCGATCGTCATACAAAGTCACCACTAGGTGGCCAACTTGAGAATGAAAAATCAAACAGCTCTTTGGTCACCTTCTGTCACTGCAGGGTCATCAACCCAAAGCTGCTGCTTTCTCTGAGAGCAACAGCAGTCCAACTCGGGGAGGAGTAAGCGACAGTTTGCGTGTGAAAGAGCTGCTGAGGTCAGACTACACCAGGAAGAAGCCCAAAGCTAAGTCCGCTCTGAGAAGTATGCTGGCTGCCAACGTCGCTTCACCTTGGATTCCCTGCAAAACGTAATGTGATTGTCTCTCTTCATTCCCTTCAAGTTCTGCCCCAGTCCTCACCTAGTAGTGCTGAGGAACCCGGCACCATCAAGGTAAAGTGTTTTTCCATTGAGGGAACTGTTTTCTGATCAACAGATGAGTTGAGATTTTTGAGAGTTCCAATTTCACATTCTCCCTCCTGCTACCCTGATGTGTGGCATGTTACAGGACAGAAGACTCCTAAAGTTCTTCCAACTTCAGAGATCCCCCCCCCCCCCCAGATTATTTAGTCAAAAGTAACCTTGTCGGATGAGATCTGTCTCCCTCCTGTTGTATCAAATACATTTAAGTGATCTAAGTTATATGTTTTTCTTCAGAATTCTGAAATTGGCCTCAATCAAAATATGTTGCAATCATTTTCTCAACAGCACTCAACACCAAAGACTGCAAGCATTAAGCAAAGCGGAGCTGCCGGCCTCAAGCCCATGGTCCAGCTCCGAGAGCTGAGCTTGGAGTATTCTCTCATTTCAGCACAAAAGTTTGAAGCCCATGTGGAAGGTCAATTCTTTTCCTAGATCATTCATGAATTTGTTTTGTCAGGGTAAAAACATGTTCATTGCTATTCTTACTAAAACAAGACATGTTTCATTATTTAACTACTGGCTGAGTCTGCATAGGAGATTGTTCTGAGCAGTAGACTTAACCGTGTCCTTTTTGTCCCAGGACTTGGGAAGACTATCCTGGAAGACTCAGTATTCATGCCAGATGATCAGGATGGATCGCCTATTAAGGTAGCTCTGAAGAAACTATACATGACCATTAAAGTATTGTCCTATTTTGTATTTTGCATGTAATTATTCACCAGTCATACTGAACTGGAATTTCATGGAAATCCCGTGCAAACTCTTTTGCACATGGGTAACCTAATGTAAAATGGAGTGCTGTAAATGTCTGTCCACCATTGCTTCTCTCTATATGCTTGATAGTTTTCTTTACTATTTTTAATGTGCACCAGAAAAACTCTCCTAGTGAAGTTCAAAAGTCTCCGGGAGCAAGAAAAAGGAAGCTTGAAACTCCAGGTGTGTGCCGCTTCCTGTCTGGCAGTTGTCTTTTACAATTCTGATGGCTTCAATTCCATTTGTGTAAAAAAAAAAAAACGTACGGACAGCTAGGTTAGTGTAGCCCTGTGGGACTCCTGAAACTCTGTAATGTTGTTTTTCTTCCTTGCAAAGTGTTGGATTCAGGCCTAGGACCAGAGAAGTGGCTGTCAACAGTGGAGGACCAGGGCACCGCAAACCTCAAACCCAGAGAACTCCACCCCCCTGGCACCCCAGGGGCTACTGGGGGCATGTTTCTATAGATATCCTCACTAATTCCATGGTTTCAGACATTCTTAATGAATACAGAGTAACAGTGTTTAATTAGTACATTTTGGTGAACAAAGGTTGTGTGAAATATTAATGCACTATTTACTTGCAGTTATGGATACGTCATTCCTGTTTAATGCACTGTATAATGGCAGTTGTAGACACAATGTTCCCCTGTGTAATGCGGCGTATACTCGCAGCTGCGGACACGCCGTTCCCCTGTGTAATGCGGCGTATGCTCGCAGCTGCGGACACGCCGTTCCCCTGTGTAATGCGGCGTATGCTCGCAGCTGCGGACACGACGTTCCCCTGTGTAATGCGGCGTATGCTCGCA
>JAODJX010000001.1:31391974-31407810 GCA_026776945.1 Isichthys henryi
TATGCTCGCAGCTGCGGACACGACGTTCCCCTGTGTAATGCGGCGTATGCTCGCAGTTCTGGACACGACGTTCCCCTTCAGTTTCTCTCATTTCCCTTCAGCCTCCCTGCTGGGTCTGGGTGAAGCTTTTCTTTGCTTCTCCTTAATTCCACACAATGGGACTGTGGCTAACAGCCAGGCTGGCATTCTTGCTCTGCCAAGTCCTGCCCTCGCCTTTTGAGGCTGAGCCTGTGTTTGTGCCTCTCATGCCTTTGGGAAAGGACACACTGGCTCATAGGCCCTTCACCCGCCTCCCAGGTTCAGCGTTAATCTGATCCATTCTGCTACATTCATTTATGTATTCTAACCACAGTGCCCTTACTCGGGGTTAGGGTTACTTTTAAGCGGAAGACGCACAAAAAAATCAGAGATACTTGGAGAACGACAGAAAATGAGCATTATCCTTCTCTACCTGTATGGTGTATTACCTTTTGTGTGTTAATACATTCTTTCCACCACTAGAGAGGATCACTAAACTCTTTGTAGAAGCCTCTGAGTCTGACACTGAGATGGCTTCTGGGGTAACTGCTGCCTTTCAGTCGTTCAAAAAACAGCTAAAGGACCACTTCTCGGTAAAGACCATGACCATCTATTCAAACTCTACTTGCAGTCATGTGACAGGAACTCAGAATCCATACTAACGTTTAAACTTGTAACGCATTGTTTCTCTGGGAATGAAATATAAAATGACTTATGTGATCAGTACAAAAAGACATTTTGAGCAGTTTGCAAGATGATTTTTACAACCCGGCTTTGTGATTCTGGTCAAACATTGAAAAGATGAACCATGTTGGTCTGGTGTCCAGTTTGACTTCCAATTTACACAAGCATTTTTGTACTCTAACCAAAACCACACAGTATTAAAATGTTTTGTCTTGTGAACAGTGTCAGGTGACTTCTGTGTATAATAGTGCTTCCATTTGTCAGTCCAGGTATCAGAAAATAGAAACCCAATCCATGGAGTCTCTCCTTGACTGTCAGGAGAGTGTTAGGACACTGTTGAGCTCCGTACACGAGTACAGGTAAAGTACATAATTCTGGAGAAGAGCAACTAGTGCTCAACTATCAGTGGTTTAGAGCAAATGAGATTAATGGATGTTTTAATTATGGAAGAATACTATCGGCCTAGTCTGTGCAGAATCATATTGTTTGAGAGAGACATGCATGGCCAGCTTATCAGTAATCTAACTGATCATAACATGACTCGTGTTTTTTGAGCATCTCTGCCTGTCCACAGGCTAAAGCACTTGGAGACCTTTCAAGCCACTGTCATCAATGAGCTGGCTCACCTAGAGCAAGACTGTCACTCCCTGAAGAAGATCGAGAAGGAAATCATGGTCTGTATTCTTGAGTTTCCAGTGCTCTGCTTTGTAAAGCTGCAGTGCAATGGTGTTATAAGCAGTGACCGTCTGGGTTTGGCATTCTCCAAGTAGTATGTCAAGCATCAACAGCTGATTATTGGAAAATCCTCCAGTCAACTGAGAAACTTGCAGTCATGACATCATGCAAGGTTATCATTATCAGCAGTAAGTGTGTCTGTTCACAGAACTTCTGGAAGGCGGAATCCAAAGTGGTGACAATGTTCTGCGAGAAGCAGCAGCACAGGTGAAGAGGAGCTCATCGTATCCACATGGTCAAGCCAATATATTCAATTATCGGCAGCAAATCAATATTACAGGAACTGCCTTAAAGTAATGTTAGTCTGTAGTCTGTAAATGGTAATTATGACGGGGCCGTTTTTTGTCTCTCTCTCTCCTACTGCTTTGCAGGTTGCGGTCGCTGGAGCTGGTTAAAGAAGCGGTCCACAGTCCAGCCACAGAGGATGTGGCTTCTCAGGTTAGGTGAATATTGCTTATACACTGCAGTGTGATTAGATTACTTTTATTGATTACTACCAGCGCCTCATTTCCTTACTTAAATAGCAGAGAGAACTCTCTCCAAATACCCTGTTTTTGGAGTGAGTATAAAATCTATTTTTGTGTTGGCACTTCTGCAGTTCAGGCACCTGCTCACATGTAGGCCTACAAATTCCTAGAAAGCAAAACTAAAATCTATTGGAGGACAATGTCAGCAGTTAGTGACCCAAACCTGCTCACAAGGCAGGTTTTAGTTGGCTGCACTCACACGTTGTTGATAACTGTGAACATTAAAAGGAAGCTGTGACCACTGTGCACTCACAGCAAGATGGCTGCCACCCAGAATTTGCAGACGTAACTTGTTTTCCTCTTACAGGGAGTCTCAATGGAAGACAAGACAAGAAGTTATTCCACAGAAACCACCAACTTGGTTACTTAGACCTTCGTAAATAGCGCTGTTGGTTTGCGTTGGATACTGTGTGTGTGTCAGCTGTCAGCTGCATGGATAGACTGTCACGCAAGTCCATTTCAAAGGAGCACCAAGGCACATCTGAAATATTTCTGCTGAAATTAGAAATCAGGCGCTAACTGAAGTGATCATGGTGAATTGCGCAAATCTTCCATGTATCTTCTGTTTTATTTCTTCCTGTACTGTTTTACAGCCACCAGTATACATATCACTTTCCTAAACTGACCATGTATAAATTCAGTCAGTGTAAGACACAAACATTTTTAAATTTTAGTTTTCTAAAATAATTTAGTTAAATGAATTTACCTTCAAGTGGTCTGCACCAGTAAACTAAGTCAACAAAGTGGACGTGTAATCCATCAGAAGGGGCTGTGATTTAAGGCATTTTGATTTGAATGACTGCTGCCAGTTTGCCTTCTACTGGTCACACACACCTGCTATTCCTTGTCTTGTTTATAGACAGCAGCTTTAAAAGGTGATATTTAAAAAAAAAAAAGACCTGCTGCGTAATAAAAATGTTCCTTCAAGCATTTTGCCTGTGCATGTTCCACCTAAATGTAAACTGATACAGAGCAATGGTTTTAGATGGTGCATGAAATGACGGAAACCGCACTGTGATGCATACAGCATCACATATCTGAGTTAAAAAAAAAAGAATAGCACAATATATAAAAGGAAGTACAAACAATTCTATATAAACCTCAGTACAGAGATTGTACCACTGCTTTACTGAAATGTCTTAGTCCAGTCTTGGATTGTGTTACCTTAATTCGCCCCCCCATCCTGACCTATCCAATCTACTGCCGTTTCTGCTTTGAACTTGCCCCATTGATGGCAGAATAACCATTTGTATAATTGTTCTGGACTTCTCTCTGATCCTTCCCGTCCACTGTTGGTCGCCGTTTTCTGTAGGTCTGAAATCACAGAAAAATGCAGTTGAGGGAACAGTCAGCGTGTTCAGGAAAAAGTGAACCCACTTCAGTCATGTGACGTTTAGGGGTGTATACCCAAATATAATAAAACTACAAACACATTCTTTAAACTTACGTATTATTTCTTTAATATGTGTACTGGGAATATACATTTCATCAACGCCTTGTTAACCAGAACAGCAGTTGGCCAGTTAAGTGCTGGGCCTGCTCAATATCAGAGTTCAGACTTCCTCAGACGGAAGTGAGATCGTGTGACTTTCTAAAATCTTAATTGTGTAAGGAACCCAACAATTTAGGTCCAAAGGCTGATACTGTGATCTAAATCCTCTATGGGTACGAGTCTGATTCCTGATTCCTACCTCTCTCTGGAGGTTGCAGGATGGCCATGTGTTATAACACATTTCTTCATATCAGAGATCTACTTCACTACATACCTGAATATAAAAATTCACAAAAAGGATGACCAGAGTCATCATATAAGACGACTGGAACAGGAGGCAGCCGAGGGGGAATCCGCAGGGATAGACGGCAGCGCTGAGCGTGTGGGTGATGGTCATCAGGAACTGAACCTGGGGGACGAAAGCAAAATCATGGGTGTGTCCTGACTGAGGCTTCCTGCCCTTTCAGGGAATCCATATTCAGACCTACCAGCTGAGCCTGAGTCAGGTACTTCTTCCACCACAGGTATTTGTGCATGGATGGAATGGTGGACAACCCATAGTAGGAGTACATCAGTACATGAATGAAGCTGTTCAGCAGTGGTCCAAAGAAGCCTTTTAAATAAGGGCACATAGGAACACCAAAGTGAAGTCTAGAGGGTATTGTGATCATAGTTGCTGTATTTTTAACTTAAAAATGGATTTCAAACACCTAGTTGACCTTAGACCTCTAAGTATAGGGTTACACTTACTTTGGCCACAAGGTATCCAATTGAGAACACACCACCAGATGTTGAACATGGAAGCATGATGATATACATGCAGGAATGTGATCTGGTTATTCTTCTTCCTCAGAACAAAGAACACTGTGTCCAGGAACTCAATGAGTTTGGAGAAGTAGTACCACCACAGAACTTTAGCCACCTGTTTAGTATGGATACAAAATCCTCAGAAAGACACAGAACCAGTAAACATCATGACAGTACTGGGGCTGTTTCAATCTAAGTCTAATGGCTTTAGCTGGTGGCAGCATTCGGGTGAAGCTCAAAGTGCACCAATGAGAAGATGAGCAGCTGAAAGATGTTCCATGCTGTGCTGGTTCCTAGGCTTTAAGAACAGCCTCGCTGGTGCTTCACAAGCAACTCAGGCACATGGTGCTGCATGGTGCTGCATGGTGCTGGCTGTGCACACGTACCTATGGTTCCCAGAAAAAGCTGTAGCTCCAGCTCGCTTCCCAGTTCTGGAACAGGAAGTGTTCTCCGTTTACCCGCTTCACGCCACACATAGCTCAGAGCGCTATGGCTTTCACAACCAATTTCATTTAAATTGGAAGAGTTTGACAAAGACACGCATGCTTTGCAATCGCATCTGTGCTATATTTCACCATGCTCACTGTCCAGGGCTCATTGAGCGGCGACTCAAAAGGTGGGACAATGAGGAAAATGTGCACTGCTATTGGCTTACCCTGACATCTCCATCTCCAGCGCTGTTCAGGTTCTGACATTGCAGCCGGTAACCTGCTGTCCAAGTGGACAAGATCAGCTGAAATGGGACCATTTCATCAAGTTAGTAACACTTTCTGAGTCCTAGCACTGAGACATCGCTCGTTTTAGAGTCAATTCAGAGACCAGGTGAAAGCTCTTAAAATGACAGTTAAGCTCTTCTGCATGGTTAACAAGTTGGGGGCTTTTTGAAACACGGCAAGGCGAATGGCTTCTTCTGATGAGTTAACAGCTTCTAACAGCAGAATCTATGAAAGGGTTTGTCTTACCTCAATGAGCATGTAGAAGGACAGCATGGTCACCGCAAAGTTATATACGAGTAAGACTTTTTTCAGGGAGTATGCTGTCCTGTTCTTCATATATATTTGACCAAAGTAAATTAAGAGGAGGTATAGGGCAGTGAAGGACAGAGTGGGAAGGCAGGAATCCAACAGGAGCCATCCTCTCACCCTGGAGTCTGAGAGATTAGAAGTAGCTCATCAGTCTCTACATTCATTAGACTAAAGATTCTGAAGATCTCAGAAGGCATTTCTTAGTAAGAAACATTCGAATTGTGATTGAGGCTCAATGCAGTGACCGTTCAATGTCTGATTATACTACTGATGTAACTTTCAGGTATCACCCAAATTTTGCTCAGAGTGAGTTCATTACATGGAAGACAATAAGTTTAGTTACCTAAAATGAAGTGTAAAAATATATTTGTATGTCTGTATTTGAGCAGAAATTTGGCATTGAGTTTGATTTGCCTTCTGCTAAATGTGACAGAAGGAATAGTGTATAGTATATTTGGTGTGTATGTCCTGATATTCAAGAAAGACATGAGTGTTTCCTTCATACTCCTATGTAAACAGAACTTCCACACAGAGGATACAGTTACTGGGCTGTTTATGTGGTGTCTCCTCAAAACATCCTGCAAAACCTCGGGTTGTTCTGCAAAATTATATATTACTGATACTAGATTAGATATGTTGGCCTAGATATTACTGAGTCACCTCAATTTAATTGAATTGGGTTATGGTTACATAACAAACTTCCAAAATAATCTCAGATATAAAAATATATGTCAAAAAGCTATTAAAGCACATAGGGAAAATTATACATTATTCGTACATCACTCACCTCTTTTCCCAAACAGATCTTCCAAAAATGTATTTAATTTATTGTCAAAGGCCTCTATGTCGTCCTATAAAAAAAAAAATTAAAGGAACTCTTATAGGTCCTGAACACATGCTAGTATGAGTGTTAAATATACCATGCCCTCTGTATAAAGACGACTACCTGCACATGCAGCACAGATATCTGTCCTATACAGTGCCAACCTCCCTGCCTTTCTCCCTGCATTCCTCCCAGCCTGCCTCCCTTCCTCCCTCTCTGCCTGCCTCCCTTTCTGCCTCTCAGCCTGCCTGCCATCCTCCTTGCCTGCCTGTCTTCCTCCCTCTCTGCCTGCCTCTCTTTCTGCCTCTTAGCCTGCCTGCCATCCTCCTTGCCTGCCTGTCTTCCTCCCTCCTTGCCTGCCTGTCTTCCTCCCTGCCTCTGTCTCTCTGCAGGATGATGTTAAAGGCACTTTGACCTTCAGTTGAGTATCACTGCCACCCCCCATCCTCCCTGGCCTGATGAATATATGCTTACTTCCAAAAAGACAAACCACATTCCAAGCATTAATAGTTTTAGTACTGTTTAATCTGAAAACTTTGAAGACATGAAGTCTCTTCTGTAGATCATAAATTTCAAGGATCAAATGACTTTCTAGTGAGCTACACAGATGATAGACAGACAGACAGATGTTGTGGCAGTGATGGATGAAGGATAGATGTAATATTTGAGTTTGTATCCATATTTGTCGTATGTACAAGTGTTCTATGGTAAAGATGGTTTATACATATACATTCACAGTGTTACTCCAGTTCATGGTTCTTGCATGCAGTCAAGTTCCGACTGGCTGGATTTGCTAATCCATTTCAGATGCCTTTGCTCAGCTCGTTACGCATTCATGTACAGATTACATCTTTCCGATCTCCTTTTCCAAGAGCCCGATGGTGTAATACTTAGGATACATGAAATAGGCATAATAGCCATTTGAGTTTGCTGTGCAGCCAGAACTGTTAGCTTTAACCTTTAGTTTTCACTGGTAATTCCCCTAGTTGTATGTTAAGATCACAGATGTACTTTGTAAATCAACTTTAAAGATCTGGATTTGAATACTTTAATGCAAGTGTTTGTTATAATCTGTTAACCAAAAGTGATTTAGCAAACTCTCGTGATGATGGAGGATTTATTCATCGTTCATCCATATTCTGCTGCGATTTATTATTTTTTGTAATCCACCGTGGAAACGTCTTCATAGCTGAGAACCTAAATATTCTTTGCTGTGTTGCAGCACAATTATTACCTTTTAAAATAAACTACATAGTTGCCATCTTTACCGCACTCAGCATCATCCTTTCAGTTTCCAACTGTTTAAATTATCTGTAGCACTTCATATGACTTAATGGATGTATCCTCACCCTAAATGAGCAGGACATTCAATTGTGGGTAATTTAGAATGAGGTTATTTTGCATTTTCTTTAAAGCCATGCTGGGCAATGCTTTCTGGGGCCTGTATCGCAAAGCCAGATTTCTTGCTTAGCCAGGTAACTTGTCAGATTTAAGGCACCACAGTTTAAATGGGCTTCATGTTCCTCCACTTAACCTTAATACCTTAATATCAACAAGTGACCTGGCTAAGCAAGAAATCCAGCTTCGCAGGAGTCCCGGCACAGCGGCACATCGCGTTCGGTGGTATCTGATCAGTTCCCTGCGGCTCTGTGAGTAAATAAGGAAACCTCAGTTTAACACAAACATTTGGGACGTAATATAAATGAACAATATATGATGGCCATTATCCCATTTAATCATCGATAAAGTGTATATAT
Organism: Isichthys henryi; assembly: GCA_026776945.1. Classification (NCBI taxonomy): domain Eukaryota; kingdom Metazoa; phylum Chordata; class Actinopteri; order Osteoglossiformes; family Mormyridae; genus Isichthys; species Isichthys henryi. Next base: position 31,399,843 of record JAODJX010000001.1, read on the forward strand.
ATGTTACATTTTTATGAGTATTTCATGCAAATAAACCAAAAACCATGCTTGATTGCTAAAGTTGTGAGATTAATTTTATACCAGGTTGGAAACCTGGTATATGACCACGTCGGTTTAACGCAATTTGACGGATGCCGTCCATTCAGCCGACAGCTCAGCCAAAGCTAATTAAGAGCTTGGCAGAAACCAAGCTGGCTGTCAGAACCTGGATTAAGAATTCCTTTACATACCTTGTGATTTTTATTTACTTCAAACTAAATATTCAGTACAGGAATTTGGGTACAAAATCATCTGAAAGGTTCAACAACAGATACTTTGATCATGTGTCCGTAATAATAATTCCACCAACAGTCACCTATTTCCTGGGTTTCCAGTAGCTGAAAATAGCTGCCAAGATTCGAGTTCATTCTGTGCAGTTGTTCTCAAACAATATGTCAACTTATGTAGGGAACTTGTGTCTCTGGTAGTCTGCCAGTCCTGCAAATCACTAAGTATTCATTTAATTTATATTTAACTGTGGTTATTATAAATCAGCAGGCATGATGCAGGAGCATCCTTGATCGGATCTATACCTTCCATCTTTATCTAAGGTCACCCTGCTGGGAAAAGCTTACTATGCATACTAAGAACACTTTTTCAAAATGTTGCTTCTGAAAATGCCAGCCTGCAAAATGACATAATATTTTCCTCTCACTTTACAGCATATCAGCTTATTCCCACCAAAGGGTCAGGAACACAGTGCAGCTTTTGAGTTCATCTAGAAAGGTTATCCGGTGGAGAGAATTTTAATGCTTATTGATCAGATTCACCACCGTGTACAGTGACGGACATCTGAAGGATGGCTTAGCCTGAAATAATCTGAAATTACCGCAGCACCTGCTCCCTCTTCCCAGCTCCAGTGTTAGGGTCCAGCATCATGTTCTCCCCGTGTTTTTTGTGTTTCCTCCCACAGTTAGCTGAGCGACTGCAGTCCTACCCCAGAGGCTTCCTTGTATTTTATTTGTTGTGCCACAAAATCTACAGACCAACTTAACCTCATACAACCTATGCAAGTACAGTAAGTACATTATGTAATTCCGCATGGTGTGCTAGACTCTACACAGCTTGCTTCTTCATATGAAAACTGTAGTCACCTGTGTTGTATTTTTAATTTGTTCCCTACATTACAACATTTAGCAGTGTTTATAATTATAGTTTAACAAGTCTTCCCCATTATGCACAGCATGCCATAATAACATCTAAATTTTTGTCTAAGGCATTTCCATGTTAGGCCTATAAGTATTTTAACAAAACGTGAAATCTAAAACCTTACCTGGACAGAAATGTTATTGTTGAAAGTTAAGATTTCACACCTCCCACCTCTGCCCCGGGTTAACTTTCCTGTCTTATTGTCCCATTACACACAGCTTAATTTCTCTATTTTATACACAATAACCCTTCCTGCACTTATTCATTCATTTAATTTTTACTACATTGTTCACTTTTTATCTCAAAACTTCCTTTTCTGCAGTAGTTTGAATCGTGAGGAGCAGAATAATGAAGCCGATAATAATTAATATATTTTGCAGTTCATTATTTCTATTATTAGTGCTATTATTGTGTCTTTGGGCATTCTGCAAACCTTTCAGGTACAATTTCCCCTTAACCACCACGCCACCTGGAGGCTTTGTAAATATCAACACCATGTCTAAGTAGCTGAAATATTTTTTTTTAAACAAATTTGGTGTCATATTTAGCTAATTGTTTTTCGACATATGAAGGCTCGTGCGTGGCGGGGGGGGGTTGCCCCTTTTGGCAGAACAATTGGAAGTGCGCTCGCTTTGAGGTTCTCAGTGCCCGTTTTCGCCGAGGATCAAGCCAAATATACCGTTCAGGACCCACCGGTAGGGGCGCCGTTACGGGGTAAACGGGGAAGTATAGGACGATTCCAAGACCACCACCACCACCCCCCCCAAAATCAGCAAAATTTACCGAGGGGGACGACCACCTGCCCCTCGAAAAGTTTCTGCACTCCCCATATGTTTAAAAGTGATATTTTGCATTATAAATCCCAGTTAGTACTAAATAATTTAAGTGAGAAAGTTGTTTTGAGTGAAAATCTGTGTACGCGCGGAGTAAACAGGCGTCGATCGGCTGTTCTGTAACCGAATACCGGCTCCGCATACGCCCCATTCAAATAGTGTGATTATTCTCTCTTTTGTAGTACAAAAAAAGTCGCCTCCATTTTGTGAGGCTCAAAGGTCTGTCTGTCTTTCTGTATTTCCGAACTAAATCTGAAATTGACAGACCTTTGAGCTTTGAAACTCTGCAATCGGCTTGTCTAAATAGACACAGTAACCGGTCACCAGCAGATGTGAAATAATGAAACTGCTCAATTAAGACCTTGTCACTGTATCATCACTTCATCATCGTCTCCAGCAGCAATAATTCTATGCCGGTTACAGGGTTACAGTTGGTAATTTAAACTCACTTTAGAAACTTAGAAGTGAAAGTACTCGGAATAAAGTGAACTGGTGTGGTGTGAATGAAAACATACTGAAGAAAAACGGTTGATTAATTGTTGGCGATTTTAGAGCTTTTTCTGTAAGCCAGATAAGTCGTCTGTCAATGTAGTCGTCAATGTAAAATTCCAACTATTCAGTGATACCATTTTCAAATTCGGGCACTGATTTTTTTTATACAATAAACTGAAGAGAATAGTGCAATGCCCACATAAACTGGAAGAAAAACAATTGCATTGAATATAAAAGCGGCTCTACTGATACGATTGCAATAAATAATGGCGCCTCAAATAAAAATGACATCTGTGACATTATAGGCAACATACCACATGCTGTGACATCAAGGGCATCGCTATGTCCACATCCTCATCATCGAGGATGTGGACACACGCATGGTTATTGAAATGTTCAAACTGACAGCGATCTTACCATGTTCAACCGATACGAAGCAGGTTGATTGATCCCGGTCCCTTTTAGGAGAAACAGTGTTACAAGGAGTTAGGACACACAAGTTGCTGGCCAGCGCACCACGGCGGGCTCCACCGGACAAAGGCGCTCGGCTGCAACCCGCGAACCCCAGTGAACCGCAAACCTGCGTGGAGCCGAAGAAGGACGCGCCGTGCAGCCAATCAGCGCTCGAGTTGCAACAGATCTGGTCTCAGCATCACTGGCGGGGATCGAACCATCACCCGGAGGAGCCGGAGCGGTCGGTGAGTGGACGGCGAGCGGGGGTGGGCTTCTGCCTCTGTGCCATTCTTCCAGTCACAGCCAGGCACTCAGGGCGCACCTATTACAGCGAAGCAGCTCCTCTTATCGTGGACCCTCCTAAAATTGCATTGCAATTAAAATGCATATTTTTAATAGAAAAATTCCTGCTGCTCCACTTTTTACTGTAAGTTGTTCATTGTACACCAATACTGTACAACAAAATAAAAAATCGATTGTGATCATGCTAATATGAATACTTTTCCCGTTTCCCTTAATGTTATCCTAAATCGAAGTGAAACAGTCTCAGGTATATTTGCGTTTTTGATCAGTAGTCGTATAACAGCATTGACTGTTCGCGCTTTGTCATCGAATTATATAGCGGTGAATGAAATAGTGAGACTGCCTGGAATTGTAATTTTCTGCTAATATGAAATAAATGCTGAATTTATGCTGAATTTATGATGCTCTGAACAGGAAATTTTCAGGGATTTTTTCAGGGATTTTTTTTGGAACAGTACTATATATATATATATATATATATATATATATATCACGGGCGTTAATGTCACATTGAATTTATACAGCCTCGGAGGAACTTAAGATATTTCTTAACGCATCTGCATTTTTAAATCCTGGTTTAATCGTGGTTCTACTGGCAGAAGATAGCAGTACAGAAGAACACGGTGAAGCAGGAGACACTGAACCAGCCAGATAAAGAGTGGAAGTGACTTTCTAATGCCAGAGATGACTGTCAACTTATCTCACAATATTTAATGAATTGGAGGATGACATCAAGTGACCTTCAAAAGGAATGGGAAACATTAAGTGCAGGTGTGAAGTGCACTGCTAGGACAGTTCGTATCAGGCTCCTAGAAGCAGGATTGAAGTTCCAAAAAGCAAGGAAGAAACCCTTCATTAATGAGAAGCAGGGAAGAACCAGGCTGCCGCTGCACACATCCATAAATTGAGAAATGAGTGAAACAAGAAATTGTGCTGTGGCCTCTTAATTTTTTCCATGGCTGTATGTACCTAATTTGTAGAATTTTCACCCATATTATCAATCACCTCTAGCATATAAAGTTGGAATATTGTTCATAAAAACAGATCTTGTACTGAAGCTACATAATATCTATTTTTCCAGTTGCATCAACTGTGGTCTGTGTGAACTAAGTTGCCCCTTAAAAGTTAGTTATCATGTCAGTATGGTTATACTGGCACTTTCAGTGCTTTTCTATTTTGTGCATGGTTCATTTATGGCATGATGATATAGCCATACACTTATGGTGTATGTTCCTAGTAGGCTATTTCAACAATATTTTATTTTCTGCTATGGTACTTTGTTCTGATACCTGTCATGTCATTGCGAGCAAGGCTCAGCCACTGGTAGGAGGTCAGGTGCAGGGGAAAGCATGCAGATCAAATGTGAAGCGAAAGAGGCTCGCGGGGAAAGCCATGGGGCAGTTTGTGGAGTCGGGTCATTCTGTCACGTCTGGTGGGAGGAAAAGACTTGAGGGCAAGCGTTTTGGGTGAAACAAAAGGGACTTTATTAGAACAAACAAAACAAACAGGATCTGAAAATAAACAGAACCATGAGGGATCAAAACCAGAAGGCTAAACATGGGAAGGACACAAGCTGACAAATGGAGCAACATTAATGACTGGACAAGTGAGGACAAGACAAACAGGTGTTTAAATACATAGATTAACGTGGGGCAACAAGCATCAGTTGTGGCTCATCAGGACCACATGCGGGAGGAGACAGGAGGGCCAGGCAGAAGAGGCGGGCAGGACGTGACAATACTTCCCCCGGAATTATGAACAGGGGAGGGGACCAAGGGGACCGAACAACAGGGTGGACACATGGGACGAGGAACAGACAGGACACTGTATAGGACAAAGCATGGAAGGACCGACAGGGCACATGGGACAGACACTACAAAAGGTCAGAGGGACAGAACCACCAGACAGGACAGGACAAAACGACATGACAGAGGGCACGGAACAGGCAGCTGATGGACCAGGGACCAACAGGACAACAGGAGAGACAAATGGACAAATCCACACAGACGAAACAGACCAGACACAGTACATGGCCAGGTACCAGGGGCAAACAAAAGACATCATTGGGGACCTGGGAGCAGAAAAGACTGAGACAAAGATCTCAACAGAACAGGCCATACTATGACTGGGCAGATAAATATATAGGCAACAGAGACAGAAGAGAGAACTACTGGGGACACAGACTAGGTGAAGGCAGGATAAGGCACTGGGACAGGGACTGAGGCTCAATGAACGAAAATGGGGGATGAGGACCTCAGAGGGGGCCAGTGGGACCGGAGGGTGCCAAGGGGCCAGCAGAACCGCAGGGTGCCGAGGGACCTGCAGAACAGGGAGGCACTAACGGGATTGCAGGACAGTAAGGCGGTGAAGGTACTGGGGGGCAGGAACAAGAGGGCCAAGACAGGAGAGGTGTCCTGGCGGACATTGCTGAGCAGACCAAGGTCTTGCACCGTTGACTGTACTTGGACTTAGAACCAGGTTGGTGCAAACATTGGGCTGACTTGGTGGCCCACGGAGTGGGACATAGGGCAAGGCCAAGAGGGTCTCACTTCAAGTCCTCCAGCTGGGCATCACCTGCATTGGCCCAACCTGATCTGGCGGCGGTCATGGAGTTGTTCGTCAGCCTGGTGACAGCCAGCGGGAGATGAAGAGATCATTGGCAGCGAGCCAGGAGGCTGCAAAGTAGGTGCCTGAGCAATGAGTGTAGACAAGATGGGAGCTGGCAGGACATCAGGAGACAAGATGGGTACCAGCGGGACATCAAGGGATGAAGCGGGTGCTGTGGGGACATCAGGAGACGAGGTGGGAACTGGCGGGACATCAGGAAACTGGGCTGGAGCCAGTGGGTCATGAGGAGACAGGGTGAGGCTGCCTAGTGGGGAGCAGCTAGTAGACCTGGCGGCAAGCAGGGCAAGGACGAGACACCTAGAAGTGAGTGGGATGAGGCCGAGACATATGCAGGCGAGTGGGGCAAGGCTGGGACATCTGGTGGCGAGCAGAGTACAGGGGGGGCACCTGGAGGCAAGCAAGGCACAGCTGGGACACCTGGAGACAAGCACAATGAAGTCAGATCACTTGAAAGCTAGCAAGGTGAAGCCAGAGCACCTGGGTCTGGTTTGGGCAGTACAGCTGCTGCAGGGTCAGGTGTGGACAAGGTGGTCCTTCTTGAGCTGGAAGCCCGAAACTTGGGCATAGAGCCCCCCTCGGGGCCTGGCACCTAGAGCGTGGATGGAGTGGCCCTACTTCATGGCTGGGATCCTGGAGCATGGGCAGAGTAGCCCTCTTTAGGCTAGTAACCTGGACGACAGGACAAGGCGCGGGTTCCCCAGGATAGGGCTCCTGCTCAACCAGTTTAAACGAGACGAGCTCTGGTGTGGGTCCAGCCCGCTTCTTCTGTCTGTACTTCCTGTGACTGGAGATGGTAGAGAGCTTTGGGGAGCCAGCGGCCGAATCTGTGACAAACCAGCCCACTTCGGAGACACGGGGCTCCAGAGGGATCAACATGAGCATTTCCTCTTCGACATGCAGGTGAACTCAGTACTACTTTCACATGGGCAGGGTGACCCACACACCGGTAGCCTCCTTGGGATCTTCCTCCTCCTGGGGCTCCTCGAGGTCATTCACTCAGTGGGTCTATGAGGGGATTGTCCACCAACCATCGTTATAAGCAAAGCTCAGTCACCAGGAGGAGGTCAGGCGAAGAGCAAGGCATGCAGAAGGAAATGCGAAGTGAAAGAGGCAGCTAGGGGAAGCCGTGGGGCAGTATGCAGAGTCCAGTCATTCTGTCATGTCTGGCGGGACGAAAGACTTAAGGGCAAGCGTTTTGGGTAAAACAAAAGGGGCTTTATTGGCACAAACAAAACAAACAGGAACTGGACCATTAGGGATCAAAAGGCTAGACACGAGTTAAGAGAGGGAGCGACGTTAATGACTGGGCAAGTGAGGACGAGACAGACAGATACTTAAATACATAGACTAACATGGGGCAACAAGTGTCAGGTGTGGCCCATCAGGACCATATGAGGGAGGAGACAGGAGGATCAGGTAGACGTGGCGGGCAGGACAGTACCATTGTATTCCGTTATGTCCCATGATATTTATTTCCAACCTGTATTGGTGTAATGATATTTAGTGTTGCTAAAAAGCTCAGGTAATATAGTTCCCTTACAGAAAAGTAACAATTGAGAACATTAGATTGCAGTCATTTCAGTTGTACAGGATTTGGTAATCGAACCTGAGAATTTCACCAAAGCGACTTGCTCAAATCAGTAACTTTGATGTTGCATTTTATTTTGGTTATTTCAAATAAACAGGCATCATGAGTTTTGATAAAAAATGATTGCTTCAGATTTTGCCTTTGAAACTCCTATATTTGTAATTGGTTAATTGTTCTGATGCATCCATCCATCCATTATCTTCCGCTGGATCCGAGATTGGGTCGCAGGGGCAGCAGTCTCAGTAGGGAAACCCAGACTTCCCTCTCCCAGGCCACTTCATCCAGCTCCTCCGGGGGAATCCCGAGGCATTCCCAGGCCAGCCGACATAGTTCCTCCAACGTGTCCTGGGTCTTCCCCGGGGCCTTCTCCCAGTGGTCCATGCCCAGAACACCTCACCAGGGAGGCGTCCAGGAGGCATCCTAATCAGATGCCCAAGCCACCTCATCTGGCTCCTCTCAATGCGGAGGAGCAGCGGCTCTACT
>JAODJX010000001.1:31416057-31427848 GCA_026776945.1 Isichthys henryi
GTGCCCTTATGAGGCTACACTCACTTATGTATATCAGAGTGATGGTGTCTTTAGTGCCCTTATGAGGGTACACTCACGTGTGTAGTGGAGTGATGATGTCATTAGTGCCCTTATGAGGGTACACTCACATGTATATCAGAGTGACGGTGTCTTTAGTGCCCTTATGAAAGTATACTCACTTGTGTATATCAGTGTGACAGTGTCTTTAGTGCCCTTATGAAAGTATACTCACATGTGTATCAGTGTGACGGTGTCTTTAGTGCCCTTATGAGGGTACACACATGCATATCAGAGTGACGATGTCTTTAGTGCCCTTATGAGGGTACACTCACATGCATATCAGAGTGACGATGTCTTTAGTGCCCTTATGAGGGTACACTCACATGCATATCAGAGTGATGATGTCTTTAGTGCCCTTATGAGGGTACACTCACATGCATATCAGAGTGACGGTGTCTTTAGTGCCCTTATAAGGGTACACTCACTTATGTATATCAGAGTGACGGTGTCTTTAGTGCCCTTATGAGGCTACACTCACTTATGTATATCAGAGTGACGGTGTCTTTAGTGCCCTTATGAGGCTACACTCACATGTATATCAGAGTGACGGTGTCTTTAGTGCCCTTATGAGGCTACACTCACATGTATATCAGAGTGACGGTGTCTTTAGTGCCCTTATGAAAGTATACTCACTTATGTATTTCAGTGTGACGGTGTCTTTAGTGCCCTTATGAAAGTATACTCACTTATGTATATCAGAGTGACGGTGTCTTTAGTGCCCTTATGAGGCTACACTCACTTATGTATACCTGTGTGTAGCAGAGTGAGGGTGTCCTAAGTGCCCTTATGAGAGTGCATGCACATGTGTAGCAGACTAAGGGCATCCGTAGTGCCCTAATGAGGGTACACTCACTGGTGCTTACACAAGCAGCATCTTCACAGAACGGGTGCTCCACAGTGGGGCACTTCAGCATGATTTCCTTTCTTGTGCAGCGTAAAGCGCTAAGTGTTCGCAGCTGAGGGCAGCTCTCTTCATTACCAAGACAAAGAGAAAGGAGGAAGACTCCGCTGATGACAAAAAATGAAATAAAATTTAAAATAGCTGTGCTCAGCTGAATACAGGTACTCCTAACTCCCAATTTTGCAACCAAAACTCCAGATTTCCTTACCTAATTCACCACAGATCACTGGAACAAGGGAAGCAACCAATATAACTTTCCAACCGGAGTCCTACCGATGCAAGAAAGTTGCCTCACAGAGCAGACAAGACATTAAAGTTTCATGTATCAACTGGGGTAAGTATTTGAACAAACACGGTCATATTAACGAGACATTAAAATTCTGAATTTATTTTGGTTTGAAAGCAGTGGCGAATTTTCAGGGTGACCTTAATCTAATATTTCATCCCATTGGATATGCATATGCGAACATTAAATTATTATATCGTAACCATATTATATCCTACTCCCAGCGAGGTCGAATAAAGTAATTAAAGCCATTTTAGTCATGTATACCACTTAAGGCATACTGATGTTTAAAGCACAGAAATCGCAAGAGTTATGGGGCTCGGGGAACGACCATTTGTGCAAAGCCGCGTCCCTTTCAGGAGGCTGCGCTCTTGACGCATTTACGGCAAGGAAGACGGCAGCGACCAGCCGAGCCGAGAGCCGGACTGACGGCGAGATGCGGGGCGGTGCTCGCTGCTTGCTGGGTCCGTGACTCCCGGAGAAATTCTCATCATCATGCCGGGAAATCATGCCGCACAGCACGCATAAGATCAAACGCGTTTGATTGTGCGTGCTTTTCTGTTTCCTTTGCCAATCCCACGTAACGATCCCGGTCATGGGGCTGTGCTACAGCCTGCGTCCGCGCCTCTTCGGGGAGCCGAGCACCTCCGGGACGGACTCGGAGCAGCCGGCCGCCTGCTGCCCGAGGGAGCCCCACTGCGGAGGCGCCGGCGCGGACGGGCTGCTGCTGCTGCAAAACGGTGCCGGCAGAGGAGAGCAAGGCGGCCGGCGGCCACAAGCGGCGCGCAAACGGAGGGACGGGGACAGACATCAGTCGGAGGAGAAAGAGGCCGAAAAGGAGGCAAAGAAAATCAGCAAAAATATCGACAAGGCCCTTAAGGAGCTGCGACGGGAATACGAGCAGACCCACCGGCTGCTGCTCCTCGGTACGTGTGAATGCATGCACCCTGCCGTGTGGAAAAGCGTTTCCTTGGACATCCTTTGCCGCACGGCAAGGACATTCAGGGGAATCATCGAGGCACAAATGTGCAAGAAAGGATGCCGCGGATCAGCTTGTCATGATGGGCGTGTGTAGGACACAGGAGACGGTGATTACACCCGGGAGTGATGCACCTGTGGGTATGCACGCCAGCTACAGCGCCTAAAACAAGTTATCGCTCCCGCCAGTGATATAACGTTCGTCATATTTGTTTGTATTGTTATTAATACTAAATACAGTTATGTTAACTGTTATCTTTGGGGTCCTGTACATACCTTATACTTCATGTACAACAGGTTTGTTTATTTTATTCTAAATGGAATCTGGGAAATAGTTGACGATCCTCTGCGATATATTTCAAGCGTTAAAAAAGCTGCATGTCAAACTTAAGTTGGGACAGTAATATTTACCAGATCTTGACCGTGCGACGCACCTTCCGATTAGTCTCCACAAATGTTGATAGTTTATCCTGAAACTGACGAAGAACTCTGATGGGTGTACCAACTGAGATCTATCTATGATTCCTGCTAATTTTACATCCCCGTAACCGTTTATCATGCAGGAGATTATAGGGCAGGAGGCAGGGACCACGCTTGATGAGGTGCTAGACCACAAGGCAGACAAGACGCCCCGGAGGGGATATCAGTCTGTAAAAGGGCACTGCGCACCCACAGAATCAACTCCCAACTCCAGAGGTGTGAGGCAATAATGTTACCAATTAGGGCTGGGGGATATATCGATGAAATATCATACTGTGATCATGAAGGCTGTCGTCATCAGTTTGAATATTGTGAGTATTGTGATATAGCTGAAACACTTGTTTTCTTGCATAATTAACAGTTATAATGAACAATTAAAAAAAAAAAATCCACGAAGGCATGAGTCTATTGTTGGTGTAATATACCAGTCACATGGTCCATAACTTAGTGAAACAATTTGGTCTCCATAACTGGAAAAATTAAAATCCACCTGTCGTATTTTACTGTATTCTGCATATGAATTTTAGAATATTTTGATAAATATTGATATGAAAATATCATGATATAATTTTTATGGCATATCACCCACCCGTGCTACCAACCAAACCACTGTTGTAGCAGTTTTAGTCTGTTTATTTATCATAACTGAAATGTACAATGAGCTATCAGTTTGTCCTTTTTATTTGTGTAGGTTTATGGGTGTCCTGCCATATTAGCTATAATGTTCAAGTACTGAGAGCCTACATACTAGTGTGAGTCGGTGTGGCTGTATACATTTACTGTAAGTTATATATAAACAAAATACTTTTGTTCATATATCAAGCATGAGGAAATGCTCTCAAAACAAAATTTAACTGGCTTAGGACAGTTCATGAACAATAGGGGTGTGCAGATTTGGTTCTGTTCTGGAGCTTAATGAATGGGACGGGAGAGTCTGCTCTGTCTAGTCAAACTGGGTTGATTGGTGCCTAAGCATTTCTGATCCCATTTAAAAGTACTTCAAAAACTAACTTTTAAAGGAGAAGAAATAATATTTTGTAGCATCCAGCAGGTGGACTCACTCACTGGTCTGATGTTGATGAGGAGGATCATGTGATGTAGACGGGATCATGTGATGTAGACGGGATCATGTGATGCTGACTGGATAACATGATGTTCACAGGGATAATAGTTATCAGGTGCAACCTCCTGCATGTTTAGTGAATTTCTTTTTTGGACTGAGAAAGGAGTGGCAGTTATGACACTGAAAGAAAATTAAATCTGCAGTCGTATTGCATGTTCAGGTTTTTTTTAAAAAAATATATACAGGGTACCAGAAATAATAATGTGGTGTTTATTTATTTTGATGAAAAAAATTCAGAATAATGCTTTGATTGGTCAGTATTTATAATTGATGTTGTTTTATCCTAAACATAAAAATGATGTGCGCCTATTAACAGGAGTCAGACAGGAAGTAGCAGTAAACTAGCTTGTATGATGACGTCATAGTTATTGCATGTTTTTTTGTATATTGTCACTTGTATTTCTATTTATATTTTTTTGCAATTTCTTTATTATAGTATGTAGGTTGCAGGTCAGATGATAGCTCTATACATCATTAACAGAGAATGTGCTAAGCTGGCCTTTAACGTGCATTACTGTAGCACACGCTGCCTTTGTTCCTGTTGCACTAATTCATGACCTAATGAACTGGGGAGAACTTTATGAACGACCCAGGTGTTCAGAGATGGTCGTCTGTCAGCAGACTGCATCCGCAGGGCTGAATTTTAAATAAGGAGACATATGCTCTTTGATACCTTAATGGGTCATTGTGGGAACTGCAGGCACCTTTTCCAGCTTCTCTGCTGATGGCTTTATTGCACATTGAAGTAGAGCCTCTGTAATTTGAGAATTTGATCTTTGAGAGAGAATCCGGTATTCTTGCTCGGGAACATCGACAGTACACTCCTGGAGCTAGACAGGAATTGTGTTGTATTTGAATGTAATACCAAATTACTGACTCTTTTGCCAGCTGAAAACTTAGTGGTTGTCTGTGTTGTAAATGTAATTGGAAAATAATGCTTATTTTTACTAGCCGAAACCATCAGTGGTGCCCCATAAACATGCTGTGTAACTGTTTGCTACCAGGTGTTACTCTTGAGCATTCAGAAATTTTTATTGTCATGTTTGTCGTGACCATCAACTGTGAAATGGCCTCCTTTTTGGAACTGGGTTGCTGGTGGTTCCAGATGTTATAACATCAGGAAAGACAGCACAGGTCAAGTGTCCAAAGATTATTTAGGGGAAGCTGCTGTCACTTAGCCCTTCTGCAGAGCTGTCATCTTCACTGACAACTCGTTTTATTCAGTTATTGGCCCTATCAAAGGTTTAGATGTGTAATATGGTCGGTGGAGACGGTTTGATTTGGGAGTAACGCCGAAATGGCTTCATCTCGCTTCCTGGAGCCGCAGAGAGAGGCAGTGCTGAGACGGAAAAACAGACAGGAATTTACATAGGAAATACAAGTGGCAAGAAGTGAGAGGGGGGCAACTGGCTGCGTTCCAGCCTCCCTCTATTTATAGAAATAATCTATCGGCTAATTTTATTTCTAATGTGTGTATTTACCGGAAAGGACAGAGAATATAGAGGAAGTTAGTGCGAAAACGGGGAACATCCAGCGAGGTGGAGGCGGCGTAGGGTTTGATCGCTGCCCTCGCATTTTATTCCGGAGCGGAGATATTTCTGTTAAATTTTTATATTCCCGACTCAATAAGGGGGCCTGCGGAACATGGGCTGTTTAAGCAAGACGGAGGAGCAGGGTATCGACGAGAAAGCGCGACGGAAAGCCAATAAAAAAATAGAGAAACAGTTACAAAAAGAAAGACTATCTTACAAAGCCACACATCGGTTGCTGTTACTGGGTAAGCCTGCCAGAAGGGGCTGGTAAGACAGCAGCGTCCGTGCCCTTCGCTCCACCTGATTTGTCATATATGTGCCACTTACATGATCCCGTGCCTTAACGCTTTATTTGTGCGATGTTTTTTTTTTAAAATTTATTTATTTATTTTTTTAAATCTCTCTTTGTTTCATTTCCAAGGCGCCGGAGAATCCGGAAAGAGCACCATTGTCAAGCAGATGCGGATCCTGCACGTCAATGGTTTCAATGCAGAGTGAGTGAGTGCCGCTGCCTTTCTCCGCTCGCGTTGTGCCGCCGGCAGCGCTGCTTCTTCGCGCACTGTGCCGCCGTGTGTCGCAGGAAGCGCCGCTTTCTTTCCCCGCCCGCACGCCGCGCTAAGGTGCGCATCAGAGACGCGTACTTCACATGCATGCGGTGCGCAGGAGCGGAGCTCAGCATCGCCGCGTTTAACGTGCAACATTAATACACGATCATTTACAGCAGCATAAAATCGCCCCTCGCGTCGCTATGTTTCATTTAGATTTTTCGTTCATGTTGAAGTTTTCTGTAACCGTGATTTGTTTTATTTTACCTGCCAGGCAACAACACGCATGGCACTTGTTATTAATGTAGTTGTGATATTGTTAGTACTGGGAGAATTTACCCACAAGAGAACTTAAGCGGGAAGAGTGTTTTGAAAAGACATGCGTACAGACAGCACCCTGGGGGTCAGGCTGGCATTTGGTGAATTGGCATCCTATGCAGAGTGTCCCCCATACTGGTTCCCAGGGCTCCCCGGGGACCCTGACCAACCAGTAGCAGGGGTTCAAAGATGGGTGGAAAGCAGTGGATGAATTGCCTTATTCCCCAAAACTAAGCATTTAAATGTAATTAAATAAATTCTCTGAATCTGGATATGTATAATAAATCGAAAATCTAATCTGAAACAGTAGTTGATACTTATTCAGGAGTTAAGGAAAGAACAGCCAGTTTTTTTTTTTTTTTAAGATTTTCTGTTTAATATGACAGATCGTATTCAGTGTGGTTTTTTACAGAGAAAAGTGAAATATTTAGGTAGACAGTTTTGTTTTGTTAAAAATAGTAACTTTTATTTTAGATTGATTATTTGCAGACCATAAATGTAAAATGTTTACATTTCTATTCCAAAATTTAATTCCAAAATATTCAATAGGCTGTTCATTCTGCTGTGTTAATACGAAACGTTCTGTCTTGTTTCTGTTCTAACTGCCCGTAAAGCCCGTTTTGTTAAAAATGCGTAAATTATTTACATTACATGCTTCACACAATTGGGCAGTTGATCTCTGTCACCATTCATTTGACTGTGAAATAATTCGTAAGGTTCATGGAATACACCCTGGCTCTGGCCAAAGTGTCATAATATGAATTAATCCCCTTTTCAGTGTCATAAACCATTGCAGTATTTATGTGATGTGCTATAAAATCTTTTAAACAATAATAAAGCAGCGTCTCTGCATATGGCCACTAAGCTCGTTACACGGCACAGAACCTGTTCAACTGAAATGAACTTTGACTGATTTTGTTTGCCTTTCATTGGCTTTTTCTCTTGTACGCCTGCCCAGCTTTCCGTTTATCAGCAGAATATTCCATTCTGTAATCAGTCACTATTACAAACACAGATTTACACAGGAAATCACCCAGCCCCTACATAACCCATTTATGTAGCATAATACCAGGCTAGATAACATCCACTTTCTTACTGCCGCAAGGTCATTGATAGGTGGGTTTTCGGTTGCCTGTGATTGGATATTCATAATTTTACCAAGATATTTGGTAAAAATGCATTTTAATTGTTTATTCACTGTTATACGTTTAGCACATTTTTTCTTTTATTTTGCCAGAATATGTCAATATTTTGTCCCACATAGAAAATAATTTTATGTTTTATATTTTACTCTCGACTCTTACTGAGCATCCAGTTCCCTTGTTTGCCTGTCAGTTAATCTTAATATTTTATTACTTAACTTTATTAATCCCAGGGAGAAATTCTGGTTCATATAGTTCACAGACAAACATACATATAGTGCCAAACAGACAATGTAGTGCAAACCAGTTTGTAAAAGCACACAAATAAATGTGAAAAACAGACTGAGATACTTAGAAAGCATCTAATGCATCGTCTTTGCAGATAGCTGCTTGTTGTACTGCTAAGATCCCTCTTTTTGACTTCCCTCATTGTTAAATATCATGTACTTTGCCTTTGTTTGTTTTAAAATTTTAATATTGTGATCATAATTGGAAAGACAAGTCTTTCATGCAAGATTCTGGTACGGTTTTAATTTACATCATTTTTCTGTTTTTATTTCTTTCTTCCCCAATGATTCTGGTGCTGGGCAAGTTCCCTAAGCTCAGGTACAGGATAAGTCCTGCAGTACTGAGAGACAAAGCTGAGCTGCTATTTCAGACCCACATCTTTCAGATCTCGACTTCAGAGCCAGAGTTTTATTGGCTTTGCATGGTGGTAAAATGGGCTTCAACCTGTTCGCGCTTCCCCCAGTTTCAGATATCTGCATTTATTTTTTTTTTTGCAGCTTTTTGAGATTCTCTTGTCATTTGTTTTTACAAATAATCCGATTACTTTTTCATGTAGGGAAAAGAAACAGAAAATCCAGGACATTCGGAAGAATGTGAAGGATGCCATAGTGGTGGGTTCCTTTGGAAATTTCCTGTGGAAGCGTTCCCAGTTTCCTATGCTTACATATTTGCTGAATTAGAATCTATTCTCCTGTGATTTGTGACTCGGTGTTGATACAACGCTAAACAACTTTCATCTTTTTTTCCAGACTATAGTATCAGCGATGAGCACTTTAATACCCCCAGTTCTACTAGCCAACCAAGGAAACCAGTTCAGAGTTGACTACATCAGAAGTGTAGCTCGCCATTCTGACTTCGACTACACCCAGGTGAGACCAGGCAGTTTTCATTCTACCTTTGACATGTACGGATCCTTCAATGCATTTAACATACGGGCACATTAATCATTATGAGGCACTGAGGACCAACCCATGACCATAGAAACGTAATGTAATACCAAAGCCAAATCAGTGTAGGATGTCGTGTTTTGATGTAAAAGGTTTTGATATATTAATGTTCTGCGAAGCTGTGGACGAGGTTTTTCTTTGTTTTACAACCACAGGAGCATGTCTCTGATGTAGACTGTGCTTTGCTCACCAGAGTGATCTTGTCTTATCTTCCCACCGCTTGGGTGGGTGAGGGTGGCAGCAAGCCGAGCAGCTCAGAGCAGACCTCTTGCTCCATGGCCACAGACTGTAGCCCTTTCTGAAGGATCCTCAAATGTTTCCAAGTCAACTGGGAGATATGATTCCTCCATCATGTCCTGGGTCTGCCTCAGTGGAACTTGCCCAAAAACATCTCCACTGGGAGCTGTCTAGGTGTCATCAGACCACCTCTGCTGATTCCACTCAATCTGAATAAGCAGTGACTCTATCTTGAGGTCCCTCTGAATCTCTGAACTCCTCGCCCGGTCCAGCAGCCCTGTGGAGGAACCTCATTTCAGCTGCTTCTATTCATGACTTTGTTCTTTCGGTCATTACCCACACTATGTGCATTTTATATAGTTTCATTTGAATTTGACGTATTCAACAGACATCAGAACAAACAAATTTGTGTTTAACTTTGATGTCTGAGATGCAGTTATCATATTGTCATGGAAACAAGTGATTTTATCGGTGGCTTGTTTTATACAGACCTGCAGGGTCGGGTCTGGAAATTGCAAAGCGGATTTCTAAGAGAGCTCCTTGGGGTGGCAAGCCTTCCATGGTCGTGGGCAGGTCTGGTCAGAAGAATGTCGTCCAGAGTGTGACGGATCTCCAGTGTATGTGCATGATAACGACGGGGTCATTTCTGTGTATTAATGCTTCCTTAGTAAACTGGGCCTCACAATCCTGTGCAGGATAAGTGGGGACAGGATGGATGGATATACTGGTCAATATGAGAATATTATTATATACGGTATATAAAATAACATCTGGAACTGATCACATTCATTGTAAATGATGAGGATGATTTTGAAGAACCTGTGATTTGGTTTACGCGTAAAGCTAATGGTGGTGATGATTATTACAAAGGGAATTTTCTACAGCCCTTATTATTGGTCATGTACAGAATATGAAGGGTATAAATGAAAGAGAAGTATTTCTGTCTAATTATTGTGCATAATACAATTTTTAAGTTAGTCTGAGTGTAAGTGGTATACGATAAACATTAGCTGTTTGTAATATACTGTGTGCAGCTGGGCTGCTAACAGTGTGAATGCTAGCAGATATTATGAACCAGTTTGGTATCCGTTAATTTACACAGTGGTGAATATGTTATGCTACTTGGTGGCAGTTTGCTATGCATTTTGCTAGACAGTGGCCAATAGTGCTGGGCAGTAAAACCAAAAATGATCACAGTATGTTTTAAGATTCTCGCGGTTTCATGGTATATCACAGTATTTAATTTTTTTCTCCCAAACTTACCCTTACCGCAGCAGTGTTTATATCAATAAAATACGTTTACGAAATTTTTTTAAAAGGTGTGTTTTTATTAATTATTACAAAAAATTGTCTACATTTAGCTTGACGTTTAGCCGACGTTTTATTAGATTATTCTTGAATATTCAACTCGATAGCCGCATGTTTTATTCATTATAACCGTGTACTTAGCTTGATATTAATTGTTTAACTGACATGTTTTATTAGATTAATGATGAATCTTTAGCTAGATATACATGTTTTATTGATTATTACCAGATATCTAGCTTGGCAACAACACGTTTGCTTAACTGGCTTGATTTTAATAATTATTACTGTGATAAGTTAACATTTCGGAATTTAGTTTTACTAATATGCATTTAATTGAAGACCTATTTATATTACATTTAATATAAGTTTTCAGGCACGGACTGAAGCAGTAACTATAAATTTTATGCTGAGCCGTTTTATATATAGTGAACTGTGGAATTATAAAGTTATAACTGTTAGTAACTGGAGTCCCCTCTCAATGAACTCTGCACAGTGATCCATAGCACTTGTAGCAGCAAACAATAATATGTAATTTGCTGCCTGTTGAAGCATTACAGCTATTGTTTCAGCTATGCTGCAGAAGGGTGATATATGACAAATCCATACCGTGCAAGAAATTAAAACCAGTATACTACATGAACCAGCATACTGCCCAGCACTAGTGGCTAATACGTTATGCTACACTGTGGGAGTTTGCTGTGCATTATATTAGATGGTAGCTAATATGTTATTCTAAATAATGTCAGCTTGTTGTGTGTTATGCTACATGGTGGCTAATATACAGTGCTACACAGTGGCTAATACATTATGCAACACATTATGCTAAATCGTGATAGTCTGCTGTGCACGGTGGCTAATATGCTATGCTGCATGGTGGCAATTTACTGTGCATTATACTACACGGTAGTACGACGGTATACTGCCACGGTATACGACGGTATGGCTGGGTGTTTACCACATTTTACAGGACACATTTTTGTTTTACGTTTTTGCATTGTTCCCACATTAACCATATTATTTTATCGTTAGTCATCGCGCCTATGTGCAACCTTAATGATAACAGGCGGCTAACGTTTTTGCTGGCTAACTTATAAACTGCTAATGTTAAGGTGTGTGCCGGCTAAGTTAACATTTTTTAATAGTGTTTAATAGTTCAGTGTTGTGGAACCCGAGCTTTACTGAGTTCGCGAAATTTCTCATCAAGACCAAGATGTCGGTCTTTAAGATGCTTCATCAAATTTGACGTGCTACTTGACTTCATCGCTAGAACTTTGTAGCACAGTCTGCATAAAGCAGTGGTTCTCAAACTGGGCCGTCAGGACCCACTGCCTTGCTTGTTTTCCAGCTATCCCTGTCTTACCTGGATCAAGTGTGTTCAGTCAATCAAAAGCTGAAAGACAGCTGGGACTTGTGTGTGGGGCAGGGATAGCTGGAAAACAATCAGGGTAGTGGGTCCTGAAGACCGAGTTTGAGAACCACTGGTATACAAGCTTATCGACATCCTTAACCTTTCCATGCTCGTCTGCAAAATACTTTGAAACGGTACTTTTTTTCATTTTACTAAAGCAGCTTCCGAAGTGCCTTCAACTGCAGCACATGCCATGTTCGGCCAACTCGGCGTGTGTGTTAAGCAGCGCGAAAACGTT
>JAODJX010000001.1:31428106-31439327 GCA_026776945.1 Isichthys henryi
CATTCTTAGCTGTCCTGTAGTGAAAAAGGTCCCCCCCTTAAACAGTTTCCAGCTGAGCCTCTTTCCGAACGTTGTGTCGGCTATTTAAACCGGTATTGCGGTATAAGAAAAATTCATTTCATAACAATAAAAAAAAAAAAACGGTTTTCGGTATGAACCGTATACCACGCAGCACTACCACACGGTGGCTTGTACATTATGTATACCAGGAACAGGACTGACAACCACTGTAAATACTGGCAGTTTGCTGTGCACTATGCTACACGGTGGCTAATACATTATGCTAAATGATGGCAGTTTCCTGCGTGTTATGCTGTATATGGTGGCTAATACATTGTGCTGCACAGTGGCTAATATGTTGTGCTACATGCATGGTGCCAGTTTTCAGTGTTTTATGCTACACAGTGGTTAATGCATTATGTTACACGACTGCTAATAAGTTGGCTACAAAACTACACAGTGGCAATATGCAGTGCATTATGCTAGACATTGGCTAATATGTTTTGCTGTATGGTGGCAGTTTGCTGTAAGTTGTGCTAGCTAATACATTAATGGTTAATACATAGTTACATGGTGGCTAATATGGCATGCTGTACAGTGGCTACGTCCAGGAACTAGTATCACCGAAATGGTTCTCCTATTTCTATGGCTCAGATCACAGTTTGAATCGGGATCATTTTCTCAGGGCTCTTAGTGGTGTAATAACATTGACTTTGTTCCAATGACTGAAAGAGGGGAGGAGGGATGCAAACAGCCTGGGATTTATTGCCTTAGTTGCCCACAGCATAATGCTTTAAGTCAGGAAACTGTGAGCTATTGGCTGTCGGGGCAGAGGATCGCAGTGCTTCTCCAATCAGGGCTTAGCCATAGCACACGGCCAGTAGGATTGCAGCATTGAGGGGAAGGCGGTTTGGCTGGAGCTGGGGATTTCACATGGCGTCCAGCTGACACTAGCAGATCCTGAAGTGCTGACAAACAGAAATGGCGCCAGGCAGCTCCGTTGGGGCTGGTGAGCTGTGGAAAGGCGCACATGCTTTTCTCTGTGCTTCCAGACCATTGGCAAGTATCACCAGAGCAGAAATCATGGGGAAGTGTCCGCATGATTACATCTCTGTCAACGTGAATTCAGCAGTGTTTTACATCATCTGGGTTACCTTCACTGAGTGACTCGTTTACGTTTCACGTCTTAGTCAGGGTTATGAGGAGCACTGTGCTGCTATTCAGGATAAGTGAATAACAGTTGCAGTACAATGTACCCAAATGAATGACAAACCAATATCAGTGATAAATCATAACATCCATCCATCCATTTTCTGAAACCGCTTATCTTATTCTGGGTTGTAGGAGTCATAACATCATATCTGTGAAATCAAATTTATTTGCTGAATCCATAATTCATTAAGTCACTGCTAGTCGATTGAATTCTGGGTAATAGTAAACAGAGGTGGAAATTTCAGGTCCAGAAAGTAAAAATCCAGACCAGGATTTTGTTTCAACTAACCAAGTGAATATAAAGAGTCCCTGTCACAGAGTACACACCTGGTTGGTTGAAACAAAAGCATGGTCTGGATTTATACTTTCTGGACCTGAAATTTCCACCTCTGATAGTAAATATGAATCTTGTTCTGCTCTGACCACTTTCAGTCATGTGTGTGAACATCATATTCACTTCTAAAGGCCCATAATCTTTACCAGCTCTTTGCCAAATAATGGTGCATTATTAAGGGAGGAATGTACCACAGAAGACAATAGCGAGGTCCGTTTCAACTGTCAGATAACATTGCAGACTCGTGGAAAGGTAGGACCCCAGCGATCCACGTGCAGCCTGCTGGTCCGAACCTGTATGCAAACACGTTGGTCGTGCCTGAGCTACTGGCAAGGCAGTTGTTTAAGTAGCATGCTAAAAATTAAACTCTTCAAAGTGGCAGTTTGTGAGCCTGGACAGCCCTTATTGTACCTCCAACACCTGCAACCTGAACTTCCAAAGAACTAACGAGACTGGAAAAGATTCAGATGTGATGTGAGGTATATTAAACTTTAGTAAGGTGGTCTCTCCTTCTGCAACTGCTTTGACCTGGTTCACCTCCTGTGAGATTTCCCCAAACCTAAAGAAAATGCAACGTAAAATATACAGTTATGTGCAAAATAATAGCAGTGTGTTTAGAACAACAGAGGAAAAGTTCCATGTTCCTAATACCATTTATTTCCATATATACAAAGGCACTGGGAGCCGCGCACATTCAATTCCAAATGAAAACATGAACAATTTTTTCTTTTCTTTTTTTTTTATTGAAAATGAAGAAAAGGGTTTTCCTTTTCAAATATTATGTTGTTCAAAAAATAGCAGTGTCTGCATTTTCATTTACAAACTGGAATATTTACAGTATAAACTGAAAATGAAATGAAGATTTAGCTTTTCCTTTAAGCACTGAACTTATATTTAGTTGTATAACCATTATTTCTGATCACCGCTTTAAATCTGTGTGGCATGGAGTCAACTAACATTTCACACGTGCAAACAGAAATTGCAGCCCAAGCTGACTGGACTACATTCCACAGATCTTCTGCATTCTTGGGTTTTACATCAAAAACAGAGGCCACTCCACAAATTCTCAATTGGATTGAGGTCCGAGGATTGGGCTGGCCACTTCATGACATCAGTCTTTTTGGTCTGCAACCAGGATGCTGCCCGCTTGCTGGTGTGTTTGGGGTTGTTGTCCTGCTGAAACACCCATTTTAAGGGCATGTCTTCCTCAGCATAAGGCAACATGACCTCTTCCAGTATTTTTAGGTACTGAAACTGGTACATGGTGCCTGTTATGCGATAAATGGGCCCCGCTCCAAAGTATGAGAAACATCCCCAAACCATTATGCTTGCACCTCCATGTTTTGCGGTCTTCACAGTGTACTGTGGCTTGTATTCAGTGTTTGGGGGTCGTCTCACACACTGTCTGCGGCCTTTAGACCCAATATGAACAATCTTGTTCTCATCTGTCCATAGAATATTGCGCCACTTCTCTTTAGGCCAGTCAATGTGTTCTTTGGCAAACTGTAACCTTTTCAACACCATGTCTTTTTTTCAGCAGTGGTACTTTACGAGGGTTTCTTGCAAACAGTTTGCCTTCACATAGGAGTCTTCTGATTGTTGAAGTACTCACAGGTAAATTGAGATCTTCTTTGATCTCTGGAGCTGATCACTGGATGCTACTTTACCATTCTTGTTATTCTATTCTATTCTGGACTATGGTCGTATTCCTTTTTCTACCACGTGTTTCGGGTTCTTTCCCATTTCAAAGCATTTGAGATCTTTTTAGCTGAGCAGCCAGTTATTTGCTGCACTTCTTTGCATGTCTTCCCCTCTCCAATCAACTTTTTGATCAAAGTTCTTTCTCTCTCAGTGCAATGTCTGAAACGACCCATCTTACTCACTGAGCAAGGGCTAAAACCAGCAGGTACAACATCTGCTGCCTTCTTTCCTTAACCAAGGGTCATAATTGACACCCATTTCTTCACAGATTGAATGACCTCCCTAACTGATCTCCACACTGCTATTAATTTGAACACGCCCCTTTTATTAAATGAGTCAATTAACCCCAATTAGCAGCATGCATGTCACGTCTGTTAAGTCTGTTGGTTGGCCATTACTCTGCTATACCTAGTCATGAATTTGTTCCCATGTTGTATCATCATTTCTGCCAAAATCAGTACTTAAACACATTAGTAATGTTAGACTCCCCTATTATTTTGCACATAACTGTATATGTTCAGAGAAGCATTAAAATGTGAATGAGTATTTTTTTAGACCCTTTGTGAGAACTTGGCGACAACGGGGAGGTATCGTACAACCCCGCCCTCTGTGCTGTTTTGTGATCACCTCCTTCATCCCTGAGGAACTGAGGTGCCTTTAACATGTAATGAGATTCTGCATCTCCAGCTTGTCTCTTGCCTTTGTGTATGTGTGTGGATTATGTTTATATTACATTGTGGGGACCAAATGTTCCCCACAGTGTAATAAAAGACTTGTTATTTTGACATTGTGGGGAGGATTTTTCAGGTGAGTGTGTGTGTGTGTGAGGCAGGAAGGGTCTGGACTTTAATAGGAAGTGGCAGAGAGACAGATTGCTGGTTTATCCAATAGCATGCTGCCAACAGCCTTTATATTTTGTTGGCACAACTGCAACATGGAACTTATAGTGCTCTTGAAAATGAAAATAGACATCAAAACAGATGCAAATTTGAATTCTTGTTGGAAGAATACATTACCGAATTTTCTGTTCGTTTTTTTGCTTCCATGAAAGGCAGGATTTAACATCACATCATTAGGCACACTGATATTATTAACCGTTGCTTACTCACGCTTAGCTCACCATTTTATGAAGCAGCTACTTAAATAGTAACGTTTTGTTATATAAAAAGCTCTGAAATGTGGTGGACTGGTAGTCTGTTTGCATGTCAGTCCAAAATAAAGCAAAAAAGGTGGAGCCTAACGGCCATGTTCAGCACAGGTTTCTCAGCCTCTTCTGCAGCTGAAGTGTGTTTTTATGCTTGATTCCTAAGTGTCAGCTGCTGAAGCTTGTGGGGAGATTCCAGTATCTGCTGAGATGGGACATGATGGGATGCATGCCCTGATAACCAGAATTAACTCTGCAGTATCCCATGTAGCCAAACGTGCACAGATGTCTGGGAGCATGAAACTTCAAGGCAAAGTAATGTGTGGGATGGAGGGGATTTCCATGGCAACCAGCTGAATAGGTTTATTTATGGTATAATGAATGAACTCATACTCAGTCCTGTTTGGGTTCAAAAACAGCCTCATAGTTGTGCACTCCACGTGGATGGACACGCTCCTGGAGTGGGACACACGCTTGCCGTGTTTTCAACAGGCTTCCAGCTCTTTAATATGCTGTAGGCAGCCTGTTTGAATCATCCCTTTACTGTATTTTTGTTTTCAGCGTTTGCTGCATTTGTTATGTGACACTAGTCAGTAGCCATTCAATTTTTATTTTTTACGAGTGCTCTTTAAGTTCAGACCATGATGTGCTCTTACTGCTGATTGTTTCTTATTAAGCTAGGAGTCCTTAGCTGTAGCCCTCAGCAGACCACGTCTGCTCTTTACAGCTTGCTGGGAATGCTGTGCCTGCCTGTGTCTTTTGCTATTGGAAATGGGACACATCATCCATTTATCCATCCATCAATCTGTCTTCCTGCTCTTCCTGGTCAGGGTCATGGGGCGGAGCCCCTGGATGGGATGCCAGTTCCTTGCCGGGGACATACGTGCACATAGCTGGGCAGTTAGTCTACCTGCATGCCATTGGACTGAGCAAGGAATCCTGTACAACACGGGGAGAGGGTGCAGACTCCCCGCACGACACGGGGAGAGCTTGCAGACTCCCCACATGACACGGGGAGAAGGTGCAGACTCCCAACACGACACGGGGAGAAGGTGCAGACCCCCCACATGACACGGGGAGAAGGTGCAGACTCCCCACACGACACGGGGAGAAGGTGCAGTCTCCCCACACGACACGGGGAGAACGTGCAGACTCCACAACCCTCTGAGAGGCAGCTGTTATATTCACCATGTGCCCTGTCCCTAAACAGTGTAGTAAATGATGTTTCAGTTAGTCGTGTAGATTTATTTCAGCAACAGGCCAGCTGCTTGTCCATTAAAGCTGTATTAGCACTGTTGGTGACCTCCTAAAGTTAGCATTACACTTTTCCTATTGAGATACAAAAAACACCCAGTCCAGTATTGACAAATTTGCATGGTGACCTTTTTCAGAAGTGTTTATTGAGGCTGTCAAGCAGCACTTTTAAGGTTCTGTGAAAATAGGTTCTGTGAAAATAGCTCATGATGCATGTCCCATGAGAAAAACGGAAAGTGGCGTCTTTCCCGCTTTTGACTCCTAAGGAGCCGAAAATGGCGTCTCCAGTATCTGCTGGATATTAATGTGAGCACATAAGAAGTGCAGTGAGTGTGCCATCCCTGAGGAAATGAAAATGGTGTCTCCTGTCTCTGCTGGATGTTGAAGTGGGCACACAGGTAGCGCAGTGACTGCCATCCCTGAGGAAATGAAAATGGTGTCTCCTGTCTCTGCTGGATGTTGACGCGGGCACACAGGAAGCACAGTGACTGCTATCCCTGAGGAAATGACAATGGTGTCTCCTGTCTCTGTTGGATGTTGACGCGGGCACACAGGAAGCACAGTGACTGCCATCCCTGAGGAAATGTAAATGGTGTCTCCAGTCTCTGTTGGATGTTGACGCGGGCACACAGGAAGCGCAGTGACTGCCATCCCTGAGGAAATGTAAATGGTGTCTCCAGTCTCTGCTGGATGTTGGCACGGGCACACAGGAAGCACAGTGACTGCCATCCCTGAGGAAATGACAATGGTGTCTCCAGTCTCTGCTGGATGTTACCACGGGCACACAGGAAGCGCAGTGATCCTTTAGGCATGACTCTTGCCCACTGAGAGGTTTTCTGTGTTTCGTAACCATGTCATGTCAATATTATTTATATCCTGAACAGATGTTTGATTCTTTTTACAGGTGTATGAAATGGTGAATTTCAATAGAAATAGCAGTGAGAATAGATATTAACCAGCTGGCTGAAATACAGTGTAACTGAGAAAAAAATTAGAAATCAGTTATCATAGAAGTTAAACACAAAGGTTATGGTATAAGCTGTGTACACAGAATTAAGGTTATACAGGATGCTCTGTGTAATTTCTCTCTAAAGTCCCTTCTTGTTTTTATCTGAGCAGGAGTTCTTTGACCATGCGAAGAAGCTGTGGGAAGACGAGGGGGTGAAGGCCTGCTTTGAGCGCTGCAATGAATACCAGCTCATCGACTGTGCGCAATAGTGAGTCCCTAACCCACCTTCCTGCTCACCACATCCAGCACCTGGGCACCTCTGGGATGGTGACACTATGAGATGATCATGTTTAAAGTCATTTTAACTGCATTATTTAATCCAAGCTCTTTGAGGGAAGGATATTTTGATGTGAATTTAGTGGGACGCTGACTTGTACGCATCATACTCGCAGTCTGCTTTGACCTTGAGATCCGTGTACCATTCTGGGACAGGAGATCACCCAGCTGGTAAAGAACCTAGACCTGTGTTTGTATGGGAGCCAACATGTAAGGGATGCTTTACATTTACATATATTTACTTAGCAGACGTAGTTATCCAAAGTGACGTACACTTGAAAAAGCAGGGTCAACCAGTTTCTGGAGGAAGTTACTGGTCTTGTGCAAGGGCCCAATGGTGAAATCACCCTGCCAGCCATGGGATTTAAACCAGAGACCCTCCCATCACGGACACTGAGCCCCCACAGTGCTTTAGTACACATCCTCTGATGCTTTCCCTGATACTAGAGAAGAATTCTCAAGGTTTACATCATAAAAAGCACAGGACCTGATATTTACTGTAAAGCAGAAAGAGAAATGCTGACATTGACAAATTTTATAGGCAACAAACATGGACCTTCTTAAAATGCAGGCTGATAGATGAAACCAAACTGAATGAGTTCAGGTGTTCAAGAGTTTGTATGACAGGGCATGTTAGAGCTTCCCCTGTGTGTGACATAGAGGTAATAAAAGCAAATAGGATTAAGAATTTAATTTTAAGGTGATTCAGAACATTGAAAGCAGGCCAACATTGCCATGCCCCCCCCCCTCATGTCTCAGCATGGACTGTATGTATCAGACATCTTTTGATCTGCAGTACAGCTTTGTGTCAAAATTTCAATTGAATTCTAGGGTAATTAGCACAGTACAAAAAAAAATCATCATTTACAAAGGGTGTAAGTAGTGCGATTATTCAAAAAGATGAGTGTGATGTCCTCCCTGTTAGACTCACTGCGGTGTGCGTGTGGGTTCAGAGCTCCACTGTTGTACTCACTCCAGCCCTTGCTGCTCCAGGGATTTTCAGTGTTAGTTTAAGCAGGAACTTGTTCTGGTTACCGTGGTGATTCCTCATCGCTAATCACCCAAACAGAAAGCAGCATGTCTGCTTATGGACATTAAACTGTCTACTGAACTTTTTCTCTCTGAGCTTCAGTTGTTTTCATTTATGTGTCCAGTGTTACTACCAGAACGATGTTCTGTACCCATGTGACAGACTCAGTCTGTAAAAGTCATAGTGTTGAGTGCCAGGCTGCGCCTTGTGAATCACAGAAATGGGACTCTATCTCCTGGATGCGTAGAGGGTTAGTCATGCATAGACACATGTAATACATTGTGTGTAGGTTATGTTGTTTAATAGGTTAACATACAGTGTCCATATTTGGCAGCAATCTAGCTGTAGCAGTTTTCAGTGTCACCCTGCCATTTTCTGCTACTAGGGTACCTACGGTATGTTATGGGACTGTGTGAGACTCTTTAGCCCAGTTGCACTGTGACTCTTAATCCCAGCTGCACTG
The DNA here is from genome assembly GCA_026776945.1 of Isichthys henryi. Classification (NCBI taxonomy): domain Eukaryota; kingdom Metazoa; phylum Chordata; class Actinopteri; order Osteoglossiformes; family Mormyridae; genus Isichthys; species Isichthys henryi. The sequence goes on from JAODJX010000001.1 coordinate 31,436,530, forward strand.
TGATTGTTTAGCCCACCTGCACTGTGACCCTTTATCCCAGGTGCACTGTGACTCTTAATCTCAGTTGCACTGTGATTCTTTAGCCCAGCTGCACTGTGACTGTTTAGCCCATCTGCCATTGTCCCTTTAGCTCAGCTGCACTGTGGCCCTTTATCCCAACTGCACTGTGATACTTTTGCCCACCTGCCTGTGACCCTTTATCCCAGCTGCACTGTGACTGTTTAGCCCACCTGCACTGTGACCCTTTATCCCAGCTGCACTCTGAGACTTTAGCCCATCTACCTGTGACCCTTTAGCCCAGCTGCACTGTGACCTTTTTGCTCAGCTGCACTGTAACTCTTTAGCCCAGCTGCACTGTAACTCTTTAGCCCAGCTGCACTGTGACCTTTTAGCTCAGCTGCACTGTGACTCTTTAGCCCAGCTGCACTGTGACTCTTTCTCAGCTGCAGTTTGACATTTCCACTTAATCCAGAAGCTGACAGGATATCTGTCTGGTTCATATCTAGTAGAACAATGTTTTATTTAACACTTGTGAAGTTTGCAGTCTTTTGTAATGTGACTGCTAAACTATTTTGTAAAATTAAACCATATTACCCACTTTATTAGGTATAATTAGCATATTAAGTTAAACAAATGTATAAAAATCTTGTCTCTTAGTAAATCTCATTGAGTTTGACTGTGTAAATAGGGAGTGGAAAGTCAGTCAGGATGTGTTCCTGACAAAGACAAAAGCAGCAGAGTGACCAGTCCCATCGTCCGTCAAGTACCCCCCTGCCGGGGCCCTCAAAACCTAAACCTGGAGCCTGTGTAGACGAGCCGTGGGGGTGGGGCAAGCTAGGCTATTTTTGGATGCGGTGCCATGGAGCAGGAGCAGCCGGGGAGGGGGGATGGGGGTCACGTGTGCAGGCGCAACGATAGGCAAAAATGTGTTAAACACAGGAAGGTCGTGCCATGTGGAGGACATGACAGCACACGCTGGTAGACACATGATCATACATGGTACATGTTAACAAGCATTCTGGCAAGCAGATCTGTGTGTGAAATGTCACCTCAGACTAAACAGTAAATAAACATCATTTACCGCTTGCCCTGGTGCCCCCTAGGGCACACAGTGACCTCATACCCATAAGGTTGTGGGTTCAATCCTTCTGTAGCTCTGTATATCTGCAGTTTACTAATTTCCTGTCCATCAAACAAGAAATAATAAGTGTCTGAATTAAATTATCATCATATAATAATTAAGTGAAATAGTACAAATAAAAAAGCAGGTTTGGTTACAGTGTGAGACTGAGGCTGTCTCAGGTAGAGCCTGGGATTTGCATGGGGGGTGGGGGGTAGGTGTAAGCAGGGGTTAGGGGTCTCAGACAGGCAGAGACCAGATGTGTGTCAGGAGTGGTTTATACATCATACCCTGAGCCTGCAGGCCTGTGCATACGTGCAGCATCAAGCCCTCTTTGTGCTCCTAGTGGCAGTTTAATTGTGGTCCCCCGTAAAGACATTGTGCCTCCTGTATCCCTTCATCGTTTGGGACGGGCCGCGCTTGTGGACTCCCAAACCGGTCCTGTTGTTGTAGTGATGAATGGCTCATAATGGGTGGATCAGCGTACTATTCATGTGCTTGTTTGTTTCGGTTCTTTCCTCACATGCAGCCCGTGCGGGGGCAGCGCCGGTGATCATGGTGCACAGACTGGCGATGGGAGGGAGGGGGGGTAGTTTGTGTGGAGCTGTATTGGAACAGCCAGGCTAAGACACAGGAGAGGTATTGACCCACTGTAAAGGTTTCCATGGGAACCCAGTTGCAGCTAAAAGCAAGCCGGGTCAGAAGAGAGCTCTGTGTGGTGTAACGATTGAGCGCCCTCTGGAGGCTTCTATAAGAATGGCAGAAACTAGTAAGGTAACTTACGATTAGGGGTAGGAAATGTATCTTTTAAGACCCCAGAAGGTTTCATTAGACCTTGTTATTTTTTGCTTCACTATTTTTGTGCAGATTTTGTGCATTAATACTCCAAATTTGGCTGAGATGACAAACATGCCATCAATAGGTACAACTAGCTGGTATCGGATAGGACCCACTTCATTAGGTACAGCTAGCCAATACCGGGTAGGACCCACTTCATTAGGTACAGCTAGCTGGTACCGGGTAGGACCCACTTCATTAGGTACAGCTAGCTGGTACCGGGTAGGACCCACTTCATTAGGTACAGCTAGCCAATACCGGGTAGGACCCACTTCATTAGATACACCTTGCTGGTACCAGGTAGGATCAGTTCATTAGGTACAGCTAGCCAATACCGGGTAAGATTCACTTCATTAGGTACAGCTAGCCGGTACCAGGTAGAACCCACTTCATTAGGTACGGCTAGTCGGTACCAGTTAGGACCCACTTCATTAGGTACAGCTAGCCGGTACCAGGTAGAACCCACTTCATTAGGTACAGCTAGCCGGTACCAGGTAGAACCCACTTCATTAGGCACAGCTAGCCAATACTGGGTAGGACCCACTTCATTAGATACACCTTGCTGGTACCAGGTAGGACCCACTTCATTAGGTACAGCTAGCCGGTACAGGGTAGGACTCACTTCATTAGGTACAGCTAGCCGGTACAGGGTAGGACTCACTTCATTAGGTACAGCTAGCCGGTATAGGGTAGGACTCACTTCATTAGGTACAGCTAGCCGGTACAGGGTAGGACTCACTTCATTAGGTACAGCTAGCCGGTATAGGGTAGGACTCACTTCATTAGGTACAGCTAGCCGGTACAGGGTAGGACTCACTTCATTAGGTACAGCTAGCCGGTA
>JAODJX010000001.1:31439751-31451108 GCA_026776945.1 Isichthys henryi
CACTTCATTAGGTACAGCTAGCCAATACTGGGTAGGACCCACTTCATTAGGTACAGCTAGCCAATACTGGGTAGGACCCACTTCATTAGGTACAGCTAGCCAATACTGGGTAGGACGCACTTCATTAAGTACAGCTAGCCAATACTGGGTAGGACGCACTTTATTAGGTACAGCTAGCTGGTACCAGGTAGGACCCACTTCACTAGATGTAATTAGTTGGTTTTAGGTCGGAGCCACCTCCAGGGCCATTTCAATGGTATTCAAGCTCAGAGGTGCCTTTCTGCATGCAACTGCTGTACTGTTATTTTCTAAGAATCTGTGTCATACAAACTGAAAAAATACTTTCTTCTCAGGAGATATGTGAGGCTCGTGTTTTCTCTCCTCAGCTTTCTTGACAGAATTGATTCTGTGAGACAGAACGACTATACGCCGACAGACCAGGTGCGTGTTCTAATGTGGTAGTGTCATCGTTGATGTCTTTATCTTGCTAATCAGTAGGTTTGAAAAGCACGTATGACATACCAGCTTTTATGGTAGGGGCTGTGAGCTGCACCAGACTGCTGTGTAAATGTGTTTTTCATGCCTTCATCCCAGGACTTGCTTCGATGCAGAGTTTTGACTTCAGGGATTTTTGAAACAAAATTTCAAGTTGACAAAGTTAATTTTCAGTAAGTACACTTTACTTTGACTTTTTTTTCTCTGAAATTGGCTTAAATATAAAACACGCCATGATTGGATTAAAACAGGCAGATACTGTTATGTCAGACCTCTTCAAACTTTAGTTTGAATACAACACAAAGCCCCAAGATGGGCTGTTCCCTGCCTTGCAGCTGTAGCTTCCAGGATAGACTCTGAAACTCCCTGCGACCCTAAATAGGATAAGCAGTTTCAGAAAATGGGTGGAAGAATGGAAGAATGGATGGATGGAAGAATGGATGGATGGATGGATGGATGGATGGATGGATGGACGGACGGACAACACAAAGTCAAGGTGCAGGCTGTAGGGGGCGCTGTGTGAGGATTGCTGGATCAATTATGCTTCACATGCAGATGTTTAAACTTGAGCTATGGCCTGCATGGAAACCAGGTCACAGCAAAAGCATTTAACTGTGGGAGACTATAGCAGTTACATGTCACCATGTCCACAAGGAGGCACTGTAGCACTTCACATTAAGAGTATTTATGAAGAATTTGGATATTTGACCAGTACCTTTTACAATGTATATATTTTTAGTTGTAATATCTGGTAAATATTAACAGTTCAAACACTTCAAATTATTTTCAACATTATAAATATGCACAAAGCAATAAAGGAGACTATTTCAGTCTGTTTTGCCCTGCTGTGATACTCATGATTGCTGACTAACTGTCTTTGTCTTAGTATGTTTGATGTAGGTGGCCAGAGAGATGAAAGAAGAAAATGGATTCAGTGCTTTAATGGTAAGTGGAGATTGTGATCCGAGTCTGTGTGTGTGTGTGTGTGTGTGTGTGTGTGTGGTGGGGGGGGGGGGTATGTATATATTACGTTGTGTTACAGTTGTTTTCCTGACAAATGAAAATATGTGACTGCAATCAAAAAACTAAAAATACTAGTAGTCTTGCATTTTGTTTAAGGTTATGGCTGGGTAGGGTTATGGTTGTCATTGTTGGGATTAGGGTTTTCCCATACAAATTAATGGACAATCCCCATACAGAAATAAATACAATTTTGTGTGTATGTGTGTGTGTGCGTGTGTGAGCGGGCCCCATAAGGATAGGTATACCCAACATGTGCGCGTGTGTGTATATGTGTGTGTGTGTGTGTGTGTGTGTGTGTGTGTGTGTGCGTGTGTGAGCCGGCCCCATAAGGATAGGTATACCCAACATGTGCACGTGTGTGTGTATGTGTGTGCGTACGCCTGCCTGCCTACTTTACAGGCATTGCAATCGTTTCTTAAAACAAATAAATCCACACATAAATAAAATGACTGTAATGTTATTGTAGTTCTAGACATGAGAGGTTTACTAACTAATCACAGTCCAGCTTCCCTTTATCCTGGTATTCAGACGACCCAGAGAGCACCTACAGACCTTCTTTCTGCCTTCTTTGTTTTAGATGTTACTGCTATTATCTTTGTTGTTGCGAGCAGCAGTTACAACATGGTAATCAGGGAAGACAACACCACCAACCGGCTGCGGGAGGCTCTGGATCTCTTTCGAAGCATCTGGAATAACAGGTCATCTTCTCCTGTCCTCGGTCTTCTTCCAGTGTTTCTCAAGCAAGAGGAGCTGATGAACAAGACCTGAATTTTAAAATGTTGTTTCATTCAAGCACAGATGTAATGATCCTGTACCAAGTTGCCCTTGCATGTTGTTAGTCCACATATGAAGAGCATCAAACTGTAATGAACTTTGACGAATCAGTGATGATTTTGATAGGATCAAGCAGTTGGTGCGGGTAATTTGGCTGGTGTATGGGGTTAGGGGCATACACCACTCCAGTCAACTTTAATAGGCACTTTGTAAGACTCGCAGTCACCCCGCATAACATGGTGTGATTTGATGTCATCTCCAGGTGGTTACGGAACATTTCGGTCATCCTATTCCTGAATAAACAAGACATGCTGGCGGAGAAGGTATTAGCAGGAAAATCCAAAATTGAAGACTATTTTCCTGAATATGCTCGTTATACGATGCAAAATGAAGGTAATCTGCAAGTTACACCCTATTCCCCGCTCTTCACTCTCGTTTTATTGGCAGGAAATTATTCATCGTGTAGACGAAGTGGAGTATTTATTAAAAAAAAATAAAATATTGATACAAATGAATAGTTTTACATATGTTGACTGAAAATTTGAAGGAACTGGAATGTCAGGAATGTTTTACATGCATCTGGGATGTAGCACTCAATTCAGTCAATTGTTCGAGAAAGATTTGTCTACATAATGAAGTAAAAATTCTTGTGGATAAAGTCTTTCAACTGAAAGTCATGGCCAGGTACTAGATGACAGCAACAAGGTCCAATAAGCAGTAGACAAATTTAGTAAATGCGCTTCTTTTATTGCTAATTATTTATAATCATTCATTTATGTTCATCATTACTAACAGGAACTCCTCAGCCTGGGGAAGACCCAAGAGTGACCAGAGCCAAGTGCTTCATTCGAGATGAATTCCTTGTAAGCACAGTATTCTGCATGTGTCGTTGTGCACATATGAGTCTGTGTGTGTGTCGTCCTCTTCCGTGTGCTCTGACATGTTCTGTCCCCATGTATGTCCTCCTCTTCCGTGTGCTCTGACATGTCCTATCCCCATATGTGTCCTCCTCTTGCGTTTACTCTGATGTATCCTGTGCCCATGTATGTCCTCCTCTTCCATGTGCTCTAATGTATTCTGTCCCCATGTATGTCCCCCATGTCCTGTCCCCATACTGTATGTGTCCTCTTCTTGCTTTTACTCTGATGTGTCCTGTGCCCATGTGTGTTCTCTTCCTTCTGTGTGCTCTGACGTGTCGTTTCTCCATGTTTGTCCTCCTCTTCTGTGAGCTCTGACCTGTCCTGTCGTCATATCTGCACTCCTCTTCTTGTGTGTTTGTATGCACCACTCTGCCTCCCTTTCAAGTGTTCTTTCTCCTTGTGGGCTGCAGAGGATCAGCATGCCCAGTGGAGATCGTAAGCGCTACTGCTACCCGCACTTCACCTGTGCCGTTGACACAGAGAACATCCGACGTGTTTTTAATGACTGCCGGGACATCATCCAAAGAATGCATCTTCGGCATTATGAGCTCTTATGATGGACGGACCCACCTGTTCATGTCAGGACAGTGAGCGCCACTTGACGCTGTGAAATTTGTCATTTTTCCCACAATGCCATTAGAACCACATGTCATTCTTGCGGTCAGGAATGCGTGGGAGCGCATTCTTCCTTCATACTCCAGCTTTTGTGTCATTGCAGTCAGTCCGTGACTACCTCTCTTTCTATTACTTTTTGGTGGGAGAGAGGTGGCATTTTCCCAGGGTGCAGGAGTACCGACTTTGTGACTCACCCCTGTGATGTGCGGGGCCTCTGCATTGATGGCGGAGGACGGGGTGGTCCCTCTGTGCCACAGAGGAGGAGTACAGGTCATGTAGCTTCAGGATATTGATCACATCGTCATACAAGTTTTCGATCAACCGTCTACTTCTTTGTCGTGAATGTGGCACAGGAGCAAAGGAGGTGGAAGTGGACATTCTGGGGCAACTCCAGTGTCAGAGCTGTGCCAGCTCCATCATCATACTGGCCTACATCCTCTTGGACCATTATCTTATATAGAGCTGTGTGTATATATGTATATGAATGTATGTATATATGTATGTGTATATATGTGTACATACGTCTGTATGAGTGTATGTGTGTGTATAAATACATTTAGATATGGACACACTCATACATATATGTAAAATATTTTGTTTTACCTTGTAATGGTGTACAAGGTTTATTATCTTGTATACACTGTAAAATGTAATATTATTTTGTACAACGCTATTGAAAAAAACTACTTGTAGAAGATCTTTGTGCCTTGATTATGGCTGTACCTGTAAAATTAACTCAGATGTAAGTATGTTTTTGACTGCACTGTACAGCTTGATGTCAACTTTATCATAAGGAGAAATCATGAGGGGGGCTTTCTCTGTAGACTTTAGTTTTTTTCTGGTTTATAAAAAAGGACATGCTGTTTAGTAAAAAAATAAAATAGGAAAAATTCCTGTATACATTATGCAAATGTGGCTGTTCCTTGCAGTTATGACTGGCAGAGATGAGCCAAACCTTAACTTCTGCTCTGTCTATCTCACACTCACCATCAGTAACTATACTTTCTATAGGAGATTCTTATCAGTACAAAGTCTGTCCACAATATAAAGTGAGACTGTGTGTGCGTGTTTCTAATGAATGTATATGTACATCTAAATCTGCTTCGTGATAAGCATGCTAATTTATTCCCAAACATGAAACTGAAGCTTCATGACGAGGTTCACCCTGAAATCGACATGAAATGAAAGCAAGCCTATATCACTCGTGAATGGACACTGGAAGGACAAAGCCGGGAAATGCAGTTGGACTGTATGGACTTAGAAGTGCAAACAAAGCTCTAGAGCAGCTAATTTGTGATGCTGAACCCATTTCACAGTGAGTCAGGGGATGTGTGGACAGAATTCAAAGTCGTCATTAAAGAGGAACCTGAAAAATGTCTGATCAAAAATCAAAGTGGTTAACAAAAGATACTCTAGAAATGGCAAAGAAGAGAAGCCAGAGTCAGGTAAGATAATTAGTACTGAATCACAAAAGCCAGAGGGATCTACAAAATAACTACAAGAAGAAATAAGCATGGGAAAGTCCAACTGCTTCTTCCAAAGAATTGTGGGATTAAAAAGTGGGGATGTCTCAAATGGGGATGTCAACGGGCAAATAACTGACAACAGAGGTCAGACATGCAAGGGATAAGAGGCCAGTAGCAGAGACATCAGCAGCCAAGATATATTTAAAGTGGTCTGACATGTGGAAGAACCTTCATTAATGTTAGTTAGTGGAAGGCCAGATCATCGCTGCCAAAAAGCCATTGGGGATAGTTGGCAGTCTGATTGAAATATTATGGAAAAAAATAATGAAATAAAAAGACAAACAACCAGTCTAAGTAACTGAAGGCCAGTTTTGGGAATGATCACAGCAGCTCAAGCACTAATGATGCACTGCCTTGCTACAGTTCAGTCCAAGCCATTTCAGAGGGGATCCAAGCCGTTAAAGAGATCCTCACCAGGCTGTCATTGAAAGTTGTTTAGCTTGATTTTTTCTGTTTTTTTTTTGTTTTTTTTTTACCCTACACTGACTAACTTGTACTTTATTAGCTTCCGAGACCTGGGTATCTCGAGGAGGATCCACAGGAAGCCCAGGGAGTTCCAGTCTCTGCTATCATGCACCAGCATACACTACCAAACCGCACACCCTGGATCACACAATGTCTGCTGAAGATCCAATAATGAAGCCTTAACTGTTCTGCTACATTACAATTATCAGTTAGCTAATTTAATGCAGTATATGCTGCATTTCAAATTGTACTTAGTACAGTTATGTAATTTCATTTTCTTATTCCTTTATTTAGAAATTAGGGGATTGAAGTGGAAAAAACATAATTCTATATGTGCTCTGTGTTTTCCCTGGGGTTGCTTAGCCATAGCCACAGGTTTTACACATAAATATGGGGCGGCAGGGTGGTGCAGTGGTTAGCACTGTTGCCTCACACCTCTGGGACCCGGGTTCGAGTCTCCGCCTGGGTTACATGTGTGCGGAGTTTGCATGTTCTCCCCGTGTCGTCGTGGGGTTTCCTCCAGGTACTCCGGTTTCCCCCCCACAGTCCAAAAACATGCTGAGGTTAATTGGACTTGCTAAATTGCCCGTAGGAGGGCATGTGTGAGTGAATGGTGTGTGAGTGTGTCCTGTGATGGGCTGGCCCCCCATCCTGGGTTGTTCTCTGCCTCGTGCCCATTGCTTCTGGGATAGGTTCTGGACCCCCTGTGACCGAGTAGGATAAGCGGTTTGGAAAATGGATGGATGAATGGATTATTCATCCTGTCCTCCAGCTATGCATTTTGTCTTGACTGACCAGGTTTTCTAATGTAAGGTGCATAAATATGCTACCCAATGCTTGAAGTGGGGAAAAACAGGTGCCTGTACTCTGGACTATCAGAAGTGTCAGTACGCAAGAAACGCTCCCAGTACTCTGAAAAGAAAAACAAAGCGACGTCGGTACTGGTAGTGCGTACCGGTGAATACCAGCCCACTTTGAGTATTGAATCTAATACTGCATCTACTTGTTTTAATGCAACGCGTAGTATTCCTATAGAAGTTCAACAGATGGCGCTGTTACCTAGTTCACGATTAACCTTACAAAAATAAGCTAGTTTTTAAAAATGCAGGCAAAAATATCATTAGAGACGTCGTCGGTATCCGATTCCCCTTTCCCATTGGCAGGGGAGCCCGTAATGCTTTCTGATTGGCTCATGCGTTTGTCATTTAATCACAACAAGGCAGTGAAGTTTTCATTGAGGATAAAAACGTGAAATCGATTAAATGCGAGCTCAGATATCGGAGTGGTCTGGAGGTGGGTGGGCTGTTTCCTCACAAAGAAGGAAAAACAAACTTTTTGTTTACTTGGCGTACATGGCGTAAATCTTCAAGTTAAGAACTGGTATGTCAATCATAAATTCAGTTTTTTTGTGAGTTCTTTTTCAGTGAGACGAGCGAAAAGCTGGGCGCCCTTAAACAGCACTTTGCGCGAAATCCTGAAGCCATGAGTCGCCTCACCTTTTCTTCTGCTGTCCGGTCTGGGGATTCTCTGCACGCAGTTTTTCTCCTTTGAAGTGACTGCTTCTTAGTCTGATAACTGAAACTTGGACACTAACTTGAGCAAAAGTTTCAACTGATAGAAGACAATAAGGCTCCGTGGCTTTGCGCGTCGCAGTTCCGTTTGGGGAGGCTAGAGGTGTGACGCGCTCGGTACCATGTCGGGGTACCTGCGCTTTGTGAACTGCACGCCAAAGCTCTCCTGAAGAATATGCGCGTATCTTGAGTAGCTGATCCAGCCTGTCATCCTGCTCGAAAGCCATGGCTTCGGAAGTGCTCTGCGGGCTCGTCTTCAGGCTGCTTCTCCCAGTGTGTCTAGCAGCCGGTAAGCCGCTCCTTCTCACTCATCACACGGCAGAGTTTATCTCATCAGCCTTGAAATAATAAACCATCATCTGCGAAACAACTCGGTAACCCCATGCATGAGGAATAGACATAAACCCGCAACGGTCAGTGTGTGGGCTGACTGGGAAACGTGCCATCGTGAAACACTCTTATTACCACATTTTTTCAGCCTTTTACGAATAAGGGAAATTATGGATTTCAAGTGAAAAAATATACCCATCATATTAGGAAGAGTGATTAGGAAAGTTTCATTTAAGTTGAATACACAATCAGTTTTGATTTAATATGATATTTGTAGAAAAGTCTTCCATTTTTTTTCGAAAATATGAGCCTGGGTTTTTAATTATATTTAAAGCTCTTCATGTAACATTCTGTATTATGACAGCTGTATCAGTTTCCATTAATACCCCATTCAAAACTTTATTCATATAGGGCTATCCATTGATGAGCGCATTAGAATTACATGCCCAGATATGTACATATTAATATGTTTGTTTTAGACTGGTACGAATGAGGTTATTAGACGATATTTCATAATATTAAGCGAATAAATTATAGTCTTCTTATTACGACTTACTTTAAATCAGTATCATTTAGCGACACTTTCAATAATATTTTCATTGTACATCCTTACTGATTGCAGTTATCCATATGCAAAAAGTTAAATATTAAGAAAATATAGCCTGCATTAAATTTGCTTTTTTAAAGGAAAGTTTGCGTCGCCACAATTTTGACAATAATATATTTGTTTTTAATGTCAAATAATTCAACGTCAATAAAATGTACCCGGCGTTAAATATGAATTTTTCATTGAAAATGGATGAATTGATTTTATTTTCTTTGATATGTTTATCGTTGGTATTATTAATCACAGTTTTCTCCTAAATTACAATTTTAGCAGTTAAACGCTATATCCGTTTTAAATAACGAGCTGGGATTTTTGCTGCTTCAAGTAGGACAGTTGGCATTGTTTCATTGTGTTTTATATGGTTTCTAAATTAATCGCGTTTCTTCGTTAGATTTAAATACTATGTTACTAAAAGCTACATGTATGATTAACGCGAAGCCGCTTAAATGACTGGACAGTCTTTTTAAATTTAGTGCCGAATGAAGTGAGAGTTAGTGTAATCTGATTTAGAAACACGTTTTTTACACCTTTTTTATGAATCCTACTTAATATATGGAGTCCATATATGTGACTTTCTTCGTTTTGGACTGATTTACGGCCCAGATATTTTACGTAAATCATTTCTTTTTAGTATTTAAGTGGGAGATTTGATCTGAAAGAAGAGTTCGAAGTTGTCGGTCCATTAATCATTACGACAAGGGATCCTGATCAGCCGCAAATGTCGCAGTTAAAATAAGACCACAACTCGCATTGAAAGTTATTTTTTTCCTCCAAAAATAACAACAATAAAAATCTTTTGTTTCGGATCTTCGAATTTGGCACATTGCGCTGAAAGTTCATACAGTAGACTAACGCACAGTCAGAATACTGTCCTATAAAACACAGAAGGTGATGTTTTGGTAAGCAATATCAGGTCTAGAAATGTGGACCGTCTTGAAAAAGCATAATCTGAAAGCCATGAAACCATGTTGTCTCTGTACTATTATGCTCAGGTTGACCACATGGATTCTCGCTATTATTTTCAGCTGTACGTGTAAGGTTAATGACAAAGCAAATTTGCAATATTAATATTATCCCCCTGTCTGGGTGCTCCTATCATACAGCAGGGTAAATCACGGCTCTTTATCTGACAAGGTTTTCAGCAGGTAGTATGAGTGAGCGGTCATGGAACGATACTAAATGGAGGCAGCTGAAATGCCCCCCGTCGGCACCATTAACCTTCTTATTCATTAATATGCTCGGTTTAGCAAATATCTTCTTCTGATTGTTGATATTGTCATATTGTATGACACACAATTTACCATACAACTGAGGATTACAAAATACATAAAGGGAACTGGATTATATGTATCTGTGCAGTTATCGAAATATGGCGTGATACTCTCCTAATACACGGGAAGAGCATATATCCTTGAACACTGAAATCGGTCTTGCACGTACTAAATTGCAGACTGCTATTTTTGAGTGCCGGTGTTGATGCTGGTCCGTAGTGATTCTAGAGTATTAGTCGCAGCGTCACACTCAGGAAGGATAGTATGTGCCCATTAATTCACACAGAGCAATTATAGAGCATTAATTCATAATACTGTGGTGAGAAGGAAGGGCTGTATTTGTCATATCTTTAGTGGTTTTTAAATGTTTAATTCTTTCGTGGCAGAAATAAGTTCTTTACAATCATACTCCATTTGCAGAAGATTATTAACTGATAATGATGCAGGCTATTGGGTTTTATACTTACACATACAGAAATATTTTTGTGTTTTACGGCAGATCCAAAATGAAGCCTTTCAAGCTGTCTTAGAGGGGTCCTGTATACAGTTATTTGACTAAATAGCCTTATAAAGTTTGGTTAATGAACCTCTTGTAAAAATTTAAGTTTTGCCATATAAGATTTACTGTATTCACCAGGACTCCACATTACTGATTTAGTCACTTATGATGCAGCCATATTAACTGCGCCATGAACCGAAAAACATGAAGAACATTCCAGATCCATGGGATTTTACCTGGCAAAAGTTGTCTGAAATTCCAAGACTTTGCGAAGGTTTTCTATTCTGATTAATAAACCTTTGTGAGCTGTTAAAATGTTCATGCCTTATTTAGTGGTTTTGCTTTTAATTATCCTTTGAAAACCAAAATATAATGTTTGAATTTAGATCGTCAAACAGCACACTTAATACCTAGAATGTATAAGTCTGTTTGATTCATCGTTTCTGGGTTGATTTAATAAAGGGAAATTATGCTGTGTTAATTAGCCTGTCTTTGAATGTACAGTCCATGTTCCCCCCCAAATGATTTTCTGTTGCGTTTTGAGAGAATCTGCACATCTAGCCACAGCCTGATCTAATAGTGTCCCCTTTTATAAACCTATACCGCTATCGCAATATTTGTTAATCCAGAATACAAGGTTTTCAATGTCACCAAATGTTTCTCAGTGACACCTGCTGCTTCAGCTGGACACTCATAATAGTTGTACAGTTGGTCTCAGTGTATTGCAGTGAGTGAATTTCTCATTCTGAATATTTTGTCTTGATAGTGTTACATGCATGTGCTGCCAATGGCAATAGTTTACAGAAAAAGCAAATTCATCTGAGTGCCTTGTTTGCTTATTGTCATTACGTCCTCTGGCAACATTTAATTGCCTTTTAGCTTCTTGTTTATAGCACAGGGAGTGCAGGATCAAATGATGTTTCCGGATTGATTGTAGTGATACATGCACTTCCAATTAAAGGCCTTTTACATACATTTACATAATTTTCCAGACACTTTATCCAAAGTGACATGCAAGTAAGGCAAATGGCACATCGCAGACATACGGTATGGCATAACTTCGCGAACGAAGATTTTAAGGGTGTTGCCCACGCCTGACGCAGGCTCGCTGGTGGCTGATGAGGCCAAGACGTGACAGGCACGCTCGGCCACAGCGGCTGCATAAGTATGTGGAATCTGGAGTCGGAGCTATGTCAGCGCGGTTCTTCCTTCTGCTGCGTTTCTCTTTGATAGCAGCTCTGCGGTTTTCCTCGAAGGAGAT